>OY728165.1:1971859819-1973109819 GCA_963277665.1 Viscum album
AATTAATAAAAATGGGTAATTAGATATTATAAAAAGATAAATTATTACATTTTAAATAATAAAATGATTCTATTAAAATTTAATAACATGGTTAAAACAACTATACATGTGGTTTAGTGATCTCAACTCAAGGGAAGTGTGAGGCAAGTGATTTCTTATCTTAATATTTCATTGGGTTATATATCAACCATGTTGATAATACTGTTCCAAAATATATTTATAAATAATTTTGTTTTATTTATATTTTATTTACACATATTTTTTTTATGAATTTTTTTACAATTATTCACCATATAGATTAACTCTCACCTACATAATACGAACATTATAAAGAATTTTTAAATTAATTTTCCTTCTTTGAGATATATCTCTTGTTATGCCACTTTCTTATTCTATGAGTGGTATATACATAACCTTTCACTTATAATATCATGAATTTATTTATTCTATTGATATTTAATGTGTCATTTAATGTTACTCTATCCTGAGGCTTATGATTCAATTTTAGAAAAGTGGTAATAGTTTTTTTTAATCTCTTCATTTATCCATATTGTTTATGTATATGATTTTGAGGATAAAATATTATGATCTTTATATTAGGATACTCGTAAAATTTATTATAGAATGTTTTCATCATTATAAAATATGTTTTCCTTTCATTTTACTCTTTTTATTGAAACAATTGTTCATAATATTTTTCTTAGGAAAATTTTACTTCATATTTGTATTCGGTTGAATGTCATTTTTCTTCCAAATGCATGTTTTCTAAATATGATTTAAATTTATTTTATTATGATTTTAGAAATTCAATTTTACCCGTAATTTTTTTTACTGAATTAAATTAAAATTAATCTTCTCATCATTTTTTGAACTGGAACCTTTTTTAATTTTTTTTACAGAAATGTGAAAAAATATATCTTTTTTAAAATGTTCTTTGCATGAATAGAACTCCATCGCCGGAATGACTACTGTAACACCCCGCCCCTACCTCATTTGCTTTAGGAGGCGGTGATGGGTACTTGGCCTTAAGCGACGTTACCAAATCACTAAAGTCTGGAAATAAATTCCAAGGGCTTCAAGAACAAATTGGGGAACGATTTTCCCTTAAGAAAAAACCAACCAAACCATCCACTATCAGCCACTATGTGATGTATGTTAATAAAAATATTCAAACATGTATTACCAGAGGTCAACCAAATTGTTCAACAATACAACCCAAACCGATACAACCAATACCATATCAGAGTACTACGTGGAAGACTCATCAAAAGGACCCAAAATAATCCAATACACACTCCATGGCTCCACACCGAGATCCATGCTCCACGCTCCACCCAGCCGTCATGATGCACCACTAATGGATGGTGATGCTTTACCTTTTCCCACATCACGATACACAAAATCTGTAAAGACACCAGCGTGGCAAAATAGGGGGTGATTACAACTACTCAGTAGGATTTCCCCGAATGACTTCCCTACACACACCACTAGGATAAAACCTTAGCACATTTATATAAATAGTTTATGTAAAAAAATCACAAGTATAACCATTACCATTAGACAAACACACCCTTACCAAGCCATCTCACCCAATCCAAACAATGAAGAGAAATCCAAAAAAATATGCCACCTGCCATTTCATCCATTTTACATTAGCATAACAATTGCCATCTTGTAAAAAAATTCACAGCAAGCAACCATAATGGTGGAAATTCCGTGCAACCCATTCACCCATTAATAACTAGTGGTACTTCTCGACCACTTATCTTTTAATGGTGTCTGTTCTGTCCATTATCCATCTACTTTTTATAGGTTTACTTCTCACCCACTTCTACACTACATTTTAATAAACCCATAACCAAGCACGTAACCCACCAAAGCCATACCAACATGCAATCAACCACTTCCATTACATATCAACCACTTCAATAAATCAAACATTTATTGAAAACACCCTCTAACCATTTTCCATGAAAACTCCCATTCCAATAAAACAACTCATTTTATTAAAAAACTTTTTCATGATTCATATTAATCAAACCAATGAAACAACTCATTTTAAAATAACATTTTAAAATCACATCAAGATCATTTCACCACAAACCCATTTTTCCAAAAATTTCGAAACCATTTCCAACGAGTCTGATTTCGATGATAAAAATCACAATCAATTTTAAGCGGAACAAATTAATTTTAACCAAGCCACTGGTTCTAACCAAGTGGATTTGAGAGAGAATCCACCTACCTTTAGGGTTCTCGACAAATCTCCCCACAAGAATTGGCACCTCAAATCTGGAGAAAAAACCACTGAAACCTCTCTACATCCCCCTCCCTAACATCCACAAGCATTAAAATTAACATCCAAGGCAACAAAAACCCTAGATCTACACACAACGTGTGTAGTTCTAGAAAACTGAGAGAGGGGGAGCTATAGATCTGTAGGAAAAGACATGGAACCCAAGAAGAGAGACTTACCTGGGAGAAACCACCATCAATCCACAAAGAAACCTCTTCAAAACGCCTTCAAAATGAGTGGGAGAGCACCATCGACCCTTGGGAACCCGAAATCCTGAGTGAGGCTCGAGTGGGAGAGAATTTGGAGAGGAATGAGTCAAGCCCGAGTGAACCTGGATATAATAACCCTACTTTTAAGGGGATGCACAGTTAGCCCACACGGTTTGGAAAAACGTGCGCTAACTATGCGTACACTACTGTCTCAAGATCAAGGGTCCACACGGTTTCCTGGCACGGTTTGGAAAACCTTGTGCAGGCAATGTGAAGCCTATTATCTCCCCCCCTGCACGATTTCCTGGATAGCCCGCACGGTTTCCATCAATCGTGCTCAACCCCTGATTACTAAGAAAAGCCGCCAAACTTATTCAAAACCATTCCAAACTCTCCCAACCTCTTCCCAACTCATCCGAAGAACTTTAAAACCATATAAAGGCATAAAAAAAGGCTATAAACCTCAAACTGGGGGTGCTACATTCTCCCCCCATTAGAATTTCCATCCTCAAAATGTAGTGAACCCACCTTTTTTCAAAAGAGCTCGGGACATTGCTAGACCATCTCTTTCTCCCGCTCCCAAGTCTCCACTTGGATCTAGAAATGTTGCCACAAAACCCAAACCATAACGATGCTTTTAACCCACAATAATTTATCTTTCCTATCAGCAAACCACACTAGCACGTGAACCAACGAATCATCTGGCTCTAGCTCAACATAATCCCACTGAATAACATGTCCCAGATCAGGCTGATACTTTTTTAACTATGACTCATGAAACACATTGTGCATCGCATTGAACTTAGGTAGAAAAGAGAAATGATAATCCACATCACCAACCCACTCATGAATCCATAAAGGTAAAATATACTACAGAGATAACTTTCCCTTCTCCCCAAACCGACGATGTCCTAACCTGGGAGAGATCTACAAGAAAACATGATCACTCACCTAAAATGAAAACGATCATCGATGAAGATCCTCATATGATTTCTGATGACTCTGAGCCATCTCTATTCTTTTTCTAATTATCATGATCTTCTCTGTAGTCTCGTAGACAAGGCTCTGCCCATCCATCAAGGACTCACCTATTTCCACCCAGCATATTGGGGAACAACACGACCGCCCATACAACTCTTCAAACAATGCCATATGTATGAATTCCTGATAATTGTTATTGTACGAGAACTGAACAAATGACTAGTGATCCTCCCACAAGCCTCCAAAATCCATAACACAAGCCTGCAACATATCCTCCAAAGTTTGTATCGTCCTCTCCGATTGACCATTCGTCTGAGGGTGATACGCTGTGATCAAATTCAACTATGTCCCACTGGATATCTTCAAGGATTTCAAAAATTGCGATATAAACCGCAGTTCTCTATCTGATACAATCAAAACTAGAACACCATGCTTCTTTACAACTTCCTGGATATAGATTTTTGAAAGATCATCCACCGTATGAGAATCATGAATCAGGATAAAATGGGAAGACTTCATTAGCCATACCACTATCACCCAAATGTCATCGTTCTTTATAACCGTTCTTGGGGGACCTGTGAAAAAATCCATCTCAATTTTCTCCCACTTCCAAACAGCGATTGGTAAATACAACAACATTAATTATGTCCTCTGATTCTCTACCTTGACCAGCTGGAAAGTCATGAATCTCGAAACAAACTCATCTACTCTTCTTTTCATAAAATATCACTCGAACTGCACTTTCAACACATTATACATTTTTTGAATTCCAGGATGAATAGACCATCTTTGAATAATGATACTCCCTGAGAAGAACTTTATGAAAAACAACTAGTACAACCATCCGATTCTGAAAACACAAAATTGAATCTCTATTCAGTTTCCAACCCTCAATGGTCTCCCCACCATTGAATTTCGACCACATGGTCACACAGTTTGAATAAGATATTTGTACCTCTTTAACAAGTCCAACCATGTCAGGAATCAACAAGACCAGAAAGAACACCACTCTATCGCCCTATTCCTCACATTCCAACCACATGTCTTCTATAACCAACATCAACTACCACTGATCTGATGCATGTTTCACCACCTGATCATATGATATTCTACATAAGTAATCTTCCACTGAATTTCCCTTAACTAGTGTGTAAATCAAGTCATAATTAAACATCTATATATATTCCATCCATCTCCTTTGCCTCTAGTTCAAATTTCATTGTGAGAAAATGTGTTTCAATCTCTTATGATCTGTGTATACCATGAATTTCTCACCAATGTGATAATGACGCCACACATTCAATGAATGGACCATTTCTACCAATTAGATATCATGAGTTGGGTAGTTCATCACATGCACCCTCAACTGTTAAGATCCATAGACAATAACATGATTCCCATCCATGAGAACACACCCCAACCCCGATCCCAATGCATCACAATACACCACATAGCCTCTTCCGGGTTCTGGAAAAACCAAGATTGGTGCTGATGGAAGGTGAACCCTTAGCTCCTCAAAACAGCGTTGGAACTATTCATTCCACTGGAATGGAACATTTTTTTTCTGTTCAAAGCTTTCATCAGTGAAGCCAAATGTGAAAAATCACAAACAGAACACCGATAATACCTAGTTAGATAGAGGAAACTCCGTACCTCAAACACATTCTTGGGAGGTTGTCATGAGATAATAGCCTCTATCTTTTCTAGATCCACTGAAACGTGCCTTTCAGAAATCACATGGCCTAGAAAACGGACATCCTATATCAAAAAGTCACACTTTGACAATTTGGCATACAACCGATTTTCCCTCAAGATCCCCAGAACTCTCGCCAAGTGCTGCTCATGCTCCACCCTTGTCGTTGAATACACCAGAATATCATCTAAAAACATCACCAAAAATAAATCCAGATATCTCTGAAATATATGATTCATCAATTCCATGAACACCGCTGGCACATTCGTTATGTCAAAGGGCATAACCACATATTCATAATGTCCATATCTACTTCTGAAAGCTGTTTTAGGAATATCGTTCTTCCTCACCTTCAATTAATGATACCCCAACCTCAAGTCGATCTTGGAGAACAACTAGGATCCCCTAAACTGGTCTAAAAAATCAACAATTCATGGGAAATGATATCTGTTCTTTATTGTAACATAGTTAATTCGATGACAATCGACACGCAGCCTCAATGTTCTATCATCCATTTTCACAAACAACACTAGTGCCTACCACAGAGATGTTATAGGCCGTATAAACCCTTGTTTTTCTAACTCTTAAAACTAGAAATTCAATTCTTGAAATAAATCTAATTCCATCCAATAAGACGGAAGTGAGATAGGACTGGTCCCTGGTAGGAGATCAATCGTAAACTCCACTTCTCTTGCCAGAGGTAACCCACAGAATTCTTCGGGAAAAACATCTATGAATTGGTCTAATACTGGTAGAAGAACACTCTTCTCAACACCCTCTATCGATTCCAACGACAACATCGCCAATTGATAGGATACGTGGCCACTTCTGGTGCCAACAAACTTATTGCACCCTACCTTCAATGCCTTTATCCTTGAAAGAGATGTATAATGCCATCTTGTGACGTAAAATCCACTATCTGTGCATTATAGTCGATGTGGGCGTTAATTGCCACCAGCCAATCCATTCTCAGGATTACATCATACCTGTCCATCTCAAGCACTGAGAAATTCCACATTAGCTCAACCTCTCCCACAACGATACAGCATGCTCTAGACAAGAAGGATTGACACTCTCTTCGACCTAGAAGAGTATGAAGTTTCAAAGATGAAGCCATCATTTGAACCCTTAAACCCATCAACGCAACCACACGTGCATCAATAAAAGAGTGTGAGGTAACTATCACAAATAGAACCTACATCAAGGAATAATTTAAAAGAATAGTACCTCGCACAATGGATGGTCCCGACTGATCATCAACCAGAACCTGCTCGGATCCAAACAACGCATTGGTTTCCACACTCTCCTCTTTATTGCCCTGCTGAAGAGTTGTGGTGTTCCGAGAATCACCATAACTGGATTTTTTCTATTGATGAGGGGTATGATGTTGTCCTCATCTTGTCGATGCATATGATTTATGTGATCCCTGAGGACTGTCACACGCACCGGACCATATATAATTCTGAAAATAATTTTGTAGATTCCCCATCTCCATTAAATTGTGACATGCTCGTGGTTGATTCGTATACTCCTGCTTGTTTAGTGTCGTAGGGCCACACTAAAAACATCCTGGCTTGATCTGGGGCTTTGGAGGAAGATTTACCAATCCTATCATCGGATTATATGCCATACTCCTACCCTAGGAATATGTTTTCCTCATCCGCATGAATCAAGCGTTAGAGTTCCCACAATTCCCCATGGGTACCACTGTGCTTCCTCAGCCCTGAGCTCTCAACAGATCCCGCTCATCCACTGATTCTTGATTCACCATATCTATGTAATAACTGATACACAACACTTCTTTTTTTGAAGAGATCTCTTGCCTTAACCCCGCTTTGAAGATCGTGGCCTTCAACGACGTGCTACCCACCACCTTAGGTGCAAACCGCACTAAGCTCGCAAACATAGCTACATACATTTTCACAAGAAGGCTTCACACACTCTCTGTCCCCGCATGGAATTAAAACTCCCACCACTGAAGACCAAGATCCTTTAGCTTATGAATTTCTAGATTTACTTTCAGCTCAACTGGCATCCCTAAGAATTTGAAAATTATGTTCATTCTGGACATCCACACCTCTGCCTTTCCTGGTCTGAATCACCCCTTATGACAGGTGGATCCTGCCTTTGAATTTTAGCAACATAATCAACATGATTTGTCTCTTTTTATCTATTCAAGCTTCCCACATCGTGGAAATATTGATCTATTCTCTGGACTAACTACTGGTTCACCTAGGGAAGAGGTGTAACCAAGTTCTCATCAGCAACTTCCAGTTGCTCTCTACGACGCCTACCCGGTGCCATTTCTATAAACAGAAAACAAACAATCATGAGTCTCACTTCTGTAGACATTATTATTTCCCCTTTCAAATCACATTGCACAACACTATCACAGTGAGGATTTCCATCTTTTTCAGATTTTCCATGTTTCACAATTTTTGAAGATCAAACCATTTTCAAAATACCACTGGTTTCCATGTTTCAAAACCTTCAGTTTTGAAACCCAATTCAGATTTTTCAGAATCCACACATTCATATAACAACATACATCATTATACCCAAATTAAATATGCATCCTAGAGGGAATTCATTTTTACCATGCATGACATGCTCATCTCATTGGTTACACCCACGAGAACGAGATATCCAATGCCTATAAGTGTTTCCAACCACTGATGTACCCAACACCCTAGTAACGTGAAGTACATCATAAAAGGGTTATCTACGTCCTTTTATGTTATACATTCCATGTTCTGACATTCCAACATCATGATACCATCCCGACTAATGGAATATACCACAATGAATGTCAACTCCAAATCTGAGAATCAACTCCAAAGAACCGAACAAACTGATACCACTTGTAACACCTCGCCCATAACACATTGTATTGAGGAGGCAGTGAGGGTTACATGGCCTTAAGCGATGTTCCCAAGGCACCAAAGTAGGCAATAAATGTAGAGGGATTAAAGAAAAAAATAAAGGAATGATTTTCCAATAGGAAAAAACCAACCAAACCATCCACTATCAAACACTATATGATGCATGTCAATCAAAACATTCAAACATGTATTGCCAAAGGTCAACCTATTTGTTCGACAATACAAACCAAAACTGATACGACCAATACCATATCATAGTACTATGAAAAACACTCAACAAAATACTCAAAATAAGCCAATACACCCTCCATGGCTCCACACCAAGCTCCATGCTCCATTATCCACCCAGACATCAAGATGAACCACTAAAGGAGGGTGATGTCTTAACTTTTCCCACATCACAATACATAACATTTGCAAAGACACCAACCTTCCAATACAAGGGGTGAGTAAAAGTACTCAATAGGATTTCCCCAAATGACTTTCCTATAAACAGTGCTAGGATTAAACTGTTAGCACATTTATATAAAACGATTTATATAAAGTAATCACAAGTGAAACCATTACCATAAGACAAACACACCCTTACCAAGCCCCCAAACCAAAAAACCAAGGGAAATCCAAACAAACATGACACGTTCCATTTTATCATTTTCACATTAGCAAAACAATTTCTATCTTGTAAAAAAATACACACCAAGCACCCATAACGGTGGAACTTCCGTCCTACCCGTTCACCCATTCAGAACTAGTTGTACTTCCTGAAAACTTATCTTTTGATGCTGGCCCTTCCCTTCATGATTCATCTCCATTTTTATAGTGATAATTCCCGCTGAATTCCTCAAAACATTCCAGTCAATCCATAACCAAGAACATAACCCATCAAGGCCATAAAAATATGCAATAAACCACTTCCATTACATGTCAACTACTACAATAAATGAAACATTTATTTAAAACACCCTTTAACCATTCACCATTCCAAAGCCTTATTCAATAAAACAACCCTATTTATTAAAAACCTTTTTCTCGATTCATCTTAATCAAACAAAAAAACTATTTTTAAAATCCCATTTTAAAATCACATCAAGGGAATTTTCCCACAAACCCTTTTTCTCAAAAATTCCCAAACCATTACTAATGGGATTTCCATCCGAGTTCTCACATCAACATGACAATAAATTTTAAGCGACATATATTATTTGTAACCAAACCACTATTTCTAACCAAGTGGAGTCGAGAGAGAAGCCACCTACCTTTAGGGTTCCTGAGAAATATCCCCACAAGAAATCACTCCTCAAATCTAGCGAACGCACCACTGAAACCACTCTAGATATCCTTCTATAACATACACAAGCCTTAAAATTAACATCCAAGGAAACCATAACCCTATATCTACACACAACTGGTGTAGATATTGAAAACTAAGAGAGAGGGAGATGTAGATCTAGAGCAAAACACATGGAACTCAGGAGGTGAGACTTACATAAGAGAAACCACCTTCAATCCACCAAGGAACCTCTTTAAAATGCCTCCAAAATGAGTGGTAGATCACCCTCAACCCATGAGGACCTGAAATCCCGAGTGAGGATCGAGTGGGAGAGAATTTGGGGAGGAATGTGGCAAGAACGAGTGAACTCATATTTTAAAACCCTACTTTTAAGTGGCTGCATGGTTATCCCACATAGTTTGGAAAACCATGCGCTAACCGTGTGCACGCTACTTCCTCTAGATCAAGGGTCTACACGATTGCCTCGCACGGTTTGAAAAACTGTGCTTAGACTATTCGAAGCTTATTGTATCCCCCCCCCACACGGTTTCCTAGAGAACCCACACAGTTTCCTCTAAATGTTCGTAAGCCTTTCTTACTATGAAAAGCCTCCAAACTTATTCAAAACCATTGAAAACTCTCCCAACCTATTCTCAACTCATCTCATGCACATTAAACACATAAAATTCCATGAAAAAGGCTACATAACTCAAACTGGGGGTTCTACATTCTCTCCACTATTGGAATTTCCATCCTCGGAAAGTAGTGAACGAACCTTTTGCCGAAATAGCTCGAGCCATTGATCGACCATCTCTTTCTCCAGCTCCCAAGTCTCCTCTTGGATCTAGACATGCTTTCACAAACCCCGAACCCAACCAATCCTTTTACCCCACATGAATTTCTCTTCCCTATCCATAACCCACACTTGCACATGCACCAATGAAGAATCCGGATCTAGAACAACATAATCACCTTGAATAACATGGCCCAGATCCAGCTAATACTTTTTTAATAGTGACACATGAAACACATTGTGCACTGCACTGAACCTAGGTGTAATAGACAAATGATAAGCCACCTCACGAACCAACTCAAGAATCTCAAAAGGTGCAATATACTGTAGAGATAACATTCCCTACTTCTCAATCCAATGATGTTCCAACGTATTATAGATCCTCAAGAAAACATGATCAATCACCTTGAACAACAATGACCGTCGACGATGATCTGAATATGATTTTTGACGACTTTTAGTCATCTCTATTCTCTTTCTAATTAACCTGATCATCTCCATAGTATCCTGGACAAGGCTTGGTCCAACCATCGAGGAATCACCTATTTCCACCCAACATAGTAGAGAACGACACGGCCGCGCATACAACGCTTCAAACGGAGCCATATGTATGAATGCCTAAAAAGTGTTATTGTATAGGAACTCAACCAATGAAAAGTGCTCCTCCCACAGGAAACCAAAATCCATGAAACAACCACAGATAATATCCTTCAATGTTCGTATCATCTTCTTAGATTGTCCATCCGTCTGAGGGTGATACGTTGTTCTCATTGTCAATCACGTCGCAAGGGCTTTCTACAAGGATATACAAAAAATTGATGATAAATTAGGATCTCTATCTGATACAATCAAAACTAGAACACCATGCATCTTTACCACCACTCAGATATAGATTTTGGATAGATCCTCCACCGTATGAGATTCACAAATCGGAATGAAATGGGTCAACTCTGTTAACCGATCCACTATCACCCAAATGGCATCATACTTCCTAACCATTCTTGGGAGACCTATGAAAAAATCCATCTCTATTTTCTCCCACTTGCAAACAAGGATTGGTAAAAACATCTACATTCTCGCTGGCCTCTGATGCTCTGTCGTGACCTTCTGGCAAGTCAAGCATCTCAAAACAAACTCAGCCAATCTTCTTTTGATACCAGCCAAACCGAACTACGATTTCAATGCTTTATACATTTTTTTAATTACATTATGAATAGTCCACCCGGAATGATGATTCTCCCTAAGAATATCCTCCTGAAATGAAACTAGAACAACCATTTGATTCTGAGAACACAAAACTACATCTCCATTTAGTTTCCAACCTTCAATGGTCTCCCCACCCTTGATTTTTGACCTCATAGTCAAACACTCAAAATCAGTTATCTGCACCTCTTTAACTAGGCCAACCAAGTCAATAATCAACAAGACCGGAATGAAGACCGCTCTATCGCCCTGGTCCTCACATTCCAACCGCATGTCAGCTATAACTGACATCAACTGCCACTGGTCTGATGCATGTTTCACAACCAGAGCATATTATTTTCGACTGAATAAATCTTCTATTGAATTTACCTTACATGGTGTGTACATCATGTCAAAATCAAACATCTGGAGATATTCCCTCCATCTCATTTGCCTCCAGTTCAAATCTCTTTGTGAGAAAATGTTCTTTAAGCTCTTATGATATGTGTACACCGTGAATTTTTCACCAAAGAGATAATGAAACCCCTCATTCAAAGCATGTACCACTATTACCAATTCCAAATCATGAGTTGTGTAGTTCTTCTAAGGCACCCTCAACTGCCTTGAGACATCCGCAACCACATGATTCCCTTGTATGAGAATGCAGCCCAACCCTGATCACAATGCATCACAATACACCATGTACCCTCTTCCTGGTTCTGGAAAAACCAAGATTGGTTCTGATGTAAGGTGACCTGTTAGATCTACGAAACACTACTGGAACTATTCATTCCAATGGAATGGAACATTATTTCTTGTCAAATATTTCATCGGCAAAGCCAAACATGAAAATTCATGAACAAAATCCTGATAATACCCTGCTAGACCACGAAAACTATGTACCTCAAATACGTTCTTTAACGGTTTCCACGAGATAACAACCCATATCTTTTTCAGATCCACTGAAACGCCCCTTTCAGAAATCACATGGCCTAGAAAACAGACTTCATGTATCCAAAAGTCACACTTTGATAAATTGGCATACAACCAATTTTACCTCAAGATCCCCAGCACGGTCACCATGCGCTGCTCATGCTCCACCCTTGATGTTGAATACACCCGATTATCATCTAAAAAACCACCACAAATGATTACAAATATATCTGAAATATATGATTCATCAATTCCAAGAACATTGTTGATGCATTAGTTAGACCAAAGGGAATAACTACATATTCATAATGGCCATATCTACTTCTTAAAGTTGTTTTAGGAATATCGTCCTTCCTCACCCGTAATTGATGATATCCCAACCTTAGGTAGACCTTGGGGAACCATTGGGATCCACTCAACTGGTCGAACAAATCATCAATTCGTGGAAGTGGATATCTGTTCTTTATCGTAACTTGGTTAAGTCAACGCTAATCGACACAAATCCACAAAGTTCCATCTGCCTTTTTCACAATTAACACTGGCACTTCCCATGGAGATGTGCTAGTTCGATTTAACCCTTTGTTTTCTAACTCTTCCAACTAGAAATTCAATTACTGCGATTCATCTAGTTCTATTCGATAAGATGGAAGTGAAAAGGACCGGTCCCTGGAAAGATATCAATCGTAAACTCCACTTCTTTTGCCGGGGGTAAGCCAAAGAAATCTTCAGGAAAAGCATCCATGAACTGGTCCACTACTGGAGGAAGAACACTCTTCTCAACACCCTCTACTGACTCCAAAGACATAATCACCAACTGATAGGATAGTGTACCCACTGTTGGTGCCAACAAACCCATTGTACCCTTCCTCTCATGCCTTTATCCTATAAAGATATTTATAATGCCATCATGTGTCGAAAAATACATTGTTATGGCATTACATTCGATGTGGGCCTTAAATGACACCAACCATTTCATTCTCAGGATTACATCATACCCATCCATCTCAGGCACTAAGAAATTCCACATTAGCTCAACCTCACCAAAAAAGATACAACATGCTCTACACAAGAAGGCTCGACATTATCTTCGACTCAGAGGAGTTTGAAGTTTCAAAGTCAAAGGCATCATTTCTACCCTTAAACCCAACAACTCATCCACACATGCATCAATAAATGAGTCTAAGGCACCCGTATCAAATAACACTTGCATCAAGGAAGAATTTAAAAGAATGGTACCTTGCACCGTGGATAGTAGCTATTGATCATCCACCACAACCTGATCATCTCCAAACAACGCATTGGTTACCACACTCTACTCTTTAATTCCCTGCTGAGCAGTGGTGGTGTTCCAAGAATCACCATAACTGGCTTTGTTACGATGACGAGGGGTATGTTGTTGTCCTTGTCCCGTCGATGCATACGACGTCTGTGATCCCTGCGGAGTGTCAGGTGCACCCGACCTTTGAGCATTTTGATAATAACACTGTAGATGCCTCATCTGCTTACAATTGTGAAATGCTCGAGGTTGTTTCATGCAGTCCTGGTTGATGTGTGTCGTATATCCACAGTGAAAACATCCAGGCTTTCTCTAGGGCTTCAGAGGAATATTTACTGATCCTACCGTCAGATTATGTCAAATACTCCCACCCTCGGAATAAGTGTCCCTCCTCCACTTGATCCTAGAATTAGAGTTCCCACTATTCCACATGGGTACCACAATGTTTCCTCTGCCTAGAGCTCCCAACAGGTCTCGCTCCTCCACTGATGCTCGATTCACCATCTCTATGTAATCACTGATACACATCACTACTATTTTTGAATGGATCTCTTTCTTTAACCCCGCTTCGAAGATCCTTTCCTTCAATGACGTTCTACCTGCCACCTAGGGTGCAAACCGCACTAATCTCATAAACATAGCTGCAAAATCCATCACAAACATATGATCTTTCTTCACACGTAATAAATCAGTTTTGCGCTGAATTCTGAATGTATGTGGGTAGAATTGTTTATTAAACAATTCCACAACGCCTTCCCATGTCATACCATAGTCTATCCCCGCATGGACTACCTACTCCCACCACTAAAGAGTAATATCCTCTAGATTATACGTCACTAGATTTACTTTCATCTCTATCGACATCCCCATGAATTCTAAAATTTTGTTCATTCTAGACAGCCACGCCTCTGCCCTTTCCGGGTCCGAATTACCCATAAAGATGGGTGGAACCTGCCTTTGAAACTGATCCACACAATCAACATGCTTTGGTAATTTCTCACTATTCACACTTCCCACAACTGGGAATGCTTTCACTTTGCTTTGGACTAACTACTGGTAAACCTGGGGTTTAGGTGCAATCAAGTTCTCATCGGCCACTTCTGGTTGGTCTCTACGAGGCCTAACAGTGTCATTTCTACAAACAGAAAACAAACAACCATGATTATAACTTCTGTAGACATTAGGAATTCCCCTTTCAAATAGAATTACACAACACTGTCACAATGGGGCTTTCCACCTTTTTCACATTTTCCATGTTTCATCATTTTTGAAAATCAATCCATTTTTAAAATAACACATGTTTCCATGTTTCACATCCTTCCGTTTTTAGACCGAATTAATTTTTTTCAAAATCCACACATCCATATATCAATATAAATCATTATACCCCAATGAAATATGAATCCTATAGGGAATTTATTTCTACCATGCATTCCATGTTCATCTCATTGTGTATACCCACGATAATGAGATATCCAATGCCTATAAGTGTCTCCAGCAACTTATGTACCCACCTCACTGGTAACTTGAAGTTCATTATAAAAGGGCTAGATATGTCCTTTTATGCTATACATATCATGTTATGACATTATTAGGCCTTGTTATCATCCCAGCTCAAGGAATATACCACAACGAATGTCAAATACAAATCCGAGAATCAACTCCAAAGGACAGAACAAGCTAATACCACATGTAACACCTCACCCTTACGTCATTGGCTTGAGGAGGCGGTGAGGGTTACTTGGCCTTAAGCGACGTTCCCAAGGTTCCAAAGGCTAGCAATAAATGCCGAGGTCTTCGAGAACAAATTGGGGAATGATTTTCCCATAAGAAAAAAACAAACCAATACATCAACTATCAACCACTATATGATGTATGCCCATCAAAACATTCAATCATGTATTTCCAAAGCTCAAGAAAGTTGTTCCACTATACAACCCAAATATGATACAACAAATACCATATCCGAGTACTATGAAAAAGACTCAACAAAAGACCCAAAATAAGCCAAAACACACTCCATGGTTCCATACCAAGCTTCATGCTTCAAGTTCCACCTAGACACATGATGCACCACTACAGGAGGGTGATGCCTTACCATTTCCCACGTCATGATACACAACATCTGCAAAGACAACAATTTGCCAATATAGTGGGTGATTAAAACTAATCAGTAAGATATCCCCAATTGACATCCCTACACATGCCACTAGGATAAAACTATTAGCACATTTATATAAAACAATTTATATAAAATAATTAAAAGTGAAACCATTACCATAAGCCAAATAGAAACATGCCAGCCATCTCACCCAAACCAAACATCCAAGAGGAATCCAAACAAACATTCCACAAGACATTTCATCATTTACACATTAGCCCAACAATTTCCATCTTGTAAAAAATTTCCCACCAAGCATCCATAATGGTGGATCTTCCGCTCAACCCGTTCACACATTCACAACATGCGGTACTTCTCAACCACATATATTTTGATGGTGCCCCTTTCGTCCACTATCCATCCAATTTTTATTGTGGTACTTTCCACCCACTTCCACAAAACAATCGGATCAATCCATAACCAATCACATAAGCCACCAAGGCCATAACAACGTGAAATCAACCACATCCATTACATGTCAACCCCTTTAATAAATCAAACATTTATTGAAAACACCATTTAACCATTTTCCATGCCAAACCCCAATTCAAAAAAACCCATTTTATTAAAAACATTTTTTTCGATTCATCTTAATCTAACCAAAAAAACAACTCATTTTAAAATCCCATTTTAAAATCACATCAAGAGCATTTCACCACAATCCCTTTTTCCAAAAAATTTCTAAACCATTACCAACTGGATTTCAATACGATTTCGCACATCAACATCACAATTAATTTTATGCGACAAAAATTAATTGTAACGAATCCACAAGTTATAATCAAGTGGAGTTGATAGAGAAGACACCTACGTTTAGGATTCCAGAGAAATTGCCCCACAAGAAATAACACCTCAAATCCGGAAACTGCACCATTAAAACCTCTCTAGATCTCCTTCCCTAACATCCACAACCCTTAAAATAAACATCCATGCCAACCACAACTCAATATCTACACACAACAGGTGTAGATCTATAGAACAGAGAGAGAGAGAGATGTAGATGTAGATCTAGAGGAAAACACAAGGAACCCAAGATGAGAGAATTACGCGGGAGAAACCACCTTCAATCCACCAAGAAACCTCTTCAAATGACCTAAAAAATGAGTGGGAGAGCACCCTCAACCCCTGAGAACCCAAATCCCGAGTGAGGAACTAGTGGGAGAGAATTTGGAGAGGAATGATGCAAGCCTGAGTGAACCCAGATTTAAAACCCTACATTTAGGTGTCGCACGGTTAGCCCGCACGGTTTGAAAAACTGTACACTAACTGTGAGTATGCTACTGCCTCAAGAGAAAGGGTCTCCGCTGTTTCATCGCACGATTTGGAAAACCGTGTGTATGCCCTGTGAATCCTACTGTCTCCCCCTAAACGGTATTTTGGAGAACCAGCATGGTTTCCTGTAACCGTGCCCAAACCATTCTTACTAAGAAAATCCTCCAATATTTCAAAACCATTCCAAACACTCCCAACCACTTCTTCACTCATCCCATGAACATTAGACACATAAAAATGCATAAACAATGGCTAAATACCTCAAACCGGGGTGCTAAAACTACTCAATGTCTTTAAGATTCCTATTTATATTTCAATGGTTATTTATGAAAAATATTTATTTTTTAAGAAATATTAATATATTAATTAAGAGTTTTCAAAATAGAAGGGTTATTTTCTACATTAAATGATAAAATTTATATTTCAAAACCATTTTCCTTATAAGATGAAATGATTTAATATTTCTCAGTGTAAAAAGTATATTTTCCTCAATATTGTTTTAAATCCCTTTTATAAGTACATTCATAAAAAATCATTTTATGTTATGTATTTCTTATAAGCTATGTATATATATCTCTCACATATATACCTAGTTTACCATTCATTCCTAATATGAGGTAATGTGTTCCTTAATATCATTTATCAAATGACTACATTGTGAAATTTATTATGAATATGATATGATGAAAGATTATGCTATCCATTTTATTCCCATTAGTAATTCCTATGTTATTATTTATTATTAATTTCATTAATGTGGCATACATAGATCATAAACATGTTAAAATGGGTGTGACCATATATTTCTCTATTGAATTGGGTAATTCTATAGTCTCATCATACATCTTTAATGATATAAGGGAGTAATCATAATATATTATTAGACTTTGTACACCATGTGATATTGTCTAGGTATTCATCTATGAAACATGTTTTTCCATGTTTTTTTGTTTCTTCCATATTCCTATGATTCAATGATGTTATGATACCATGTTTGTTACATTACTATTTAATGTTATATCTCATGTGTCATATATTATACAATATCATGTTATCTATTTGAATTATATGTTATTATTACCTAAATTTTTTGTTCCATTAATATGTTTTTAGATCACTTACTTCTTAATTTAATCTATAGGTTATCCAATTTATATTTCGGATCATGAATGGATTTTAAGAGATCAAAATGGAAAATAAAATAAAGATACCATGATTTACGTATTAAGAACATATTCCTCCAAGTAAACTATGAATTTACAATACCTGTATTATAATATTGGATATTTAGTTCTAAAAATAATGTAATTATATGTGTAAAAGTATTGGGTAAACATATCTAGGGATTAAATATCTCTTCCTTACAAACCACATAATATCCATCCACGTAGATATTAATAAGAATACATCATCTCCAAATTCAAAATATAGAACACGCCTAGGACTATCCACATAACGTTTAAAATGAATCTGAGGGACCATGATGTGATCGTAAATTTGTAAAACCTTATCTTTTAATTCATCATCGTTCTTAGGCCACAATAGCTTTATATTTCTTGCTTCATTCATTAGGTATGAGTTCTATACTTTTTTTCATATATGTATCCAAAAGGATATGTCTAAATGCTCGAGTAAAATATATTATTATAGGAAAACTCACATAGTATAATGTTTTGATCCCAAAAAACATTTAAATCCATAGAAAAAAATATCAACATTTCTTATTGTGATTAATTTCTATCAGACAAACTAAATGTATATGGATGATTTGAAGTGTTGAAACATAACCTTGTATATATAGCCTAATGGAAACATAACTAAAACATTGAGGTAAACCTTGGATCCTTATCAAATATAATATAACATGTTAATTATTTTGATACGGCCACTTCCTTAATTTATTTTCTGGTAAGCTGATCAAACAAGAGTATTCCTAAATAGATATGAATTTCACTTACATTGTAAAGAGATCAACTATAACCCAAATAACATTATTCTCCTTATATGAGTTGGGGGTGTCCAACAATTGAATAAATAGTGATGATTCTATCTTTCAATGATGGTGTGGCTAATAGTTAAAATTCCCCATTGGATTTTTTTTCTCTCATGTTTAAAATTAAATTATACAAAACATTGAGACACAAAAACTTCAGTATCCCTCTTCATTCCATCGGATAAAAAGTAATCTTCCAAATATCTATTAATCCTTGAAATCCTGGGATTAATAGATAATGAATAAAAATGGTCTTTTTCTAATAGATCCATCTTAAAATATGATATGTATGGAGCACATATGTGGTCTTATAGCCTTATCAATCTATCATAATCGAGGGTAAATTGATTAACATTTATTTCATTCTTCTGCAACTCCATATCTTCCTTCAATTCCTTATTAATCCACTTGTGGATAGATATCTGAACACTCATTTGATAATGATTCAATATTTCTCCATCCATCAAGATATATATAACCATCTTTTAAAATTTAGAACTATATTATCATTGGTGATGCTCATTATGGATAATCTAGCATGATCCTTTCGACTAAAAGCAACGACCCCTTCTTAGAATTTCCAAGATCACAATTTACTTTAAAAATTATAATATTTAGCCATATATACAAATATTTCATAGTGGATATTCAACTTAGAATGTGGGAATATATTCTTTACATTTTTTTGATCGGTATATATCTCATACCTTTCTCTGTAAAGGTAATTCCTCCATATCGTTAATGAAATAATTATCACTACTTACTAAAAATCCTGAGTTGGGTAATTTTTCTCACATACATTCTCTATTCCTAAGGAATAAGATATCACTATATAATTATACCTAATAACACATCCTAATACCTTTTTATATAAGTTATTATAGATTAAAAACCCTTCTCTACTATAATGTGGTTTTAGGAATGGTTCAATAACTGATATTCAAGTCATCTATTTGAAATTCTCCTAACATTCATCTATCCAAATTAACTAGAATCCTTTCCAAGTAAACATGGTGAGTGGATTATATAGCTATAAAAATTTATCCACAATTCATCTATAATATCAAACCAAATTATAAAAAATTGGTATCTCAGTCATCATGGTTGGTCTGAGCCAACTTTTAATAACATACATCATTGTAGGATGCACATAAATACCATCACATGAGATTAAATATACCGTGAGTGAATATTTATGAGGCCAAAATCTAATCATGGTAAAATTTTATTATAGATTATTTTTCATTATAGTCCCGAGAAAAATATTCAAATGATCTTATTGATCTAACAATATCTTTTAGTATATAAGAATATCATCCATAAAGGCAACCAGAAACTAATAAATTTAATATATAAAGACCATGTTCCTTAAATCCATAAATTAACAAGGGAAATTGGAAGACCAAATGGAATCACTATAAATTCATAATATCCATACCTCATACAATAGGTTGTATTATTTATATTTTTAGTTTGGATACTGTACTGATAGTACCCAAGTTGAATATCAATCTTGAAAAAGTATCAAGCTCCTTGTAAATGATCAAACAAATATTAGACATGTGGTAGAGGATAATTTTCATGGTAGTGATCATTCTATGTTCTTAACAATAAATGAAATGATTTATTGAACCACCTTTATTTTAAATAAAGAGAATAGGTACACACCATGGTGAGATAATATGGTGTATAAGTCCCTTGTCAACATTTCCCTAGAGTTTACTCATCAATCCTGGAAACATAATTCATGAAATTTTATATGGAGTCATTCAAATAGGTGCAACACTATATATGAGTTCAACAATAAACTCATAATGATGATATTAAGGTAAAAAAAGAAATTACAATGGAAAGACATCAAAAAACTCCAAAACCAAATGTTCTATATTTGATGTTGAGTTTCTCTCAAAATATTTGAAACCTATAGCTTTCATGTATAGGAATTAAAACACACAAGGATTGTGTAACTTCTAAAGAATGTTTGTACTCATCCTTACAATGATAAATGTCCATGGGTTTATTTGGAATATAAAATGGAACTTCCCTTCCTCATAAATTAATATAGTATCCATATAAATAAATCCAATACATTCCTATAATTATATAAAATTTAACTAATGTTGGAATCATAAGATATATATGATGAAATATCCTACTAAAGCCAATCTAAGTGGAAATATAGATCTGTGATATTACCATCATACCATTAAGAGTTCTCATAGAATAATATTAATCTAATCATTGAGTTATTAATTTAAAAACCTTTTCAAATTATTTATATATAAATGAGTGGATATATATAAAATCCAATTAGAAATTATATATTCTATTGTGGAAGATAGTTTTACATTTGACCAAATAATTCTTATTATCCACTTTTTCATTCATGATAGCATGAGATTTCCCTTTTTAACATTTTATGGTTGTTCAAATTGATCATAAATACCTTTGGAATCATGAACTAGTTGTAATAATTCTCATACAACTTTCATTTGATTCATTAAGGAATGGGAGGAGAAATAGCTGGCGTTCTATTCTGCTATATTGAATTAGCTTCCACATTAATTGAATTTCATCATTCACATGCATTATGGAACACCTTTCAATAGTTAAGTAACCTCTCGACTGTATTTAATAAATTACACTAATGATTCATCAAATATTTAGGGCATGAAAATGGATGATATTTGTTTCCACCATGTAATTTATTGGAGTTTTATTTATAATTCGTTCTACATATCTTATCCAATATATGAGAATTGTAGGAATCTCCAATATATATTTCCACCTTGAGTGCTCCATGAACAGTTTAACCATATATATTAATATCTCTAATATACAATTCCATTAGGAATCATGGTTTTTCTCCACAAATGAATTAATCAATTTTTATTTTTGGGTTGATTATTAAACCCAAAGTATACCTTGAAACACTAGTAAAATTATATTTATATTTATTAATAGATTAGTCATACTTTTTGATAAGCTTAAGGAGTTCCTTATTTATCATTTTACATAGAATTAGAGGTAAGTACATACTACGATATCATTATACAATCATCAAATTCGATGGAGTAATTTTTTTTCTATTGATTCATATTATTAATATGGCTCCACCATTGATCCACTTAATATTCCCAATAATAAATAGCTATGAAATTGATTTCATGTTACTAGTACTTGAGAGTTGAAATATCATTCCAATTGTCATGATTCATCACTCATATACTAGAGTTTGATAATTCCCACCAAAATAAGGTGGATTTTCATTCATGATGGATTAAATAGAATGTTATTCCCTCATATGATCATTTGGAATCTCGGTATGGTTCGTGTCTTGAGAAATTTATGTGATCATAGAAACAACATTCTTCATCCTAACCCCCATATCATTTGGTTTCATAGGATGAAAATTATTTCACTTTCCATAAAAGTTTTCATTAATACAGTTCTTATGAGTTCTACCCAATTACTTAATCCAAAAATTATAATTTGAGAAAGGCTAATCATAGAGGGAACCCCCATAGTCCTGATAAATCACTTACAGAATGTCTAAATCATGACACCTTCTTTTAAATCTATCATTCCTTAGGTTTATCCTAGGATATTCTATTTCAGAATCTATTTTAAATAATTAACAATTGATCACAATGGAAATGATGATTAACAAAAAATATCCCATAAGAGAGTCAAACCGTGTGTGCGGAAAGGCATATTCTAATACAGCAAGTAAATATATAGTCTAGCTAAATGAAATCATTTTTATAGTTATTACTCCTACATACCTCTATATAAAATAAACATCCCCTTATATTATCAATATAGGGATAAATATCGTGGAAAACCAAACAATCATTTTTTGTCTAAAACATTTGGATGTTATCCTATACATATACTTATCCCAAGAGTTTTCAGTAATGTTATTCTAATAATATTCTCCCAATAATTAGTAAGATTATTCTCTAATACCGGTTATAAATATTGCAGATTTTCAAACATTAATATCACATCCTTTTAGATGAATATTCAATAAATACCATAAACACACACCAAAGTAATTTAATAGTTTATCATATTTGGAGAATAATTCCACAATTTTTATATTTCATGAAAGATCTTCATCATATCCCATAAATATCTCCTCACTTTGTAGTGCCCATAGGAATACCCTACATAATCATTTCATCTAATCCTAGGGAAGGAATGATAAACAAATTTATCTAATATAAGATCTTGAACATGATGGAGATTCCTCAAACTCGTTTTATGGTACACTTTTACCTATTTTTAATACAATTGTTGATGAAAACATTGGAAGCACTCAAGAGTGTTTTGGATGTTTTTTGTGGGATTTTGCTTAGTGCAATGTTGGCGCACTATTATCCTAAACTGCATGCCCACACCAGAATACAATGCACCTCAAATAGTGAGGATTTTCAAGGTTGGGGCATGGTTTGTGAAGCCATGTTCCCACATATGAAAATGGTGGACCCCTAAGGAGAGGATTATTGTTAAGGAAACAGACTTGTAATACTATTTTCTCCATCCTTTTAAATAGTGCATTTAGGATTTAATTGCTCTAAAAATAAGAAAACATTGTAAAACCCCATGTATTATCCCTTATTATCATCCACTTAGTCCTAACCTAATTATACTTTATGGAGCTTTGAGAAGGATTCGAAGGCTCCAAAAATACTATTCCAGATGAATTTAAGACCTTCCGAAGGATCAAATCACTGTTTGTATGTATTTTATTCCAAAACAATATTCCTCTATCTCTTATATCCCTTTTTATTTGATGTGTAATTATTTCTCCTCTCTTGGAAATAGTTTATATCTTGGTTATTAGGGAGAATAATCCTTGTGATCATGATCTTAGGTTTTGTTCATATATTTTCCACTCCATTGTGATTTTAATCCTTTTGCATTAATTTGGAGGATTTGGGTTTTGTGAATGACTATATGAAATCTTGATGTAGGTGGTCTTATTATCAATTCCCATAGTAATGATTATAAATGTGTGTATGTAACTGTAAAATTGAAATTCCCACATTTGAAAATAACATATTGGTTACTATTAGTCATTAGGATAATTAATTAAAGGAATCTTGGAATTGATGACTAATATGAATTATGAAATTTGTGATTTATGAAAACTATGATACTAGTAGCTATCCATTGGGTGTACCGATGAAATGAAATGGTTGTTTTTTATTTCTGATTGATAAATAAATGATATTCTAAAATGTGTGAATAATGACTTCTGATAATTGATGACAAATGGATTGATATATATAACCATGTTATGTGATATCTATGACTGGGTTTTGGGAAAGGTAATACTACACCAAATACTCGTGGGGTCCAAGACCACTATTGGAGGACCCCAATAAATTAATCTACACATGTGATCACTATGTTGTTGGATAAGGACTGCTAAATAAAATACCCATGATGTTCTAGACTACTATTATAGGTCCCCATTATTTCATTGTAAAATTTTAATGATTTTATTAAATAAACCCCATGATGTAATGGAATATGATATACCTTTGGGGATTGTTTAGACTCCAGCATTGTCCTAAGAAGGTATTTATGGCTGTAATGTTATTGAACACGTAGGAAATTATGTGGTAAAATAAATAACAATTCAATGATTACCTTATATATTGCACTTTATTCATAGACAACTACCCACACCATTATAGATTTGATATTTCATTAGAAACCATTAGTGGTAGCCTATTGAGTTTTACTCACACCCCACTAATCTTATCTGATCAGTAACCCAATAGACTTTATATTTATAGGGTAAAATAATTGAATATCCCAATGATATATAGATGAGTTTAGATATATCATGGATGAGGGAGCCTGACGTGATTTAGGCACATGTTTATAGATTTCCAGGTATTTTTAGGGTTTTCATTTGACACATAATGCATATATAGAATGGAATATCTATTTATTTTTTTTGGATATTCATTCCAATTTTGGTATTTCCGCTGCTGAAAAATGATACCTTTCGAAACAATTTCAAGCCATTGGAATAGACTAAAAACCCAATTGGATAGCCTATCCCAATTGTTTATAAAACCATTTGTATGTGGCCCATTTAGATATCCATATAACAAATATTTCTAGTAAACCTTTGGTACAAGGTGATTTGGATTTTAGTATACCAAAGGTTCATTATAAATCGTTGTGAAATTTCTATAAACATGGTTCAAAAATTTGGATAGAGCTATCCCAATGGTTATGAACCCTTGAGAAATTCTTATTCCAATGGTTCACATTGAATTTTTGGTATTTGGTTCCATATTGATAATATACCAATAGTTTATTTTGAATAATTTGAATAGCCCCCCCCCCCCCCCAACTCACTATCTAGTACAATTCAAACTACCATCTCACTGAACCTACAAGCACTAGAAATCAAAAAATCAGAAAATACTCCACACACAGAACACCTACATGAAAACAGAACATAATAAAGACTATGGAATTAAAAACAAAATTCCCTTAAAACTATAATAAAACCAATAGATCATCCTAATAAAATTGATCATGTAATGAAACGAGTAACTAAGCCTAAAATATAAATAAACGAATACATTAATAATGATAATAAGGGAAATATATTAATGCATTTAACCAATGATAACAAAAATACAAAATACAAAATATATTCCTTTACACTAAATCATCAACTATCAAATTTCATAATTATGAGAAAAAAAATGTAACATATTAATATATCCCTCATCATTATCACTATCATTTCCTTCATCCTAAACATCAACCTTATATTCATCCTCATTCTTTTATTTAGCCCCTCGCTCTTCCAAATAATCATACATGTGCTCTTCCACACCATCATCCATGCCCTCTTCTTCTCGACCATCCCCGCCCTCTTCCTCACATTTATCCTCTCCAACTACATTAACAGAAACATGACCATCCTAACCAGCACTATGACTATTTCCCAATGTACTGAAAAACATATGCATCCTCAACACATATGAATCACATGTCATGGCAGCCTCCAGTGGATTTTAAGGACATAAATCTTCCTTCAGTTATAAAAATTTAGTGTCTGCAATTTCACCATGTTCATCCACATATATGGCCCTTTTTGGTCCTTTCTACCTTAGCCTCAAGCTATGATACCAGTTCCAAATTAGTGTTAATAGAAAATGCACCTATATTTTGCTAATACCTAATCCATACAATACTCTTCCCTAGCTGACAATGTAGTCACCCATGTTTCTCATCTCCCAAAACATAATGTAAGTGATCATTTGTGCAAATGTTGTCGGGTTCCTTATCATTAAGTGCCTCTAAAGAATACATTTTTAAATATTATTATACTATTATGATAAAAAATAGAAATTGAAAATTTATTTGAAAAAAGTAAAACATTCCTTATGATGTTGTGTATATTATTTTACCATCCTTCAATTATTTTAATTTATGATCGATAAAAAAAATTTATTGAGGCACATGGCCTTCAATATTTATATCCTCCAACTATAATTACATTATTATTGTACATTTAAACTTTAAAAAATTAAAAAAATATATTCCATATCAAATTATAAAAAAATATTAAAAAATGATTTAACAGATAAAACATAATTACTGGGTCATGGCAGAACCAACATGTGGTAACAATAAAGTATAAAAATTTGAGTATTTTAACCTAATTAAAATGAAACTAAATTAGATTAGTAGAAAACAAATTCATTAATTCATTTCTCATATTTAAACATTTCATAAAAAATTTCAATGATTTAATAGATACACAACCCAACAATATGAAAACATGTCCCCACCATAACAAAAAATATATAATGGAAGGAAAGAACATATTAAAATTTATAGATTTCTTTAATGTGCTTAATATTCGTAACATAATTGATTTTTTATTCATTAAAATAAAAAAGAAAAAAAATAGTTCAATACCATAAATTATAATTAAACATGGTATGATTTTTATTATATATATCATCAATGTATTAAACATGTTGATAAAAAAATTCTGTTTAAAGTAATTTAGTCTTTTTGAACATAAAGTCAAGTGGAAAATGCATTATAGTGTTTCCAATAATAAAAATAATAGTATATTTAAAAAAAAGAGGACATAATTATATAGAGAAGATTATTATTAGGGATCTAGTTAATATATGATATTTTATAGCTATTAATATCAAGGAACCTATATATTCCTCCTAACCAAAAGTACTCGGGAAGTGAAAATTTTAATGCATTGAATTAAACACAAACAAATAATAAAACAAGTTAGGTGATGGAACTATATAAAAAATCCATATTAGGGATTAGTCAAACATATAATAAATATTATCATTCAGGTTTGGGAATTGAATAGCTTCTTATACCAGTCATTAAATATGATCCTCCATGTTTACTAATATAAAATGATAGAAATTTATATAGAATCACTAGGAGGACTCACTAATAAATTAAATCTACTCCGAAACATCAAAATGAGTATCATGAACTAGAAAGGTAGAACCTAATATTCTATTACAACACAATATCTTTATTACCTATTTAATAAGGAAATAATTGATAATGTTACTTTCTCTCTCCCATTTAGTGGAATAAATGAATAAATTAGGAAAACCATATAGTGAATCACCCAAAAAAATGATCTTTTCTCATAAACTAAAGTCGTTACATTAGATGTTAATTTGAATTTGGTAAAATTCCATGGAATGTGGGGTTTCCATTAATATATGGGGTTTTTTTTATTTCATGGAGTATTTAGTGAGAATTTATAATGCCTCTAACCATGTAAAAGGTTTGACAGTAGTCTGAGACTCAATAAAGAATCCAATTGGATTTGTAGATAGACTCTAATCCTGCTTTCTATACTGATAACGGGTAGACCGTAAATTATATAAACTAACCAGTCCTTCTTAAAATTGACGCATATAGTATTAGCAGATAATCCCTAACATTGATAGTTTATATATCCAAAATAATTTAAATAAATATAATGAGTAGTATTACCTCTTGGTATGTAAACACACTATTAGTATATTCCCATTGAATTATATCTATTTAAAGAACCACGTTAAATACTCATGTCCTATATGATTTTCATAATTGTATCCATTTATATGCTTAAATGAGGTTATGTGAGAACAAAATTAAATAATTTATTAAGAACATGTATGTCATGGATTCTTATGGTTAGAATATTCATAACATCTAATATGTCATGCATTAATAAGTGTATTATATTTATAACATCCAATGTCTAATAGAAGTTATACAATTCAGTAAGAATAAAATTATATTCAACAATAGTTTATAATTATATAATACTTCATCCCCTTTAAAGAGTGGATGGATCAGTGTGGTCATTATTCATCAATCAGGTCTTTTATGAGTGGTCATTTTGATAGATCCAGTTCAAACTATATTGTGTCTATGGAGGATAATACTATTAAAAGATTTGAATTCCCCTACATCAATGTAGAGGCATATCTGAAGAAAATTATCATTGAAGTGTTCAATATATTTTATGCTCTACCCGTAGAACATATCATACTAGATGTGGATTTTTAGAATGTGAATTTGTAATAATATTAACCATCATTCTTGTATAATATATAAATAATAATTATATCATTGTAAATTTTTGTTGTATCAACTTCCCCTCATGATCGGGAATCTTAGTCTGCCCCAAAGTGTGGAGGGGTGTCATTTAATTGTTGTTGTTTTATTTTTTCTTAATAATTGATAAAAAATCAATAATAAAAAAGAATGTATTCATGAAAATCAATGTAATTTTCTTTTTAAAAAATAAATGTTGACTAAAAAATGCACTCGGTACTCATCCAAGGAGTAATCATTTACATATAATTTTCTATATGGTAGTCATCCATGAAATTTGTTTTAAATAAATTACTAACAACTCATGAATTCTATCCTCTAAACAGTGCATGATTGCAGCCTCTCTATAGCTCACTAGCATTACATAAGTTGTGCTGCCCTCAGAGCCTCACCACTGGAAAAATTAAAACATTGTTGGCACAAAATTATTAATTCAAATAAATATAATAATAATATAACATTAATTCCAATGAATTTGGTCACCCTTATTGGCGCCCTTTCACTAACAATTATTTCATTTTGTATGTGTTTCTAGGAGTATGGATGGACGAGAATTATAAGAGAGTATTTGGCATGTGTCGAAAAAAAATCCAACATTCATTTCATTTTTTCCAACTAATTTCGTTGTATTTTATATAATCAACCATAAGCTATGTGAGGTAGTTTCACACTGCACACATGCATGTATTCTATTCTACTAATTGGTAGATAATACTATTAGTGAAGAAAAATATATATTATATGAATACATTTTATAATGAAAATAAATTATGATAATTAATTTAAAATCGTTCTAAAAATATACCTAAGGTAGTCTAATAAGTGGGAATTGATGTATCACCAAGAACTAAAGGAACAAAATCCTATACAGATGTATAGGTTCCATGTGTGTGATCCACAAGTTTAGAAGGAGTCAGAGCTGCAATTGAAGAAATAGAAATGTAGTACCCCTGTGAGAAACAAGTAGATGGAAAATAAGATTCCATAGATTGTTGTGAAAAAGCATAATATAGAAGAGGAGTAGGAATCATCGACAGATATGGGATAAATAGTCATGGAGGTTTAGATGAAAACAGAGCTGAAAAAAATGCGTAGCATAAATATATAGGTTTTCTTTAACAAAATTGCAGGATTAGATAGGTTCTAATATATTATGGAAGGGGGGGATGGGGTGTAATTTGGAACGCCGACTAGAGTGACTATATATAGTACAACTCCCATAAAATTTTTGGTCTGAGCATTCGAACCACTCAGATGGTCAGTGAATATATGGAGCCTTTTTGGAAGATCCTGATTAAATGTTAAAAATCACATTATACAAATTACATTATATATTATTGATATATATTTCAGAAATAATATACTAAATATGGGAACGTGAGTAGGGATTCCATCTCACTCATTTGGTGATTGTTGTATGCATTCATTTATCATAATTTCCGTAGAGTGTTTTTAATTAAATACATTTGAAACCAAATATGGAATTAATTATAAATCCATAACTAATGTGTAACAGAAATAATAATGGATATGTGGCATGAAATAATTAAGAAATAATAGTTGTCACACCAAATACAAGATACAAAATGAAGTACCAATGGAATTTTATATCATTTTTTAATAATATAAAAATAGAATAAATATCATTGAATAATAAATATGATCAAATAAAAATGTTTAACTGGGGTATTGTATAGTTTAATTCTATTTTCAATTATATCCAATTCAATTTTGGTTAGGTTGTTTGGTTCATTCCGGTCAATTGATTAGGTCATTTTACCATTTTTATTTGTTTTAAAAAATTTGTTAAATTTTTTTCAATTGAATATGATGTTTCTCCACATTTATTTGTCCTAGGTCTGTTGGTTCATATTTTTGGTTTGTATACTTTTCCATTTTTTGTTATGAAATTTTTTTCATTGGTTTTTATTTACATTCAAATTAGGTTAATATGTCCAATTCAATTTATCTGTTTTTTTGTTACAATATAATTATTTCATTTTTTTTGGGATTGTAGGTTTTAGTAAAATTAAATTTAATATTAGAAAATTTAACTCAATGAAAACAAAAACCTATAAATATTGAAAATGAACATGAAGGTATACCTAGTTAAAAAAATTGTAATCAATAATAAATAATTTTGTAGAGAAAAAACATAAAAAACACCAGTTGTGCTGAACCAAAATAACTGATAAAACATGTGGATGATTATATATATTTACAAAAATATCATTAGGTTCAAAATCAACTCTAGAAAATGAATTATTAGACTTGTCTTAAATAATAAATGGAATGCTTCCAATGAGAGTAAGGATGGGTTCAATTCCCTCATCACAATAATAAAAAATATGTATTGGGATTATGCCATTAATGGCCTATAATTTAGGTCAATGATGATCTCTGAAATAAAGAAAACATTTTCCCCAGTGATGCCAATACATATGGTTTATCAATAACAAAAGTGTGAGACATATCAAAAAGCTGAAATACCTAATCCTCAATAAATGTTCCATGACATATCATCAAATCAAACCACTATCATTTCATCAAATTGCCTCAAATATGGTAGTTATAATCCAATATTAGTATTTTCTTAAGGACTCCATAATTTGATACATTTTCAAATCATGGTATATTATCTAAAGAATAGGCATAATTTTCTATTTTGGTAGTTAACATAATAACATCATGTTGTGTTCTCATGTTATTTTCTTATTCTACGGTAAGAAATATATATCAACTGATCATAATTTATTTTCATTCACGAACCACATAATTATTAACAAAATTCATAGAATTAATTTCCTCAGTGACACATACAACTGGGAAAATCAATAACTGAAATATAAATGGATATTACTATTAATTAAATTTATATTTTATCAATTTATTTCTATAATATTTCTACCTTCACTTTCAAACAAGCAGAATACTATTTTATATGAAAAGTCCATATCCATCTCAATATTAAAGAACAAAGAATTCTATTTATCATTTGATTATAATACCTACAAAAAATACAAATAGTTTAACATATATGTAAAATCACATGAGATGAAATAATATATACATATTCAATTTACATACTAGATGTAGTAATCTAACAAATCACAGTAAAACAAAAAATTCAATATTCCCACTCCCTCTCTAAAATGATTAATTTCGTCAATGTATATGATATGAGAATTCAACCTGTTTGGGGATGTGATGTACAACTGGGTTCAATTTCCTCATATACTTTTTCGTCATTTCTCATTGGTCAATTCCAACTCATAGCCATATCATTAAAAATATTTTTAATAGAAACTTACACATTCAGGAGCCAAGTAAACATTGATGATATAACTATTGCGATGATTTCGATTCTAGACACAATACATCAATGTGAACATTTATATTTCATTTTGATGCATCCAAAGAAAATAATCAGGTCTTATTAGTGGTATTTTTATTGCAATATAGATTGTTAGATGCATCAAGCATATAAAAGTTAACAGAGAAAATATTTTCCCCAACATGCACAAAATTAATACTACCTCTACCAGCATTGTTTGTAAGAAATAATTCAAGAAATTTTTTGTGAAAATATATATATATATATATAATAGCACAACCAAATAGGTTACACTCATACATTATTGGACACATGTTGTTGGATTTCTATTGGAATAAACTCATGCTTGAGGATTTGATAAAACAGAGCCTTCAAATATTTTAGCACAACTCTTTTCCATTTACCCTTTTGATATGATTATTGAATATCCATCAAAAAATTTAGTAGTTTATTGTAATTCAAAAAATTATTTTTTTTCAGCATGGTTCATCAAAAATAAAACACATTGAACTTTCTATTTAATTTCACTAATACAAGAACTATACAATTTTGGATTGATGCCCAAATCCTCCAAGACATTATGAGATCATAAATCAGCTATTTTCTTCCACATTTAGAGGAATTGAAGTCAATATATTACATATATTAATTTTAGTGTTCACTACAACTGTTAAATGATGTAACAAATTGGTTGACCAATAAGTAAACTCAAATATGATACATCTATTCTTCCAATTTTAATAGGTTTTAGTGGAAATAATCTTCTTCATTCTATATTTCAGCATACATTACCTGAATTATAACATGAAATATTTTAATTCATTAATCAGTTTAGTTTCAGACACACATTGAGGTGGATTGTTGGTCTCTATAGTATGGTAAAATCTTCGACGATTATTCCTATAAGAACTATCCATTTGCAAGAATCTTTAATATTTCATAAAGATGAAACTACAATGATATTTTAGTATTATGGATCAATTATTCTTAATAAAAATATGACATGATTGTTTTTCATTTTTCCCTATTAAAACATCATTTCCTATCGTGGAAAATCATTGATCATCCACATAAGCACAATATGCATCGAAAATATATCTTTAGAACATGTGTTGTAAATGTGAACACCCAAATTTCAAAGATTCATTGATTACATTATTAATGGTTTTATTTAAACATATCTATCATTTCTTATATTAGTAGGTCTATATATTAGTATTACCAAGAAAGAGAATTGTTTTTTCATACACACCCTTCGAGTATGTTCATAAATGTTAATGAATAATGGACCCATGTTGTGAGAAGTAATAATCTTCCCAAACTGAATAAAACTATCACATTAAATATCCATCCTCACATTACACACATCACTTGTGAAATTAGGATATCGAGCATCAAATATCTGATATGGAAACCCGTCTATATGGTGAACCAACTCATCATTTTTATTATTTATCTTGTTATCATGCCATTATATTTTTATATATATTTCATCTAATATGAAAATAATATTGATATTATGGAAAATGGAATGTGCCACATTACATTCTATGGAAAATGAGATGGTGTTCTATCATATTTTGGCTTCCATTAGGATGTTCCACATATTTTACAATCAATCCGTTCAGTAGTTTCCTCCTAGAATAAGTAGCAATCTTTTATGAAAGCATGTATTGTTTTGAAAATCCAAGATCCTAAACTAAATTTGATTATATATAATAGTTTGATGGAATATAATCATCATCTGGATGAATATATTTCAAAGATTAATGAATGTAATCATTGTTAGTAATAGAAAACACATTCATTATTTTCCTATGATATAATCTGATTAAAAATTCTAGCTTGTTCATTTTACCACAATGTTGATGTACTAGAGTCCTGGAAGTATCATTCACTTTTTTTATCCTCTCAACATCATCATATTCATTAGATGAATCATGTGTACATATATCGAAGACTTCTTGGATTGACATCCCTTCCTTTTGTAGATGATGAATAAATGGAAACAGATCATCTAACAAATTCTCTAATCTAGTCCTCTAATTTTGATCATAAGCATATTTATATTTCCTTCTTCCCCCATTGTGATACCACACGTAATATTTTGTTTGAAAACCATATATGGTTATATGGTAGACAAATTATTCTATTCTCAACCATGGTCTCCCAACAAAATATTAACGTGGGAAATTTATTTTTCCACTATCTGAATCATTGTCAAATGATTAATATAAAAATCTCTCCAACTAGTTTTAACAATTTATTGAGATCTGGTCGGTTTTAGACATCGATCTACTATCTATTCTCTAAAAAAATTATTATGATACATTTCTGAAAATAAATTAAATAAAATTGATGTTTCATCAAAAATAAATTTAAGGAAATGAAAATTATTTAATTTATATAAAACCATAACTAAAACACTAGTCTATATGAGAATAATAATATAGTAGAAAAAATTTATATATATATAATATAGTACTACATATTTAGAATTTTGATATTGAATTCTGTTATATCAAAGAATAATAACTATACATAGCACTACACAAAAAATTGAGAATAGGATTGATGTGGTGATTTTTTCTAATATTCTATTGTATTTTTAACTAATGTTATAGATATTCAATAAATTTGTTTGTAAAAGATTACTAGTTTTCAGTAACCATCTTCTATTTGATTCATATCGGTTTTGGTCAATTCTATTTATTTACAGTTAAATTATTTCTTTTATATTTAGTTTAGATGAGTTTGTTTATTTATTTGGATTGGATCAGTGCATGCCTATTAAGGATTTATTAATAATTATTCATGTCGGGTGATTTTTTTACCATTACTATTAAATTTCATTTATTTAGGTCCAATTTTTTTCACTTATTTTTATTTAAGTTCATTTTGATGTAGTTTAGTATATTTTAGGTCTACTCACATCTACATGGGTCAGATCACCATCTCATTTTCTATAATAGTTTGTCACATACAGCAGTTTTCTGATTGCTACCTCATATTATTCATTATTTATAAAAAACGCCTTTATTTTTTAAAACATGATATAAAAAATTAAAATATTCAAATAAAAATATTATAATATAAAAAATTATTTTTTATTTTCTTTTACAAGAATAACCTTATTTTAATCCGGATGTAGAATATTAATTCATCATTGGATTAATAAATATAATACAAAATTCTAGTAAAATATCATAAAAAACTTCTTTATAAAAATTTGTCATCAAGGATGTATTTACCAAAAATAAAAATATAATGGATTCCTTTTCCAACAACAACAATATAATGTTTAAACCTCATCAGTGAACAACAGCCACATCATACATCCCCACATCATACAATCATTAGGGAATGTGACTTCCCTATTTACCACAATGTCATTAGGGAATGAAATAGTCATTTATTCCATATCTCTTTGAAATGGTGGTTAGAATAGAAATAAAAATATATCATTATTATTAAAATAAAAATAACAATATATGACATTTATATTGTTACGATAATAAATGAAATATAGTTAAAATAATATAATATAAACAATATCACTTAAAAACAACACTTATTCACATTGACCACCATATTCAAAATATTATAAAAAACCCAACAGTATACCCCAATTCAATCAAATATTAAATATCACTAAAATTTAACACATGAAAAACATTTTGAATATTTATAAAACCAAAAATATATCATAAATATTATTGTCTAATGAAACTCGTAATTATATTCACATAACATATAAAATTATAATAAATTCAAATTAAATAACATAAATTTGAAAATCAAACATCTAATGGCCCATGAATGATTAATACAAACAAGAAATTTCTTTTTCGTAATACTGAATACATTACACAAATATACAACCAAATACTGTATTAGTTTAGTGTCTTTGGAAACATGGATCATACTATTCAAACTTGGTGAAGGATTTTCAAAATCTCTAATAAATATATTCCCTTTTTCATTTTCCTATATAAAAACAATCTATATATCATAGGCAAAATAAAAGATAAAAAAGATGAGCTCAACTGCTCATTATGGGTAAACACTGAGAACATAAAACAAATCATAAACATAAAAATATAAAAAAAATTGAACATCATGTTTAAATACCAAATTCGTGATTCCTGAGATAAAACATGGCAGTAAATAAGTCATATATCATAATAGAACATTAACCATGATGAAATATCATTGGCATAAAATTTCGAATTGTGGAAAAAAATAACATAATATCATTTCTATAGTAGCCAAGGAATTTCATCCAAGACAATTATAGTATAAAAATCACATTACTGAATCAAGTTTACATTTCCTTCCCGCCTTGTATTTCTGAAAAAAATTTACGTTCCATTCCTGTCATATATATCTCATAATATATAAATCTTCTCCAAATGTGTTAGTGGGATATATAGGTCCCTCCCATCCCATAATAAAGTAATACATGAATGTTCCACAAAAACATAAATTATTTATCATAGCATATCCCAAATAATGAAATGTGTTTTCTAAAGCATCATTCCATCAAAACGTAATCCATAAAAAATATCATTCCATAATTAACACAATCAAATCATAGTAATAATAGGGATAAAACATAACCCTATTAAATGAGAAACATCTTATATTGAATATAATTTGGATAAAACTCTTGAACAAAATTATTGTCTAAAATATACTTTAATTTTCAGAAACATTTTTTTTCTCAAAATACCACACTTTTCTAAAAGAAAAGTATTTATTTTTAAATAAACATAAAATATTATTGTGTAATCGTCATTTAAATAAATCATTATTAGGATGTAAAATTTTTCACATGCTGAATAAATAAATAAAACATTATTCTCGTACTCTTTCTGGAAAAGTCAAAAAGTGCCTCATATGAAATATAAAGGAAATATTAATTTCAAATCATTTAATAAAAATTTTAAAAAGGGTCAAAATTTTATCTAAAAAATTGTAGAGTAATATAAATAATATTATATTTTTAGGAAACATGTATGTGGATGATAAATATACCCCAGTAAATACTTTCATTTAAATAATATAACATAATAATGTTATTATGAAATTATCCCTTACCTTATGTTTGATATTCATTGTATATATCCAAAACTCTGGTATTGTGGGATTAAACTTATTATTAACTTTGAATAGAAACATTCAAATATTTATTATATCATATATTAATCACTTATTACCCATTCATTTTTCAATTCCATGTCAAAGAAACTTTTAGGGTAACAATCATTTTATTTATCATATATGTTTTGAACTGTTATTCATGATCCTATTATATGGATCAGGATTTAATTACTCTAATAATGTAAAGACTGATTTATATATCATATATATTCAGTATATAAATATATATAATAGATAGATAAATGAAATGGAATACACTGTTCATGGAGACAGTAGGTCGTGCGTATGCATGAACCATGTTTCTGTTTCCAAATTGAAGTAAGTAAATGAAATATATATATACAAAAATATAGTTTAATTATTAGTTCATATATTTAATTGTTTTTTATTATATATACAATATAAACATTCTTGAATGGTTAACTTGGATAATGAAAGTCATCGCATCATGGAGACGGTATGTCGTACGTACCCACGAGAAATGATATCATTCATTTAATGGTTAAATTGTATGAAATTGGATGGTATATTATTTATACATAAAAATTAGCATGCTATATTAATTATTTGAATCCAATATAGTCATTATTATACTCATTCAAATTATTTATTATTTAATAGAAATTAACACCACAACGTGGAGACAGTAAGCCATAACAATGCACACATGGTGATATTGTTATTAATAGTATTGATAAAAGATGGTATGAGGTTTCCTGATAATTATAAAAAAAATCAACATGTAGGAAATACATTATTTATTACATTATTATGAGAAAAATATAAGAAGAGTAAGTTGAAGACGAAAAGAATTTTGTAAGGGGTGACAAAACAATTACATTTTTTTGTGTATATCCTTTTGATTTTCACAAAAGGTCACACTAGGATGGCTTTGTGCCCAAAGTGTGTCATATAGAAGGAATGGAGGAATTTTAGGACCTTATTTGAGTAGATTTTGGATGAGACAAATGGCATTAAATGTGTGAGTATGTGGGTAGAGGTGGTGGCCTTTTATAAGGGGGAGGAGGGTCACATTAGGAATGTATTGAAGTATTAATTTATTAAAAATTAATTTGTCAGTTTATAATGGTCCCAAAATCATTTATTTAGATGTTAAGATGTGTATGGGTAAAAAATCCTATCACACAATAAAATTTATACATGTTTTGATTTTATTTTAAACCTTATAATTTTTATTTATTATTATTTAATCTATTTAATGTTATTTGTGGTAATAATATTATAAATATTAAATTTCTATAAATATTTACTTATTTGTTTTTAATTTTCTATATTTGGATACATTATGTTATTTTTGACCATATAATTTTAAATATTAAATTTTTTAATATTTTTTTTATTAATTTTAAATAATTTATTAATGTGTTCTTTTTATAAAATATCAATAGTGTCAATTTTGACACTATTCATTTATTTGACATTAAATAAAATCCATTAAAAAGATAAATTAAAACCAAAATACTTAAAACACTCCAAACATATCATATTCACTAATACAGTTAGTTGACCACAATAATTAGTTCATATGATTTTTCTTTTATTATTTTTAATACCATTTATTTAATATTTATAATAATAAAATAATTTCTACATCACTATTGTTTCATCCTTAGATGTAAATATTTAATCTCTAAAAATTAAAAATTAAATAACATGATATAGGTAATTTCATAATATTTCTGGATTCTATTTATGTTTTATATTTTATCATTTTTATCACTTCATTAAAATTATTATACTTATAAGATTTAGGATAGATACATATTGTCACTTTCTTTTGATTTAATAATAATAATGTCACTTTCATGACCAAATTCAATTAAATAAATATATTCCAAAAATTAGGTGATGTATTTCAAATTTATTTTATCCAATATTTGTTTTTCAGTTGTTAGAGAAATTTTATTATCTTTATGATATTGATTGTTACCCTAATTTACCCAATTTACCATTATCTTGGATAAATAAAAATTAATATAGTTACTATTCATAATATCCAAAACAATTAAAGTAACCTATTAAAATAATTTTACCCATTGATATAGAATATGTAATAAATTTTTTAAAATTCAAAACACAAAATTTTCCTTAATTATTTTAAAATTATGTTTTTGTGTCATAACCAAAAATTGGGTTTTGAAGAAGTAAAAACTATTAAAGGAATGACATGTATTTTTTCTAAAATAAATTTGAAATTACAAAAATGACCAAATTTTGATTAAATTATAAAATTATATTTCAATAACACTTTAAACCTAATTATAAATATAATCTAACTATATAAATTAATTATATGAAAAGTCAAATTTGAATTAAAATGTAGTACTTTTTCACTGTACATTAAAATATAAATTTTATCAAAAGAAATACAAAAAAATCAACCAACGTAAATTATGATGTCCCAATTACAAAGAATTTGTTTATTTTTCAAAATAGAATAAATATTGTTTTTTAAAAAATTAATTTAAATTGATGTACCATCAAGAGGTGGAAAAATGCATTTTTAAAAAATACTTATTTTATCCAAAATATTCAATTTGTTCTTATATCATGTTCTAAAAAATACATAATATGAATTTTAATGTAATATAAAATTAAAATTTCATTAATTCTATTCATAATGGCTAGTTTACATCGCATTAGAAAATAATATTTTAATTATATATCGTTATTTAGTGAAACATGGTATTGCTTACAATACAAGCTATCGAGGAAGGTCACTCTTGCATGTAATCAAAGAAAAGTCAGTGTTTCATTTATTACATGATTCCTTAGGTGTAGCGTATAACATAATATGAACATATTTCTTTTATAAATTGAACAGAATCTATACACAATGTTGCATGAAATGAATTATATCAAAAAAACATGAAATTATTTGTAACAGAATCCATGTATAGTGTTGCGTATATGGCAAGGTAATACGGTGTTTCATATAGTGCAACCTGATCTTGGTGTAGCGTAAAACACAATACATCACTGAAATTAAAAGGAACTCATCTCATAAAATCTTTGGGTGTTACATTATACCCCCCTTAAACGGAATTCTTCCCTCTAAATTCTTCGGGGTTATAATACTTTTACTACATGAAAGTTTCTTTCATAGAAACACACATCGTACTATGTAATACAAAAACATAATTTGAAAATGTAATGTTTAAAAGATAATGGTTACCCAATATAGCTCATCACTAGGTTTCCACATAAGAGAACATATGTGGGAAGTGAAACCATGGATATTGAAAAAAATCTAACCATCAAGTGATGATGGATAGTGATAGAGAACAGTGTTTGGGGAAAGTTAAAAACTAGAAATCCATAAATATTTGATGATTATGGGACCATTTGATTCATTAGATAATATAGTACTAAGATACCATTTATGGTTTTTAAGATCCTTTCCCTAAAGTAGAATAATTTTCTATTAGAATAATTACTTACTTGATTTAGGTAGAATCTCACCATTTTTTGGGCCTTGAACAATTTCTACTTAATCAATTATTTAATGAAATATAGGAGAATTTTTTATAATTGAAGTGTTAGAATATCATGCAATAGAATGATAGGTTATTCCTTTGTTTTCGAAAAAAATGTTAGCACATGTAATCAAATATGAATAAGTCCACCAATAATGAGATAATACATTAATCTAATAAACATCAAATGAAATATAATTGAAACTATCCATAAATGGATAACTTTATAATCCGTCCAATATCTAAAAATACAAATCATTACAAAGAGGTAAACAAAATCGACAAAAAAATTATCAACCATATCTCATATGGTAGTTCTATGTTGTCACATTCCAAACATGAGAATACCTTAATAATGTATTCTCATAAAACATTGTAATAACATGAATTAATGTGATGCCTTAGTGAAAACATTGATTCTGTCAAAATTTACTCATTACACACACTAAAAATACCAATAAAAATTATATACATGAACCATGATATCATATTATCCCTTTATTTTTCACGAGCTCATAAATACTTTCAAACATCTCATTATCTCCTCATTATGTGCATATCAAGTGCATCCGAAATATATTTTATTTACTTTTTATGTTCGTCGGTACCATATATTTATGGAAAACTACTATTTTCCAATACATAGATACTTAAATATTTGATAATACTATAAAATTGATTCAACAAGACTTTTTCAATCCCTTAATTTAACACTTAATCATTCCACAGCTTCGTTGTCATTCTATACATCATAAATAGTGATCGCACGCGATATGCCTCTATCATTGGCCTTAAGAGTTTTATAACTTCTATTATCATCATTAAACCTTGGATTTGGGAATTTTTTATAATAATTCATGCCATATTTCTATGCAATTGTAGCATTGATGTGTGTGTGGTGCACCCTCTATAGTCATTTCTCTATTAAAATCATTTGCAACCTTTTTCCCATTACTTCGGCACTCAATTGCTCTATAACCATATTTTCCTCACTTAAAACATTTTATAGTCCCATTAAGATAATCTACACCATGCTTCCTTTCACAGTTTGATCATAAAGAAACATTCATCTTTTTTTCACCAATGTTTTGATATTTTCCCTTGAACTATATCATTCATTTCTTAAAAAAACCATGAGATTGTTATGTAAGACCAACTTCTATTTATTCCATGACAGCACAATGCACGATATATTCATATCTACTAAAGTCTCTTATAGAAAATTACCTTTGAGGACTTTGTTTTAATACACTGGTAAACTGATCAACATAACTTTCAGATTGGAAGATAAAACGAGAAGTATACCTAGCAAGTATTGTAAAATTTTCTTTGTATGTTCTAGAAGATTCAACATCCTTTTTCATAAGCTCATGAAACATCATTTAAATACTGGTTATAAGAATACGTGATAAGTACTGGTCAAAAAATATGTTCTTGAACTCATCTAATTCCATGGATTCAACTTCATCTTGCTACCTTGTATTCATGATTACAGTACACCACTGTTCAGTATCACCTTTTAAATGATAAACAAAAAAATTGAATTTTGTATGATCAAAACATAAAAGGATGGAAAATATCATTTCAATGGTATGGATCCATTTTTCAGAAACAATTGGATTAGAAGACCCATAGAAAGAAGGAGGAGGTTTCCTCAGAAAGGACTTAATAGAAAGTTGTTCCCTTCATTACTAATTTGGAAGTCCAGCATGATTCACAACTTTTGTAAGTGTAAGAATAATTTTTTACATTCCATCTCCAATTACATTTGGTAATTCAGGAGGACTGCCATTGAATTATCTAAAGCATTAAGCATTAACACAGTTCATTTGGGATCTAGCCATTATCTAAAACCTAAAAATTATAATATAAGAGAAGAAAATCATACTTGGAATGCAACATTATCAAGGGGATATACTTTCGATATCTAACATATTAGGTTTAATACTTGGTTATTCATGATCAATACCATAATTATAGTATTATAAAATTTAGTTAGACTAAACCTTAGGGACATATGTAGACATTCCTTCAAAATATATCTATGGAAGTCACTAATATTTTTTAATCCCAATTTCCAATATTTCACCAAAACATTTCTCTGATACCAAATCTAACAATCCAAGAAGGATATACATGGAAATTGCATATATTTTTTTTAATACTTAATACATTTCAAAAATATAAACAAAAAGACCATATTAGTATAGTGTATTTGGAAACACGTATCGTAATCATCTAAAATGGTGATAGATCTTCAATATCTCCAATAAAAACCATTGACTTTTTGTTTTCCTACAAACAAACTTTCTTTATATCTTGGGTAAAATCAAACATAAAATGGGTGATCTAAAATTTCTAGTAAGGGTAAACATGGAGAACATAAAACAAACCATAAACGTATGAATTTAAAAACATGAACATAAGGTCTAAACATCAAAATCCTTGGTCATGAAATAAATTTTTGTAGTACATAAGGAATAGATCAAAAAATGTACATTAAACCTTATAAAATATAATATTCATAAAATATGGAATTGTGGAAAACAAATAAACAAATTATATGATTTTCATATGGGCCAAAGAATTTCTTCCAAGACCATCATAGTAGACAAAGTCAATTACTAAAATAGGTTTACTTGTAATTCGATCCATGTATTACTGAATCATATTTACATTACATTCCATTATTTTATATCCTATGAGATATAAATCTTTACCTAATGCATTAAAGGGAGATGTAGGTCCCACACATCTCAAAATGAATCCATTATTACATGATCTACTAGATCATAAATCATTCTTTATAGCATAACCCAATAAATAAAATTTGTTCTCTTAAAAATCATTCTATCATAACATAATCCATATAAAATATTTCCATAAATAACAAAATAAAATCATAGTAATAATGGGGATAGAAGCATAACCCTCTATAAATATTATCATCTTATTTTTAAAATAATTTCAATAAAACACTTGAAGTTAATTTTTTACCAAAACACCTTTTCTTTTTCCTAAAACTTTTATTTTCTCAAATTGACACATTATTTAAAAAAACGTATTTAGTTGTAAATAAAAATTAAATAATGTATAGTATGCTATATTTAAATAATTCATTAGAAATATTTCAAATTCAGTTCATACTGTATAAGTAGAAAAACATTCTTCTCATACTCTTTTGGGAAAAGTGAAAAATTAACTCACATGGAAAACTCAAGAATGATTTCTTCCAACCCATTTAATAAAAATTTAAAAATGGGTAAAATTCAATTTTAAAAAATAGAATACAAATAAAAATAATATTATTTATTTTCGAAACATAGACATGGATTATAAATATACATCAGTAAATACATCTGTATAAATAATCTCAGGAAATAATGATATTATAAAATTACCCCTTACCTTAGTTCTGAAATGCATCATATGTATCCAAAAATATAATATAGAAAGACTAAATTTATTATTAACTTGTATTATAACTGTACTAATATTTTTGATGTCATAAATGATTCACTTATTAACTGTTCCTCTATCAATTCCATGCTAATGATACATTTTGGATAATGATTATTTTATTTATCACACATGTTTGGACTTGTTATTCTTAGTCTTATTGAATATATCATGATTTTATTACATTCAGAATGTAAAACGTGATTTATATATCATATATATTCATTATTTAAATACATGTAATAGATAGATAAATGAAATGGAATATACCGTTCAGGAAGAAGATTGGTCATATGTACGTATGAACGTTGTTTCCCATTTGCTATGGAAGCAAGTAAATTACACACATATTACGACCCATACATTACATACATTATTAATACTTCAAAATTGAATCATACTTATTACAACATATAAAAAAACCATGGAAAGGACCGTATAGGTATAGTGTCTTTAGAAAATGGGAAACATAAACAACTGGTTCATAAAGCGTCTACACTATCTCCCATTTATTTCATCATATCTATAGTCCCATTTGGCATATCTTACTTAATAACCTTCTTCCTGACCTGGGGAAATAAAAAATACAAAAGGGTGATCTCAAATGCTCAGTAAGGGTAAAAAAATGAAAACTCAATCACATCATGAACATAACCTTTTGGAAATCTTAACCTGCAAAAGAAATAATAATTTAATACCATGGGATAAATCATAGAAGTGAAATGTAATCACAATAATCATAACATAAAACATGGAACTTTTTGGCATACACACACAATCATAGAGAATCATTTCTTATTAGTCAAGACTCATTTCCTAGACCATCTTAGTGGACAAGTCCATTTCTGAACTGAGTTCACTCCTCGTTTCAGTCCTGTTTCACTAAACCGATTTAACCTGTCGTTCTAGCCATTTATATCTCATGAGATATAAAATATTTACCCAATTCATTGGAGGGAGATATAGGTCCCACCCATCTCATTATGATACTATTCTTATGTGTGCCACAAAATCTTAAACCATACATCATAGCATAACCCATGTAATAAAAATGGGAATCTTAAACATCAGGACATCATAAAAAAATTCATTTAAGAAAATGGAATTCATAAAAAATAATTCCATCACAACATAATCAAATCAATGTAATAATAGGGATAGAAACATAACCCTTTATTATCTTAGATGGAATATAATTTTGATAAAACACATGAACTCCATTCTTGAGGAAAATATCCTTTCTACATCAAAAAAACTTTTCCTTTCTTAACATGTCATAAAATTCTAAACTAAAAGAAGTTGATTAAAAATAAACATTAAAACTTGTAAAGGAGGCTTTTTGGAAATAATGTTTTAATAATCCATTCATGTCTTGTAAGTTAAAAAAACATTCTTCTTGTACTTTTGTCAGATAAGACAAAAAGTACCTCGTATGAAAAACGACAAAACATTCCTTTCATATCTTTTACTATAAACTCACCAAGGGGTAAAAATGGATTTAAATAATTGTAGGTGGATGGAATTAATATTACATATTGAGGAAACATGGATGTGGATGATAAAATACACCCCAGTAAATACCAAAGTATAAACAATCTCAGATAAAAATGAGACTGTGATATTTCCCTTACCTTAGGTCCGATTTGCCTCGTATGTTTCCGAACCTCATGTATAATGATTTAAATAATGTTATTGACTTATTCCAGAATCATAATTATTGTTATGATATCATATATGGTCATATTATTAGCTTCTTAGTAGTAATATTTCATTGTTACTTGTTATTCGGGTGTTTATAACTTTTTGTTCTTATGCGTGTTTTGTCAAATAAATTCTTATTATTCTATTTAGGTTATAGAAACATCATTTCCAGAATGGTATTAATGTACTATATATCATATTTATTCATTAAATTAATTTATATAATCATTATTCCCTGAAGATCATGCAGAACGAATCACATCACATCGTGGAGACGGTATTCCGTACGTACGCACGAGCGATGATATCGTTCCCATGATCGTGGAATTGTATTTGAGTGAATGTATAACATTTTAGAATCAATATCACTTTAAAATAATCATATATAGTAATTATTTACACCATTATACCCATCAAAGTAAGGTGGTGGGGGAAAATAGATTACACCACGGCATGGAGACGGTATTCCGTACGTACGCACGCGCGGTGATTTCGTTTTCCGTAGGATGGATAGATGTTGAAATAGGGTTGTTTCATACATATAATAACATATCAGTATATCATTGATACTGATGTTATTACATCATAATGAAATAACTAAATAACAAGAAGTTGAAGAAGAAATAATTTTGAAAGGATCGGTAATGGATATTACCTCTTTTGACGCGCCTCTTCTTAACCTCCTCTTAGGGCACTGGGGTTGGTCATTGAAGAAGACCAGAACCTCTATGATGATTCTAGGGAAGTGGGGAAGTAAAATGGGCAAGGATTGGCCGAGCATGAAGTCTCAAATTGGTGTGAGGAGGAGAGGGAGGAGGTGCCCTTTTATAAGGGAGGAGAGGGGCTCCTTTGGAAACAGTAAAGATATTATTTTATTATAAACTCAAGTTTGGTTTTAAATAGCTCCAAATTGATTTATTTTGAAGCTAAGATGGGGATGGGTCTAAATACTCTCATCCAATAGAATTTAGACAAGTTTAGATTCCTATTTTAACCTTATCATTATGATTTATCATTAAGTTAAATAATTTTACTTTTACCGTGTCTTCTTGTGTTCGTATACTATAAGGTTAATAAACTCACTATAACAAGCCAAACGAACCCCAAGTTGTTTATTATTAATATATATATACTTATCTAAGTCATTTGGCCGAACCGTAGATTTTTAGGAATAAAATAACAATTAGTAATATAATATTTGTTTTAAAAACTATTTTATGTCAATTTTGACACTATTTAGTAATTGATTTTTGTGAATATCATAACAGAATGATTAGTTCTAAAAAAGTTAATTAAATCAATAATAACATGTCATATTAACCCAGAAAATTAGTGGAATTCATAAAAAGTCTAAAATTATATTTATTTGGGTATTTATAATATCAATAATTCTAATTTTGTACTATTATGGTAATTACTGCATCATCATTGTGTCATAAATAAATTAAATTATTTAATGTCTATAAATTATAAATAAAATATAATTATGTAGGAAATATATTTAGATTTCTAATTTATATTTATAGTCGAATTTATCTTATGTATAACCCTATATTAATAATGAAATACTTATTAAACATTGATTTTATCTTTTTTAACCATTCTTTAAATATATTAATAATAAATGTCCTAATCTAATCCAACTGGGCCTAAATGGTCATATTTTATTCCTAAGGTTGTTTTTGGTCGAATTAAACTTCTCCAATAGAATTGGGACATGTGTTATGGTAATAATAATATCATTTTTACCCTTAATTACCCTATTTACTTTTAACCGTGGTAAATAAAAGTAATAAGTTATTATTCACAAAAAAATTATTTTCATCTCATTGAACCACATTTTACGTACTGACATCAACCTTGTCTCTCGGATTTTTGAAATTCCACTCACAGAAGCGGTAAAATTATGTTTTATGAAAAATTTAGTTTTTTAACTACCACTTAGTGGTTTCATTATTCATCAAAAATTGAAAGTTTTCAGAAAAATACCAAAATTTCACCCTATGCTAATTTCAATATTCCGAATCCAAAAATGAAGTCCATTTTGAAAAATAAAATTTATAAAATTTTAAAAAGTGGTTATTACTATTCATAATGGCTAGTTTTAATAATATTTTAATAGTATATCGTTATTTAGTGAAACTCGGTATTGCGTACGACGCAAGCTATCGAGGAAGGTCATGATTTCGTGTAAAGCAAGACAAGAAAGTGTTGTGTGTAGAAAAAGATTCCTTTGATGATTTATATAACATAAAAGTATCGGGTGTTACATTCTACCCCCCTTAAAATTAATTTCACCCTCAAAATTATTCACTTTGTAACAGATAGATGAGGATACCTCTCCCTCATCATATCCTCAAGCTCCCATGTAGCTTCTTATAATTGGTGGTTCATCCATAAAACTTTCACCAATCGAGTGGTATTGTTTCGTAGGACTTTTTCACTACGGTCGAGAATCTCTATCGGTTGTTCATCATAAGAAAGATCTTTCTCTCGCGGTACAACTTTTGAGCTGAGTACATGTGAAGGATCAGGTATGTACATTCTTAGGAGAGATACATGGAACGCATCGTGAACTTGAGAGAGATTCAGTGGAAGATCCAATCAGTAATCTACCTTCCCAACACGATCCAGTATTTCGAAAGGACGGATATATCTAGGGCTCAACTTCCCCTTCTTTCCAAATCTCATCACCCTTTTCCAGGGAGATATTCGTAAGAAAACTTTATCACCCACTTCAAACTCTAGGTCTTTTCTTCGGTTGTCGGCATAACTTTTCTGTTGACTCTGAGCTTATCTTATGTGTTGTTGAATAGATCTAACCTTTTCTTCCATTTCATCAACGAGATCAGGTCCTAATATCTTTCTTTCCCCAACTTCATCCCAGCAAGTTGGAGTCCTGCATTTATTTCCATAGAGAGCTTCATAAGGAGCCATCTGAATACTGGAGTGAAAGCTATTATTATAAGAATATTCCACCAAAGGTAGGTGTTGATCCCAACCACCTTTGAAATCCATAGAGCAAGCTCTCAACATATCTTATAGAGTTTGAATTGATCTCTCAGACTGACCGTCTGTCTGAGGATGATAAGCAGTGCTGAAACTTAACTCTGTATCCATAGTATGCTGAAGACTTTGCCAGAACATTGAGGTAAACCTCGGATCCCGATCAGATATAATAGAAAGCGGTACACCATGCAATCTTACCACTTACGTTACATGTATCCTGGCAAGGTGATCTAGAGAGAAATCCTCTCTAATAGCGATGAAGTGTGCATACATTGTAAGACGATCAACTATGACCCAGATAGCATTATTGCCTTAGGATGTTTTTGGAAGTCCAGTGACAAAGTCCACAGTGATGTTTTCCCATTTCCATTCGGGTATGGATAATGGTTGTAACATCCCCTTATACTTCTGTCTCTCAGCTTTAACTTGCTGACAAACCAACCATCGAGAGACATATTCAGCAACATCTCTTTTCATTCCATCCCACCGGAATTACTCTTTCAGGTCCCTATACATCATCGTGCTTCCAGGATGAATAGAGAATGAAGAACTATGATCCTCATCCAGCATCTCCTTCTTTAATTCGGGGATGGGAGGAACACAAACCCGATTCCTGAACTTTAGTATCCCATCACAATCAAGGTTGAATTCAGGAACATTTCTCACCTTCTTTTGTAACTCGACATCTTCTTTATGTGCCTCTTTAATTTTCACATGTATAGATGGTTGAACATTCATTTGAGAAAGATAAAATTTTTCCCCTTCCATTATAATTCCAAGATCCACCCTTTGTAAATCCATAAATATTGGATCTTTTGTGATCCTCATCATGGATAAGCTAGCATGGTCTTGTCAACTTAATGCATCTGCCACCTTGTTTGCTTTCCCCGAGTGGTAATGGATTGAGCAGTCGTAATCCTTAATCCGCTTCAACCATCTTCTTTGGCCCATATTCAGCTCCTTTTGTGTGAAAATATACTATAAAATTTTATGATCAGTATAAATATCACACCTTTCTCTATAAAGATAATTCCTCAAAATCTTTAATGCAAAGATTACCGCAGCTAACTCCAAATCATGAGTTGGGTAAATTTTTAATGTATTTTCAACTGTCCTGAGGCATAAGCTATCACCGTATCATTTTGAATAAGAACACACCCCAAACCCTTCTGGATGCATCACTGTAGATCAAAAACCTTTCTCCACTACAAGGCATTGTGAGCACAGGTGCACTAGTTAACCTTCTTTTCAACTCCTTGAAATTCTCTTCACATTCCTCCATCCAGATAGACTTAACTCCTTTCCGAGTCAACTTGGTGAGTGGATTAGATAATCATGAAAAATATTTCACAAAACATCGATAATATCCAGACAAACCAAGAAAACTTTGGATCTTAGTTACTGTTGTTGGTCTCGACCATCTTTCGATAACCTCTGTTTTTGCTGGATCCACAGATATCCCTTCTTTCAAGATTATGTGACCCAAAAATGAAACTCTTTGAAGCCAAAATTCACATTTGGTAAATTTGGCATAAAGGTTCTCCTTTCTCGGGGTCTTCAATATAATTCTCAAGTGACCTTCATGTTCTTCTTTTCTCTTTGAATATACAAGAATATCATCTATAAAGACTACCACAAACTGATCAAGATAGTCTCTAAAGACTCTATTAATCAGATCCATGAAGATAGGAGGGGCATTAGTAAGACCAAATGGAATCACTATAAATTCATAGTGCCCATACCTTGTACGGAAAGCCGTCTTTGGTATATCCTCCCTTTTTACCCTTAACTGGTGATACCCTGAATGAAGATCAATCTTGGAAAAGTATTTTGCTCCTCGTAGTTGGTCAAATAAGTCATCAATGCGTGGGAGAGGATATTTGTTCTTGATAGTTATCTTGTTAAGTTCTCGATAATCAATGCAGAGTCTCATTGATCCATCGTTCTTCTTAACAAACAGAACAGGTGCTCCCCAAGGTGACGCACTAGGGCGTATGAATCCATTATCAAGATTCTCTTGGAGTTTCTTCTTCGATTCCTGCAACTCAATTGGGGCCATTATATATGGTGTCATTGAAATAGGCAAAGCACCCGGTATGAGTTCTATTGAATACTCAACATCCCAATTTGGTGGAAGACCTGGTAATTCCTCCGGAAAGACATCATCAAACCCCCGTACAATGGGTATATTCTCAATCGTGTGATTCTCACCAACCATTTGAGATAAATAACCTTCATTAAGTGGAATCAAGACCCATAAGATGGAAGAAATTTCCACTGGAAGTTTATGTTCATCCTTGCATCGATAGAAGATCATAGATTGATCCGGAATATGAAATGTGACTTCCCTTCTTTGTCAATTGATATGAGATCCATATAAATAAATCCAATCCATGCCAATAATCACATAAAATTCCACTATATGAAGGATCACAAGATTTGCAGGAAGCACTTTCCCACAAACTTTAATCAGAGAAGAATTATAAACTTTTGATGCGACTGTTTTTCCATTAGGGGTTGTCACAACTAACTCAATATCTAATTGTTGAGGTAATACGGTGATATCCTTAGAAAATTATTCAAAAATAACGGAGTGGTTGGATCCAGAATCAAATAAATCATTTTCTACTTTAGAGTGGATGGTAAGTGTACCTTTCACCACATCGTTGTCGTACTCCACATCGCTAATAGATATTGCATGTGACTTTCCTTTGTCTTTAGCCTTAAGATTTTGTTGACGTCGACCATCATCATCAACCCTTGGATTTCGGAATTGATTGACATAATGCCCCATCTCCTTGAAATAGAAACATTGAAGTGTAGTAGGTTCATTCTGTGTGTCCCTTCCTTTGTTTGCAACATTAGACATCTTCTTCCTATCATTGCGGCATTCAAATTCCCGATGACCTTCCATTCCACATTTGAAAGATTTACTTGTCCCTTTAAGACAACTCCCTCCATTTTTCTTTCCACACTTTGAGCATAAGGGAAATCTCATCTTCTTTTCAGTGTGCTCTTTATATTTTCATTTGAATTCCATTTTCCTCTTCTTATCAAACCCATATGACTGATGGGTTACTCCAATCTCCATCTCAACTTTGAGAGCACATCAAATGATTTCCTCATAGCTATTGAAGTCCCTTATGGCTAACTCCCTTCGAAGACTTGGTTTTAAGCCACTAAAGAATCGATCGATCTTACTCTTAGGTTGGATAATAATACCAGAAGTGTACCTTGCAAGTCTTGTAAAATTTTCTTCATAGGTACCAACAGATTCATCATCCTTTTGCTTCAGTTCAAGAAACTCTTTCTCCATCTTTGTTCAGAGAATATGGGGGAAGTACATATTGAAAAACAAGTTCTTGAACTCATCCCATTACATAGACTCAATTTCATCTCATTTCCTCGTATTCTTGATAAGATTCCACCATTGATCAGCATCACCTTCCAAACGATACACTGCTAAGATAACTTTATCACGTTTAGAACATTGAAGAACTGAAAATATATTTTCAGTATTACTAATCCATTGTTCAGCAACTAATGGATCAGTAGACCCGATGAATGAAGGTGGACGCTTCCTCATGAAGGATTCAACAGAATGTTGTTCCTTCCTTTGCTTGTTTGGAAGTCCTGCATGGTTCATAGCTTGAGAAAGTTGTGTGAGCATGGCTACAAGATTTTTCATTCTAGCTCCCATAACGTTTGGTTGCTCATGGGGACAATCATTGCATTGCCCGTCGCATTCGACATTAACACGGTTCCTTCAGGTTCCATCCATTGACTAAAACCAAGAAGAATAGTGTGAGCAACACTAATTATAATAGGAAAACCACACAATCAAGAATAAAATTTCACACTTAGGGTCTTCTCCTAGGTTATTCATGGACATTTCTAAAACACTAAGATTGTGTTCTATTCTTAGGCTTATCCTTAGGGTTCATACTAAGGCTTTCACATCCTAGTTTCCAATGGTTGACTATAACCTCCCTCTGATACCAACTATAATGACCCATACTTTACATACATTTTTAATACTTCAAAATTGAAGCATACTTATTACAACATATAACAAAACCATGGAAAGGACTATATAGGTATTGTGTCTTTAGAAACTGGGAAACATAAACAACTGGTTCATAAAGTGTATACAATGTCTCCCATTTATTTCATCCTATCTATAGTCCCTTTTGGCATATCATACTTAATAACCTTCTTCCTGACCTGGGGAAATTAAACGTACAAAAGGGTGAGCTCAAATGCTCAGTAAGGGTAAACAAAAGAAAAATCAATCACATCGTGAACATAACCTTTTTGAAATATTAACCTACAAAATAAATCATAATTTCATACCATGGGATAAATCATAGAAGTGAAATGTAATCCCAGTAATCATAACATAAAACATGGAACTTTGTGGAATACACACACAATCATAGAGAATCATTTCTTATTTGTCAAGACACATTGCCAAGACTATCTTAGTGGACAAGTCCATTTCTGAACCGAGTTCACTCCTCATTTCAGTCCTATTTCACTGAACCGGTTTAACCTACCGTTCCAGCCATGTCTATCTCATGGGATATAAAATATTTACCCAATGAATTGGAGGGAGATATATGTCCCACCCATCTCATAATGATACCATTCTTATTTGTGCCACAAAATCATAAACCATACATCATAGCATAACCCACGAAAATAAAATGGGAATCTTAAACATCGGGACATCATAAAACAAGTCATATAAGATAAAGGAATTCATAAAAATAATTCCATCAGAACATAATCAAATCAATGTAATAATAGATATAGAAATATAACCCTTTATTATCTTAGATGGAAAGTAATTTTGAAAAAACACTTGAACTCCATTCTTGAGGAAAATATCCTTTCTACTTCAAAAACACTTTTCCTTTATTAACATGTCATAAAACTCTAAACTAAAAGAAGTTGATTAAAAATAAACATGAAAACTTGTAAAGTGAGATTCTTGGAAATAATGTTTTAAAAATCCATTCATGTCATATAAGTTAAAAAAACATTCTTCTCGTACTTTTTTCGGAAAAGTCAAAAAGTACCTCGTACGAAAAATGGAAAAAGATTCTTTTTCATATCTTTTACTATAAACTCACCAAAGGGTAAAAATGGATTTAAAAAATTGTAGGTGGATGGAAATAATATTACATATTGGGGAAAGATGGATGTGGATGATAAAATACACCCCAGTAAATACCAAAGTATAAACAATCGTGGATAAAAATGAGATTGTGATTTTTCCCTTACCATAGGCCCGATTTACCTTGTATGTGTCCGAAACTCCTGTATAATGATTTAAATAATGTTATTGAATTATTCCATAATCATAATTATTGTTATGATATCATATATGGTCATATTATTAGATTCTTAGTATTAATATTTCATTACTACTTGTTATTCTGGTGTTTATAACTTTTTGTTCTTATGCGAGTTTTGTCGAATAAATTCTTATTCTTATCTTTAGGTTATAGATACATCATTTCCAGAATGGTATTAATGTACTATATATCATATTTATTCATTAAATTCATTTATATAATCATCATTCAATGAATATCATGTAGAACGAATCGCATCACATCGTGGAGACGGTATTCCGTACGTACACACGAGCGATGATACCGTTCCCATGATCGTGGAATTGTATTGGAGTGTATGTATACCATTTCAGAATCAATATCACTTTACAATAATCATATATAGTAATTATTTACACCATTATACGCATCCAAGTAATGTGGTGGGGGAAAATAGATTACACCACGACGTGGAGACGGTATTCCGTACGTACGCACGCGCGGTGATTTCGTTTTCCGTAGGATGGATAGATGTTGAAATAGGGTTGTTTCATACTTATAATAACATATCAGTATATGAGGGATACTGATGTTATTACTTCATAATGAAACAACTAAAGAAGAAGAAGTTGATGAAGAAATAATTTGGAAAGGATCGGTAATGGATATTACCTCTTTTTGACGCGCCTCTTCTTAACCTCCTCTTAGGGAAATATGGTTGGTCTTTGAAGAAAACAAGAACCACTAGGGTGATTCTAGGGAAGTGGGGAAGTGAAATGGTCAGGGTTTGGCCGAGCCTGAAGGCTCAAATTGGTGTGAGGAGCAGAGGGAGGAGGTGCCCTTTTATAAGGGAGGAGAGGGGCTCCTTTGGAAAAACTAAAAATATTATTTTATTATAACGTCATGTTCGGTTTTAAATAGCTCCAAATTGATTTATTTCTAAGCTAAGGTGGGTATGGGTAGAAAACCTCTCATCCAATAGAATTTAGACATGTTTAGATTCCTATTTTAACCTTTCATTTAGATTTATTATTAAGTAAAATAATTTTACAATTACCGTGTCTTCTTGTGTTCTTGTACTATAAGGTTAATAAACTCATTATAACAAGCCAAAATAACCCCAAGTTGTTTATTATTAATATATATAACCTTAGCTAAGTCATTTTGCCGAACATTAGATTTTTAGGAATAAAATAAAAATTAATAATATAATATTTTTTTAAAAAACTATTTTATGTCAATTTTGACACTATTTATTAATTGATTTTTGTGAAAATCATAACAGAATGATTAGTTCCAAAAAATCTAATTAAATCAATAATAAAATGTCATATTAACCTATAATATTAGTTTAATTCATAAAAAGCCTCAAATTATATTTATTTGGGTATTTATAATATCAATAATTCTAATTTTTCACTATTATGGTAATTACTGCTTCATCATTGTGTCATAAATAAATTAAATTATTTAATGTCTAAAAATTATAAATAAAATATCATTATGTAGGAAATATATTTAGCTTTCTAATTTATATTTATAGTCGAATTTATCTTATGTATACCACTATATTAAAAATGATATTTTTATTAAACTTTGATTTTAACTTTTTTAACCCTTCGTTAAATAAATTAATAATAAATGTCATAATCTAATCCAAGTGGGCCATTTGGTCATCGTTTATTCCTAAGGTTGTTTTTGGTCGAATTACACTTATCCAATAGAATTAGGACATGTGTTAGGGTAATAATAATATCATTTTTACCCTTAATTACCCTATTTACTTTTAACCGTGGTAAATAAAAGTAAAAAGTTACTATTCACCAAAAATTATTTTCATCTCATTGAACCACATTTTACTTACTAACATTAACCGTGTCTCTCGGATTTTTGAAATTCCACTCACAGAAGCGGTAAAATAATGTTTTATTAAAAATTCAGTTTTTTAACTACCGCTTAGTGGTTTCACTATTCATAAAAAATTGAAAGTTTTCAGAAAAATACCAAAATTTCACCCTAGGCCAATTTCGATATTATGAATCCAAAAATGAAGTCCATTTTGAAAAATAAAATTTATAAAATTTCAAAAAGTGGTTATTACTATTCATAACGGCTAGTTTTAATAATATTTTAATAGTATATCGTTGTTTAGTGAAACTCGGTATTGTGTACGACGCAAGCTATTGAGGAAGGTCACGATTTCGTGTAAAGCAAGCCAAGAAAGTGTTGTGTGTAGAAAAAGATTCCTTTGATGATTTATATAACATAAAAGTCTCGGGTGTTACAACACACACACACACAGATATATATATATATATATATATATATATATCTATTAGAATTATTATTTCATATATTTAATTCCTTTTTATTATATATACTTTATAATCATTCTTGATGGTTTAACATGGAGAATGAATCTCATCACGTTGTGGAGATAGTAAGTTGTACGTTTTCACGAGCAATGATTTCGTTCATTTGATGAATAAATGGTATGGAATTGGATTTTATATTAATTATAAAGAATAATTATCATGTTATATTTATTGTTTAAATCCATTATACTCACCATTATACACATCCAAATAAAGTATTGTTGAATAAAAAATTACACCACGACGTGGTGACGTTAAGCCGTATGTACGCATTCACTGTGATATTGTTATTTTTAGGATGGATAAAAGGTGGTATAATGTTGTCCCATAATTATAATAACATCTCATAATGTATATGATACTTTATTTATTACATTATTATGAGAAAAACATAAGAAGATTAAGTAGAAGAAGAAATAAATTTGAATGATATGATAAACAATTACCTCTTTTTCATGTATCTCGTTTCGATTTGGAGAAAAGATATCCATAGGATAGATTTCTACCCATATTAGGGCCTCTAAGATGAAGGGGGAAATTTTTGGAGCTTATGTGAGTAGAGGTTGGATGATCCAAAGGGAATTAATTGTGAATCTAAGGGGGTAGTGGTGGTGGACTTTTATAAGAGGGGGGGACATTAGGAAAGTCTTGAAATATTAATTTATTATGAGTTAATATTTTCAGTTTATAATGGTCGAAAACTCATTTATTTTTAATATAATATTATTATCGGTCGATAGACTCTCAACCAATAAAATTTAGAAATGTTTTTATTTTATTTTAAAACAAATCAATTTGATTTCTCCTTATTCAATCTATCTAATTTTATATGTGCTAAAAATATTCTAAATATTCAATTTCTATAAATATTGACTTATATATTGAATATTTTTTATAAATTGATATTTATTGACATTATAGAACATATAAGATTCAATTTTTAGTTTTTATTTATTTTTATGATTTTTCAATAATTTAATAATATGTTATTTGTATAAGATATCAAGTGTCTATTTTTACACTATAAATTTATTTTACATTAAATAAAATCTAAAAAGATGATAAAAAAGATAAAAAAAATTTAATACAATCCCAACATGTCATATTCACCTTGGAAATTAGTGTGTAACATTAATTATTTCATATGATATTTCATTTAATATTTTTAAAACCCTTTATTTAACATTTCTATTAATAAAATAACTTCTACATCAATATTGTGTCATCATTAATGGAAAATATTTAATCTCTAAAAAATAAAAATAAATTTACATGATGTATATAATTTCATTACATTTTTCGAGACAATTGATGTTAAATGTTTTATTAAGTTTATCACTACATTAAAATTATTGTACTTATAAGATATATGAATTGGACATGTTGTCACTTTTATTTGAATTAGTTATAATTACATGTCATTCATGGGAAATATTCAATTAAATGAATCAATGTAGATCCTTAGGTGATATTGGTTGAATTTAATTCATCTAATAGGATTTCGAACTGTAAAATTACATAAAATAACAAAAAACTGATTAAATAATAAAAATATATCCCCATTTAACATTAAAACCAATGAAGAACTTAATCTAACTATATAAATAAATTATTTTAAAATGCATTTTAGATTTACAATGCAGTATTTGTCACTATTCATTAAAATATAAATTTTCTCAAAAAATACCAAAAATTCAACCAAATTAAATTTTGATATCCCAATTCAAAATAAGTTGTTTTTTTCAAAAATAATGTATAAAAGTGTTAAAAACTTGATGTAAAATTTGTACTCCATAAAAAATGCGGCAAGACAATTTTTTTTTGAATAATACTTCTTTTATTCGAAAATGGAATTTTTTTTCAAAACATGTTCTAGAAAATAAATAAGATTAATGTTATTATTATAAAAAATTCTAAATGTGGATAATACTATTCATAACAGCTGGCTTTTATCCCATTAAATAATAATATTTTAGTAATATATCGTTATTTAATGAAACTCTTTATTGCATACAACACAAGATATGTAGAAAGGTTTATCTTTCTTGTTACTAAGACCATGTCAGTGTTGTGTTTACTGCAAGATTCCTTTAGTGTTCCGTATAACATAAACCAAACATATTTTATTTATAAATTGAAAGAAATATATACATTATGTTTCATGAAATTAATTCTATCAAACGAACATGAAATTGTGTGTAACACAAACCAAGTATAGTGTTGCATATACATCAAGCTAGTATGGTGTTGCGTATAGTGAAAACTAGTCATGGTGTAACATACAAAAAAAGATATTGATGAAATAAAAAAAAGTCTCTCACATTACATTTAAGGGCATTACAACACACATCAATAACTTTTTGATTAACAATAAATCAATAAAAATAAAAAACATCACATATTAAATTATTTGTGATAGTTCAACATGTAATGTATTTGGAACATTCCATTTTCATATTCATGAAAAATAAAATAAAAAACCTAATGGATATATTATAGAGGATGTATAATGAAACTAATCATCATATTTAACAAGTTAAAGAACAGATCTAGGATGAAAATATAACTCATTTAAAAAAAACTAGTTTGAATTTGAAGAAACGAAATTACATAAACCAATGATTGACCATCGGGTGGGAATAAGAGGATTAGTCACTGACTAGGAAGAAGAGAAGCATTCAATGCTTGAGAATAAGAGGGGTGAACACCGATCTGGTCTTGGTATTGGATTTTGAAGGGAGTTTTGTAAGGGATCAGTGTGGTAGGTGGGGTGCCAAATGCTATTGAGAGGAATGGGATGAGGGGAGTGGGGCTACTGTGAGTTGGGATCAAAGAAGGGAAATGAAAGGGGAGAACTAATTTTTAGGAAAATTTGGGTACACATATGAAAACTATATTAAAAAACCATTATCATAGGACCCTAAATAAAAATGGTAATTAAGAATCCATTTGGATTTCTTTTAGGATAATTTCATATCCCAACGATTAGGGAAAATATTTTGGATAGGTTCATAGGGAAAACCCATTTTCTAGTATTGATCGTGTGTTACTGGTTTACACTAGTTATGGTATTATTCTGGTTAATTTCTATTATTATTTGCCTCTCAATTATTTATTTCTCTTGTTACTATTATTTTATAAATAGGGTATAATCTCCCCATTATATATATTATTACCTCTATGCAAATTAGATGCCTTTGGAATATAGAGAGTAGTTCCTGAGGTTTTGTAACCAACTATCTTGATGACCTGGTATATGCCACTTGGACCAAGACATTAAAATGTTGTATCAAAGGCTGGTTCTTTTCCCTCCTTTTTAATACAATTTTGGCAAGGTATATAAGATATTAGGATTAGTCATGCCTTGGTAATTAGCTCATACATAGGAGTAACTAACCCATGTACCTATTCTAGGATTATTTTTCATGATTTGTTTTATAGAGTTGAAAATTATATCATTTTGATTGATTCTCGTGTTTTTATAGTTATTAATGTTTTTTGAGATTTTTCCTCATGGAGAAGTATGAAATGTGAGTTTTGTATACATGAATCATTCTAGGATCTGAGGAATTATTGTGACATGTAACATTTTTGGAACACATAGAAAAGTATGTTTTCTGTGATTTTCATAATTGAAAGTACATTCAAATTATAGTGTAATTTAAATTAAAAGGTTCATAGTAAAAAAATTATAAGTGTAAATGTTGATAAGATATCATAAATGATGTGGATAAATGGGTTTAGAATGAGATACCTGTATTATAGCATTGTTTACCCAATTTTAGTCATAACCTAGATGAGGGATGGTTGAGGGTAGTGATAGTGCCTTAGTTTTGAACATTTTACAGGTTATGAGGGTTGACTTGTTTGGGATTTTTTGAATCCCTCTTATATAAATGGGATAATTTTATATAATACATCCAAATATTTATGTCCATAATTTTATAGATATTCCTACTTGATTATTCTTTCTGTTAGTATGATAAGATGAAATGGATGGAAATGTGAATCTAGTAGTGGATCCTGAGGCTCTGATGGTTTTGAACAGAAGGGGTAAAAGATTAGTTCGATGAAAACATTTCTCAGTTTATTAATTTTATGGAATTAGGCCTAGGGAATGTTGAGGAGAGAATTTCTAATCAAATACATTAGTTTTATTTGAAACACCATGTGATGATCAATAAAGAGGGAGGACTTTAGGATGTTAAGTTATGGATTGAGTTCATCTAGATGATCCTTGACCACATAGACACTCCTACTGAGAATATAGTTAAACTGTATTCTTATATGTTACATAGTCAACCAAAACACATGAAGTACATCCAAACTAATGATGGATATCTACAAAATATGGTATGGAATTACTTTCAATATAAATTTTTAGAGATCTTTTACATTGACATTATTAAGTTTTAGAGGGAAGCATAGATTATAAGGTTTAACTAGTGGAGTATTTCTATGATTGAATATGGTGGATACATCAATGATTTGTAGAAATGTTTTATAGTGCTGGAAGGGGATGGGGATACTATAGTGAATTATTATCAGGATGGTAAAAAAACGTGAAATTAAGTTGTAGGAAAATATAAATTAGCAACACTTTTTTCCCAAAAGTGGTGAACTAGACTATCATTTATGAGGGAAATTTGAAGGAGGTTTTTAAAGGAACATGTATGGTTTATTATATATGACTAGAAGGTATTTATTCAAAGGGTAGGAAGTGTATCTTTGAGAATTTCAACTAGGGAAATAGAAAAAATAGGGTCCATGGAAATGGATCAATTAATCATAGTGGTAACGAAATATATATACACCAGTGTGGTAGGTCGAGAAACAATCATAGTTAGTGTCAATGACAAATAGTGGAGTGTTGAGATTGCAGTGGTATGTGTCACTTATAGATATATTATAGGAAACCATGACCTATGGGTAGTGATAAAGGAATAATGATGAATCCTAAAACATTGACTGGATCTTCTACCCCATATCAGTTTAGTTGTTGGAGTTCTACTAGCCATTGAGTTCAAGGTAGAGGTTGGGGTATATCTTGGAAATAATGTATATATCACCAGAGTAGCATAGCTCAGCATACTCATACTGTAACTTTGAGAATAGTGTAATGACATTTGGATCAATTCCAACATACACTTATGGATATTAAGTATGAGCCATCAACAAAGAGGGGTATTTCTCTTGTAGGGAAAACACATTATATTTCCGTATTTGATATAGGATCATATAATTATTTTATATATTCGCAACTAATTTATTTTTTTAGTATGGTAACAGAGTATATAAGTTGTTAATGATGATTTATACACTATTGGGAGTACATTTGAGATAAATTTTCTTAAGAAAGTGTTGTTCTCTCAAGGATTGGAAGTATCATTTTCTTTGGTATCTTTAAAAACTAGACAATTCAATATTTTTCATGATTTTAGGTGTTGACTAGTTGGATTCATAATGAACCATGATTGATTTTTACCATTAAAAAATTACCTTTTTGTCTTTTGAGTGTAAAATATTTGTTCATCATGGAGAGTGAGATATTATGGAGCGCCATTCAGGGCCAGTTCATCAGCAACTGGGGAAGCATAGTACGTCTGTTGAAAGACATTTTTAGGACATATGGGGTGTAAATAATGTGGTATTTCCACACATGGTAGACAATTTTTTGGATATGTTTCTTGAGGAATTCTTAGGGATTCCAATAGAAAGAGATGTTTAGTTTACTATTGATCTCATTATAAGAGTTGAGATGGTTTCTATTCCACCTTGTAGAATGGAACCAATAGATATTAAAGACCATAAGTCTCAACTATAGTGTTTATAGATAAATAAATTTTATGTCCATGTACGTCACCTTGGAGTTCCCCAATATTTTTTCTATGAAGGTTATCAAAACCTTGTTCTTTTCTATTGATTACTATAAGTTAAAATAGTTGAATCTGTAGAACCAATATCATCTTCCATGTACTGATGATTTATTTTACCTAATAATAGAAGATTGTCTTTTCTCCATGACTGGCATGAGACCAGGGTACCATGAGTTGAGATTTTGAATTTTTCATATACCATGAATAGATTTTAGAAGTAGTATGTACTTCATGCGTTCTTTATGATTCCATTTGGGATTATAAACGAACAAACTGTGTTTATGGACATGATGAACTGAATCATCCACCCATTTCAAGATATATTTTTGGTTGTTTTTTGGGATGAAATATTTGGTGAACTCGAAGACTCATGAAGATCATGCCCAACATTTTGACATCATCATGAGTATACTGAGAGATAATTTTCTATAAATCAAGCTATCTGAGTGTCAGTTTTTTAATGACCAGGTATATTTCATGGGGAGCATCATCTAAGATTATGGTGAATTAGAAGAATTTGAGGACGCAAATATGGTGGTATCTTGGGAGAAACCTAATATTATTTTCATATCTGATGGTTTATAGGATTATAGGGATATTATCAATGGTTCATTAAGGACTTTCTTCCCCTTATAAGCACCAATTTCAGTCTTAACCAATTTGGGAATTGATTTTGAATGGTCTGAAACATGTAAGAATTATTTCCTGGAGCTGAAGTTTAATTTTACTACCACAACGATCAAAACCATGCCTAATATGATGGAAGAGTTTATCATGTTTCATGATCCTTCTGGGATATGGCATGGAGAAATGTTTATTCTCAGAGATCGGGTAGTAGCATATGGTTCGTGGCAGTTGAGGAAACATGAATGGAACTACCCTACACAAGACCTTGAGTAATCTATAGCGGTTTATGCCTTAATCTATTGGATACATTATCTATTGTGTGATAATTTTATTGTCTGTACCAATCACATGATTTTAAACTGAATATTTTAATAATTTAATTTGAATATCTAGTAGTGTATGTGGGTTGATTATATGTAGTATTTTGATTTTGAATTAGCATATACATATAGAAAGGGAAATAGAGTTACTGAAGCTCTAGAAATAATGACTCGGACGAAAGGACTACATGAATCTAGTTTTTAGTGAAAGATGATGACCATTCTAGTTGAGATTTATATTTTGGTGTAAGATGGAATGGATAAGATGACCCTCATATCATTATTTTTTAATTATATAGTTATGATCCATATAAGAGATAGGTAGTATGGGATCCAAATTTTTATCATTGATGAAATGCCTCGATGGTGGGGAATTTTTTTACTGACTATATATGTGACACCCCATGCTTCCACGCTAAGTTTCCCTTTGAATAATTCAATAGCGTGCATTGTACACAACATCGAGATTCTAACACACCATGACCTATCAAACTAGTCATTATAAATAGTAATACCCACATTTTGAAGTATTATAAATTTTATTTTTTAAAATGGGATTCATTTTCTGAATTTTTAAAAAATTAATTAGTTTAGGGTTAATTTTTGGTATTTTTCTAAAAACTTTTCATTTTTTATGAATGGTAAAAAAACGTAGCATTATTGGTTAAAATTTCCTTTATATTTAAATTATTATTTATTTTATTTAAATTTATCTTCAGTAAAAATATATACATATTACATATATAAGTTCAAATCAATTAATTTGATTTATTTTATAATAAGTTTATATATATATATATATATATATGAACTTTTTACCATCTTTTACCCACCTCATTGAGGCATCTAAAAATTTTCATAAAAGATAACTTCACCACTTATATGAGTTGAATTTTAAAATATGAGAGTCACAGATAAAATTAGTAAGTAAAATGTGGATCAATAAGATGAAACTAATTTTTGGTTAATAGTATTGTTTGACTATTATTTACCACTGTTAAAATTAAATAGGGTAATTAAAGGTAAAAATGATAGCTTACATACCCTAAAACTTGTCCTAATTCTATTATATAACAATAAGTTGACCGTAATCATACTAAGAATAAAATATGATCTTTTTGGTCCACTTGGATTAGATTGGGACATTTATATTTATTTTATTTAAAGAAGAGATAAAAGTGTTATGTTCAATGTTTAATAACTAAACCATTTTTATTATAGTGTTACACACAATATAAATTAAAATATAAATATTAATTAGATATATAAAGATATTTCCTATATATTGGAATTTTATTTATAATATTTATACAATAAATAATTTTATTTATTTATGACAAAATGATGATGTTGTAATTACCTTATTAATGAAATATTAAAATAATTGATATTATAAATATCCAAAAAATATAAATTTAGACTTCTAAAAAACTCCACTAATTATTAAGGTTAATATGAAATATAAATATTGGTTAAATAATTTTGTTGTAATTGAAAAAGTATTTATTTCTACTAAAAAATGAAACAACAAATAGTGTCAAAATTGCCATAATTGATTTTTTAAAACAACTGTTATATTATTAATTGATATAATAATTATAAAAATCTATGGTTTGGATGAAGAACTTATAAATTTTTATATATATTAATAATGAACAACATGGGGTTCCCATGTCCTGTTATAGTATGTTTATTAACCATATAATATAAAAACACAATAAGACATAGTAAATGTCCAACTATTTTACTAAGAGTTAAATATAAATGATAAGATTAATATGATGAACTAAACCTGTATAAAACTTATTGGTTGAAATTTTTTCAACCCATACCCACGTTAGCCTAGAAATCATTAATTTTGGAGCCATTAGAAACTGAAAATTATTTTATTATAAAATAATATTTCAAGCATTTCCTAAAGTGACCCTCACCTCTCTTATAAACGGGAACTTCACATTCTCTTAATTTCACACACAAAAAAACTTTTTTCTAATTAAAACCCTTCGAAAATATCCTCAAAACATTCCTCCTTTAATCCTAGAGGCCTTCCATCGGTCATAAATCCAATTTAATGATCCCTTTTGATCCAATCAAAAGAAAGAACGTGGAGAAGAGGTGAACATTTCATCAACTATTTCAAGTTCTTTTCTTATTCCACTTACTCTTTATTCATTGGATCTATTATAAAATAATAAATCCAGTTTATTATATATATTGGGATGATATTGTAAAAATTTTACAACCATATTCATTATTTTATCCATCATATGAATAAAAAAGTCACAATACATTCGTACGTACGGGTTTCCGTTTCCACGTCGTTGTGTAGTTTGTTATTCAAACACTTAATTATTTTTATGGATATAATAATGACTAAAACTGATGTTAATAATATATATAACATGCTAATGATTATGTATATATGATTTACCATCCGATTACATACGATTTAATCATCAATATAATGATATTTTCGCTCGTGCGTACATACGGATTACCGTCTCCACGATTGCGATAAGATTCATTCCCCATTATATATTTATTCAAGAAGAATATTCATTTTATGATTAAAAATAATGTTTTTTAACATAATAAAATTAAGTATAAGAATCAAATAAATCTTATCCACAACAAACATGTCTTACTTAACCAATCATATAAATTAAAATGAATCAATTAACAACCAAAACGATGATAATATTGAAATATTATTAACCAAAAAATATTAGATGATCATATATGATATAATATTTATGTATATAGTTATTTTATAATTTATTAACAATTATATATCTATTATAGTGGAGGATAAATACCCTTGACCAAGGAAAAATACAAAGTAAGGGTTAATTCCACAATCTCTTTATTATTCGAGGTTGTTTTCACTAGGACTTCTTTATCATCCACATTTGTGTTCTCTTAAAAATGTATTTTAATACTTTTTTAATATTTACTAGAAATTGTATTATATACATAAATACCGTTATTTTTACTTATATTTCCTTGGAAGTAATCTTTTTTTTTGTTTTCAACGAAAGGTACCTTATGACCTTTTTGACAAAATTAAGGTTATAATGTTTTTTTAACATATATGGTGAGTGCAGCTATTTTCTACCACTATAACATCATTGAAGCATCCCATAAAATATTATAAGAATATTTTCAAAATAATTTTTTTATTTTATAATTATTTGACGATTTTATTGTTTCAAAATAGGATGTTGTATTTCTGTTAAAAAGTTTTCATTTAATCTATGTCAAAATCCGTTGATAGATTTTAATCTTGTTTGATGTTCATTTATTATGATACAAATCTTATATATTGTATTGAAGGTTTTGTGATATGTTTGACAGTGGATGTTCTATTTTTGAACCATTCACTGTTTATGGATAAATTATTGACATTTCGTATGCATGTTTTAATAAGAATGTTTATGTTATGTTTATTCCTTTTCATATAAGGAATGAATCGGACATAGTCAGTGACAGGTGGAGATCTCTATAGCTCTTCGATGCATTGGTAAGTCTCATTAGACACACTACTGACTAGGGATAAAGCCTTGTAAAAATCATATTTTTAGTTTTGGTACACGGCCATGACTATGTCGTTATGAATTCTGACATTATGAATTCCATCATTATGAAAGTGGATATTGTTATATCATGTGATTAGTCGAAAAGTAGAATATCCAAGTGAATAAGTATATGGAATTATTTGATTTTATATTTTTTGTATTATAATGAAATTTATTTTTAAAAGGCATTCGTTTTAGTCTAATACATTGCCTTAAATGTTCATTCTTATTTATGAAAGTTTCCAATATATTGGTATCCTTACTGAAAATCTGATCTCACCCCTTTCTATATTTTTATTATTCCAAGGATGTGATGAGGTATTTATGGTTCACCTATCGGTATAGGATAAGGATATTAGTGTGTTCAATAGAGGAAAAATTTTTGTTGATGTTTTTATATCATAATGTAATGTAAAACTTATGATTTTATCTTGTAATTCCAATGCTACTAAACTGATTAGTCATTCGGCACATGATTCCTTGTATCATTCAAATGTTTTTTTAATAATGCACCTAATTTGGGTTATTGGGGTCCGGGAATTATAATATATGAGGATTAGATCATATATGTTTAAATTTGTGTGGTTGTGGAGTATGTAGGAGGAGATAATGTGTGATTTTCAAGCCTCAATAATGGAGGTTCATTATGGTTTCACTAAAATATACCATGAACCATGTTGATAGTAGTGGTGATCGTGCATGAAAATGGATGTATTTGGGTTCGTGAAACGATTCTAAACTTTTCAACATGTGAGGGATGATCATCAATAATCGAGTGGTGTGATACAACCATTTATCTTTCTAGAATTTTATTGGGATGATGTTACAATGTACATCATGGTGGGACTTCTGAGTAAGATTCAAAAGAATGACACTATATGGGAGATTTTAGATAGATTGAAAAAGGTATCCAATTTATTTCCTATCCAAAATACCATCTTTGTATATCAGTTGAAAGAGTTGTACATTTGGTAGATAGTTAATTCGAATGAGGTGACATAGAGTGTTGTTTCACACCATTAATCATGATTCACTTATAACATATGGAAGGGCTTGCTAAAGAGATTTGTTGTGTAGCTATTTCTTAGTATAGAATACCTTCCATAGAAAAAGGGGGATTGAGAATGCACTATATTAGTGTTGGATGATATTCTAGAGGTGTGTGTCCTTGAATTTTTTATGTATTTGGAGAATAATTTACTGATCATTGATTTCCCCTATAACAAAAAGTATCAGGTGACTACTTATATGGAATCATATGAGGCTCATTATGGTTTAATATATTTATCACCTCTATGTTGGGTAGAGGTAGGTGAGTCTGAGTGGTTGGGGTTCGAGTCTCGTATAGGATACATCAGAGTACGTTCAACTAATTTAGAAACATATTTCTAAGGATTAGAGTAGGAATAAGTCATATGATGATCACCATAGATATGAGAGTTTAGTGGCCAGACTTTTTTACCACATAATCTTAGAGATTCTTGGGATTACATTCCAAATAAGAGATGTTATACGGTTAGGACATTTTAATATCATGGCCTCTATAAAATTCATAGAAATGTGTTTTAGGTACTCTTTTCCCCTAAATTTTATACTACAAAAAAAAGAAATTTACCAACAGAAAGTCACTGACAGATAAAATATTTGTTGGTAAAAATGATTAATTATAAGAGATAGTAAATTATGTTGATATTCACTATAAGTACCAAAAAAAATTTACCAACATATATATATTTTTATATTAGTAGTTCAATGCCTAAAAATATTTTACCAACATTTAAATCTGTTTCCTAATCATAATAATACAATAAATTCATTTACTATTAAATGAATCCATTATTGTGAATTGTCATTACAAAAAAAATTACCATTATAAAAATCTATTACAATAAATTATTTAATAATATAAAATATTATATAAAAAATAGAATATATATATATATATATTACCCATTATAAACATAACATTTTTGATAATAAAAATATACGATCAAATAAATTTTCCATAATTTAGTAATATTTTTTGGATAATATATATATAATAATTACACTTATATATAGAATTTTTTATATAAATTATACATAAATTCATAACCTTTTATGTTTTCTAAAAAACATAAACATAAAAAAACCTCATACTTTGTGACACCCACCCTCCCACCCCCGTTCACCCCACCCCTCCCCCAAACCTACATCCTTTTCCCTCCATCATTCCTCGCAGATCATAGGAACCTCCACTCTGTTCCAGATCGACGTTCCTCATTGAATTCTTCGTTAGAACCCCCCCCCCCTCCTCTCTTCCCGGCCAACGTCCCCCACCAACATCATCACGTGAACCCCCTCCATTTTCTTGGTTGGCATCCTCATGAAAAACCCATCATGGAACTTCCCATACCAGGTATTCAAAGTTGTCCTCATCGCTCCACCACCTTCATACATGACATTTTACACTAGTGTCCCTATGCGACCCTTCTAACGCTGGTGCCCTAGCTCTACCCTAGCCATCCTTGGAATCTCCTCCCATCTCCAATGTTCATCCCTTCTCTCAAACTGTGACACCCACTGCTGGCCTTAGTTTGAAGGTCATCTACTGCACTAATTTGGATGGTTTTCATGGAAATTACTCTCCCCTAGGGATACAACATTCTTATTGCTAATTGGAGCTGAGTTCCATGGTTAAGGTTCCCATGTGACAGATAGATCTGGTAGAACTTGTATATTCTAGTTTTTTAGCACTTCTTATTTAGTATGCACTTGTTTTTTAATAGGCTATAAGGTCATTATTTTTCCCATAACACTGATCATTGTTATATTGTTTGAATTTCTAGGCATAGTATTTTGTCTGATCTCTTTTATTGTTCAGTAGTAGGTAATTTATAATTTCTAGTAAAAGCTAATCAAATTTTTTTTGAAATAAATTTTCAATCCATGTTTTATTCTTAGTTACCTTATTTTAAGAAATAATTATTTACATCAGTCATTCTTTTTAATGTTCTGCTTCAAAATTGGATTTATGCTTTTCATCCATTACTGGAACTAGAGAAAACCTATATTAAATGTTGGGTAAGTTATTTTCTACCTATTATCTCCCTATTTGTTACATGAATGATTTTTTTTCTTTTCAATACATATTATGGCTATCAATTTTTGTTCATATCACCATTCATTTTTTGCACAAATCTATTGACATCGAGATATAACATTCATCACACGTTCATTTTCTTAATTCCAATTTAGACTAGCATGAGGCTTAATATTTTTAGTTAAGTAAGGAATTTTTTTCATTGGTTTTATAATTGGACTGTAAAAAGTGGGAATACAACCATTGATGTGAATGTGGAAACACATTCTAATGTATAAAGAAATTGTTCTCGATACAACCATATTTTATTGGGTTAAAATTCATTTATATTTTTATGCATCCTCCCAAGTGTTTGCAGATAATTTATTTCCCCAAACAAAAATGTATAGTCACCCAATCTCATGGCTCTGTGAAATTAATTTTAACACAACTACAAATTTATTTTGAAATTTTAATATTTTGATTATGATATTACAAATCATTAATGATTCGATAAAAATATTTATAGTAAAATAGGATCTTCAATTTTATTTATTTATGAATGTGTATTTATGATCTACATTAGTCACCAAAAATATAATTTTTGAATCACATTATCCTAAATGACCATTGAATAGTAAAAAGCTATGGTCACCAGGTAAATCGATCTTTCTATGGTCAATTTACCTATTCAAGGCATGTCACATTTGATATTTCATGTTTCTATTAATGTAAATATATGATCTCAAGGCCTCATTTTTTTATCAGAACATAATAATAATTTTAAATGTTAGTTCCAGACATAGGAACCATCGCCATGAGTTTATAGCCGATTGAGTAAGTGTTGTGTTTTATATTTGTTCAATGATGTCAAATACATATTATCTCAGTTTTTTATTAATTATATTTGATTCTAGGCTACTAATTAACCTTAAATTCAAGTCTAGAAACATGAAAAAGGTCATTAAAATATTTTTCTTCTATCTTGCAAAATCGGTAAATCATCCATGATGAGAAGAGATACACTATGTAAACCATAACACCCCTTAAAGTGTCAATCAATGTTTTATATGAAATAATTGAGGTTTATAGTGAGAAATATTTGAAAATATTTAACATGTTAAGAGATAGAGGTACCACCTAACATAGACCTCAAATGGATTTATGGAATCCATATCATCAACTAATATGTGAAATTGAAAACTATGTCATTGGGATGTATCAAAAACACTAATCGAAAATTATTTGTAAAAAACTCATCCTCCTTAGATCATCAAGAATTAATCCCCACTCAACCATTTAATATGACATTTATATATCAATATTACCCATAACATTTCTACCTAGTACCTTGTATTAGAGTTATATCAATATCTCTTATGATATGACTACTCGCCCATGAATACTCATACCATTAATAACAACATATCATACCTCTGAGATAATAGGGTGTTGAAGATAAACTATCCTATAATTGTTATGTTAAACAATGATTTTATATGATATGTTACATAGATTATTATAATGATAAACTCTAAAAATAAATAGTTGGGTGGTATTGGGAAAAAAGACAAGAGATGTTACTATGGTAACTATGGTTCTATTCTCACCACTAAATAAATTGATCATTGATTTAATCACATAAATTTTTATTATCTCCCATTATTCTAAATTAAAAGATCATATAAAACCATATGGGCCATGTTCACTTTAGATTCATAGAATCTTAAATTATTCCAATATTATTACTTCATCAAAAATATTAATCATACAAGTATTATGATGTTCAGTTGCTTCCATCCCTATCTTCAAAATAAAGTTTATGGATGATAATCCTTTTTAGCCTACACCAGGTGTTTGAAGATAAATCTAGAACACTGGGCCTCACTTTCATCCCTCTAGAACTGAACATAATGGCTATTATTAAAGGCTTTCAAGAGATGGTCATTATTAGTTCTTCATGCATTCAATTATAGTTAAATTGTGAGTTTTTGAGTTTTAATCATAGTTGGCATGAGCTTCCACTTGTTTGGTTTCTCGTTTCTTTGTACAACATGTATTGGATAATTCACTATTTTATTACCAATTTTCCGAAGTTATAACCTTATCTCAAAGCCTTTCTATGATTATTTTATTATCTATTTTCTCTTTCATATTTTTTGAAACTTATTTAAATAAGATGTGGGAATGATGTACAATAGTCTTCTCTCCAAATTTACTTTATCTACCTAGAGATAAACTATCCACCACAATCTTGGGAAATAGAAAATTTGGTATATTGTGTGGTTTCATAGGAAGGAGCTCTATTTTTGTACCCCTTGGGATGTCTTTAGGTTTGGAATTATGTTCATTAATTTAATATTCTATTTTTGTCTTCCTCCAACAGTTGAGGGTGCCATCCTTTTCTTATCATTACTTGGTTGTCCCCCTTTGGATATCGTCGGGCATCAATTAATTTGGGCTTCATAATGGTAGCATTCATGACCCTTATTGGTACTAGATCATGAGATTCCCATTCATTTGGGACATTCCATCAAAATTGTGAGAGTTATTGTTTTTATGAAAACATAGATGATATCCTATTATTTTTGAGAACATGGTGAGTATCTTTGATCTACTCACATTTTTATTCTATGATTCTTTCAAAGTTGACTGATTCCATTATGATGAAGTACTGTTGTGGTGGATATTTAAAGATGGAATGGTTACTTAAGACCTCATACATATATTAATATAGAAACTTAGCTTCAGGTGGTCATAGTGGGAATTATGATTTTCATGCTACACATCATCCCTACATTAGTAAATACGATTTCTTAGTTTTTGGGATCAGTATTGTGCTTTTTATTGTTTGTTTTCCCTATGAATTTGTACAAGATAGAATGCTATTTTGGAAATAATATGGTTTTTCTAAGGCACGTTGTTCTTGGGTCTTGACAAAAAAATTTATCATGGAGAATTCACGAATGTTGGTTATTTCTCATCAGTTTTCTGGGTGATGTGTCTCCTGGTGGAGGTAGTTTCATGACTTGAAGGGATTTTTGCATGCATGAAGAAGTAATCATTGCTAATTTAAGTGAATTGTGAGTAGATTTCATGATGTTTTGGATGGAGTTTTTTGCGCAGGATGGTTGTTCACATCCTATGCATGGACTAACTATTGAAGTTTATTCTCTTGCTTACTTTTTTTTGCTTGAATCTTTGATGAAGTAAGAATTCTATTTGTTTTTCTTCTTGTTCTATTACTTCTGCATAAAAATGTTTCAGAGCTACTAGATCTAGTGTCGTAAATGATGAATTTGATAGCTACTTAATTATTGGTTGCTGATCATGTAGGTTGTAGTTAATTTTGGCACAAAATATGATTGATGTTCTATCTGTTTTGGACATTCTCAAAAAAGTTTCCACTAGAGCTTCAGTTTTTACAATCTGGTGGAAAACATTACATCTTGATTGTTTTTTCCATCCGGGTTGTTATGAATGATTACCTGGAGCTTTTGAGATATTTTTTCCCTATCACTTTTATGGTTGTTGAGATATTTTACGAGATTCAATGGTTTTAATTGGTCCCTAGCTAGCTGGACAATGGATCGTTCTTCAAATGTTGAATGATGGATTCTTATGGAGGTGAATTTTTTTATCTTTTTGTGTGATTTTTCTTATTTTTGTGTAATCATCTTCAATTTATTACTGTTGTAATCTCAATACACCTCGTGTATGCCTTGTAACTCTTTCTTTCGTTAATAAATTCTTTAGAAAATATTTACCAAAAAAATGAGGAAATGATAATTTGTGACACGATAGTATTTGGGATTATTTGGGAATATTTTTGGAGAAATTATTACTTGATTTGAGTCATTCTAACTACCGATCATTGAGATTTCAATAGGGATTATGATAAATGATCACTATGCAAATCATTTTTCTATACATCTATTTATTTCTATTTAAATTTCAATTCATCTAGATATTTTTCACTAATTTTTGTTTATTCTTTTTTTTAATGTAAATATTAGAAATGAATGGTGGGAAATAGACCGGAGATGGCTTGATTTGTTTCTTTCTTATACTGGAGATGGCTCATTTTTGGGAATCCTCTTTGGTTGTGTGTAATGGAGTTCTTGAAGGAATGAACCACTAATTTAATACATGATTTATTGACACATAGATTCAAATTTCTACAAGATTCTAGTGATGATAGGTAGTTTCACCATTCTGTTGGTTTTCTGCAACATGTTGATGTCGCAAACAGTTGGCTAGAGCTTATGGGTGTTCGTCCATCCGAACATGCTACTGCTTGTTCGAACCCCTGCCAATGTTTTATGTTGGATGTTTGTTTGAAGTCATTTTTTGTGTATATCTGGTATCGCAGGACTTCACATGGGGGTTTTAGTGTAGTGTGTCTAGTATGGTGCGCATTGCTGAAGATGATGGAGAGAATTTGGATTTGAAAATCTCTATAATCTACTACTAGCTACTGATTAAAGTGGAATGCATTGCTCCAAGCATTTGGGATCTCATTCTGTATCTGGGAACTTTGTCACATCTTGACTACTGTCGGATGAGTGTTTGTGTGATGGAAAATGAGGAGATCATGGCTATTATAGCTAATTGCAGTTTGAGGTTTGGAAACTTCTATACATTCTAATTATATATGTGGATGCCACATGATTATTCCACTGACGGTTGGCTTGAGTTTATAGGAGTTCATCCATCCGAACATGCTGCTTCTTGTTTGAACCCATGTCAAATATTGATGTTGGATGTTCGTTTGAAGACCTTTTCTTTATAGATCTGGAATCACAGGACTTCAAAGGGTGGGTTTCGTGGTAGTGTGTTTATTATGGTGCACATTTCTGAAGCTAATGGAGAGAATTTATGGTGTTTCAAATCACTAAAATCTAGTACGAGCTGCTGATTCAAGGGGAATTCACTTCTCCCAGAATTTGGGAGCACACTCTCTATCTGGGAACATGGTCACATCTTGGATACTGCAGGATGGGTGCTTATGTGTTGTTAAATGAGAAGATCATGGATACTTTAGCTCATTGCAGTTTGAGGTTTGGCCACTTGTAAACATTTTAATAACATATGTTGATGCAACATGTTGATGTCGCCGACGATTGGCTGGAGCTTATGAGAGTTCGTCCGACAGAAAATGAGGTTTCTTTTTTGAACCCCAGTCAACGTTTTATGTTGTATGTTCATTTTAAGACCTTTTTTTATAGATATTGTATCGCGAAACATCACAAGGGGTTTTCAGTGTAGTTTTTCTAGTATGGCACGCATTGTTGAAGCTGATAGAGATAATTTATGGAGTTTCAAATGACTGCAATCTACTACCAGCTACTGATTCAAGTGGAATGCAATGTTCCAATCATTTGGGTGCTCATCCAGTATCTAATAACATGGTCAGGTCGTGGCTACTGCATGATGGGTGTTTCTGTGGGGGAAAATGAGGAGATCATGGCTGATGTAGCTCATTGCTATTTGAGGTTTGACCACTTATATATATTCTAATTACATATATAGACTTGTTGGTGGTGGATATTAAAGATGTATTACTGGTTCTATATGTATTGAATCATGGACCCCTTCCCAAGATTTGGTTCCCGGATAATCTTGTTTTCCTCTATCATGGTACTCAGAATAATGCTTTAGAAAAGGTTTGTGCGAGGTGGGTCATCTGTTGGGGTGTTGTTGAAAGTTTTGTTCAAGGGTAACATGATTCTGGAAAGCTTAGTAGCCTGAGTAGATGATATATTCCAGTAATCAGTGTACACGTAGACTAGGTAAGTCGATGAACTATGTGATTAAAATAGGTGAATGGTGAGGCCTTTCAGGAATTCTATAATTAGGAAATTTCATAGACCTTAATTACAAAACATAACAGTGCAAACTGAGGGGCTATAAATATCAACTGGGAGTGCAAGGAAGACCAGAGGGGTGCGAGCAAGGTCATATTAATCATCTCATTACTGGGGAGTATTTTTTTCATACATTAATGTGAGGATCAAGATTGAGTAAAGATAAAAATCATGGTGGTTGACTCTTTCAAAATATTTTTGAATCATCTCATTCTTTTCCACAGTAAAGCATATGTGATATCAAAGGATGTCATATTATATGGAGAATGATTTTGAAAGATCACATGAAAAATTTATATAGGAAAATAACCTTTACACTTTGTAAAAACTTTTTTTAAAATAAAATACAATTTTAAAATTATTTTCTTTGAAAGATCATTGTAGAATTATAAAGTAACCATTATAATCATTTTTAACATTTCTTTTTTAATATATCCATTAAATTAGGAAAATTGAAAAAAATAAATAAAATATTTTTATAATCCATTTATTTGAAATTAAAAATTGATACATATATATTAAGAATTAAAAAATTAATTTTTTATGATGGTGGAAAATACCATTCAATTTGAAATTATTAAATAAATAATAGTTTCTCATTTTTGGAAAATATCAAATGGTCTAATTTTTGAAAGGGATGTAATGATTTATTTCATAACACTAGTTAAAAATTCAATCATGGTTAAAAAAATACATTAATAAATATAATAAATAATGTTAAAATATTTAATTTATTATTAGAAAACATGAATATGAAAGGGAAAAAAGGTTTTCGACCGAGGAAATAAAAAAAGATGTTTTTTAAAAAAAACAGTATTTCGAAATATTGAGTATATAAGGAGAGGATAATTAAGGAAACATTTATTCACATGGGATATCTAAAGGAGAATAATTTAGTTTGTTTTTTTATATATGCATCATAATATTTCATCATCGGAACTATAAACATAAACAATCATGATAAATGATGAGATTGTATCATCAAAACCATTACACTTTGGTTACATCACAGCATGACCCCATGAAATAAAAAATTAAATAAAACTAAAAATATCATGAGAATAAATATTTTCATTATATTTAATTTCAAATAGTCATATATACACACTTACTAAAATATGATAGGTCTATAAAACAACATATCTGTCAAAGAAAGACAATTTAGTTAATATCTCTTACATTAATTCTTGATTTCCTTCATAAATGTTCTATCCTTTTGAATAATAAATATATGTTAAATATCCATATATTATAGAACCATATTAGAATGTATCATATCATATAATTTTATCTTTTTATTTTCATTACCTATTTATTATTGATTTTATTTCAGAATTATGTTTTTGTTAATAACCACTTCAATTTTTATCATATATTTGGGGTTTGTATACATTGTACTATTAATATGATCTTGGAATCCTCATATTGAAAGTTTTAAACATGATCTAAAAATAATAAATATTATTTGTATATGTATTTTTTGTAATTTCTAAAATTTAGGGATAAAAAATTAATTACCCTATTTATGGAGACAGTAGGGCATACATACGCCCGAATGAGGTTTCCATTTTCTAGATGGATAAATTAATGAAAGCTAAAAATATATCACCCTTAAATATTATTTTTTATGTTATATATATCATATATATTTATTAAATTTACCCTTATTACCAACCATGTAATGCATTATTGAAAAATTAATCACCTTGTTTCATGAGGCGGTAGTTTTCCACACATATGAACGATATTATTGTATTCTCTACAGAATGGAAGGTAAGATGGTATATGGGATATAATAAATAAAAAATTATTTTTATGATTAAATTAATATACAAATATATATATATATATATATATATATATATATATATATTATCTATTTTTATTGTCAACTATTATAGGTGATGATATAAAATGCGTAACATCGGTTCGTGAGGTGGTAGTCCACTATACACATGAGGGAAAATATTTTTTACCATATGAATTATGATGAGATGGATATAGTTAATTCCCATTGTATAATATGTTCTCATTATATGTATGATACTAATGTTATTATATTATCCTATTATAATAATATTTGATGGTGTTGGAAGAAGATTGAAAATAAAAACTCCCATTGAAAAACGTTAACTCTTCTTTGGGTAACCTCCTTCATTTTGTACCAGAAGAATTCCTAGTATAGATTTATGATAAAAATAAGGACTATTATATGATATTATTATATTATTAAATTTATATTGGATGTTATTTTGGGAACTAAATGGGTTTTTAATCATTAATAGGACAGGATATGGGTGGTCATTTATAAGTGAGGTGAGTGTCAAATATGAAATGTTTAAATAGAAAATGGTGTACCCATATATTTATCACGAAAAAAAGATAAAATAAAAATTATTGTATACAATGTAAGGTATAATAAAAAAATATTGATATATATTGGGTTTTAACAAGTATCTACTACTTTTTACTTCTAATAATTCTAGTGTAACCCCAATGTAATCCAATTTTTACCTTAACTGTGCTAATTAATTTTTACTAATTTTACTATGAATAATGGGAAAAAATATATAAAAAATTTAATATAAATATAAATCATTATTCTTATAAATTTTGGATACCTTTTATTTAAAATTGATTATATAGATGTGGAATAAATTAATTTAAAATTAAACTCACAAACATGATGAGAAAATAGTTTTGTATGGAGAAAATGCTTATCAGTATATAAACATTTATTATAAAAATTATAGATAGATGTGATTATAATAACCTATATTGGATTGATAAATATATAATTTTACTAATTTTACTTTCAAAAAAACATTAAAACTGTTTTTATATTTCATAATTCATTACAAGAATTTAAAATTCTAATTAAAACCATTATTTTTCAATATGCATTTGAAAAATTATGTTTTCATAAAACTAAAAAAATGTCACTCCATGTTAATAATTAAATATAAATTTCAAAATATAAGTATATATTTTCAAATAAATTTTCAAGAATTGGAAAAAAAATAATTGTTTCCCATATTTCAATAACATTTTTTATGAAAATGGTATTTTTGAAATCTAAAACATGGTTTAATTTTATAAAAACATTATAAATAAACTAAAACATATTTATTACTATTCATATAGGTGTTTTAAAAAACAATTTTATAGTCCACATGTTTAAAAAAAAATTATGATATATCATAGTTTTTAAAAAGTCGGTGTCTCGTGTGACGCAAGCTATCAAACAAATTTGATGTATTAATAACAATGAATTCATAAAACTGTGTTTTTTAGAAAAACCCATTTTTAATATTTCATTTGGTTCCAATGAAACCTCAATAAATTTTACCATAACAATGATCCATTCATGCAAGCTAATCATGCTCAGATGAAATTGAACTGAAAACAGAAAAAAAATGTAGTGTGTTGTATGGTTTCCCAGAAACCATGCACACTCAAACTATAATGCCAGAGAAGAATCATTCAAATTGTTTTAAAACAACCATAAAACTATTTTGTCTCACACAAACACAATATTTTCATTTATGGACTCATTATACATCTATAAACATCACTTGGAGTCATTCCAGCCATCATAATTTCATTCTAAATCCCCGATTAAAAGTTCACACATCTAGAAATTCAAAAATTCATGTTCCTTCTATAATGGTCAACCAACAAAGAACTATGGGTATTACACTGAGCCTCAGTGTTCATGGTTATGTAATAACAATAAGATGATAGGAATGATAAAAACAGAGGATACGATGAGAGTAAACATTAGTGGTATTCAATAATGGAATCACACAATTTTAAGGAGTTTCACAATGTATTGGAAGGAATGTGGGAGGAGATGCATGGAGAGGCATTACAATGAGTCGGTGAGGAAATGTGACGAAATAATATTTAAATAAATTCTATTCAAATTAAAATAAGGGGTTTTAAAATCATCTTGGGAAGCATACATGGGCTAGGAACCCATGCACTTTACCCATGTAACAGTCTTCCCCTTTCGGAGGATCCATGTCAGTACCTATATATATATTAAATACCCATTTATGATACCCATTTAAATTTCTACATCATAATTAACCCATTACGTGTTACCCAAGAATATTATGCATACCTATGTACCCTACACATTACTGTAGACATCTCATATAACTCAAAAAAGTACTCTTAATTATTTCATAACCCTCACAATTTTAACCAAAAACACTCCCACATTAGAGCCATTATTTTTAATATATTTAAAACCCATTATAATCCATAATTTAATCACTAGAGAATGACATTAAATTTTTTATATCAGTCCAATTTCATTTTTATTGAAATTAATCCCCAAAAATAATGAACCCATAAAGGAGATAAATTCTTATTTTTTGATCAATGTTTCAATAAATATTGTGTCACACAATAAATTTTAAAATATTATGATATTTAAGTTGGTATTTGATCAAATCATATCACAAATTATTGTTGTATAGATAGGTGAACAACTCCTTTATGAATTCATCATATGAATTATCCTAACATTACTTCTCTATGAAATGAATACAATTAGGGTAAGCCAATGTTTCTGTAACACAAATATTATGAATGAATATAAATACATAAATCTATTAGGCTCACCCATATAAAAAAACTGTACACAAGAAGATCAATGGGAAGCCAAATTTATCTTGATATTCCCCTTTGGATGACTGAGCCCATGACATGTGTTCACTTTCAAAGTAATCTAAAACTTACTATTTTTATGATTTTTCGGAGTCTCATTATATAAATATGAATCTAAAAAATATTATATGCAACTATTTAATCTCAATAATTCATTATATCAAATTAAATTATAGTTTCTATGAATAATTTTCACGATTAAGTTTTGTAATCAATATTCTATCAAGTAAATTCATTTTCATTAAATATTTTAATTTACATAACCTTGTGCAGCTCATAATTCGTGTTGCTAACACAAAAATAAAATCTTATTATATCATAAAATGTCAAAAATAATCTCATTTATAAGAAAAATGAATCCCCTTTCATTTAACGGTTTATAGTTATGCATGTCCAAAATCCTCGCAAAAGAAAGTAGTTGTGACATGTATCTATCCCTATCATTTCTAAAAATATCCCTTCCCCTGAAATCAATGAGAATTTACACCCTGTGTTTATCTATCTATTTAATAATACTCTATGGAGATATGAATTAGAATATATTTCTATCAATTAAAATAAAAAAACCATCATCGACATTTCATATTGAAATTACAACTAATATAAAAAAATTATAATCTGGATTTGATGAAAATAAATCGTTATATCATATCTCTCTTATAATTTTTGTATCAATGATATAAAAATAGTGATAAGTAATTTAATTTATTAAATTAAGATAATAAAAATATTTATATCATATAAAAAAATTATATATAATTCATTTAGACATTTATATATTTGAACATATGTTTTATAACCTACACACATTTATATTAACATTGTTTTTGAGGGATAAACTAAAAGGTTGGTGATTAGTATTAATTATATTAAACTCTAATTAAAAATAAATTAATAATTTCAAAAAAAATATTGTTTTTAAAATTAATTGATATTTATTCAGAATGATTAAATGAATAAAATACCCAAAAAATTATGTCATAATAAATTTGGGCACATGTGATTGTAATAATGTCTACATGAAAAATAAATGAGTTTCAAGGGGGTGTATATTGATTCGTATATATAAAACTATTAATGTTTTGAAAAAAAATTATGAATTTTAAATTTAATTAATGATGTACATAATTTTATTTTCTATGAAATTTTAATATGGTAGTCAATAAAAATTCAACATTTGTTTATTATATAAAAATATTCTCTATAAATTTTCTTGAAAAAATTATAAAATAATATATTGTTTCTTATAAGATGGATAGAGTGAGGAATATGGTTTTATCATATTTGTAAAAAAAAAATATAGGAAAATATATAATAATTTATTAATTACATTATTATGGAAACAATATTGGAGGAGGAAGTAGACGACGAAAAATATTGAATATAATTGGTAAAACAATTACCTATTCTTTGAGTATCGTTGTTTGATTTCAACAAAATGAATCCATATGATGGATTTATGCCCAATGTACGACATCCAGAATGAAGTGAGGTATGTTGGGAGGAAAATTGAGGAGGGGTTTTCTAATCCAATGTGTTTTATAGGTGCGAATAAAAGAGAAGTAGATGTGCTCTTTTATAAGAGGGACGAGGGGTACGTTACGAAACTCCCAAACTATTAAATTTTTATTATTAGTTTTAAATATATCTTCAATTTTAGTTATATAGAGGCTAAAATTATTATAATTCTAAATCCTCACAACCAATGATTTCTATTCATGTTTATATCACAAATTTTACCATATTTTTGATTTTAACCCTTAGTAAAAATGATTAACTCTTAACGTGTATACATGTCTTTTTATAATATAAGGTTTATATTGTTACTATAAAAATAAAAACGATCCCCAATTGGATCATTTATGACATATTTTACATTATAATAGTTTTTGGATGATAATTATATTTTTATTAATTTTATAACATTTAGTAAAATATTATATATTTTAAAGTATCATTTTTTTCTATTTTGATACATTACAATATTTACATTTTTAAATATTTCAAAACATCATGATAAATTCAAACCAATTCTTAAAATATTCCACTAATATTTCTGATTTTTCTATAAAATTAGTAAATGTCATTATTTATGTAAAATTATATTTATGTTAACATGTTTATTTATTTTAATTTATTTTTTCCTTTAATAATTCAATTAGTACATAATTATTATGTCACCATTTAATTTAAATATTTATTTCATAAAATTATAAATACATAACCATTATGTATATAAACATTTATCCATCTAAATAAAATTAATAGTTGACCATATCACTAATATTAAATCATATTAAAAATGATATTGTTACAAAAAAATTGAATATTCCATTTTTATGTCGTCTTTAAATAAATTATAATAAATGTCCTAATCTAACATAAGTGTAATAAAGGGATAATATATTATAATTAAGGAATATTTTTGTATAAAATCACTTATCCAGGGAAATTAGTTCATGTTTTAGAGTAATATTATATTATAATTTTATTATTTTTACCTTTAATTACCCTATTTTCCTTTAACCATGGAAAATAAAATCCAGAAGATATTATTCAATAAAATATATTTTTTTCCTATTAGACAAAATTTTTATAATGATCACAATGATGTATTTCGATATTTTGAATTTTAATTCATAGAAGCATTAAAATTATGTCCAATGGAAATCTCGTAGATGTGGATAAAAGGCGGGTAAAAGACATGTTGAAAATTTTAATACCATTTAATATCTAATTCTATAATATAATGTCAGGACCTGTCCTCGGGGCTCGTGCCGTGAATACCCCAAGCCCGCCTTCCATAGGCCAGGGGATGACGACTTGCACCAAAGGCGAAAATCCCGAAAAAAAGGGAAGGCATTTCCTTTATATAAGTAAACATAAACAATAGAGTACACAAGTGAAGTAATCACTAAGTAAAACAGAGTAAAAAAGTAAGTTATGAAAATTAAATGGGCTAGTATACAAAACCAACTGAAAGAACAATACAACTGATAAAGAAAGTACAAAAGCAGTAAAGTAATGCAGCAACCATTGAGTCGTCCTCCGGATATCTAACCTGAAGGGTGGGTACAAATAGTCTCCTCAGCTCCTCGGGTTCGGTTTTCCGCTCCGTGTACGTCCCATCTAGTGGTCCTCCTCTGGGTATCGTCCATCTCTACATGCCTCCACCTCGATCAGTGATGTCTGTCGTCTGTATCCAACACAATGTAGTGCGGGCATAACCCGTGTAGGGGTGAGTATATGATACTCACTAGGGACCCTGAGACCCCCGATCATCTCCAAGAATCCACAAAGGGTAAACCAGTATGGAAATATACAAACACGAAGTATCAACCAACTCTACATATGTATATGCTCAGACATATATCAAATTCATCAATCTCAGTTCGACTCCAACTTCCGAGCCCAAGCATGACCTAGTCCTCACAGGAAAGAAGTCAATCACACCGATGGTAATGATTGGAAGTCAATACTTAGCTCACACAAATATACTACTACGTAGAGGGTGGAGACGATTAGATGTAGCCTCTAAATCATCTTCTATGCTGAACCCACGTTGGATCCAAGTACAAAAGTCATCACTACCGAACCCACATAGGATCCAAGTATAGTAACCATCACTGTCGAACCCACGTATGATCCATGTACAGTCGTCATCACTGTCGAACCCATGGAGGATCCAAGTACAGTCGTCCTTGCAAACGACCCATGTAGGATCCATGTACAGTCGTCTTCATCGTCGAACCCATGGAGGATCCCAGCATGGTAGTCTTCGCTGTCGCAGCCAGCTCTAGGGTTCCCGCACACAGTGTACTCGATTCCCGGAGGGTCCACTTCTCGAGTAAAAGGGTCGATACATCAACTGTCATGATGTTCAAATTTGATGTATCCCGAAGTTCTGTCTCGTCAAAAGGAATTCAATGCGGCATACGACTTGTCAATCAGACGCCTCGTCTGAGAGATTTTGGACTTTTAGTTCCAGGGGCCCGGTTGGAAATATGCTCTTTCCAAACGCATCCATTTACCAAAGTTGTCCACAACTCACTTAGAGTATCGCAGAAAGACTGCCTCTTCAATAGGATCTCAGTGTCGCAGATGCCATGTCGATCGGATGTGTGGTCTATATGTTTTTCACGTTTAAGTGAATAAGAGGCTAGACCCAATAAGCCCGGTGGGCTGGTGGGTTGGTTCACCCAGTTTTGGTGGGTCCGTCCCGGTAGGGGTGTCGGACCGGCCCGAAGGTTCGTGTGGTCCAACCTGAGGGGCACGACCTGGCCCGAATAGAGCGCGGCCCTACCCGATGTGGCGCAGCCTTGCCCGGCGCGGCCCGACTCGGCTCGGCCCGACGCAGCCCGGCTCGGCGCGGCCCGACGCGGCCCGGCTCAGCCCGGCCCGGCTCGGCCTGGCCCGGCTTAGCCCGGTCCAGCGCGGCCCTGCTCGGCCCGACCCGACGTAGCTGGGCTGGGCGCGACCCGGCTGGCTCGGCCAGCTAGCCGAGCGATCCGAGGGGGCGCGGCCCCCCGGATGTCCGAACCGGCGGCGCTTTATGGCGCCGCCCTCCCAAACCAACCGGCTAGTCTGGGAGGCCTGCTTGTGCAAGCGGCCCGCACGGGTGGGCTTGGGTTCTCCAACGAGGTGCCCTCTTGGCGTCGCGGCCTTGCTCCACCTGGCCAGCGGACGGGCCGGCCGGTCCTTCTGCCAAAGGGGCCGGCAATGTGGGTCGCGGTTTCTGCTGTACAGCCGGCAGGACGGTGTCAGCTTACTCCGCTGTGGCCTACACTGGCCGCGGCTCTGCGTCCCCAGCACGGCGTGACAACTCCATGCTTCCCTCACCGCGGCCCGCTTGGCCGCGTCTTTTATTTGCGTGTGCGACGACGACCCTTGCGCCTCTGGTATCTTCCATGTTCCACCTCCGATCGTCGATTATATATAATAAAAACAAGATCAAACGGAGGGTTCGGCCTGCACCCTCCGTGTTAAGCTATAGCAATAGGTCGAGAAAATCCATGTTATACAATGACGAACCAAGGCACAATTTTAATCCATTAAAAATGAAATTAATCCCCTACCTCGATAATTAACGTTGCACGTTGGACGTCATGAAAGACAGTGTCGTGAGGAAAGGATTCATAGGTGACATCAGAGTGTGTCTGAGGAGGATGCGACGTCTCCTCACTTGTCGGGGAGAAGAGAATGGTCTGTGGGTCATCGTTCTTCTTGGAACCGACATTCATCGTCGAAGAAGTCACCTTTATTTTTCGTAGAAGAAAACTATTCTCTCAAGATCTCTCTCTTCCTTAACACAACGAAAGCCATCCCAAAATAAAATAATAAGGTACCCACATTATTTTATTAACACAAGCCATTTATAATTAAAACATTCAAACACTTAACTAATTAAATGAATAGGTTCCATAAATTAATTAAGGTATGTTGGAAAGAGTTGAAGAGATGGAGAGTTAGAGCCAAGGTCCCCATAAATTAAAGGGTTTTCCCGAATTAATGGAGTGAGGGTAGTGGAGAGTTTGGAAATTAAAGGGGTGTTGCCAATTTAATTAAGGGGTTTAAAGAGTTTAGGGAAAAATGAAAGGTTGGGGCACATGTGGGCCCCAAATCACAAACATAGACACTTGGGTAGTTAGGTGGTTGTGGGTCCCACCCTTAACTCCCCTTTTATGGATATAATTACCTCAGATATAAATAAAATTGCACACACCAATTTTATTTATTTTAAGCTAATTTTCCAATTATTATCTTTCGACCTGCATAAAACGCAACTATGGTGAAGGTCCCCTTAAGAGAATTCTGGCACTATGATTTCATCGATGCTGTCATATTTTGATTCCGAGCACCGGTTCAAAATATAGAAAAAAATTTCTCATTCGTTTACTGAACGCACCCAAGATAATATTCGGAAATTGATTCTGGGCACACTTGGCCTCGGAATTAGGTGTCGTCAGAAGTCACAGACATGTAAAATTCCGTAGTATTTGTGAAAAAATTTTCCTTCAAATTTTAGGGTCTTTATATTACTCCCACCTCAGGGATTTACGTCCCTGTAAAGAAACAGCATAAACTAGGGGAAAAAATGAGGGTACTCAGTACGCATCTGAGCCTCCCGCTCCCATGTGCACTCTTGGAGGTTCCGGGATCCCAACGAATGTGCACCAGACGAATCGACCGTCCACGTAGGACCCAGTCCCGTCGAACCTCGATCACCACCGGGACCTCCTAAAATGTCGCCCTGTCATCGATGTCCATCTCCCCATGTTCAATGATGTGGGTCGGGTCGTTCATGTATCTCCTCAACTGAGATATGTGGAAGACGTCGTGCACCCGTTGCAACTGAGGTGGAAGGGCCAGGCGGTAATCCACCTCTCCCACCCTGCTGGGGACCTAGAATGGTCCGATGAAGCACGAAGATAACTTTTCGCCCTGGAAAAATCTCTGTAATCCATGTCTAGGTGAACTCGTAAGAAAATGTGGTCGCCATCCTCGAAGTCCAGTGGTCTCCGTCTCTATCGGCATAGAACTTTTGTCTGCTCTGTACAGTCCTCATCCGCTCTTAGATGATCTACACCTTCTCCATCATATCTTGAACCATCTTTGGTCCTACAAGTGATGACTCCCCAAGGTCAGTCCAGCACAGAGGTGATCTACAAGGTCAGTCGTACAATGCCTCGTATGGTGCCATCCTGATGGTGGAATGGTAGCTTTTGTTGTACGCAAACTCCATCAAGGTTAGGTGATCCGCCCAGCTACGACAAAAGTCAAGGACAAATGTATGGAGCATGTCCTCGAGTGTCTAAATGGTCCTCTCTGTCTTGCAATCCGTCTGAGGATGAATGGAAGTTCTTAGGCATAGTTGCATCCCAAATTCCTTCTCCAACCCCTTCCATAGACGGGATGTAAATAGAGCGTCTCGATCAGAGACGATAGACGATGGCACACCAGGAAGTCGTACGATCTCATGAACGTAAAGGTATACATATCTATTTACTGAGCCATACTCTCTGATCGAAAAGAAGTGGGCCAACATGGTGAGTCGGTCGACGATCACCCAGGGAGATTCTTGTACCATGGATATACGTGGAATCCCCATCACAAAATTCATGGTTATCACATACCACTTCCACCCTGGAACCTCCTAGGGAAGTACCAAACTTGCTGGTACCTAGTGCTCCACCTTAACTTTATGGGAAGTGACGCATCATGAAACTAATTCTGCTACATCCTTCTTCTTATTCGGCCACCAGAGATGTCTTCTGAAGTCTTGGTACATCATTAACACTCCTGGATGTACCGCTAGAGAAGAAGTGTGAAACTCCCTCAGCACTTCATCCTGCAGTGAAACTGGTACCATGGTACGTCCCCTAAAAAGGATGACGTGATCTCCTCCTTCAAAAAATCATTCAGGAGCATGCCCTGTGGAAATCTAGGAACGTCACGTCTCACAGTCAATATCTCCACACTGTGCCTCTCTGACCCACTTATGTAGTGGAGGATTGACTATGAGGTACTATAGAAAGGTTTCCCCATCTCTATCCACGAAGGATATCTACGAAGCGGCTAACTGCTCTGTCGCCTCTCTAAGTAGTTGAATGCCCGATCTCCTACTGAGAGCATCATCTACTACATTCCCCTTCCTAGGAGTATAGACTATCTCAAATTCATAGTCCTGGAGGAACTCGAGCCATCACCGTTGTCTCAGGTTCAGGTCCTTCTGTGAGAAAATGTACCTGAGACTCTGGTGGGCAGAGTAGACTGTAAAGAGCTCACCTATGAGATAGTACAACCACATCTTCAGGGTAAAGGGAACTACATCTAACTCTAGGTCATGGGTAGCATAGTTCTTCTTGTACTGCTTCAACTTTCCTGAACCATAGGCGATCACTGCCCGCTCCTACATTAGGACACACCCGAATCTGGTTCCAGATGCGTTGTAGTAAACCACGTACCCAACGCCCTCTTCCGGTAGCCTCAAGATGGGTGCACTTCTCAATATACTCCTCAGATTCTTGAAGCTCTGCTGGCATCTGTCGGACCCCACGAAGGTTTTCCTCTTCTTTGTCAAAGCTAAAAGTGGCGCTAAAACTCTGGAGAAGTCTGGCACAAATCTCCGATAGTACCCAGGAAGACCTAGGAATCTACGCACCTCCGACACCCTTCTGGGTGGCTCCCAAGAATGTACTGCATCAATCTTAATAGGAACCACTGAAACTCCCACCTCCGAGATAACGATCACCAGGAAGTGAACCTCTCGAATCCATAACATTCACTTTGAGAGATTACCATAATGCTGGTGCTCTTGGAGTGTTTCCAGTACATCACGTAAGTGGTAGGCGTGCTTGTCCTCAGTAGTCGAGTAAATCAGTATGTCATCGATGATGACTACGACAAAACTATCGAGGTAAGGCGGGAATATACTGTTCATGAGAATCATTAACACTGCTGGTGCGTTGGTTATGCCGAAGGGATGAACCAAGGACTCGTAGTGGCCATACAAACACCTGAAGGTCGTCTTCTGCAATCCTCATCTCTAACTCTGAGATGATGATAGCCTGACATGAGGTCTATCTTCGAGAACCATCGTACTCCCTTGAACTGATCAAAGAAGTCTCCAATCATATGGAGTGGGTACTTCATCTTTACCGTCACCTGATTTAGGCCACGGTAGTCGACACATAGTCATAATATCCCATCCGTCTTCATGGAGAAATAAATAGGAAAATCCCAGGGTGAAAAACTGGGTCAGATGAGTCCCTTTCCCTGCAAGTCCTCTAGCTGTACTCGCAACTCACGAAGCTCAGTGGTAGCCATACGATATGCTGGAGTGGATATCTGTGTTGTCCCAGGGTACAGGTCAATGTAGAAATCTACCTCTCTTTCAGGAGGTACTCCTAGAATGTCATTAGGAAAAACGTCTGCATACTAATCCACCACAACAGGAAAACTCTGACGCCACACATCAACCGCTCCTAGGATGATACTAATTAACTGATATGTGATCGGATACCCTCTCTTCTACGCATGCTCATCCTACGATGAAAAGGCTCCCATCTCTCCGGTGAAGGTGAACCTGGTCCCATATGTGCGGACACACCACACTTTGTGCCTAATAAAGTCGATCTGGGCATGAACTGTAGATAACCAATCCATAACCAAGATGACATCATAAGGCCTCGCCACCACTACAAGAATATGCCAACTGAGGCTCTTGCCTCCTAGAGTTAGCTCACACTACTGGAACTAGTGCGTAATCGTCGATTCTGCTCCCGTACGAGTCTCTAGTCGTAAGGATTGAGCCAATGGCTCTGTCGGAATCTCCGAGCTCCGAACAAGGGAAACACCAATAAAATAATGACTCACTCCTATGTCTATAAGAACTGCATCAAGGGTGGAGTAGACATAGATAGTACCTTGAATAGTCACAGTTGCGCCATGGTCATAGGATTCAACTGCCTGGAGCCGAGCTTGACCATGTCTGGCAGCTCCCTGTGGTCGGGGTGGTCCTCTTGGTGGAGGTGGTGGTGGTAGATCCTCAAAGCACTGTCCACCACCCGATGCTCGTCCAGCTCCTCATCCTCGTCCGCATACTCCCTGCATACCACCACGGTCGAAACTATGCCTCTACCTGGAAGGTCTGTCTACTGTCTAATGCTCCTCTGCATGGAGGGTCAGGCAGTCATGAGCCATGTGGCCTTGCCCACCGCTTGCATAGCACTGCCTACCCCCTGTATGGCTGGCTCTGCTCCGTGTTCCCCACACATCCGGACCAGTATCCCGAGGTCTACCAACTGATGGCCCTGTCCGCTTAGACCTCTGTGACATCTATCTACTATCGGTTGCACAAGACTCCGCTATGTGGCTCCCTGCGGTGGGTCTTTCTTCTGGTGTAGGCTCAGCAAGAAATCTATCTACAAGAAGGGCTCGCTCCAGTACTCCTTCCTGGGTCGGAATGCTGAGGAAGATCATAGAATCTCTGATCTCATGCCTCATTCCCTACTCAACGGTCTGGGTATGGAAGAATGGGTCATGTACCATGTCCGTGGAGTAGCGTGAGAGGTTGGTAAATCTCACCGAGTACTGGGCTACTGTCACACTGCCCTGTCGCAGCAGTAGTAAATCTTGGATGTGCACCACACAAAGGTTGGATGGAACAATCTCTGAGCAGAAGAGGCTCTCGAAGTCTATCCAAGGTAGAGATGCCCTGTCATGCACCAGGAGCATCAGGCTCTACCATCTACCTACTGCTGCGTGCATGAGATTCGTTATAAGGATCACCGTAAGGTCTGCTGGTATCCCTACCAATATGAAGACTCTGACAAAAGCCTCTAGCTAATCCTCGGCTGCCTGAGGGTCCGTCTCTCCACGGAACCTAGCTGGCCTCTGTCACGGAAACTCGTGCAACACACTCAAGTGGCATTAACTCTATACTACTGGGGTTAGTGGTATTGGTAGCTCAGTGGATAATGGTACCGCTGGTGCCTCCACTGTAATGGGGCCCTACACCGAGGCCTCGTCGCTCGGTGGTCTGCCATCTCGCACGTAGCTCGGAACCCTAGATGACTGCCTATGTGGGGCCATCCTAAAATGAAACAGTTGTTCCATGGTTAAATATTATACCTAGTGAGCTGACACAATGTAATCATAAAGAAAACATTTGAAACACACATGCAATCATTGTTTTCGTGCACTTTGTTGGAAATAAGAAGTCAGGGTCCTGGTGTACGGATACGTCAGCCACCGCACCAACAGGGGACTCCCTAGACTGATAACCACACTCAATACACTTAACACTATTGCTTCATAGAGAAGAAATTAACAGATTCTTGAGTTCTGCGGTAGAACCGACTCCAGCGATACCAATTTTTCACGACCCGTTCTTGGGTCCCGAGCCATGACAACCCCAAGCCCGTCTTCCATAGGCCAGGGGCTAGTGACTAGCACCAAAGGCGTAAATCCCGATAAAAACGGAAGTCATTCCCCTTGTATAAGTAAACATAAACAACATAGTATGCAAGTGAAGTAAGCACTAATTAAAACAGAGTACAAAAGTAAGTGCTAAAAAGTAAATGGGACAATATACAAACCCAACTTAAAGTAGAGTACAATAGAGAAAGAAACTACAACAGTAGTAAAGTAAAGGGAAACCACTGAGTCAGCCTCTGGATATCCCACCTGAAGGGTGGGTATAGATAGTCTCCTCATTTCATCGAGTCTGGTCGTTCGCTCCGTGTATGTCCCGTCTAGTGGTCCACCTTCGGGTACCGTCCAGCTCTAGAAGCCTCAACCTCGATCAGTGATGCCTTTCGTCAGCATCCAACACTACATAGTGCGGGCATAACCCGTGCAGGGGTCAGTATATGATACTCAGTAGGGACCCCGAGACCCCCGAAGGTCTCCGAGAATCCATGAAGGGTAAACCACTATGGAAAGATACAAACATGAAGTATCAACCAACTCTACTTAGGTATATTCCTATACATATAACTAAGATATCAATATCTGTTCTGCTCCAACATCCGAGCATAAGAAAAACCTAGTCAACACAGGAAAGAAGTAAATCACACCGATAGTAATGATTGAATGTCAAGACTCATCTCACACAGGTATACTACTATGTAGAAGGGGGAGATGATTAGATAGAGCATCGGATTCATCTCCTCTGCCGAACCCACGTAGGATCCAAGTACAAAAGTCTTCGCTTCCGATCCCACGTAGGATCCAAGTAATGTAACCATCGATGAAGAACCCACGTAGGATCAAAGTAAAGTCGTCATAACTGATGATCCCATGGAGAATAAAGTACAGTCATCCTCCATGCCGAACCCACGTAGGATCCAAGTACAGTCATCTTCGTCGTCGAACCCACGTAGGATCCATGTACAGTCATCTTCGTCGTCGAACCCACAGAGGATCCCAGCATGGTAGTCGTCGTAGTCGCAGCCAGCTCTAGGGTTCCAGCACACCGTGTAATCGATTCTGGGAGGGTCCACTCCTTAAGTAAAGGGTTCAATATCCAACTATCACAAAGTCTAGAGTTGATGTATCCAGAAGTTCCGTCTCGTCAAAAGAAACTCAACGCGACAGACGGCGCGTCAATCAGACGCCCGGTCTGAGAGATATTGACTTTTTCATTCCACGGGCCCGGTTGGAAATATGCTAATTCCAAACCCGTACTCTTACCAAACTTTTCCAAAACTCACTTAGAGTATCTCAAAAGTATCGCCTCGTAGATAGGGTCCCAGTGCCGCAGACGACACGTCGATCGGACGCGCGATCTTTATGTTATTCAAGTTTAAGTGAATAACAGGCTCGACCCGATAAGCCCAGTGGGCTGGCGGGTCGGGTCACCCAGTTATGGCGGGTCCGTCCCGGTAGGGGTGTCGGACCGGCCCGATGGTTCATGCGGTCTGGCATGCAGGGCACAGCCCATCCCGAATAGAGTGTGGCCCATCCCGAAGTGGCACAGTCAGGCCCTACGGGGCCCGGCCCGGCCAGTTTGGCCAGCTGGCCGGGCAGCATGGCTCGAATTCCGAGTGATCCGATGGGACGCGGTCCCCAGGCTGTCCGAACCAGCAGTGCCTTTTGGCGCCGCCCTCCCAAACCGGCCGGCTAGGCCCTCCGACCTTCTAGCTCAAGCAGACCGCACAGGTAGGCCGCATGTTCCCAATCGCAGTGCCCTCCAGGCGTTGTGGCCTTGCTCCGCTCGGTCGGCCGACGGGCCGGTTGGTCCTTCTTGAGAAGCAGCCAGCAATGCGGGTTGCGGTTCCTGCTACACAGCCAGCATGACGACTCCGGCATCCTCCACCATGACCTTTGCTAGTCGCGGCTCCGCGTACCTGGCACGGTGTGACAGTGTCGTGCTTCATCCGTCACCACGTGCTTGGTCGCGGTTTTTCTATGCGTGTGCGACGGCGGCCCTTGCACCTCCGGTCTATTATGCATTCTGCTTCCGATCATCGATTCCATATAATTAAACAAGATCAAATTGAGGTTTGTTGGGCTATGTTCGTTTGGCCTGCGCCCTCTGCATTAAACGATAGCAATAGGGTGATAAAATCAAGGTTATACAATGACGAACCAAGGCCCAATTTTAATCCATTAAAAATGGACTTAATCCCCTACCTCGATAATTGACGTTGCACGTCAGGCATCGCGGAAGATGGCGTCGCGAGGAAAGGATTCACAGGCAATGTCGGAGTGTGTCTGAGGAGGAAGAGACATCTCCTCACTTGTCGCAGAGAAGAGAATGGTTGGCGCATCATCTTTCTTCGTGGAACCGGAATTCTTCATCGAATAAGTCATCGTTCTTCGTCGGAGAAGAAAACTATTCTCTTAAGAGTTTCTCTTCCTTAACACAATGAAATCCCTCGCAAAATAAAATAATAATCTACCCTCGTTATTTTATTAACACAATCCATTTAAAATTCAAACATTCAAACACACAATTAATTAAATGAAGAGGTTCCATTAACTAATTAAGGTATGTTGGAAAGAGTTAAATAGATGGAGATGGAGAGGAAACTTCATCATAAATTAATGGGTTGTCATGAATTAATGGAGTGAGGTAGGTGGTGAATTTGGCAATTAAAGGGGTGTTTCAAATTTAATAATGGGGTTTTAAGGAGTTTAGGGAAAATTGAATGGTTGGGGCTCATGTGGGCCCCACCTCTCAAACATCCACACATGGGTAGTTAGGTGGTTGTGGGTCCAACCCGTAACTCCCCTTTGTAGGATATAACTACCTCAGATATAAATAAAATCATACACACCAATTTTATTTAATTTAAGCTAATTCCCCATTTATTAACTTCTGACCAACATAAAACACAACTGCGGTGATGGTCCCCTTAAGTGAATATCGGCGCTGCGTGTTCATCGGTGCCCTCAGAATTCGATTCCGAGCACCGGTTCAAAAGATATAAATCACGCTCATTCGTTTACTGAACGAACATCAGATTATATTTGGAAATTGATTCCGTGCACACCGGTCCTCAGAATCAGGTGCCGTCAAAAGCCACAGACTCGTGAAATTCCAAAGTATTTATGAAAAAAATTTCCTTGAAATTTTTGGGTCTTACATATAATGATTCCAATGAATTATATTGGACATATATATGTATTATTTACCAATTGTGACATTAAAATAAATTTACACTGAAATAATTATATAAATGAAAATGTTCACATTCAACAATAATGAAGAAATTTTTACTATAATTTAAAAATGAATCTTTTTAGAAAAATACCAAGTATTAACACAATACTAATTTTTATATTTGGAATTCAAAAATGAATTCTCTTTTGAAAAAAGATAATTTTTAAATTTCATAATTTGGTTTTTACTATTTGTAAATTCATTTTAAATAGTTAATTTTAATGGTCATGTTTTGTTCGTACCCAATGTTGTGTAAAGTTCAAGATAATGAAAATTTTAAATAGAAGAATATCGTGGAATCCTATGATTTTAAAATAATCTCTTCTTTAAATAATTTCATCCTAAAAATTTCTATAATATCACTTATAAGAATTCTAGTGGTTCTTCATCGTATGTTATTCAGGTTCCCACATCACCACTTTCATTTTATTGATTCTCCTAGGAGATTTTACCAAATGAGTCATCCAATTACTCAATATTTGTTTCAGTTATCAAGAATCTCAACAGGTTATTCCCAATAAAAATGATCGGGTTCTAGTTATATTTCATCATAGCTGAGCACAAGGATTTGGTCTAGCATGAATTTTCATAACTGTGATATGTGGAATACGTCTTGAACTTTTGGTAGTCTTGGCGGAATTCCAAAATGGTAAGCTACAATTCCAATTCATTAATGAATTTCGAACATTTTGATGTACTTGGTATTTAATTTACCCTTTTTACTCAATATTATAACAACTTTCCTAGGAGATGCCTTCCAAAAAACATGATCTCCTACATGAAATTCCAAATACTTCTTTCAGTTATCGATATAACACTTTTTCCTACAATGGTATGATTTTATATGGGTTTTAATAACCTTTAAATTTTCCATTTTATCCTCAAAAAGTTCTAGGAATACATGTTTTCATTCACCAACGTCATCCTAACAAGTTAGTGTACAAAATCAATTTCCATATAATGTTTCATATGGGGACATCTGAATACTTGAATAGATGCAATTATTATTAGAAAATTATACTAGAGCTAAATATTGATCCCACATACATTTAATTCATGTGGGAATGATATCAACATTTCTTCTAAAGTTGGAATATTCTATTCTAATTGTCCATCAGTTTGAAGGAGGTTGGAAGTTCTCATACAAAGATCTGTATCTAGGTACTTCTAAATACTTTTCTATAATCATGAGATAAAATGAGGATCACGATCAGAAAAAATCGATATGGGTATACATTGAATCCATAAAAAATAATTAATTTAAATAATTTCTAAATGTTCAAGTGTAAAATCATCTCTCATAGAAAGAAAATGTTATTTTTTTTGTAATATGATCAATAATAACCCATATCAAATCTTTTATTGGAGGATTCTTTGGTATACGATGAAAATTTCCATCATAATATCATCCCATTTTCACACAGGTATTGGAAGAGGTTTCATGAATCCTCTAGGATGTTGTCTTCCAACCATCAACTATTTACAAAAAAAACGTATTAACACATAATGAACAATATCCCACTTAATATTGTCCCACAAAAAAATTTCATTCAAATCTCTGTAAATTATAATGCTACCAGAGTGTATATAAAAATTAGAGCTATGTACATTATCCATTAAATCCTTTTTTAGCTCAGGAATAGAGTGAACACAATATCTCATCCCAAATTTCAACATGCTATCTTAATATATGATGTTTATCAGTCTCCCATAATTAAAATAAATAATTTTATTTCGAAACTCCTCATCATTATATTGTGAACATTTTATCATTTATTGTAAATATGGTTTGGAACGCATTAGTTAAAGTGGTTACATTTCACCTTCTATGAAAATTACCATATAAATCATTACTAGATCCAGGAAAAATTGATCATTTTCAACTTTGAATATATTCAAAATTCCATGGTACTTCCTAATTAATGTATCTACCAACTTATATTCCTTTTCTGGGTGGTAGTGTATTGTAGAATAATAATCCTTGAGTATCTTAATTCATACCCTTTGTCTCATGTTTTTTACTTTTTGTGGGAAAATATATTTTCAACACTAATGATAATTATATATCTCAAATATTTCACCGTAGAGATAATGTATCCATTTATTCAGAGAAAAGATTACTATTACAAACTCAAGATCATTATTTTTTTACCTATTCATGAATTTTTAACTGCATTGATGCATATACAATAACCTTGTCATTTTTCATAATAACACAACCAAGTCATTTCCTCGATGCATCACTGTAAATCAAAAACCCAACATTTATATACGGTATTTTAAAGGTAGGATTATTTTATATTATTATCTTCAATTATTCAAAATATTCTTCAAACTCTTTGGTAAAAATGGATTTAACCCCATTATTCTTGATCTTTGTTAATGGGTTTTCCAATCGAGTAAAATTCTAGACCAAACACCCATAGTAACCTGCTAAACCAATAAAATTCTATAATGCAGTTATACTCATCGGTGAAACCCATTCATGGATTGCTTGTGTGTTTGTTGGATCAAGAGAGATTACATCCTTGAAGATAATATGGCCATAAAATGAAATTGTTTGAATCTATAATTCACACTTTCTAAACATCACATATAGGTAATTTATTAAACGAGTCTTCAGAATAATCCGCAAGTGGATCTCATGGTCTTCATAGCTTTTGGAGTATAACAATATATCATAAATAAATACTAAGAAAAAATAATTGAGATATTACTTTAAAAATTTATTCATAATATCCATGAAAATAAAGGGTTAATTAGTAATTTCGAATGGAATTACTATACGCTCGGAATTTCCATACCGAGTTCGGAATGCTATCAATGGAATATCTTACTTCATTAAACAAAATTGATGATATCTAGAATAAAGATAAAACATAAAAAAATATTGATCTCCATGAAGTTCACCAAAAATAACCTCCCTTTGATTCAAATGATATTTCTTTTATTGCAATATAATTGATTTTTCTATATTAAATGAACATCCTCATTGATCCATAATTCTTTTTAACAAAAAGAACTAGGGATCCCCATGGAGATACAATATGTAAAATAAGTCCCTTATTAATAAACTCCACTAATTATTTCTTAATCTCTAATTATTCCAAAATGACTATTCTATTGGGAGTTTTCTATATTAGCCTTGATTTAAGTATTAAATCAACTGTAAACCCAACTTCCTAATCTACTGAATGTATTGGAAAATACTCTTGAAATACAACAATGTATTCTCATATAATTGGGTAATCATCAATTTGAATATTTGTTTCATCATTCCTAGATGCTATTTCTCCTTCCTCCACAATAATCTCATTTAGTAATGCTTTTGGGGGTGGGTTTTGATAAGAATTATGTGATAAATTTTCTTTTCTAAGAATATGGATTATACATTTTCATCAAAAATAAAATCTTAATTCTTATAGAAATTAACTTCCATATCATATTTTGATTGAATTTCCATACTGAGGATTATATCAATGTTGAACATATGTATGATGATAATTTCAGTAGATATAGAATGTTTATATGCCATAATGGGAACTGCCTGACAAATCATTCTTGCAATGAGACTTCCCTTTGGCGGTTATAATGATAGCTCCCTTATAAATGTGAATCAGATATATCTAATTTTTGAATAAAACTAGGATGATATAGAGGAATTTTAATATATAGAATCAAAAAATTATTTGGATAAATTTGATGAAATGATTAAAATTATTTCCACCACATTTTTAGAAAAATCAACCTCACCAGTTTTTATCACAAAATCTTGGCCCTTAACACTTTTACATTTATAGGGAATGTTTCCTTGATGCTTAGGACAATGAATATCATAATGTCCCATCTCTTCACAATTTTACTATAAGGACCCGACCTTATAACATTAAATAATATTTAATTAAATGATTAATTCAAATTATGGATCCTTTTAGGTTTAGAGTTTTAAAGAATTAGGCCATAACTATTACTTTTCATTTCACAAAGAAAAATACCAAATAGACACTTCTACACAGTTTCCATTTTTTCATAAAAAAAGAACACTTGAAAAAAGAATCATGTATAGTTCCATTTTTAAGACATCATGACTCTTCCACGATCCCATCCTTGACCCTATTCCACATTATGTCCTGTGAAACAAATTTCAAAAAAATTGGATGAGAATAAAAAGATCAGTAAGGGATACCCAAAGGAGGAAAACAGTTAGTTTTTAAAAACAACAAGTAAACCATTAATACATAAACATAAGTAATATATTTCACCTTTATTAAGTAGTAAATACTCTTAACTGAATAAAAGATCACAACTTACCCTTTTGTGACAAAAATATTACCATAATACCCATATAAAGAACACATAACATATAAAGATAACATGGGACATAAACATACTTAAATTGAATAACCATACGGTCAACTTCCACACATATCACTAAATGGAATATCCATAAGGTTGATTTATATACCCAACACATTGGAGGTTATAACGTAACCACCCATCCTGATTTATCACGACACGACCCGTCATTTGGTTTATCATGTAACCACCCATCAAATGTCCAAGTAGCATTATAAAATCGTAACACATGAAACAAATATAAAAGAAAGAAAAAATGTCCACATTTCAATCACAATATATCACATAAATATATTGACATAACAAATCCATTATACAGAGTATTTTCAATACCAAAATACAGAAAACTGTATATGGTAATTACATTCCTTGAAAAAAAATTACGGCTTTTTATGGAAGCCAAAGAACAAATAATACTCGCGGTGACGGAAAGGTCATTGTCACCGCTTACGTTAAAAAGAAACATTATTTTTTTCATTTAGTAAAATGATTCATTGAAAATTATTCCCTTTGAATGAAATGAAACTTCAAAGTTGTTTATACGATGTATAAAATTAAGTCGTGTATTAAAACAAAATATGCCTCAATGAAAAGAGATTGAGATGAAGTCCCTTAACTCATGTCCGACTTGACTCGATCTTTCATTAATTTTACTAAATAATAAAATAAAGTTAATTTATACTTTCTTGAGAACATTTTTCATGTTTATTAGGCCTTTTATATCTATTATTACCTTGTTATAAACATTATGTAGTCATTTAAGTTAATAATGGTTGTTTCGTTGATATTTGGTACTTGAGTAAAAAATGAACACCTTATATTTACATGTTGTCCATGTGGTCAATAGTCCAATATATCTAGAATTATATTAATTATTTAGATATCATATATATCATATATATACAATATATATATTTATAACATTACATATCATTTGGAGGTATGAAATGAAATACACCCTTTATGGAGATGGTAAGCCGTACGTACACATTATTATACATTCATTTCTATTTATTACTTTAATGGAATTAAAACATAATTATACATAGGTATATTATAATTACAGTATAATATCCTATATAATATCATTACCTCCATACTTTATACATCCCACATATGGCATTAACAAGTCATATCACATTGAGGGGGCCGTAATCTGCACGTCCTCAAATGAAATTATCACGTTTACCCATAATGGAAACAATAATGGTATGATATAAAAGAAAAATAAATAAGAATAAAGAAAACATAGACATAATAAATATCATATATAAATATAGTGTCATTATAATGTCCACCATGAGAGTCGGTATGAGGTAATTGAACATTCATCGTTTCGTGAGGCGTTAGTTTTCCATCCACAGAAACATTATGTTCTTCACCCATTAGATGGAGGTGTTCATTAATGTAGATTGAATACTTATCATAAAACATCCTAATATATTTAAGATATTGTTTTTTCTATAAACTAAAAGAATAAATAGATTTTAGGGGTTGGATAAGTAAAATAAATGTAATCAATTTAGGAGAAACTGTTACCTTTAATTTGGTTAACTCCCTTTGGTTTGAAACAAAAAGACTTATTGAAGTACCTTATACCTAAGGAAAGGATTTTAGATGGAATATTGGGATATAGGGAGATTAATTGGGCAGAGGTTGGATGAGCCAAATGGCTTGAGAGGTGTGTGGAATTGGATAGAAATGGTCTCCTTATATAAGGGGATGGTGGGGCGCTTTAGGAAAGTGTGAAACTATTATTTTATTATATAATGATATTAGTTTTATAACAGTCAAAATATCATTAATGTTGAAGAAACGATGACTAATAGTCGAAATAAAATCATCCAATAAAAATTGGACCGGTTTTGGATAATATTTTAATGACTATAATCTTATTTATTTAAGTCATTTATTAATGAGGTAAATACTACATCATTATTGTGTCATAAATAATTTAATTTATTCAATGTCTAAAAATTATAAAAAAATTTAATGATGTAGGAAATATTTGTAGCATTATAATGAATATTTATAGTCAAAAAATTTACTTATATAACAATATATAAATATTAATTTACTAAATGATTTTTGTTTATGTCAATTTTGTCTTTACATTAAATTAATTTATCAAAAGTGTCATTATCATTCATAATTGGCTCTATGGGGTCCCAAAATCGACCAAAACATTCCCATGGTCATCCATTACTCATCCAATAAGGTTATGAACAGTGTTCATTTAATTTAAATTATTATAGTATTCCTTTTACCATGAATTACCCGGTTTACCTTTAACTGTTGTAAATAAAAGTCAAAATTTACTATTCAACAAAAAAATTCATCTTATTGAACAAAATTTTACTTACTAATAACAACCATGTATGTTGTAGTTTCGAAATTCAATTCACATATGTTGTAAAATTTCATTTAAATGAAAAGGTCTGTTTTTTAACTACTACTAGTAGTTTCACTATTCATAGAAAAATTTACGTTTTTCAGAAAAATAACATTAATTCAGCCTTAGATATATTTGATATTCTGAATTAAAAAATGATGTTTATTTTACCAACTTATAAACATAGATGTTTCATTAATTAATTTAAAAATTATTCTCGTTGTCAAAACAAATAGCGTGTTTTTAAGAAACAATAAAAGTCCAAAGATCGACACTTGTTTATATCCAATTTCAAAGTGAAATTAATTACAATGACCAAAATTGGATTAAATGGTAAAAATATATTCTAATAAAACTTTTATACCAACAAAAAAGATAATATAACCATATAAATAAATTATATTAAAACGCTATTTTAAATTAAAATACAATATTTTTCACAATTCATTAAAAAACAAACTTTATCGGAAAAATTACAAAAAATTACACAAAGTAAATTTTGATGTCCCCATTCTAAAGAAAGATTTTATTTGGTCAAATATAAAGTATTAAAGTGACCAAAACTAGATTTAATGGGGGTTCTCTATTAAAAGGTGGTAAATCGACCTTTTAATGTAAATTATGCTTAAAATTAGATTCATTCTAATTTTATGACTCTAACTTTTATTAGATAAAATTAAATACGTTTAAAAAACATGTATAATAATATTGTATTTAGTTTTGTTAATTTCCTCTAATATAACGTCTATGTGCTAAATTCCATTCAAAATAATAATATTACATTTTTAGTGTGCAACGTAAGATTGCAAAGAAACTCATTGGTGTGTATCAGGTATGCTATCAAACATTGAAAACCTTTTAAATTTAAAATAATATTTAATTCAAAATTACTAATAAATATTAAAATCACTTATTATTCATTTACTTGGGATGTTACATCCTTCCCCCCTTTTGGAAATTGCATCCTCGGAAATTTTATTGACTTATCAAAATAAGTGGGGGTATTTATCCCTCATAGCATGTTTAGATTCCCACGTTGCCTCTTCAACCATATGGTTTTTCCACAAAACCTTTTCCTGGTGAATTTCCTTATTTTGCAACACTTCCTCTCTATGGTCAAGAATCTAGACTAGTTGTTCTTCATTAGAGATATTCTCTTCTAACTGAACTACCTCTGGACTCAAAACATGAGATGGATCCGGCGCATACTTTCTCAAAATCAAAACATGAAAAACATTGTGTACTTGGGATAATCATGGAGGTAACGCCACTTTTTATGAAACTTATCCAACATTCCCCATAATTTCATAAGGTCCAATGAACCTTGGACTCAACTTTCCCTTCATAACAAAATGCATCACACTATTCCTTGGACAAATTTTGGGAAAAACATGATCACCTACCTCAAAAAAACATCCTTCCTCTGGTTATCTGCATAACTTTTATGTCTTCTCTGAGCTGTTCCCATGTGCTTTTAAATCAACAGAAAGTTCTCAGCCATCTCTTTTACCAATTCTGGTCCCATCAGCTTTACTTCACCAACTTTATCCCAAAAAAACTAGAGTTTTACAACACTTTCTGTATAATGCCTAAAATGGATCCCTCTGTATACTGGAATGAAAAATGTTATTATAAGAAAATTAAACCAAACATTTATGTTGGTCCCAAATTCCCTAGTAATCTATTGAACAAGCACATATCATATCCTCCAAGGTCTGAATTGTTTGTTCTGACTGCCCATCTAATTGAGGATGAAAAGTTTTACTAATATTTAATTCAGTAACCAAAAACTTCTGAAGGCCTTTCCAAAAGTTAGAAGTAATCCTGGGATCACAATCGGATATAATATAGAGGGGAACACCATGAATCCTGGATATATATTTAACATAAAATCGATCTAGTTAATCTATATGCAATTTATCTCAAATAGGAAGGAAATGAGAAGAGTCAATCGATCAACTATAACCCAGATTGCATTATTACCTCGAGATGTCTTCGGCAATCCCACAACAAAGTCTATTGATATATCTTCCCATTTCCACTCTGGCACCAGTAAAGGCTGATGAATTCATTTCGGTAATTGTCGCTATTCTTTAACATGTTAACAAGTCAAACACTTCACAGTAAAATCAGAAATATCCCTTTTTTATTCAATCCCACCAGTAATACTCTCGAATATCTTTGTACATCTTTTTACATCCAAGATGAACTGAAAACGAAATAATTATGATCTTCATATAATAGCTCATTCTTCAAATGTGATTCACAAGGCAGACATAATCTCTTACCAAACTCAAAACACAACCATAATATACTTTAAAATCAGGCATCATACACTTCTAAACCAACTCTACCTTTTTCTGAAACTCACCGTCTTCTATCTGTACTTTCATTATTGTATCTGATAGAGATGATTTCACTAACACCTAAAACAAAACAGAATGATTTCTTGCACCAACAACTTCTATGAAAAAGTTCATCAAATCAAAAACCAAAGGATCTCGTTCCAAACATAGCATGGTTAATGAGACGTTACCTTTTAAACTCAATACATTAGACACTTTATTTGCTTTTCTCGGATGGTAATGGATCGTGCAATCATAATCTTTGATTAATTACATTCATCTCTTATGTCTCATGTTCAATTCTTTCTGAGTGAATATGTACTATTAATTTATGTGGTCAGTATATATTTCAAATTTTATTCCATACAAATGATGCCCCCAAATATTTAAAGCAAAAAAAAAACAATAGCTAATTCCAAATCATGTGTAGAGTAATTTCACTCATGAGGTTTCAATTGAAGTGATGTATAAGCAATTTCCTGATCATTATGCATAAGGACACATCCATGTCCTTTCAATAAAGAATCACTGTAAATAACAAACTCACCATTTCTGGAAGGCAGTGCCAAAACTGGATCATTCACCAATATTATTTTGAATTATTAAAAACAATTATCACATTATGTTTTCCAAATTAAGTTAACACCTTTTTGAGTTAACTTAGTCATTAGACTAGATAACCGTGAAAAATTATCAAAACCCCACTAGTAATAACCTTCCAAACCATGAAAACTGTAGATCTCTGTTATATTTGTGGGTCTTGACCATTTTTTAATAAATTATATTTTAGTAGGATTAACATTTATACCATTTTTTGAAATAATGTGACCAAGGAAAGAATTTTGCTATAACCGAAACTCACACTTGCTGAATTTACAAAACAATTTCTTTTCTTTTAAGGTTTGAAAGACAACCCTTAAATAAATTTCATGCTCCTCTCTAGCTTTAGAATAAACCATAATATCATCAATGATCATAACCAAAAACTTATCCAATAACTCACAGAAAATTCTATTCATAAAATCCATGAATACAGCTGGTGCATTGGATTACCCAAAAGGCATAACTACAAATTCATAATGGTCATATCTAGTATGAAACTCAGTCTTCGGAATGTATTCTTCTTTCAATTTCAATTGATGGTTCCCCGATCTCAAGTCAATATTCAAAAAATACTATTCTCTATGCAGCTGATCAAACAAATCATCAATATGAGGCATATGATACTTGTTCTTAATAGCGATATTATTTAATGCTCTATAATAAATGAAATGTCTCATTGAACCATATTTCTTTTTAAAAAACATGACAGAATCACCCGAAGGTGATTTTCTAGGTCGAATAAAACCTTCATCTAATAACGCCTTCAATTACTTCATTATCTCTAAGAGTTCAATTTGAGCCATTCAATAAGGGGTTCTTGAAATTGGATTACCATAAAAAACTAAGTCAACAGTAAATTCAACATCTCGATCATGTATTATACCAGGCAACTCATCTGGAAAAACATCAAGGTACTACTTTACAACTGGCACATCATTAATCTGAGCGGTTCCTTTATTTTAAACAATATGTGAATGTTAACATTGATTTCCATCTTTTACGAGTTTCTGACCTTCCTGATATATTATCAAAAGAAAGGGTTTATTGTATTACACAAACTGTAAATCTATCTGAAATGAAGACTTTTTAGCTCTGAATTCGATCTTAGCATGATAAACATACATCCAATAACTGACCATAATAACATCAAACTCTACTAGAGGGAAAAAAATAAGGATTGCAGGTAGATTCTTCCCACACACAAGGACATGAATATTCATATATTTACTTTTTGTCTCAACATTTTATCTAGGTGTTTTTACCATAAGTTCTGTATTCATATCTTGAAATGGAATTCCCAATTTATTAGAAAAATTCTCAGAAATGAATGAGTGTGTATACCCTGAATCAAAAAACACATTGGCATAATTTGGAAAAACATAGAGTGTGCCTGATACTACTTTGATTGATGGCCCAAAATCTGCAAAAGTATTTTCAAAGGATTTCACCACCCCTTTCTACTTTTACTCTGGCTGGTTTCCCTCAGTTGAGTTCTTTGTGGGACACTCATTTGCATAATGATCCATTTAATTACACTGAAAACATCTTACAGATGTCATTTCATTACCTTCTTGATCATATTCCATAGAGTTACGAGCAATATTACTAGACTTTCCACACCGAAAGAAATTTCCAATTATTGATAAACATTCTCAAGGATGATTTTTACCACACTTATCACAAGTTGGATATTTAATTTTCTTACCTCCATGCTTCTTTGATGAATTCTTTCCCATTTCCTGCAAACCAGACCTCTTATTCTGTTTTCTGTCAAAGAACACTTGATCATCATCAAACTCTATTTTCACCTTCTCCGCACATCGAACAAGTTTTTCATAACTTTTCAACTCATAAGAGGCTAATGCTCTTCGATATCGAGGCTTTAGCAATGAGTAAAAACTATTGATTTTACTATCAAGATCTCATATGAAATTTTTAGCATACCTTTCCAGTCGAGTGAATTTTTCTTAATAATCTACCACTGAGTCATCCTCCAGCCTCAATTCTAGGAATTTCATTTCCATCCAAAGAAAAACCACCATAGGAAAATATTTCTCATGAAAAAAAACCTTTGAATTCATCCAAAATAATAGCATAAATCTCCTCACTATCCCTGATATTTTTCACCATCGACCACCACTTATTAGCTTCACCTTCAAAAAGGTAAAGAGAGAGACTAACCAGTTAAGGTTCTGAACACCCCATGACATCAAAAATGTTCTCCAGTGATTTAATCCACCCTTCAGCTAGCACATGGTCGGATGATCCATTGAATGATAGGGTATGATTCCTAATGAAATGATCTACTACTGAAATGTTCCTATGCGGTTGATCTAGATGATCTCGTGCATGGATACCACCACCATTTGTAGCCTGAGTCAATAGTTCCATCACTACAACAAACTGTTCAGTTTCGATTCTGACCATCTCAGGTTGCAGAATTGGAATGTTGTCATTCTCCTAATGTCATCCCAACATAGCTACCTTATTTCCTCTGTGGAAAACCATTCTGAACACAAAAATATCTTAGATGAAGCAACATGGTACTTTGTGAATGATATATGATTTCAATATTAATATAAATTAATTTAGTGACATTAATTAAACAATACCCTAACTCTTAAAGTTGTCAAAAATAACCTCTCATACCCACTATAATGACCTGACCATAATACAATACATAATATTGAATTAAACGAATAACTCACATGGAGGATATTTATAGGTTTAGATTTTTAGAGAATTAGGCCATAACTATTACATTTCATTACAAAAAGAAAAATTAAAAGTAGACACTTCTACTCAGATTCCATTTTTTCACAAAACAAGAACTCATGAAAACCAAAGTCCGGTATAGTTATTTGTTTAAGACATCTTGTCTTTTACTTGATCCCATCCTTGAACCTATCCCACATTATGGCCTGGGAAAAAAATTTCAAAAACATAGGATGAGCATGAAAAGCTCAGTATGAGATACAAAATGGAGGAAAACTCTTAGTTTTTCAAAAAAACAACTAAACCATGAATACATTAACATAAGAAATAAATTTCACTTTTATGAGGTAGTAAATACTCTTCACTGAATAAATGATCACTAATTACCCTTTTGTAACCAAAAATTTACCATAAAACCCATATAAAGAACACATAACATATAAAGGCAACTTGGGACCTAAACATACCTAAATGGAATAACCATACAGTCAACTTCCAGTCATATCAGTAAATGGAATAGTCATACGACCAAATTCTATACCCAATGCATTTAGGTTACAATGTAACCACCCATCATGGTTTATCACGACACCACATGTCATTTGGTTTATCATGTAACCACCCATCAAATTCCCATGTACCATTATAAAATCATAACACATAAAACAAATATAAAGGAAAAAACATTTCTTTATTTCAATCACAATATAGAACTTAATTATATTGACATAACAAATCCATTATCAAAACCATATTCAAAAAAAATACACAAACGAGTATATGGTATTTATTTTCCTGAAAAAAAATTACTGCTTGTTATGGAAGCCAAAGAACAAATAATAATATCAGCGGTGGAAAGGTCGTTGTCACCACCTACATTAAAAAGAAACATTCTTTTTTGTAATTTATTAAAATGGTTCATAGAAAAAAATTCCATTTGAATGAAATGAAAAGTAAAATGTGTTTATACATCGTAAAAAAGAAATTCGTGTATTAACACAAAATATTCCTCAATGAAAGGATATTGAGATGAAGTCCCTTACCTCGTGTCTAACTTGACTCGATCGTTCTTTAATTTTCCTGAATAATAAGCTAATGTTAATTTCTACCTTGATTAAGAACCTTTTTCAAATTTATCAGTTTTTTATATCAATTATTACCATGCTATAAACATTATTTAATCATTTTTGTTAATAAATTTCATTTTGTCAATATTTGGTTCTTGAGTCAAAAAATGAACACCTAATATTTACTAGTTGTCCATGTGGTCAATAGTCAATTATTTCTTGAATGATATTAATTATTCAGATATCATATATATCGTATATATCCATTATATAAATACTTATAACAGTACATATCATTTAAAGGTAATAAATGAAATGCACCATTCATGGAGACGGTAAGCTGTACGTACACATGAAGGTTACTTTCATTTCTATTTATTATTTTAATGGAACTAAAATATAATGATACATATGTATACTATAATTCCAGTATAAGATCATATATAATATTAGTAACACCATACTTTATATGTCCAACATATGGCATTAACGAGTCATATCACTTTGAGGGGGAGGTAGTCTGTACTTCCTCAAATGAAATTATAGCGTTTACCCATAATGGAATCCTCAAAGATATGCTATAAAAGAAAAATATAGAAGCATAAATAAAACATAAACATAATACATATCATATATAAATATATTTCCAATATAATGGACACCATTAGAGGCGGTATGAGGCCATTGAACAATCATCGTTTTGTGAGACGTTAGTTTTCTATCCACAAAAACATTGTTTTCTTCACCCATTAGATGAAGGTGTGAGTAAATGTAGTTCGAATACATCTTATAAAAACATCCTAGTATATTTTGGATACTACTGTTTCTATAAAATAAGGGAATAAAATTATTTTAGGGTGTTGGAGAACTAAAATAAAAGAAAACAATTTTGGAGAAATTGTTACCTTTAATTTGGGTAACTCCCTTTGGTATGAACTAAAAGGACTTCTTGAAATTCCTTATTCCTAAGGTAAGGAATATAGATGGAATAGAGGGTTTCAAGGAGATTAATGGGGCAGATGTTGGACGAGCCAGAAGGCTTGAGAGGTGTGTGGAATTGGGTAGAAATGGTCTCATACTATTAGGGGAAGGAGGGGCTCTTTTGGAAAGTGTGAAAATATTATTTTATTATATAATGATATTTGTTTTATAAAAGTCCAAAAATCATTATAGTAAAAGATAATATCACTCATAGTCAAAATAATTCCATTCAATAGGAATTGGGAAGGTTACTGATAATAGTTTAATCATTATAATCTTATTCGTTTAAATTTTTTATTAATGAGGTAAATACTGTATCATTATTGTGTTAGAAATAATTTAATTTTTTAGACGTCTAATTTTTTTTTTTAAAATACCATTTTGTAGAAAATCTTTTTATATTTCTAATTAAAATTTATAGTAAAAAATATTACTTATATATCACCATATAAGAATTAATTTACTAAAAGGTTTCCGTTTATGTAATTTTTGCCTTTACTTTAAATTAATTAATCTAAAGTGTCATTATCATTCATTAGTGGTTCAATTGGGTCCCAAAATCCACCAAAGGATGCCCATGGTCGTCCATTACTGATTCAATAAGTTTAGTAAATGTGTTGAGGTAATTTTGAATTATTATAATATTATTTTTACCTTAATTACTCTATTTACGTTTAAACGTGGTAAATAAAAGTCAAAAGTTACTATTCATCAAAAATTGTTTTCTCTTATTGAACCACATTTTACTTACTAATAACAAAAATATATGTAGGATTATTAAAATTCAATTCATAGAAGTGGAAAAATTTCATTTAAATGAAAAGGTCAGTTTTTTTAACTACTACTATGTAGTTTCACTATTGATAAAAAATTGATGTTTTTCAGAAAAATACAAAAATTTCAGCATAAGTTATATTTGGTATTCCGAATTAAAAAATGATTTATATTTTAGCAAATCATGAACATAGAAGTTTCATTAATTAATTAAAAATTAATTCCTGTTGTCAAAACAAATAACATGGTTTTAAGAAACCATAACAATCCAAAGATCGGCACTTGTTTATGTCCTATTTCAAAGTGGAATTAATTTCAATGACCCTAATTGTAATAAATTGTAAAAATATATTCTAATTACACTTTAAAACCAATTAAAAAGATAATCTATCCATATAAATTAATTATATTAAAACGCGGTTTTGAACTAAAATACAATATTTTTCACTATTCATTAAAAATGATCTTTATCGGAAAAAAATTCAAATATTTACACAAAGTAAATTTTCATGCCCCCATTCTATAGAAGGATTTTATTTGTTCAAATATAATGTATTAAAGTGACTAAAACAATATTTAATGAGTTTTCTCCATTAAAAGGTTGTAAATCGATCTTTTAATCTAAATTATGCTTAAAATTAGATTCATTCACACTTTATGCCTCTATCTTTTATTGGATTAAAGTAAATACATTTATCAAACATGTATAATTATATTGTTGTTATTTTTGTACATTCCCTCCAATAAAACAACTAGGAGTTAACTTCCATTTAAAATAATAATATTATATTATTTTGTGCAACGTAAGATTTCAAAGAAACTCGTTGTTGTGTATCATGTACATTATTGAACATAGAAACCCTTTTAAAGTAAAATTAATATTTAATTAGAAAATATTAATAAATATAAAAATATATTATTTTTCATTTACCTTGGACGTTACATGTACCACTCAAAATTGATTACTTCTTTCTTCCCCTTGCAATCACGGCCCTAGGGCCTTTTTGTTCCCATTTATTACAAACTCTAATTCCATTTACGCAAGTACCGAAGAGTTTCATCCAACAGTTATTGTAGGATGGAAAATAAACATTACCCTTTAACTATTATTTAATTTTTATACAGATTTTAATAGAAGCATTCTTCTCTTTCACTAATTTATCTCATAAGGCTTCGAGAATTAATTTTCGGTCTTCATAGCATATGAGAATATATCTTCGTATGACGAGAAAGATTGTGAGACCAATGCTCATTAGAGGAATTGTTTTAACCCATAAAAGAATAGATCAATATTTATTCTAGGGTTACATATGTAGTCTATAGCATTCCTTGATAACCTTATGATGTTAGCTTTATAATCTATAAAATTCTCATCATCCTTCTGCCTCAGACATTGAAATAGCCTCCTTATATTTACCCATCGATCACGAGGAAAGTCTTTTTCTTGAAATAGTTCATTAAATTCTATCTATTACATATTTTATACCTCAAAATCCTCTTTCATGTTATGAAATAATGAAAACTACTGATCTACAAATCCTGATAGATGATAGACATCCAAAAACACTTTTTTCCCATTCATTACTCCACAAAAAAATATTTTCCCTTAGGAACTTATCAATTTCTTAACAAAAAAGGAGTGGTTATCCAATATAAAGATGGATGATGTTGTATCAACAAGAGGTCTAATAATGGTCTATTTTTTTTGGAATAATCTTCTCTATATGGGTAAGGTTATTATTCATAACTTATGTATGTTTCCCCTATATGGTTATAAGTTATTCTACACTATTGTATTAACAAGCTCTACTATTATTATCTTGCATGCAATAGAAATCCTTAAATTGATTATGTGTCTTAATAAGACTTCCATTCTGTACACTAGTCTCTATTTTTTAATAATGGAATACACTATATTCGATTATGAATCATAATTCATAATTCAAAAATAATAAAATAATAAACATAAATTGAATATTTTATTCATATTTAATTCATAATCGTAAAAAGAGTTCCATTGGGGATATATTTAATCGTAAATCCTTCATAATTTTTTGTAATGAAAATGTGAATTATCTTAAGAATATCACTTGGGAGAGTCAAACCAGGTGCATCGTAAAGCCCATTTTTCGTGTTCCAAGTTACACTGATTCAATCCCAGAACTCCTTGTATGAGTTGTTACTCATAGGTACATCATTTTTAGAACCACATCCACATGTATTTTCTATACATGGATATATTTTCTAGGAATACCTACATAATCTCTATATTTTAAATAAAATTAAGATATTATATACAAATCCTTAAAGTCTATCATAGGGTATTCTCCTCTAATTAATATCATTTCTAAATATAGTTTCCATGGTTTGTACTGATCTTCATTTGATACAATATGTAAAACCCCACCCACAGTTTCCCAGATTTGGTGAATTATTTTATTACATTGGCATGTTAATATGAAATCAAATCACGAAGGACTGGTTAGTTAATAATCCTTGAAAAAACAATATACAGACATAAATTTTACATTACATATATTAATGAAAAAAAACATTGTGTATCTATTGAAAACACTAATATCCCATAGATTATACCTACAAGTTAGTCCAAATATACTTCTTCACATCCTAGAAAAAATGAAACTTATGAAATAGGTGATCACAAATTCTAAATAATGATAAACAATACAGTTGAAGCTATAATAAATAAGCACAATCATTTTAGGAATGGTATAAAACTAAAACACACAATTTTTAATCATTATATTCTAAATAATATGGAAATAATAAATCATATAATTTCATTTATGAATTCACTTGGATATTATAATAGTAAAATAATCACATACAATATCAATAACTAATATGATTATGAGTTTGTACATAATTCAAGATATCATAACCATATTGTTAAGGTCTCATTCCAAGACATCAAATAACCATAACATTAATTCCTTGTGCCAAGACTCTATTTTTTCCCATGAGATATTATGAGGAATTAAGTGTCTATATTGGACCCCTCCCATAATTTATAATGTCTAATTAATTCCACAAATGAAAATGTTGAATCAAAACATTAACATTCATATTAAAACTAGCTTATAAAATGTTAAGACTCTAACCATAAACCGTAAATGGTATAAAAAAGACACATCCATAGTGAAACATATCATAAAACCTTTAATACATTATAAAAAATAGTATCATAATAAATCAACCCCAATCAAGTAAAAAATCCAACAAGGGATGTTAAAAAAGTTGAAAATAATCTAATAAATTCATTAAAACTCTTTGAGAGAAATATCCCTTTTTAAATTTGAAACAATATGAAAAATATGAAGTTATAAAATACTAAAATTATTTTAAAAATAAACTTGTAAGCTTATAAGGGGTGATTCAAAATACTAAGGAATCATAGAGTGGAAAATAGCCGCTCGTTCAGTAGAAGTTAAAAATATTCATTCCTTAATTGGTTGAAAAGGTCACAAAATACCTAGTTGGGAAATTGATTAAAAGATTCTATTATAAGTTTTTTATAAATAATAAAACACGGGTATAATTAATTAAAATGATTATCTATAATATTTTGAAATAAATTTTTAGAAACTTGGACATGAATGATAAATATGTCCCAGTAGATATTGACATATAAACAACCTCGGATAATTATGAGATTGTGAAATAAATCGTTACATGTTACATTCCTTTATTAGAAGGTTCATTAACCTATTTTATAATGGTTAATGTATGTTATTAAATAATATTAATACCATATCCACATTTTTGATATATTATATTTTATCCTCTTATATCGTTTTGATAATAATATTTCAGTATTACCATTGTTTTAGGGGGTAAGATACATCGTTTTCCTATGCCTAGTCTATTGTTTAAGTCATGTTTGTCATGTAAATGGTGTATTATATTCATATATAGAATTATATAATGTTCATAATTATTATTTTTACTCATCATATAAATTTCTTAATAATTCATAAATGATTAACGTGGAAAATGAATCTGTCTGCATCGTGTAGACATTAGTCTGTAGCTATACAAGAGCAATGATATCATTACATTGATGGTTAAACGGTAAAAAATTTAAATGGTATAATAATTATAAATAGTAATTATCATGTTATATTTATTATTTATATCCATTATACTCATTTTTATACCTATCCAATTAATGTAGAGTTGAATAAAAAATTACACCACGGTGTGGAGAAAACAAGTTGTAATTACGCACACATTATGATATTTTTACTCATATGATGTATAAAAAGTGTTATATGTTTTTTCCCATAATAATAATAACATATAATAATATATATAATTCTATATTAATACATTTATTATGTTAAAATCATTAGATGAGGAAGTAGATGATGATAACAAATTGAATGGAATTGGTAAAATAATTATCTATTCTTCGATCATCTTTATCTGATTTTCACAAAAGGACACATTAGAATGAGTTTATACCACAATTATAGCCTAAAATATTATTTTTTCAGTTTTTTGGATAGAATATCCCTTGGATTGGATGATCCAAATGGCTTTATAGGTGTGAATAAAATAGAAAAATATAAGAACTTTTATAAGAGAAGGGAGGGGTACTTTTTGAAACACAAAAAACTATTAAATTATTATCAATTTAATTTCGAGATAAAATAGCACCATAGAGAGTTATTTGGAGAATAATATTAGTATGGTTACAAATACTCTCATATAATGATTTTTACAGAAGTTTTTCTCACCAAATTAACCTTATCTTTGTGATTTTTTTCCCTTAGTTGAAACATTTTAACTATAATCGTGTTTACATTTTTTTTATAATATAGGGTTAATATATTTAAAATAAAATTTATACAGAAACATAATTGAATAATTTATGAAATAATTTTCATTATACTTGTTTTTTGGATGAACATGATAATTTCATGGTTTTTTATAACATTTAATAAAATTTTATTTTATTAAAGTATCATTTTAGTCTATTATGATACTATACTATATTTTCATTTTTAAAAATATCAAACCATCATGATTAATTCAAACCAATAACTCCAATATTTAAATAATGTTTTTATTTTATTTATAAAATTATTTTTTTTCATTAATTAACTAAAATTTTATTAATTTTAAAATTTTAATAACATTTAAGTGATCTTTCCTTTAATAATTGAATTACGACATAATTATTGTGTATCCATTTGATTTAATTATACATTTCCTCAAATTTAAAATAAATTAAAATTATTATAATAAAAAATATATAATTCTATATACTTTTTATAGTTGACTATATCCCCTATATAAAGACAAATTAATAATGATATAGATATTAAAATTTGAATATGAAATTTTAAAAACTTCTTTAAATAAAATATATTAAATGTCATAATATGACACAAGTGTCTTAAAAAGTATAACCTTTTCCCCTAAGATTTATTTTTGACTAAAAAACTTATCCAATGAAATTAGAACAAGTTTTGGGTAATATTATTTTATTATAAAATTATTTTAAACTTGCATTACCTGATTTACCTTTAGTCATTGTAAATAAAATCCACAAGTTACTATTGAACAAAAATTATTTAAAACCTTTTTCAAAAAAATTCATATTTATTACAACAATGTATATATTTATTTCAAAATTAAATTCTCAGAAGTGGTAAAATTACATTTAATAGAAATCAAGTAGATGTGGCTATAAGGCGGGTAAAAGAGACATTCAAAAGCTTAATAAATTATTTTATCTAATTATTTCATTAGATTATTCTAATAAACTATATTAGACAAATATATATTATATATATATTTCAAATTTAAAATCAATTTATATTAAAATAATTATTTAAATGACCAATTAAATTTTTATGTAAAATGTAGTATTTTTCAATATTCATCAAAAAAGTGGATATTTTTCCAAAATAAAAAAAAATTCACCCAAAGATAATTTCAATATTACGAATTGTAAAATAAATTCTATTTTGAAAAAATAAATTTATAAATTTTATAATTTGGATAATACTATTCATAACTGCTTTTTAAAGGGCGGGTTTGGAGGTTTATGGTGCACCCGAACTCGATGTTGCGTGCAACACAATCTATGAAATTATTTAAAAAGAAAGGTAAAGGGGAATATTCTTGTATATTCCAGTTTATCAAGATATATCACTAATCGTACATTCTTAACATATTAAAAAGTATTTAATGTTATGGAATTATTATTTATATAATTATTGTTGTTACATAAAATAGATGGTTATTTATATTTTGTTTTTATGATATCCATTTTTTCATAAAGTAGCCTTGAACTTATTAATAGTGTTTCAAACTGATTCTCTTTATCATACACTATATATTCCTTCATTGACTAACCCATCTTGGGAAGCTATTTATAAAATTTATTTGTTGTGTCCTCTTTCATATTGATATTATTCTGCCTCTACTTGATTTACTTTTAATTTAGTTTCATATTTCCTAATATAGATTATAATTTCACCTATTGTTTTCATTAATTCATGGTGATTCCTCTCTTACCTCAATAGAAACATATTCTATGTATTGGTTGGACATTATATACATCTTTGTACGTATATGTTTTGTATTCTTTCATTATTTTCATTTATAGTATTTAACATCATCATCATCCTTTATTGGCTTCTTGGAAACTGTATTCTTTTAATGGTTGATGTTTCCTTCATTGCATTATTCATCTTCATCTGATATTGTGGACTCTTTCTTTAACCAGCAAGAGTATGTTCAGTTATAATATTCTATAAGTAATCATATATATGACCATATATATTTCAATATTCAAAAAATTATCATGACATGGAAATATTTTCTTCATTATCATATTAATTCTATTCTGTAAATCATGGTTCTTCTATACAGTAGGACAATTTTCACATTCAGCTCTGATACCCTTTCCTAAATTCCTTATTTGACTTGAATATATATACATTTAAAAAAAATATTTAGGTCCATGTTCTTGAATCAACAGAAACACCAATAATATCAAAAAACCTATTTGATTATGTTTTAAATGAAATCAACCCTTATTTTTATTCGTGACAACCTTGCTATTTACATGTTTTTTCATCATCCTTTTTGGCTCTATTTGGGGAAATTATCCTTTGGGGGTTATATATGAACAACCTTGTTTTTTTATTGGTTTCCAATTATTTTTATATTTCTATATTTGTATAGTATTTTTTCATTTTTCCATACACATATATTTTAGATAGAATTTGTTTAAACTAATTATTTAGGGAATTGTTTTATATTCATTCATGTGATTGAGGTGGAAGAATATCCACATGATAATTATATGTATTTACTATGATTTAATAACATTTTATAAAACAAAACTCACATACAATGTTTGAGTGACATATTTATTCATAATTATATTACATTGTAATCTTCTAGATTGATTTGTTTCACGATCCATCTGTTTCAATTCAAAATCCAATCAATTCATGTTGAGAGTGTATTTATCATCCTGTAAAGATATTAACATCTCTTATTAAACATAATATATCATCTAATACTGTTAATCCTGAAACTTTATTATTTGATGAAGTGAATTTTCATTTCCATTCACTCTATTTTCATTTGTATCCAACTATGCATCCTTGAAATTACTGCTACATTTTGTATATTTTAAAGTTAATGGAACACATTAGTAATAGAATATTTAATATTACATTGTAAAAACTATATTTTAAACTATTCAATACCCCAGGAGTAGATTACATTAAAATTTATATATCACTCACTCTTATCTAATACTAGTTTTGTTAGAGTGCTTCTCCTTCTATCTTTTTTCACTAATTCTTCCTATAGAACAATAACTTCATTCCATAATTGTGATAGTTCATTATCAAGTTACTATTTAAATTCAACTATGTATTTTCAAAATTAGTGAATAACATCCATTAAGAAACCTAAAAACCCATATTAGATATTATTAGAAATTATAATACACTCTATTTCACCAAAACGTGAGCTAGTACCATCAAAAGTTTCTTTGAAAATATATTAATGTAATGTATATTTTCTACTTTGAAAAAAATAAATTGGTTATTAATCCCAATATTTCATCCTAAGTATTATTTTCTTATTTTAATCATTATTTAACATGTTTTCAAATTTTATATAAGTAACATTAATTTTTACGTCAACAAGGGTGGATTTAGATATATTTATATGATGCTATTATTCAAACATCTATATTTTTCACTTTATATATATATTTGAAAAATTCAACGGAAAAATATATCCAAATTTTGGGAACCAGGGAATTTATACAAATTTTGTCCCCCTTAGAATTGAAGGATACACCAAAGGGTGTTAATTTTTCTTCTGTTAAATATTTTTCATATTAAAATTACTTGGTTTGATCTTTAACCACATTGGAATTTATGAAACTATGTTGTTAGTTAGTGTAATTGGATTTCATTAAATTTCAACCTAGTATATAAGTATTTTATGTTATGGAATATGAAATGTAAAAACACATAATATTTTCATGTTTTTTTACAAATAAAAACCACATAACTTGATTGGATATACACCCCCAATAAATGATTCCCCACTATAATTGCTGGGTTTAATTACATGTGGACCAATTTAGAATCACATGGATATTCTCTCTACTAGGGTCACACCAACCACTTTCCTACATCTCATATGACTTCCACTAACAACTTCACACTATAGTCACAAGTTCATACTATGTTATCCATATATATCCCAAGTCATGAGGAGTTTATATATTTAAAAAATGTGTATAAAGTTGGTTTATTTCAATCCCCTGTTTAAAATTCAATCACTATATTTTTTCCTCATTATTCTATATCAGTAACAGTGATCTCCATAATCTAAAAAAAACATCACCAATCTCTAAAAAACCTTCAATAAAAATTCGTGGAATATGGTCTCTATAAAAACACAACATATCAGACCTTCAAGGAATACTAATGGTATTGTTTTCTATCTTTCTTTTGAAAGGAATAACATAATATAAATGAATTTAATTGGTTGTACTGGTTCCTACTCAAATCTATCTTATCACTCTTTAATATACATGGATATTTTATGATCTTATTCTTCTCACTATTTATTTAATGAGAAGATGATCCAAACATCTCAGTGCAATATCATATTACTTTTAATTATTCATTAATTCTATACTTCAATATTAAGCACAACATAATAGCTCTGAGATGATGTATGAAATTATTTCCCTACCTTTTATCATTTTGTACATAAGATACAGAAAATAATATTTTACCTTTATAAAATATATATAATATTGATATGATTTTTCATCCCATGATATTATCAACTGGTCCACTTTTTTTATTTAGAGGATGGTCCCACGTTATAGATATACATTTTCCAGAGTCAACCATTTTCTCCAATACTTTATTAGAGAAACCTTTATTTTTAACTCCCATTTCAATCTCGTTTTTCTCATAGATAAATTTAATGTTCTAGACTATTCTTGATTCTTCTTGTTTGGCTCTAGAAATTATTATATTATTCTCTTCACCACCACATACATTGGATACCAAAGTATTCATCTTTATTAAATATGTTGAAAAATTTGTTTTATTTTCTCATTTAGGATTATTCATATAACAAATATTTTTATCCCTCAAAATCCACTTTATTTAAATCATTAAATTTATTATTTAAAATGTGAAAGTCTTCTTTTCTAGATTAAAATACATCACCCCATACATCTTTAACACTAGAAGGAAATCTTTTATTCTGGTCTAAAATAATGATAATTTTTGTGATAATAATATTTAGAAACTATTGAATAGAACATGTGCATCATTTAAATTACTTCTCATTTAAAAAATAACATATTTTAATATATTTGACACTAAATATAATTCCTGAAAATTCCTATAAATTTTTTATTCTTCGGTATTATATTAATTCTTAAGAACACAATATTTCATTCTTAATTAACATGCTTGTCTTAGTGTTTGGGAAATTTAGGACCTTGATTATCCACTTCGACATCAACATTATATAATTTCTATTTATAATTATAATTGTGAATCCATCGGAATTATTTAGTCTACATAGAATAACAATTATCATATATGGGCCTCATTTGGGATTTACTTATGTTCTTTTTCACACATCGATGACCTCACAAACATGGTTCACATCCCTTATTTTCATCATCAAAAAATAAACCATTCTATTGTGTCAATTTAAATTCCCTTAGATGATAATTGATTCTACATCAATTATGTTCCCTTATATTAATCTTCTCATATGAAAATTTTATTACATAGTAGAATTTCATCTCTGTAGACTTCACCTATATTGATTCATCTATATTTTTTGAATTTAGTTATATTATATTTCATTTATGTAACCATTTGGGTATGTGGACCGCATTACCTACTAATTCTATTATGTGTTTCACCAATAATTAATGAATTATTTATTTATAACCAAGGATACTCTATTCCCACTCCATCCACTATTATTAACTCCAAAACACTTTAAAATTCACTTTGATAATTTATGAAACATGCATAACCATTTCATCTATATTCCCAATCACATTGTAGTAAATACTACACTTTACTTTATGTTCTTCAATATATCTCACTGCATTGACCACTTGATATTTAACATATTATTCATCAATGAGTGTTCCATATTGGATCTCAATAGTTCCCTTAATAGGTACATAAGGATGGATTATTCATATCCTAATACCTTAATATCCAATTCAGTTATCTTTTTTTACATTGATAACAAAAACTCATTAATGTTTTTCACATAACACTAATTTATAATATTTATATAATGTTTTTAACACTATGAAAACACTATTATTATTTATCATAAACCTAATGAATAGATAAAAAGAATCATATGTATGATATTTACACTTGAATCCCTCCATACATGTATTCAGTGATGGCCCACTAATTATACTCATTTACCCTGAGTGTATGGGTAACAAAAATTCAAAATTGGTGGGTGGATAGTATATTGATGACTTTAATTCTCCAAAAAAACATTTACATCCAATATTAATGTTCAAATAAATATAATAATATCATCAAAAATATTTTTAGTCTCAACAACATTGACTACTGAAATCACTAAATGCTTTGGTGGGACCCTGTATTCTTTACATTTATGATAATAAATTCTCTAGATAGATAAATGAATAAAATTAAATGAGAATGAGTTTAATAATTACATATAATTATCACACACTATAAACGATAAATATAACACTTCCTATTTATAACATAACTTTATTTAATAAAATTATTCATGTTGAACTGGATTTATGCATGTTGTTTTTTTGTGTTTAATTGAGTAGAAAATCAAATAATACCATTTATATGATTTAATTTGGATTTAATTATTCACTCATTCAGTTATAGATGATGTATGTTTTTTATGGATGAGTGCATGAATTAGACAACGTTTGGAGAAAATAATTGACAATTACACGGTCTATAATTAATAAACAGTTGCCATGTACTTTTGAAGACTCATGAGTTTGCTGATTCCCATGTTCCCTTCCATGTTGTTCATTACTTGTGTACTACGTTACACGATGTATATATACAGTCTATAAATGATATTTTTGGAGGGATTGCTTTAATACACCACATATGTCAGTGTTAACCAATATGTAATCTCACTAAGAGAAAACATCCACATATAATTCATTGGGAAACATATGTAGACCACGCACAGGTAGATAAATCCAAAAACCATTGTTTATCATAATACATGATATATACTATAGTACATTCCATATAGTTTTTTTCTATAAAATATTGATTGGAATCTGACTTCAGAACAATTTTAGGAGACCATTGTGTATAAATCATATATATTACATCATTTTAATTTATTAATAATTACACATGTTAATAATAAACAACACTGGTACATATATGATTTTTTATTTGGATATTAGAAACATAATAAACATATTTTAAACATTATAAACATAAATTATAAATATTCTTCCCACAAGATATACTTTTAGAAACCATTCTTTTTTAGACACAACATACATAATTATCATCATTATAACCAGGGGAATAGAATCCTAAGAAAGCGAGAGATCATAAGATATGCAAGGACATTTATAAAATATAACAATTTAATATTATAAATTATAATAATAATTTTTTGTTTGAGTGAGATCAAAATAATGGTATATTGTCAGAACATAATCAAATCATTGTAAAAAACATGTATCACATATCATTAGTCATAAACAGTAAAAATGATATGTATGAAAGTGGAAATAAGATTAAATATTTATAAAGCATAAAAACCTTACATAGTGATGGGAATATTTTTTATAAATTTTCATGTAAAATCATCCCATATGTCAAATGGGACTCCAAGACCCATATCATTGGGTCCAATCTAGTGGGCAACATGATCTCATGCATGCCTCTCCAAATGTAAGAAGCTATGAACTAATCGTGAGAGACTGAATAGAATCATGGTGATATAATTCCTCTAGGATCAAGTAATCATCAGTATTAATGTAACAACATAATATTTTTTAAATGGACATTATGTTTGATAGTGTACACGACACAAAACCTCGAGCCCAAACAAACCCTGAAATATTATTATTTAAATTTGCATCTTATAACCTATCCATTAAATTGGAATGTGTGAATATAATTAACTAATTTCTGAAATATATATAATATTTCAAAAAAAATTATTTTAAATTTTCATGAAATAAACACTATACTTTTAGTATAGTTAGTGTATTCTTCCAAAATATGTTTTCCTGGAGAATGATATTTATTAATTATTATGAGAAAATATTATCATTAATATATGGAAATATTATATAATTTATTTAAAAAAATACATTTTTTAAATCATAACATAAAAACAATCATTGGGTATACTGTTTTTCATTTTTTAGAAATGATTGGGTTTTCAGTGAATGGTGAAAAATATCAATTTTTTATAACTGTCTTTTCATTTCATTAAATAATGTAATTTAGTTTCTGATTTAATAATGGATTTTCCATTGCAGGTGATCTATTTTACTTATAATATTATAAATAGTTTTATTTTATCCAGTAATATTCACGTATTTTTATAAATATATTTTTGTCCATAAAAAGTAATTTTTTTGAAAACTAATTTTAAGGAAAAATATATTTCAATTAAAATAATCAATAATGAGAATTTATTTAAATTATATTTATAGATTATATATTTATATGTATATATATAAATTTAAATACATATATTGATGATTTTAAGTCATATAGTAAATGTAAAATCATTTTTTCCTTAAAAAATTCTTATTCATAAAAACCCTTTTTTGTTCCCATATTGTGTGATAAAAATATAATTAATATCTACAAATTAAATATATTAAATTAAAAAAATAGATTCCATATTTTTAATAATTAAAATTAATGTTATTTAATATTTTTAACTTAATTTTTTGGAAATAATGACGAGGTAAAATAGTAAAAACGCAACCCTATTGTAAAAGGGTATATTAGGTAATCTTAGGTCAAACTCGTGGATAAGGACCTCATTTTTCATCTTAAATATTTTTGTATTAATTTATTTCATCCCTTATCATATTTGGATGAATAATTATTTTTGTGGGAAAATATAATTAAATTTGACTGATATAATAATTTACGAAAAATAAAATACAAAATAACACTCTCTTATATTTAAACAATATAAAATGCATTTATATAAGGAAAAAACAAAGTTGTGAATGAATAATAAGGATTTATTCGAGAAAAATGAAATTATTTCAATGATCTCGACTTATTTATGTTTTTCAATAATTACAAAATTACCTTAAATTCTTATTCATCATCACCATTATTTTTCTTAACTTAATATAGAAATAAAATAAATGATTTAAAATTTATATAAGTTAATATAATTTGAGAAAATTATGTTGTTACATATATTATTTAGAAACATATGAAATATTAAAGTTGTATTAATATAATATATTCAAATTCTATCTTTTTTCGTCTCATTAATTTTAAAATAAATGAATAGTCCAAAAATTGACATTAATGGAATTATATATTAATTCATAATTTATTAAGTGACATAAAACTAATAAAATTTTTATCTTTAGTAAATTGAATTTAATATGGTTCCAAATATTAAACATAATACACTATTGAGTTATTTTTTCACTTATTAAAACATAATTAACCCTTTAATATTGAAATAGTTGTCAATGCGTTTATGGTTAAAGAGTCATTTTGCGCATTACATGCACTTATATTAAAATTAATTTCCCAATATATATATATTTTTAATTTAAAAAATTGAATTTAATAGTTACAATTATTTTTCCAATATTATCTAATAATTTTTATTTTATTTTCATTCTTAAAAAAAATTATATATGTAAGAAAACTAGTTACCATGGTGAAAACAAAAATAGTAAAATTCAGTAACCATTGATGTAAAAGGAAGAATATTTTTTAAATATATTTATTTTTTATTGATGGGGGATTGGATCATTCTTATCATACCTCCAATGAATTATTTATCAATTTAGAGGCACCATGTATGATAGTTATTTCCCATTATGGAATTTTTTTGTATTTTAAAAAATGTTGCTCCTCAATAATAAATGGGAACCTCCTATCCTATTTTAATGACACATAAAAATCATTACTTTGAAAATAAATACCCAAATCCATCCCATAATTATCATACTAAATATTATATTATTTTGTTTTATTATAAAAATTCAAAAAAAGTGTTTCGGTTAAACCCTATTGAGGTTTTCCATAGACTATGTGGTTCGGACACATACAGAGGAATGAATAACTAAGGTATGGAGATTTCTTCTAAAAATGTATTCTTTGGGCTATATGGTATGTTTCTAGACTATTATTTTATGAGGTGTATATATAGAACCTTTGATAGGAGGTGTCATTAATAACCTTATTTTAATAATACTTAATGTCCTATTCGATGTTATTCATTCGAAGATATTATGATTCAAATTTTACCAAATTCTTAAGGGTTTTATTTTATAATATTATTGATTGTTATGATTATCTATAATTGTGTTTCACATCATAAATAATCATAATCTATCTATAAATAATTCCATTACTTTTATTATCTTATTATTATATTTGTTGAATACATATTTTCCATTCAGTTCGCACTCATTAAGGACTCAAGTGACCATAAAAATATTTTATTATTAACAAGAAACATTATTTCTCTCTTCTATTGAACATACTTTTTCGTCCGTATTCATGTTTTAAAAAAAATTAATTTTTTTAATAATATATTATGATTGATTAATATCATATTTAGCCGTGATATATTTTTGACAATATGGATTTAAATCAATCTAAGAGTCTTTTCTGAATGTGGTACAATACTATTTAACATAAAATGTGAAAATAATAATTTTTCGTAATGTATATGGTTTGAAATAATATTCCCACCATCATGAATTTTAAATTATTTGAAGAACAATTAATATTTTTCCAATGTTCATTTCAAAAAAATTGTTTCCTAAATAATTGGGATATTTATAGATTTAAAATACATGATTTCAATGAGAAATGTTTATTTTCTATAATAGATGTTCAAAAAACAATTTAACGTAATTTTTAATCTATGATAACATAATTATATATTAAATATGTGTAGATGTCGAAAGGTGCTCAACTGCTGAATACAGTATCGAAACGACAATGTGAAGTCATATTCGGATCTGTGGACCCCGTCAGGGGGGACCTGAAGGGGCCGCGTGAAATAAATTCATAGGTGCACGAAAAAATTAGGTCCCGCAGAGAATGTTATGGGATTCGCAAAAGTTTATCGGTGGGGGCACAAAATATTTCACGCCTAGCCCCACGCGGTCGACATTTCACACTACTGCCTACGTCGCGCAAAATTTTTCATGCCTGCCTAGTTTTTGTGCCCCTAGACGCCTATAAATAGAAGGTGACCCCCTTCCACTTTGGGAAGAGAAGAACTTGAACCAGCTCTCATGCATGAAATTCATCTTCTGTGCGCGCAAATATTGCCTTCAGGTACGGATCATTTCCCACCAAGTCACCTAGGGGTCCGCCTTCACACGAGATCCCCATGGTTTAGACTAAATTCCAATCCCTTTGTGGTCCACAAATTACTCGCAATATCTTCCACTTGTGCGTAGGACAACCAATTGTGCACAACCCCTTTCATTGTGCACACCCCCGCCAATTGCACACAATCCCTTCCACTTGCACGTAGGCCGGACAATTTCTGGCAACCCCTTCCATTGCATGCTCCCCCACCAATTGCACGCTATCCCTTAAATTGCGCACACCCCGGTCATTAAGTGGAGTATTTCCCACTTGCGCGCATTTCTGCACCATTCGCGCAATCCTTCTAGTCACGCGGAAAACATCGGTTAAAATTCCATGCAGGCATCACCGATTTTGTGCGAGCTCGGTGTTTTTCCATTAGGTATACTTATTACACGCATCCCTCAATAGTTGCGTGGAATTCTCTTAGGGCCCCTCACCTCGGTGCTACCTGGTTCCCCTTTGTCTGATAGCCTGATTCTCTTCTTATGGATACCATTCGTAGGTCCCCCTCACGCCCTAGGCATCCATATCATGCACCTTTTTCCCATATGACATTATACACTCTTACTAAGTAACTTCAAAGTCCCTTGGACAACACAACCCATTGGGATGCTTTTCCTCATTCTTCTTCGCATAAGCATGCTAATGGCTATTACTTATTTTCATAGTCATGCTATCGTGGACCCCTCGATGGTTCGTTCCATGACACCCCCTTGCCACGTCCTTGCCGATGACTTCCCTTCCACAAATCGTAGAGGGTAATAGTTATGTATGCACTAGGGTGTGGAGCAAACCCACCTCGTCCGAGCTGCAGGGCGTTAAACTGCCAAGCAGCATCATCCTCATCACATGATGTTATACTATGACCTTTCCCCATGCCTCGCACGCAGGGTCCCCCAACTTGGAAATTCTCCACTCCCACTCATCTCCACTGGGATGGGATCACCCCAATGGATAGGCATTTGTCCATGGGAAAGGGCATCCCCCTTGGTGTAAGCCCCTAGCTTTTCTTCTATGAGGCAGTATCCCTGCTCCTCCATTCATCTTCGAGCCCAGAGCCAGTGATGGGCGTGGTAGGAAATAGTGATTCTCATTTCTTCAGCACCAAGTCCCTCTCCCATTGTGCTTTGTCTCCATTGGGCCTCCATCCTGTAGTAATCCCTGACTTCCCAGGATTCTAACAACGCATAATCCCCTGTTGCCTCTTTGAGCCACACCACGCGTAAGCCCCGCTCCATTTCTTATGGACGCACCTTTCACGATGTGATCATCGGGTCTCTACTACCTCTTGTTTCTCACACCGAGCATGACTTACGTGAGTTTATAGCAAGAATCAACCATGATAACACCTTGGGCCACCTCAGAGTGTAAGCCCCAATCTATCCAAAACTACAAGAACATTGATCCCTGTCAAGGCATGGTACGTATGAAGCCACCACAAGGTTCAATCCCCAAACACCTAGGGCCGCCTCAGAGTGTAATCCATATTCCATCCCGAACTACAGGTACTTTGATCCATGTTAAGGCATGGTACGTAGGAATCCTCCACGAGGTTCCAGCCCCAAACACCATCGGCCGCCTCAGAGTTTAAGTCCATATCCATCCCGAACTACGTGGACTTTGATCCAGGTCAAGGCATGGTATGTAGGAAGCCTCCACAAGGTTCAAGCCCCAAACACCTTGGGCCGCTTCAGAGTGTAAGCCCCAATCCATCCCAAACTATGAGGACTCTGATCCACGTCAAGGCATGGTACATATGTATCCTCTATGAGGTTTAATCCCCAAACACCTTGGGCTTCCTTAGAGTGTAAGCCCCAATCCATTTTGAACTACGAGGACTTTGATCCATGTCAAGGCATGGTACGTAAGAAGCCTCTATGAGGTCCAAGCCCACCGACCGGTCATTTCGACCCCCTTCACGTCGGTTCGGCCCTGTCCTGCATGACATTAAATTGTATTAGCCATCTGAACTACATGGTATTTGATTCCCTGCCACGAGGATACGTTGGAAGCCTCCATGAGGTTCAAGCCCATCGCTCATGCATCATCCTGGTGTCTCCCTATAGCCCATGTGTCTGAGGAAGCTCATGCCCCAACCTGGACGTTCCACTTCCTCTAGGTCCCATCCATGCATCCATTCTAATGGGTCGCCTCGTCAGGTGTCCCATCATCCCATTGAAATACACATACTTTGAATCGCTACCATGTGGATACGAAGGAAGTTTCTTTGAGGCTCAAGCCCAAAACCATTGTCACCCAACGACTGTTTTATCCCATCCGCAGAACATTCCATCACCCATCCTGATTCTTACCCGGGCCACCACATCCCGCTGAGATAATTCCACCCCATTATCCATTCCAACAGACAACATTCGGGAAGCCACCCACGTGTTGGCCCCAATACCTGTGTTCCCTCTAGGGAGTCCCTCTATCTTATCCACTCTAATCAGTATTCCGATCTATCCTATCTGTCTCCACTGGACGTTAAATTTTCGTCATACCCATTGTTAAACATATGAAGCTAAGGAAAACCTCAAATACATTCTCATGGCATATGATTCCCCGCATCCGATGTGGGATGCATCGATCCTCTGTGCCCTCGAGAAGCCCTATAATAATGAAAATATGATATACATGCCAATGCCCTAGTGTCAAGACATGCCAATGATTCCCAACGTGACTACTCCGCTTACCGAAGGTTGCTGCCATGACCGGAACCCTTGGAACATCTCTTCAGAAGCAGTGTAATTAACCGGTTTCCAAGAAGATATGGCGCCGGGAATGTTTCATGAACAATGCCTTAAATCTATGAGAGAGACCCAAACTAGGTGACGATCTCCGAGGAGGAATCAATGGAAGGAAGAACCTACATCCCATCATCTCGTTTCTATCATGGAGTGGACGTCTCTAATTAAATAGTGGATATCGCCCGCCTTTGGAAAGCGGGAATGAGGGTCAATAGCTGCACGTCCTCTGCATGACGGATGCTCATGCCCCGATGAAAGCATAAGAAACACGAAATTGTGAAACCAATGTGAAGATCTTCTCCTCAACATGGAGACTAGAATCATTTGAGGCATCAGTAGTTTAGCATGTCATCTGACCCCGTCACCAGGTACCAGGTCCCCCCATGTGGCCCTGACGTGAAACTCTCTAGTATGGGCAGTCATGATGTTTAGCATTCCGTTATACGATGTTATCCACGTGGATCCCTCTTACCATCCATGGAAGATAGAACGGAGCTGGGGCACTGGTTGTCGATTTCGTTTCCTAGCTGTGTTAATGAGTTCTCCTCCCTAATTTCAGGAAACATGTTCTTGCATCTGGAGCCCGATCACCTGCCCATCGGTTCAGGGAAAGGGAAATATCAACGCGGCTACCCAGCGTGGTTCTGCCTCTTCCCTGGCATCCTCTACCACTATGACTACTGGACACCCACACCCCCTCTCCACATTGGAAATTATCCAGTGATGGGTAATTAATGACCTTGTATGCAGGTACGAGGAGGAGGGGATCATCCCCACCAGGGATATGGTCTCCCTAGATCTAGAGCTGGCTGCGCCTCACAGTCAACGCTGCCCATGAGGGCCGCACCCGGAGCCTCTACTCCCCACCCCAACATTCAATCGTTTTGGGAGCTTGTCCCCAAAATTCCATGACAACTCCCTACCCTTCACTGACAGGGCAGGTGATCGGGTCGGCCCGATCAGAGTCCCGCTTCAAGGGATCCCGGTAAGGGCTCCCACCAGGCTGCATCAGCACCGCCATCATGTTCCCCAATCCATGTCGCATGTAAGCTACACACCTACACCACCAACTCTAGTTCATCTAACCCGACACCAACGTCGGGTGCAAATGGAAAAGGATTCCCTCCATGGGGTGTCAACATCAGCAACTACGGTGGAACAAGCCACCACTGACTCATATCCCCAACTCCCGGCGTACGTTGAGCAGGGGAATTTATACACCCAACCTAGGTCGAGGCTCCAACCACCCCACGGGCAGGTTTGGTCGACTCTCCCGGTCGTCGACATAGGTGATGTCAGCTGCGGATCAATCCACAGAAATGCAACCAATTTCGGAGGCACACTCTGTGCCGCCACTATGGAAGGTGCAGGCCCTCCCTACCTCCAACCCCAGCTTCAAGGTCTGCCTTGTGCCAGCTTCAGCCCATGTGAGGGTCTTCCCCATGACAGCAACGCTTTGTATGGGGGTCTCTGTCGAGCTCACTACACTGGGTATAGGGTCACCCCCCTACCTCATATTGTGGGTGTGGAGACATTTCATGTCTGTTCACTTGCCAGCATGGAGGTCCTCCCCATGTACCATTGCCGATCGACGAACGACCTCCTCTCCCTAGAGGTCGGAGGGGTGGAGGCCAACTTCCCTTCACTAATTCTCTACATAGAGGTCATCCCCGCCCCCCTTTAGACATCTTCCTCGGTGCTCCTCGCACAGCTGCCCACCATGGTGGGAGCTCTCTCTACCCTAAAACCAGTTTGGCCGAAATACGTACTTGTGTCGAAAGTGGTACTTGCAACAAGGATCCACCCAGGAGAAGGAGAGCAGGTGTTTTCCACCGCATGAGGAATTCTGGGGAGGTCCATGTAGGAATCAAACCAGCCCGCTTCTCAAACTCTGTAGTGGAGTGCGACTCAGCACAGGATCCCTCTCCTCAGTCCTCTAAGTCAAGGGCTAGGGATGGAATGAGGCACATTGGCCTTGTGCTCCCAGAGTGTGATGTCCATAGGATCTTTTCATCCCTCCGATGGTATATCCATGAAGACCAAAACCTCGTTTTTTCCCAGGGACCGGCCACACAGTCTCCACCGTGATCTTCAGAAGCGCCCTCTGCCTCGGCTAGAGACTACCTAGAGATTTTTTGGGGGTCAATGGATGGAGAGCCATGGCATAGACCACCCTTGTAAAAAGTGGATACCATTTTAGGAGCGTTGGACGCTGGTCCGTCCTATTGTGATATAGTGGCCAGGTTACTACAGTCCTCAGAGGACAACCTATGATTCTATAGCCAATCAGTCCGCTCGTCGTATTCTCCACCGGCCGGCCTGCTGTACCGGAGATCTTCCTAGGTGTCGTCACCAGTTCCTCAACCACCCCTCATTGGCAAGTGAGTAAATCAAGGAACATACACTAAATCTAAGATGAGGAGCTTTTGGACTATCCTTGCAGCATGCCAGTAACCAGATAAGTTTTGGCTGGTCGCATGACCGAATTTTTGTACACCAGAATCTCTCACCTCGGAAGAGTTTGAATGATTCCACCAGACCCTCTGGGCTACTCACTTCTGTGTTCTCCAATGATGTGTTACTTATCTCGGGATCCATACGCACCTGGAAGTCATTTGCGAATAATGTCTTCGGGCTGATCTAGCTACACTCCCCATGGTCCAGTACCCCGAGTCACCTGGTCACCACCTGGCCCTCCAACAGTAGTGCGTTCAGAGTTTCCAAGTACTCCGCAATGATATTAAAGTGGCTACACCCCACGCGCAAGTCAGTGGCTGGGTGAAGTACGCTACCCTTCTCTTCAGTGTTATTCACTAGCATCCTAACTCGCTTGTCTATGTTGAGGACATGACCCCGAGAAGAGTTGTGGTCAATATGACCGATTTGTCCGGAGAGATAAACGATTTGGAGCTCTTTAATGGGAACATCCAACATGATGATGTGCCACCACTACTGGATCCATCGGGGAGGATTAATCGTCAGTAGAGGAACCTCCTAGGTCTCGCTCTGCCCGTCGAGGCATTGGTACTCAGCCAAAATTCCAGTAAGGGAAAGGTGAACATCATACCTGTCAAGCACTCCAACCCATCCACCTCTGTGCAAAAGATGGAGGAGGACCACAAGAAGGACACATTGTGCCATCATCTTTCTGAGAGAACAGGTTGGTTGATGAACTTCTGGCTGAACACATATCAGAGAAACGAACTGGCGATGGTGATCCTAGGCCGGGGCAGTAGGGGTGGGAACAACTACTCATTAGTGAGCTGCCCCCCAGGAAACCTTGATCATGTCGCATTTGATGACACGACAGAAACCGTATCTCACGGAAAGAAGGCATGGAATGTCTCACCAAACCATCCTGAACAGCGCGACAATCCATGGAACCCCACTCGGGCTCCTATGGTAGCCCCAAGGTTCGCTCCACCAGCCGCTCCATTAGCCGTTGAGCTTCTCTACTACATTGAATAACATGTAAGCAAACTCATAGTTAGAGATCCCCGTACAGACATGGACCCACGTCCAGATGATCCAATGGTGGCACTCATTACCCACCTGGATGCATTGGCACATGACAGGTGGCCATCCCACCAGATGGCAAGCCATACCCGGCATGGGTGGATGATATGCCAGCACACCTGGGATACGAAACCCCACCTTCTCTCCCTTTAATGGGAAAAGGGACCCTCTGCAGCACCTGGACCACTTCAACTCAAGGTGTGCGCCTATGCAAGGGACCCCAGCACGGCACAAGATCGCCAAACACTGTTGTTTTATTCAGACACCGGAGGGGCCAACAGTCGTTTGGTACAGCCAACTCCAAGTCAGATCTGTGTCTAGTTGGGAGGACCTTCACAGGAAATTCCTCTACCAATTTAGCTCTACCAACCAAGAAACAAACATTACAGACCTCTTCAAGTGCAAGAAAAAGCCTTATGAGAGTGTCGCGGACTTTGTCACCCAGTGGAATGGGCTCAAATACTCCATTGACATGCCACTAACTCAGTATAAATTACTGAGGATGTGAGTGGGGAATATCAAAATCGAACTGGTTTCCTCCATGATCACTCAGAACTATCTTGGAGGTTTCTGAGACTTCTTAGATAAGGCCCAGCGCCTCGAAGAAGCCCTGGAATAGGCCAGCCAGGCACATTCGATGCACCATGGAATCCCAGCGTGGAGGGAATCTAGAGTCGAACCTGCCGTGGTGGCCCAAATAGAGGCCCCCAGAAAACTAGAGTTGCTACCAGGGGAGCCAGCTCTGCAGCCCCGCAGTGGTCCACCACTCCTGGCGTAGCTTCTAGCCCTGCACCACCCACCTCGGAATTGGAAGGCGCCTCCGCATAATGCGCAACCACTTCCTAGGTGAGTTAATCAAGTTCTGTCTCCATGGTAGGCTCCTCCGGCCACCCATCTGGGTCAGGCTCATAGACCCCCTCTTCAGGCAGAAGATATTGGACCTATTAGTTCAACGAGGCCCAGGTCCTATGTTACTTTCGCATTGCCTTAGAGTCGTGAATTGTAAGACTGCCTGAGTGTAGAACGCCAGAAGAGGTTAATCTCACTGATCACCCCAACTACTTCCCTTATCACCAGATCATGGGGAACACCATCAAGAAATGCTATGTGTTCAAGGACATGATCCAAGGCAAGATTGAAAAAAACATAATTAGGATGGGACCACCGCCGGCACAAGTGGCGTGCGTCATTGTGGGGTCATACAGCAGTAGTGACGTCGAAGGGGAGTGACAATAGGTTTCTGACCGTGGGTCCCTGAAGTATAATTACCGGATGGCTCACAAGACAGTATCCCATTCCCATGGAATTATTTGTGCATGTCTAAATCATCCAGAGCCTTTAGAAGCTGCATCCACCACTTCTGTATCATCATCTCAGTCGGCCTCTTCCTAGAGGAGCAAGTATCAGCGACGCAATAAAAAGAAACGTGACCCACCAGTGCCATCATTGTCCCACACCCTTGGTGACTTTATTCCCCCAGAGATGGGGATCCCTCCCAGAATCCACCCAGTGATGGATGAATATTCGGGTGATAGTCAGGGGTATGCTTCGGTTAACACCATTGAGTTGGTAAACACCTATATGCCAAACGACGAGGGGGAGCGGTAGTAGAACCACCACAACATCATCAGCTGATGCCAACGTCGGCAGATCTTTGGCCATATGGGTCGTCAGGGCACATCAGTTGGCACCTCCAGCCAGTTTGTTCTTGCCACTAAGACCAGACAGAAGGCCCAACGTAGAGCCAAGCACGCACGAACTCTTCATCAGGTGTCAAAAGGCTTACCTCTAACTCTATTTGTGCTACTAGATCAGGCAGAACCACTATGGTCATGCCACGACCAACTTCTCCCCGCAATAGTCTGATCTCAGTCATCCGGTCCTCTCCCGGCAGCAACACTCTGGGCGTCCACTAGTGAACAACGGGACATGACAAGTACCAGTCATTCGTCGGTCTGGCCAGCAGGGCCCGCTCTGCCTTCTATTAATGAACTACTACCTGCAATCATATGATTGTGCCTAGAACAAATAATGATGTTATTAATCACCTCACCAGCATCCTAGTGAGTCTTTCCATCCTTGAATCCCTTCTCTTGTCGCCAGATATACGCGAAGCACTCACCAAGGCTTTAAGGATCCCCTCCAGTTTGAGACAGAGATAGAAGCTGTAGAGGCTTTCCACACTGATGTTCTTGAGAATTCTGATTGCCAAGATTTCATTTCATTCTTATGAGAGGATGAAGGCTCCCCCATACAGGGGAACATCCGCCCACAGTACATCACCGGCCAATTTAACGGCGTGGAGTTACGCTGATCTCTTATTGACACCGGCTCCTGGATCAACCTTATCCCGATACGGACACAGCAGAAGTAAAATGCACTTCCGATTGTCACCTATCAACCGGTCAAAGTTCTGATGCTTTGCTAATGTGTATAGCAGTACTCGGGTCGAATCATCAGCGATGATACTTTTTAATAGTCGGTTGTTTTTAGTTAATTGTATTTTGATTGGGGGGTTTGTGTGTAGTTCTTATGAAATAATTTATGGATGATGTTTGATTTAACAAATTGATAAATATATGGGTGAGTTAATCATTAGGGAGTTCATCATTTGATATCCTTGAGAATTGCTTTATATTTCATTTAAATTAACACCCACTTCACAAGAAACATTCATTGGAATTCCTAAGTGTTAAATCTTTATTCCAAGACTTAACTAATCTTAGGGTTCTAATAATTGCCATTACTTATTTATGGTAGGGTATTAATGGTTCCAATAATCCATGGAATTTACATGGTAAACAAAATATGTAATTAATCCATGACTTTTTAATTCCAACATACACAATGTTAAATTAACGAATACTCATCGAGAAAATACTCTCATTCACTTAACATCTCTAAATTTTGACTCACCCCAATGTGAAATTTACTCAAAAACATCGAGGTTTAATAATCTTGTTATAATTATTATGATGATAAATTAAGAATATAACAAAAAGAAAGGGATATGAAATGATTGGTGCGTCAAACACACGCACACGAACAATGACAAGAATTAAAAAAACAGACTTTCGGTTGAATGAGGAAGAAAAAGAAGGGAAGAGGATTCAACTATATTTAAACTATTTTATGAAAATTAATATTAAACTACATATGGTCGATGATAATAAGATATATTGAAGAATAAAATTTCATTAAAATAGAATTACAAAACACAAACTTACAAGATTACAAACGAAGAACAACACAAATGTGAAAGGAAACTAAGAGAGGAGGAAGAGTATATCAAGTGAAAACATCAGTATGGAAGGTCCTCCCAAGACTTTTTAAAGGCATTGGTCGTTCCAATTGATGCTCCTCTATTCTGAATTTCCATCCATTTAGCAGGAGAAGATGGGGATGCATTTATAGCCCAATGAAGTGGACTGTTTTCATCCCCAATTTATCTCTCCAATTGGCTTGATGATTTGGACCTCCAAACAGAAGAATCATGAGATATCTCATTCTTCAAAGATGTATTCAATAATGTTGGTTGACCTCTCTCTACATTTGCAGTCATTTGGACTTATGGATCCAATTTTTTAGCCGGTTGATTAAACAATTTTAATCTGTCCATTTCAATCCAATATTTTTGATGTCCAAAATGTGAAAGGGGTTTTGAATAAAAATATGCCTCAAAAGCTGAACTATTTCTACAACAAAGATGTCCTCCTATATCTCTTATATCACACTGCAAAATATCAGCTCTATTTTATGATTTCATCTTGAGATAGGTCATGAATAGTGTAATGATTTTAATTCCCGTCTAGAATGGTGGCCTGGACTTCATGGCATTAGTTGGGCCCCTTGTTCTTGGAGTTGGGCCCTGAAATTTTTACCCATGTTTTTTGGATAATCATTAACACATGGTGGCGTTTCATAAAATATGGTCTTCGGGAGTGAGCCCAGTAACTCAATCATCATGGCTGGTCCGGTTTCTTTACAAATTATTTGGGTCATCTTGTGTGGTCCACATGAGCCTTCAAATGGCCGAATTGGACCATGATTCCTTATAATGATATATGATAAATTAAATAAGAAATCCTTCTAAATAAGAACCAAAAAATTTCAATTATTAGGGTGAGAGTTATAAATAAAATTGTAATCCAACTCTATTGGACTACTTCTAAAAATGATAAAAAATTATACTTAGTATTAAAACATTAATATTTCACACAAATTATGCACATTACATATAAAATCAGTGAAGGGGTATATAATAAGTAATAAAAATATTAATAACATCAACTACCCCACACATAGTCTTGTTCATGTCCTTATGTGCAACTTATATAAAAACATAACAAAATCATTTTCACTCGCAAAAAAATATTAAATTTTTTTCTCCAATCAGGGGAGGTTTAGACTATTTCACTCATCCATTTTGAATTCCACAAAATGTTGTTACAAAAAAATGTTCCAAAACTAATTCATTTTTTTATTCTCAAATTTATAAATGGAAAATATGGACACTCAATTCTCACACCTCTCAAGATGATAAAATTCATTTGTGGAGGTTCACTCTTTCACCAACCAAAAGTGAAAATCTTAGAGTTTGAATGTGCTCTCATCTTCCAATACCTATCCAATGTACACATGAATCAAGAGGCCTTTTTAAAGGGGTTTTCTTGTGGTTATGGGATGGTAGGAATATATTTTCCAGGATAGAGAAGAAGTGGGGTAAAACACCAACATAGAAAAAAGCAATGAACATTTTTTTTGAAATAAAACATGGAGGGAAATGAAAACACATATTTACAAGGGAATTATTGTGTGAATAATGACACAATAGAGTTCAAAAATTTCAAGGGGATGAGAATATGAAATATTTACAAACCACAAAACTTCTCCCAATGACAAAAGAATATAATGCATGTGTTGTTTTTTTCATTTTTTCTCTCATTTCAAATGTTGAACGTGGAAAAAAATCTCACACCCATATTCCAAACCATGATTGATCTCCTCACGACAATAATTGTAATAGTTATAACATGATCAAAGGTTGAAGAAGTGTGATTTTTGACCTACCCAATAAAAACCCCAAATTTTTTGTTCTTTTTTTTTATTTTTTTTAACACTTATCGATATCATTTACAAAATTACATAAATGATATTACATTACATTCCCCAAAAAACACTTAATGAAAACCTCTCCCCCATATGGAAATGGATGCTTTCCCTCATGCATATGATAACATGGTCAAATCAACAAAGGGTACCCATAATAAAATCCGTCCCCCCCATACATAAATTTAAAAAAAAATATGCAATGAAAAATCCATGTTGATGTTGGGTGGGAAAAGGTATGGAAAATTTAATCTGGTTATCAAACACAAGGGTTTCATTGGCTCAAAGGACCTTTCAAAAAGAGGACTAATTTAATGGAAATGGGAGGCTATTTGGCTATTGTGATTCTCATGTGGTTCAGAAAATATCTCTATCATATTAATGCACACTATATTAAGAAATTCAGCTCGAAGGTCGACAAACTCAAGACTCCCAAATGAGGGTGAAAACACACATTTTGAAAAGATGGTCGTAGGTGGCCTTGGCATGAAAGGAAATGTTGTTCCACACAATTTTGGAAAATCATTTTCCATATAAAAAATTGAGCATTGAAAAATTGTTGATTTTGAAAAAAAAATTATTTATCCAAAGTCATGATAAAAATAAATAAAATTGAGATGAAAAGATGTATGTTAACTCCCAAAAATGGTTGGAAAAAAATTTCAAAACTCGATGGTGAGTAAGCATGACTAATGTTTTTTTTATGATTTTTATTAGAGTTTGTTTAGTTTTTAATAAAGAAACTCTCACATAAATGAGAAAGTGAAAATTAATGGGTTTGATAAATAAACTAGAAAAAAATGAAAGGTATAGGAAGAAGAATAAAGAGTTAGAGGGAGGAAGAGAGAGAGAGGGTGAGAGTTAATGGGAATGAGGTGCCCCATGGTTTGGATTTGGTGGGTTTCCATATCCAGCTAGTGGTAGGTCGACTGGAGAAGTTGGGGATCCAATGTAAGTTGATGTTGATCTCAGATTTGGTATCCTTTCATGTTGATGCTTTAACTGATGTCCATTAACCGTGAATTTCATTTTAGAAGAGGGGTCTTGGACTTGCACTACACCAAATGGATAAAAATTAGTAATAAGAAAAGGACCTTCCCAATGAGAATTAAGCATAGCTGGTTAAAGAAGAAATCGAGAATTCAAGATCATTACATTTCTACCTTCACAGAATACATTTCTCAGAATGTGTTTTTCATGGAGTACCTTACCCTTTTCATTGTACAGATTGGAATTTTCATAGGATTCAAGTCGAATCTCCTCCAGTTCCGCCAATTGGAAAAATATTTCTTCACCAGGTTTTTCACAACCAAAATTACAGGTTTTCACAGCCAAAAATGACTTATGTTGCATTTCAACTATTATATGACATGCTTTTCCAAAAACTAGCCTAAAAGGAGACATCCCAATGGGTGTTTTATTGGCAGTTCGATAAGCCCAAAGTGCTTCAACATGTATTTCATGCCAGTCTTATCAGGTTTGTTTTACAATTCTCTCAAGCACTCTTTTCACTTCTCTACTAGAATTTCCATCCATGCCATTTGTTTGGGGGTGATATGAAGTTGAATTTTTATGTACAACCCCATTCTTTTTCAAATCATATTCCACAGTTTTATTACAAATAATGGGTTCCTAAATCACTAGTGAAGGCACGTGGTGTACCAAATTGATTGAAGATGCATGTATTTAGAAACTCACTAAAAGGATTTTCTTTTCCTGGTCTATATTTTATTTCAAGGTAAAACTCTTGGAGCATTAGGATCCATCTTATTATCCTTGTTTTGGAATCAATTTTCTTGAGTAAGAACATTATTGTAGAATGGGCTTTGAATATAATGATTTTTGGCACCAATGAGATAGGGTCAAAATTTATCTATTGCAAAAAACAACAAAAAAGAGCATTTTTAGTGATAGTGTAGTGAGATTGATTTTCATTCATTTTTTGAGGCATAATAGATGACATGAAGAATTGTTTCTCTTCTTTGACCACGAACACCCCCAACAACTCTATCAGAAGAATCACACATCAACTCAAAGGGAAAGGACCAATCTGGGGGATGGATTTTCTGGGTAGATGTAAGAGAAGTTTTGAGTTCAATGAAGTCTATCTTGCAAACCTCATCAAAATGGAAGGTGACATCATTTTTGAGCAACCGAGTGAGTGGCAGGGAAATTTTACTAATGTTATGGATGAATCACAGATAGAAACCGGCATGACTGATGAATGAACAGATGTCTATAATTGAAGAGGGTTCAGGTAGTCATTGGATTACTTCAATTTTGGTAGGATCAACTTCAATACAATCTTTTGAAACTATGTTCCCTTGAACAAACCTATTTTCAACCATGAAGTGACATTTTTAAAAAATTAACACAAGGTTACACTTGACACACTTTTGAAGGACTAGAGAGAGTGAATTCAAAAAAGATTCAACTGACTCACCATAAATGGTGATGTCATCCATGAAGACTTCGATGAATTGTTCAATGAATTCTGAAAAGATACTCATCCTAAACCTCTAGAATTTTGCAGGAGCCTTGGGAAGGCCAAAAGGCATTATTTTATCTGCATATGTTCCAAAGGGGAATGTGAAAGTAGGCTTTTCATGGTCCTAAGGTGAAATTGGGATTTGTAAGTAGCTGGTGTAGCCATCATAAAAGCAAGAGAGTGACATTCCAGCTAATAGTTCTAGCATTTGATCAAGTAATGGAAGAGGGTTGTGATATTTTCTTGTTTCAACATTCAATTTCATATAGTCGATGCACACACGCCATTTGTTATTCACTCGAGTTGTGACTACCTCTCCATGATCATTTGTGATAACAGTTATCCCACACATCATAGGTACAACTTGAATTGGACTAACCAATTCCCTATAAGAAATTGGGTAGATAATACCATATTGAAGAAGCTTGGTGATCTCTTCCCTAACTACCTCAAGGTTGAGTGGATTGAGTCTTCTTTGTGGTTGTCTAATTGGATTGGATTATTCATCAAGATGGATGTGATGCATGAAAAGAGCATGATTGAATCCCGGTATTTCATATAGGGTCCACTGTAAGGCCTTTTATGTTTTCCTATAACACTTGAGAAAGTTTGGCCTCCTCAGTTTAGGTAAGTGAAGAAGAGATAATGACAGGATAAGAGGGATCATGGAAAAGGAATGCATATTTCAGGTGTTCAGTAAGAGGTTTTAGATTAGTATCATCTTTCATTTGTGGGTTAGACATCTCAGGAATGGATGAAGGGACATCAGTTTCTTCAGATTTATTTTACATAATAATATCCAAGGTGGAGTAGTAGAGATCATAGTTGATGTGGCATTCAAGACAGTTTTCAAGTTACTTTAGATTTATGGAGTCTATGAATGAGAGGTCGACATCAACTTCACCATTTATGACTTGGATATTCATGTCATAGATTTGAAAAGATCCTTTATCATCAGAATAGGATGAACATGATGCAATGGGGTTCAATTGACTCATAGAAGTTTCCTCGGATGCATGGACTGAGAATTTAGAGTAATCCTCATATGGGTATCACATGGCTTGAAAAATGTTGAATTTGGCCATTTGGTCAACAAATTCCATGGATAAGATGCTTGAATGGACATCAATAATGGTTCTTGTTTTCATTAGGAATGGTCTTCCTTGAATTAAGGGAGATCGAGAATAATTCATCTCACCTTCCATGTCAAGGACATAGAAATCAGCTGGGAAGATAAGATCATTAACACGAACACGGACATCCTCAATTATTCCCTCAGTACTGGTTGTCCCTCGATTGGCTAATTGAATGACAACACTAGTTGGATGTAAGGTACCTAGAATAAGGTTGGAGAATATGGATTTGGACATGAAATTAATTAAGGATCCTAAGTCTATGAGTGCATCATCAAAGTTAGAACATTCAATTTGGAATGGAACTGTAAAGTTCCCTGGATCTTTGCACATTATGGGATAGACTGATGGGTGGAAACATTTTCAAAGGTCCTAAGTTTCCTCTTGTGGGGGCACAATTACTTAAGAAACATGGCATACATAGGAATTTTTTTCTAGAATATAAGAGGGGAATGTTGACTTCAACATGTCTAAACATGTCGAGCATTTTAGGATCAGGTTAAATGGACTTCTTTATCTTAGAAACAGCTTGAGGAAAAGGAATTGGGTTCCTATGTGGAATAGAAGGAGGTGTGAGAATGTATTCAGGTTCCTGTTAGCGTATATTTTTCTTTTAATTTTCTAGGTAAACATTTAATGGGGGTTTATATGACTTATCTTGACCTATAGTGATTTTATTTCCTAATCTAAGTGAAATTTTACTTAAATTACCCTTGGGATAGGTAATGGTTGAGATGGGAGTCGAGAAGAATTGGATGGCTGATGCTAACTAAGGTGGGATACAAGTTGACCAATTTGGGTTTCAATGTTCTTGAGGCTGGAACGGGTGAAAGAGGCATGATCTTAAACAACACATTCCCATGGTTTCATGGAAGAATAGGCTTGTCCCGAACTAGGATTACCTATATTTTTGTTCTCGGGAAAGCAATTTTGTTGGTTTTTGAATTGGGAAGGCTCACTAGGATAATGGAATCCAAGAGGAGGATTGTTCTTTTGATGTTGAGGAACAAAAGGATAATGTTGTTGGAAGTTACCATCACCTTGACCATATTGGAATTGGTTTTGGTTTTGAGGAGGGAATTAAGGATGATGAGATACGGGATTACCATACCTGAGGCCTTGGTTATAGGAAGAACAGTAGGGCTCAGAGTGAGGTTGGTTAATGTTTATAACAAACTATCCTAATAGTTGAGTGTTAGTTTTCTAATGAGCATATGCTACATTGAGCTCCATTGTTATAGATGAATCAGATTTATCTTCTTGAAGTTGTGTAATGTGTCTGTTGGATGAGTTGGAGAGTTGCAGATTCCACAGTTTTGGATAGGTCTAGGAAACATTGATCGCGGAGAATATGAGGTTTGGGATTTGGTTTCCACAGCTAGTTGTTCGAGAAGACCTGTAAGTTCGCTCATCCACTCGGTCATTTTTTAGTTCAATTGATAGATTATCTTGTTCTTGTTTGACTTGAGCATGTCCTAGAGTATGGAATTGTTGTGTGTTTACAGCCCTGTTACATATGAGATCTCTTATAGCTGCGGGAGTTTTATCAACAAGAGCACCGCCACTTGCGGTATCAATGAGGGTTATCTCCATTTGCAATAACCCATCATAAAAGTATTGGATCAAGAGTTGATCAGGAATTTAGTGTTGTGGGCTGGTTGCAACATGATTTTTGAACCTCTCTCAGCATTCATAGAGTGATTCAATTGGGAACTGACGGATACCACTTATTTCCTTTCAGATAGAAGCAGTATGAGAAGCAGTAAAGAATTTATCTCAGAAGAGTTGCTTCATGTCATTCCCTATTTTTAATGAACTAGGAGGAAGTTAGTAAATCCATGACTTGGCAGTGTCAGCTAGGTAGAAATAGAATGCTCGAAGTTTTATTTGTTCCTCAGAAACCTCATGAGGCTACATGGTAGAGCACACTATTTGGAACTCTTTACGGTGGAGATGTGGATCCTCACCGACTAGCCCATGGAAATGAGGAATAAGGTGAATTAAAACCAATTTGAGTTTGATGTTTTCCTCTATGTTTGGATATTGAATACCAAGAGGTTGGTAATTCAAATCAGGGGTAGTAAGTTCATTTAGTGTTTGTTCCCTGGGATTGGCCATATATAATTCAATTGGTTATCCAAGGACTGGTTCTTGAATGAGTTGATTATATCTTATGTTACTCCAATTTTGGCAAAGTGTTCACCCAATTTCAAGGTCAAACAAATTCAAGGAATTGTTGGGGAGTCTATGGGGCATTTAGATAGATGTTGGACGGAAAATGAAGACTGGTTTTTATCTGTGTTTTTTTTTCAATTTTTTTATTTTTTTTTGTTTTTCTAACAATAACCAGAAACGAATTACTATTCAAACCACCATCCCTGGAGATGGCACCATTTGAAACACACTACTGATTGCCGCATATCGACCGGTCAAAATTCCGATGCTTTTCTAATGTGTATAGCAGTACTCGGGTCGAATCCTCAGCGATGATACTTTTTCATAGTCGATTGTTTTTAGTTAATTGTATTCTAATTGGGGGGTTTGTCTGCAGAGCTTATGAAATAATTTACAGGTGATGTTTGATTTAAAAAATAGATAAATATTGGGGATAGTTAATCATTAGGGAGTTAATCTTGTGATACTCATGAGATTTTCTTTATATTTCATTTAAATTAACACCCACTTCACATAATAACGTTGATTAGAATTCCTAAGTGTTGTGGCCTTAATCCAAGCCTTAACTTTACATAGGGATCTAATCATTACCAATACTTGTTTATGGTAGTGTATTTATAATTCCAATAATCCATGGAAACCACATGTTAAACAAAATCTGTCATTAGTCCATGACATGTTAAGTAAAACATACACAATTTTAAATTAATGAATACTCATTGAGCTACTACTCTCAATCACTTAACATCCCTAAGTTATGAATCACCCCAATGATAGATTTACTCAGCAATTTGGGTGTTTAATAATATGGTTATAATTATTTTGATGATAATTTAAGATTATAATTAAAATAAAGGGATAAGAAAAGAGTGGTGCGTCGAACACACACACACACGATCAATGATAAGCATTAAAAAAACGATCTTTCGATTGAATGGGGAAGCAATTGAAGGGAAGGGGATTCAACTGTATTTAAACTATTTTAATATCATTAATATTAAAATACATATATTGGACGAGAATAAGATATATTGAAGAAGAATCATTGATTAAAACAAAATTACAAAACACAAACATACAAGATTACATACTTAGAACAACACAAAAGTGAAAGGAAACAAAGTGATGAGGAAGTGTATCACAAGTGAAAACATGGGTATGAAAGGTCTTCCCAAGACTTTGAAAAGGCTTTGGTTGTTCCAATTGATGCTCCTCTATTCTGAAATGCCATCCTCATTTAAGGAGAGGAGGGGGATGCAGTTATATCCCAAGGAAGTGGACTGTTTTCATTCCCAATATGTCCCTCTATTAGGATCGACGATTTGGACATCCAGACAGACGAATATCGAGATATATCCTTCTTAAAAGTTTTATAAAATAATGTTATCTGTCCTCTTTCAAAATTTGTAGTCATTTGGACCTATGGACACAATGTAATGGCCGGTTGATTAAACAATTTTAATCTGTCCATTTCAATCAAATATTTTTCAAGTCAAAATTGTGAATGGGTTTTTGAATAAGAATATGCCTTCAAAACCAAATTATTTCTTCAAAAAAGTCGTCTGCCTATATATCCTCTTTCACAATGAAAAATATAAAATCAATTTGATTATTACGTCATTAGATATTTCATGAATATTGTACGGATTTTAATTACATTCAGAATAGTGGGATGGAATTCAAAGAAATAGATGGGCCCCTTGTTCTTGAAGTTTGTCCCTGAAATTTTTATCCATGATTTTTTTGGTTAATCAAAAACACATGGTGTCATTTCCAAAAATATGGGCTTCTGGAGTGAGACCAGTTACTCAATCATCATGGTTGGTCCAGTTTTTCACAAATTCCCTAGGTCATCTTGGGTGGTCCATATGAGCCTTCAAATGGCCTAATTGGACCATAATTATTTATAATGATATATGTTAAATTGAACAAGAAATACTAAAAAACAAAAACCACACAATTTTAATCAGTAGGGTGAGAGTTATAAATAAAATAGTAAACTGAAACAATTAGAATACTTCTAAAAATGCTCTAAAATTATACTTAGTATTAAAACATTAATACATCACACAAATTATGCACATTTCATATAAAAGCAGTAAAGGGATATATAATAAGTCATGAAAATATTAATAAATTCTGAATGTTAGGGTTATATGAATATGAACTAACTCCCTCTAAATTAAGAATCCAGGGATACTACAGTACAGAGAAGACCCCAGTCGGCAAGATCCGTCAGAAGACCCAATTCGGCGGCCTAGATTCCAACATTGAGTTCATGGTTGTCTCCCATGACATCATGTGTAATGAATTGATGGGCAGGCCATGGCTCCACCGGCATGCGGTGGTACGCTCATCGCATCACCAATTCCTCAAGTACTCACTTAATGGTCGAGTGGGCGTAAAACCAAGGTGATTCATCTCCTTTCGTCTCTTGTGAAGCCCACTATTTGGAAGCTGACTATTATAAAGGATAGGATAAACAAGTCCAAGTGAGTGAAATTTATCCCATCACCGATACGGTTGACCCTTGGGCAGGCTTGAATGACGCCTACGTCTTCCCGATCCATCAGTTGGAGGCCATGACCCCAGATATGAGGCAATGTTTTTTCATTTCCGGGACAAGGGGGAACCATGTTCTCAAATCCAGGAAGCGTCAGAAGGTCAAATAATATTCTTATATGAACGAGGCCTTAGTAATCCTGGAGTCTCCCACTCCCATTAGGTATCGGGATGTCCGACTCATGGCAACGAGAGTACATCACCCTTGTCTGTTTCGCCAGGCTGGAATAAGTCGCCTCCAGCCGATTCTCCACTACTACTTTGATATAATCAAGTGTGGCCCCTTGGGATGGAGACCAGATGGGATCGGGTCGACAGCCTTCATCGCTATGGTATTGGCAGTACCAGAGTGCCCCGATACTATAACCAATACTGCACAAGATGGTTCCAGACTCCCTTAGGGGCCTGGTAGCTTATAAAGAAACTTCCCCCATGGAGGATGCCTATGTAAGTGGAGAAGAGGATATAAATGATTCCCCCTTGCCTTTGCGGAAGGCGTATCCACCATGTTTGATGTGTTGGTACTGGTTAACCTTAGAAGTGAAGCAGAATAGAGACCCACATTGATCAGTGCTGCCATGCCCCCCGAAGAGCAGTAGGGGTATGTAGAATTCCTTAAACAGAACAGTGATGTGTTTTCCAAGAGTTACGATGAGATACCGGGACTAGATACCCAGGTAGCTGTCAACCGCCTCAGCCTTCCAGCAAATCATCGCGGATTCAAGCACCTTCCTAGAAAGATGCACCCTTCTAACAGTGTCGTGGTAGAGGCCGAGGTTGACAAGCTCATCTGAGCCAACATTGTTAAGAAGGTTCAATACCCCAAATGGATAGCCAACATTGTACCAATCAGGAAGAAGAATAGACATATCAGAGTCTGTATCAACTTTCATGATCTCAAACGCCATTGTTCGAATGACAATTTTCTAATTCCTGTGATAGATCTCTTGATTGACGCTACAACATGGTTCCAGGCCCTCTCATTAATGGATGGTTAGTCTGGATATAATCAGATCCAGATGGCCCTCTAGGATGAAGAATCCACAGCTTTCAGGGCCCCCCAAGGTACTTTCTGTAACCAGGTTATGCCCTTCAGCCTGAAGAATGCAGGTGCCACTTATTGGAGGGCCATGCATCGCATATTAAATCCAATACTCGAGAAATTGTTGGAGTAATTGTGGATGATCAGGGGGCCAAATCTCTCCCACACCAGGACCATTTCAAGGATCATGATAAATTGTTCGGCTTCCTCCGTTCCTTCAACCTAAAGATGAACCCATTGAAGTGTGATTTTGGAGTCACCTCCAGCATGTTTTTTTTGGATTTGATGTCAGTTACCGAGGCATCAATATCGACCTGGAAAAGATCAGGGCCATCAACCAGATGCCTCCCTATGTAATATTCGGGAGCTTTGAGGTCTCCACGGCCACTTGACCTATATACGCCGATTCATTGCGAATCTGGCCAGCAAGTGTAATCCCTTCTTTCAGTTCATGAAGTAGGGCACCACTTATGAATGGGATGTAGAGTGACAGACCACCTTTAAGGAAATCAAGTAGTATCCGCTCCGGCCAATGGAATTTATCCCACCCGTCTCTAGGAATCCATTGGTCTTTTATGTCACCACCCCGAAATGGTCACTTGGTGCCCTTCTTACCGTGAAGAACAATGAGGGGACAAAGAATAGCCTTTTGTACTAGAGCCGCATTCTCCTCGATACGGGGACCAGATACTTCCCCATCATGAAAATTTGCCTTGTGCTCGTATTCACTGTACATAAATTGTGGCATTACCTGCAGAACCACAATGTACAACTGCTGTCTCTAGTAGACATGTTGAACTAAATCATATGTTGTCCCATGCTTACTGGCCGACTAGCACGGTGGGCGGTTGTAACGCCCCAACCCCAGTTACCCAGAGTCAGTGCATTATTACGTGACATTGGCATGATCACAAAAGATCAAGTATCTAAAGACTGATTAGTTTAGTATCCTTGGAAACACTAGATACATTCATAAATGTTACATTACATCATATAGTTAAAAACTACAATAACATAGTCTCTATAGTCCACACTCATATACCCTTTAGACTATCCATGCAGGTCAGTCATAATATATTTCTTCACGTCCTAAAAAGAATAAAACATAGAAAGGGGTGATCTCAGATTCATAGGGAGGATAACAATATAGTGGAAACTTTCATAAATAAATATAAACATTTGACACAATGTATAACTAAAAGAAAATCCTTTTAAACATGATCTTCAGCATAATATGGAAAAAATAAAATAATATAATTCCATTTACTTATTCAGATGGATATTCAACAAGTCGAATAATTACATGCAATATCAATAACCACATTCATAATTTTGGAATGCATAATGCCAGACTATCATAACCACGTAGACAAGGCCTTCTGCCAAGACTACAAATAAGATTTTTTCATGGCCTCGTGCCAAGGCACTAGTTTGTCTCATTAGACAAAATGATGAATCAAGGAGCTATATCAGGCTCCACCCATCACTTACTATGTCCAATGCAGTCCTTATATGAATAGGTTTAAACATATCATAAACCATAACATAATCATATCACATAAAACATGAGTAAAGGAAACATAAATTTTCAAAATTTCAATCACAATATATCAATACAGAAAATTGATATAATAAAACCATTTTCAATACCAAAATAAAATAAAAGTAATATATGGTATTTATTTTTCATTTAAAAGATGTTATGGCTTATAGAGGAAGCCGAAACTCAAATAATGGTCACGACGGTGGAGAAGTCGTTGTCACTGCATACATAAGACAAAACATTCCTTTTGTCATTTAGTAAGAATGCTTCGTATAAAAATATTCCTTTTGAATAAAAGTAAAAGTCCAACAGGTTTATACACCTCATAAAAAAAATTTGTATAAAATAAAATATGCCTCAATGAAAGGAGATTGAGATGAAGTTCCTTACCTCATGTCCAACTTGACTCAATCATTCTTTAACCTCCTGAATAATAAACTATAGTTAATTTATATTTTCATAAGAACCCTTTTCATGTTCATTATTCCTTTTATATCACTTATTACCATGTTATGAAAATTATGTAGTCATTTAAGTTAATTACGGTCGTTTTGTTAATCATTGGTACTTGAGTAAACAATAAACTTCTTATAATTTCAAGTTGTTAATGTGGTAAAATATCCATTATCTCAAGAATTATATTAATGATCTTGATATCATGTATATCATATATATCCGGTATATACATGCATTTATAATATTATATAACATTTAGAGGTAAGAAATGAAATGCACGGTTCATGGAGACAGTAAGCCGTACGAACGCATGAACACTACATTCATTTCAATTTCATATTTAATGGAATGAAATCATGATTATATAATGGTATTTTATAATTCCAATATAATATAATATCATTTAACTCCTTCCATTATACATCCCACATATGGCATTAACGAATCAACTCACATTGATGGGGCTGTAGCCCACATTTCTTAAAATGAAATTATCGTGTTTACCCATAATGGAAACCATAAAGGATTTCCATAAATGAAAAATATAGAAGAGTAAGGAAAAAATAAATATAATATATATCATATATAAATATATTGACATCTTAATGGCCACCATGAAAGGTGTTAAAAGAATATTGAACAATCATCGTTTTGTGAGGCAGTAATTCCCCACCCACAGAAACAGTTCTGTCATAACCATTAGACGGAGGTGTGTGTAAGTTTAAATCAAATAATTCTCATAACAGCATCCTATTATATTGAATATACCATTTTTGTTACAAAATAATGGAATAAAAAGGGTTTAAGGAGTTCGAGAATCAAAATAAAACAAAAGAACCTAACAGAATACATTACCTTAAAACCGGGTAACTCTTTTTAATTTGAGCCAAATTTTTACATGGGAAGACTTGTGCCTAAAGTGAGGCTTATAGGAGTATGATAGGGAAGTTTAGAGTATATTTGGGCAGAGTTTTGCCGAGATAATTGGATTTGAAGGTGTAAATAAGGTGGTAGAGGTGGGGGCCTTTTACAAGAGGAGAGGAGGGGCTCTTTTGGAAAGATTGAAATGTTACTTTATTATGAAATTATTTTCAGATTTTAAAGGTCCCACAATGATATATTTCGAGGATAAGGTGATAAGAGTTCAAAATATACCAATCTTATAGGCCTTAGACAATTATAGGTCTTAGATAGTACATTATCTTTTCATTTTATTTAAATCGTTCATTAATGAACAATCACTGCCTCATCATGGTGTCATAAATAAATTTATTTATTTAATTTCTGAAAATTTTAAAACAAATACCATGATGTAAGAATTTTTGTTAGCTTTCCAATGACAATTTATAGTCTAAGAGATAATTTATGTTGAAAAAATTAAAATTTTTTACTTAGGTGTTACATACTTTTGTTATATTTTCCTTTTTTAAAAATATAAAATGATAAAATGTCATTATCACAGAAAATTGATTTCATGGGGTCCTTAAGTGGGAACAAGGCATTACATGGTTGGAAATGACACAACCAGTATAATTAAGACACGTTTTAGGGTCATTTTATATTATTATGATATTATTTCATTACCCTTAACTACCCGATTACCAAATAATCATGATAAATAAAGATAATTGTCGTCATTACTATTCATAATGTCCAAAAACAAAAGAGTCTTAATTAAATAATTTGGACCTTATAATTCCAAATATGGAATCCATTTTACCAAATTCTAAACACAGAAATCGATGAAATTAATTTAAAAATTATTCCCTCTTTCAAAACAAATAGTGTGTTTTTAAGAAACAATATCAATCAAAAGATTGAGAATTGTTTATGACTATTTTCAAAGTAAAATTAATTATATTGACCAACATTGGATTAAATGGTAAAAATATATTCTATTTATACTTTACTACCACTAAATAGTATAATTTATCTCTAAAAATTATATTGATTAAAAAATTTGTTTTTAATTAATATTTATTATTTTGTAATACTCATCAAAAATTGGCAGTTCTCAGAAAAATACCAAATAAATCAACATAGGCTAATTTTGATATTCTGAATCCAATAATGAAGTCCAATTTGAAAAATAAAATTTATACAATTTCAAAAATGTGGGTATTACTATTTATAACGGCTACTTTGATTGGTTCGCCGTGTGTTAGAACTCGAGGTTGCCTACAACACATGCTAATGTATTATTCAAAGAGAAGCGTACCATGGATGCTTGGGGTGTTACATTCTCCCCTCCTTAAAATAATTTCGTCCTCTAAATTTATAGAATATTGCTGCATAAAAAGACTCTGTTGGTTCTTCATCATATGTTCCTCGGGTTTCCACGTTGCCTCTTCCATCTTATGGTTCCTCCATAGCACTTTTACCAGACGAGTCGTCCAGTTTCTCAGCACTTGATCTCTCGTATTCAGAATCCTAACAGGCTCTATTCAATAAGACAGATCGGGTTCCAGTTCTAATTCCACGTAGGTGTGTACATGCATTGGATCAGGCATGTATTTTCTCAACAGTGATACGTGGAACACATCGTGAACTTTAGAGAGACTTGGAAGCTTTTCCAAATGGTATGATACAGCCCCAATTCATTCTAGAATTTCTAATGGTCTGATGTAACTAGGACATAATAATCCATTCGTACCAAATCGTATAACTCCCTTCCATGGAGATACCATCAAGAAAACATGATCTCCTGCCTGAAAATCCAAATCCTTCCTTTGGTTATCGACATACCTCTTCTGCCTACTTTGAGCTGCTTTGATGTGGTTTTAGATTACCTTTACCATTTCCATCGTTTCCTCCACTAGTTCTGGGCCTAGAAGTTTTCTTTCACCAACATCATCCCAACAGGTTGTTGTGCGACATCTCTTTCCGTATAACACTTCATATGGTTCCATACGAATACTTCAATGGAAGCTATTGTTATAGGAAAATTCCACCAGAGGTAAATATTGATCCCACATACCCTGAAAGTCATGTGAGCATCATTTCAACATGTCTTCAATGGTTTGAATAGTCCGTTCTGATTCTCCAACTTTTTCAGGGTGGTAGGAAGTGCTCATATGAAGTTCAGTATCCAGAGATTTCTGAAAACTTTTCCAAAATATTGATGTAAAAAGAACATCATGATCCAAAACAATTGATAGGGGTACTCCATGAAGTCTTACAACTTCGTTAATATACAGTCTTTCTAAACGTTCAAGTGGTAAATATTCTCTTATAGAAATAAAATGTGCTGACTTGGTCAGACGATCCACAATGACCCATATTGCATCATTCCTTCTAGGAGTATTTGGTAGTCCCATGACAAAGTCCATCGTTATATTATCACATTTTCAATCAGGTTTGGGAAGAGGATGCATAAATACTCCCGGAAGTTGCCTCCCATCATTCACTTGTTGACAAACCATGCATCATTATATGAAATCAACAATCTCCCTCTTCATGTTGTCCCACCAAAAATGTTCCTTCAACTCCCTATACATCATAGTTTTACCAAGGTGTATAGAGAAATTGGAAGTATAAGCATCATCCAATAATTCATTTTTTAGACCAGCTATATTGGGAAAACAAAGTCTCTTCCCAAATTTCAAAATTCTGTCTTCATACACAATGTCACTCAATCTCCCATCATTGACAACTTTAATCTTATTTTGGAAATCTTTATCACCTTTTTGAGAACTCTTAATCCTTTCTAGTAAAGATGGTTTGTAAACAATTTGAAAACGAATTGATGTTTCACCTTCCATAGTTATTCCCATGTCCATCTTCACTAGATCCATGAAAATATGATCCCTTTAAATTATCATATTGTTCACAACACCATGATCATTTCTTCTCAAATCATCTGCCACCATATTTGCCTTCCCTAGGTTGTAGTGTATCGTTAAATCATAATCCTTGAGTAATTCAAGCCATCTCCTTTGGCTCATGTTGAGTTCTTTTTGTGATAAAATATACTTGAAACTCTTGTGATCTGTATAAATCTCACATTTATCACCATAGAGATAGGGTCTCCATATCATCAATGAAAAGATCACATCTTCTAACTCGATATCATGAGTAGGATCGTTTTTCTTATGAGTTTTCAACTGTCATCATGCATAGGCAATAACCCTATCATTCTGTATAAGGACACAGTCAAGTCCTTTCTTAGATCCACCATTATACATAGCGAACCCATCATTCCCCAATGATAGTGTCAATATAGGGGCATTGACTAATATTCTCATTAGTTCTTATAAACATTCTTCACACTCTTTTGTCCAAACAAATTTAACCCCTTTACACATGAACTTTGTTAATGGGTTATCCACCTAGGCAAAATTATCAACGAAATGTCAATAATAACCTTCTAAACCAATAAAACTACGTACCTCAGTTATACTCATTGGTGCTGGCCATTATTGGATTGCTCTTGTCTTAGAAGGATCAACCGACATTCCATCCTCAGAGATAATATGGCCAAGAAACGAGATCTCATGAATCTAGAATTCACACTTGCTAAACATCCCATATAATTTGTGTCTTATAACAGTCTTTAGGATAATGCGCAAGTGATTTTCATGATATTCATAGAATTTGGAGTATACCAAGATATCATCGATAAATACCACTACAAAATCATCGAGATATTCCTTGAAAAAATTGTTCATTGGATCCTTTAAAACAGAGGGTTCATTAGTCATCCCAAAAGGCATTACTGTAAACTCGTAATGCCCGTACCTGGTTCAAAATGATATCTTCGGAATGAATTCCTTATTGACACACAACTGATGATATCCAGATCGAAGGTCAATCTTTGAAAAGTATTGATCTTCATGCAGTTGGTCAAATAAATCATCAATGTGAGGCAGGGGATACTTGTTCTTTATTGTTATAGCATTGATCTACTTGTAGTTGATACATAACCTCAAAGATCCATATTTATTTTTAACAAAAAGAACATGGGATCCCCATGGAGAAACACATGGGAGAATAAATCCCTTATTACTCAATTCCTCTACTTGTTTCTTTAGTTCAACTAATTCCACATTGGTCATTATATAAGGGGTCTTCGATATGGGCCTTGAACCAAGAATTAGGTCATTAGAAAACACAACTTCTTGTTCTAGAGGATACCCAGGAAAATATTTTGGAAACACATCAATATATTTTCTCACAATAGTTACATCCTCTATTTGGACATTCCATTTCTGACCCATAGTTATTCCAATCTCTTACTCCCCAATAAGTGAATTTAGTTGAGCTACTAGGGGTGGATATAGATAATAAGTAGGTGGAGACGATTCAGATATAAAGATAAGGTGTTCCTTATCATCATTATCAAAAATCATAACATCTTTCTTCTTACAAACAATTTTTTCATCATGGTCTGAAAGACAATCCATACCGAGGATTATATCAAATTTAATCATGGGTATAATGATGAGATCAGCAGATAAAGAACATTTATGTGCTCTAATGGGAACAGATTCACAAAAGATTGTTGCAATGATACTTCCCGTCAGAGTTTTGACTAATATCACCCTTGTTGAATAAAATTAGAAATATCTAAATTTCATAGAAAACATGGAAGATATGAAACAATTCGATGATCCATAATCATATAAATCATTTTCTAATCTTGATGAAACCATTAAATTACCACACACCACATCTTTCGGAGCTTCTACCTTAGCATTAGTGATAGCATACGCTTGTCCTTGATCCCTTGGCCTTTTCTAAGGTAAGTTCCCCTGACGCTTAGGACATTAATTTGTATAATGTCCCCTATCTCTACAATTATAGCATTCCACATTGACAGAAACTCACTTTCCCTTACAATCATGATCTTGGTGGCCTTTTTCACCATACTTGTAACATACTCCCATTTCATTCAATCAAGTACCGGGATGTTTCTTCCCACATTTACTACAGGATGTATAATCAAATTTTCCCTTCTTCCCATTATTTCCATTTCTAGAGTGGTCACCAGATCTCTTCTTCTCTTGTTTTTCTTTAAAGTTGTAAGACTTAGCGAATTCATTTTCTATCTTGATTGCATATGAGAAAATATGTTCGTACGAAGAGAAATATTGTGAGACTAAGGCTCAATGGAGAAATGATTTTAACCCATCAAAGAAACGATCAATCTTACTTCTAGGGTTACGTATATAATCTGATGCATGCATCGCTAACCTTGTAAAGTTTGCCTCATACTTTGCGATATTCTCATCCTGCTTTTGCCTCATACTCAGAAATTGCCTTTCCATATCTACTTGATCTTCACGAGGAATGTACTCTTATAATAAGATCTCTATGAACCCCCTCCATTACATATTTGATACTTCACAATCTTCCTTCATTTTTTGTATCAATGACCACCATTGATCAGCATCTCCAGTGAGGCGATAAATTCCCATGTCAACTTTTTTCCTTTCCCTGCTCCCCAAAGCCTGAAATATTTTCTCTAGGGAACCTATCCATTTTTCAGATAATAATGTATTTTTAATCCAATTGAATGTTGGTGGTTGTTGCCTCATGTAGCGATATAACATTGATCTTCCACGTTGTGGATCAGGGTGCTCCATTCGAGTAATGTTATTATTCTTAACCTGAGTTAGTCATCCCAGTATGGTGAGGAGCTAATCAGCACAAGTTGTATCACCAGATCCACTATAATTATCTTGAGCAAGTGGGTAATTCCTACATGGAGTGAGTGCATTGATACAGTTTTTATTCTTTCCACTAGGCACCATTTCTAAACAATGTCATAAACTAGATTAGTTTATGAATCGAAATACATAACAACAATCTTTCAAAACACCTAACATAACTTGAACAGTTTATGGATATAATCCATAATCATAGAAATGTTTTTCTTTGAGGAAGTATATACTCATAAACCCTTCATAATGGTTTGTAAAGAAATCATAAATTATTCTAAGCATATCCCCCTGGAGTTTCATAACCAAGAGTGCAGCACGGCCCGTTGTCGTGCACCAGTTCCCATTCGAGTCTAGCTCAAAGCATTGTTTTCGGGTTTTACCCCTAGGTACATCTGTGCCAGAGCCGCCTCTAACTGCTCGTATCCAGACAAGGATGTATTGCATGGAAAATACACAAAATATATACTTTGCCAAAATTCTAGGATTCCCTTCTTTACTAATCCTCAAAGTCTATATTAGGGCTATGTGATATAATCATAGTTAATCTATATCTAGCTTCCGAGGATAGTATTAACCTCCCTCTGATACCAATTGTAATGCCCCGACCCCAGATACCCAGAGTCGGTGCATTATTATGTGACATTGGCATGATGACAAAAGATCAAGTCTCGAATGACCGATTAGTTTAGTAGCCTTGGAAACACTAGATACATTCATAAATGTTACATTAAATCATAAAGTGAAAAACTACAATACCATAGTCTCTATAGTTCACACTCATATCCTTTTCAGACTATCCCTGCAGGTCCGTCATAAAATATTTCATCACATCCTGGGAAAAATGAAACATAGAAAGGGGTGAGCTCAGATTCTCTGTAAGGATAACAATATAGCGGAAACTCTCATAAATAAACATAAACATTTAAGGCAATGTATCAATAAAAAAGCCTTTTAAACATGAACTTTAGCATAATATGGAAAAAATAAAATGAAATAATTCCATTTACTTATTCACATGGATATTCTACTAGTCAAATAATCACATACAATATCAATAACCACTTTCATAATGATGGAATGCATAATGTCAGACTATCATAACCACGTTGCCAAGGCCTCCTCCCAAGACTACGAATAAGATTTTGTCATGGCCTCGTGACAAGACACTAGTTTGTCTCATGAGACCTACCGATGCATCGATGAGCTATAGCGGGCTCCACCCATCACTTACTAAGTCCAATGCAATCCTTATATGAAAGGTTTAAACATATCATAAACCATAACATAATCGTATCACATAAAACATGCATAAAGTAAACATAACATTTCCAAATTTCAATCAAAAGATATCAATACAACACATTGATATAATAAAACCATTTTCAATACCAAAATAAAATAAAAGTAAAACATGGTATTTATTTTTCATTTAAAATAAAAGTTATGACTTGTAGAGGAAGCCGAAACTCAAATAATTGTCATGGAGACGGAGAAGTCATTGTCGCCGCGTACGTTAGACAATACATTCCTTTTTCCTCTTAGTAAAAATGATTCTTATAAAAATATTCCTTTTTAATGAATGTAAAAGTCAAACGGGATTATACACCGCATAAAAGAAAGTTGTGTATAAAATAAAATATGCCTCAGTTAAAGGAGATTGAGACGAAGTCCCTTACCTCATGTCCGACTTGACTCGATCGTTCTTTAATCTCATGAATAATAAAATATATTAAATTTCTATTTTCTTAAGAATTTTTTTCAAGTTTATTATTCCTTTTATATCACTTATTACCATGTTATGAAAATTATGTAGTCATTTACGTTAATAACGGTCGTTTTGTCGTTCTTTGGTACTTGAGTCAACAATAAACTTCTTATAATTACAAGTAGTTCTTGTGGTAAAATATCCAATATCTATAGAATTATATTAATGATCATGATATCATATATATCATATATATATATATAGTATATATTTTCATTTATAATATTACATAACATTTATAGGTACCAAATGAAATGCACCGTTAATGGAGACGGTAAGTCGTACGTACACATGAACGCTACATTCATTTATATTTCATATTTAATGGAAAGATATAATGACGATATAAAGGTATATTATAATTCCAATATAATATAATATCATTTAAGTCCTTCCTTTATAGGTCCCACATATGGCATTAACAATTCAAATCACTTTAAGGGGGCGGTAGTCCGCACTTCCTAAAATGAAATTATCGTGTTTACCCATAATAGAAACCATAATGGTATGGCATAAATTAAAAAATACAGAAGCATAAGGAAAACATAAATATAATATATGTAATATATAAATATAGTGACATATTAATGGCCACCATGAAAGGTGATAAAAGAATATTGAACAATCATCGTCTCATGAGGGAGTAATTCGCCACCCACAAAAACAGTATGTTCTTTAACCATTAGACGGAGGTTTGTGTAAGTGTAAATAAAATCCCTCTCATAAAAACATCCTATTTTATTGAATATATTGGTTTTGTTATAATATAATGGAATAAAATTGGTTTAAGGAGTTGGAGAATCAAAATAAAACAAAAGAACATAAGAGAATCTGTTACCTTAAAATCGGGTAAATCTTTTTGATTTGATCAAAAGGCTTCCTTGGGAAGACTTCTTCCCAAAGAGAGGATTCTAGTAGTAAGAGAAGGATGGTTAGAGAGTATTTGGGAAGAGATTGGCCGATCAAAATGGGTTTAAAGTGTGAATAAGGTGGTAGAGGTGGGGACCTTTTATAAGAGGAGAGGAGGGGCTCTTTTGGAAAGATTGAAATGTTACTTTATTATGAAATTCTTTTCGCATTTTAAAGGTCCCACAATGATTTATTTCTAGGATAAGGTGATAAGTGTTAGAAAAATACCCAGAAAATAGACTTTAGACTAGTTTATGTTTTATATTTTACCTTATCGTTTCATTTTATTTAAATCGTTCATTAATGAGGTAATCACTGCATCATCATGGTGTCGTAAATAAATTTATTTATTTAATGTCTAAAATTATAAAACAAATACCATGAATTAGGAAATATATTTAGATTTCCAATGACTATTTATAGTATAAGAGATAACTTATGTAGAAAAAATTAAAATTGTTTTACTTAGGTGTTACATACTTTGGTTATATTTTCCTTTTTTAAACAAATAAAATGATAAAATATCACTATCACACAACAGTGATTCCACGGGGTCCCTAAGTTGGCACAAGGCATCCCATGGTCGTCCATGACACAACCAATAGCATTATGACACATGTTGGGGTCATTTTATATTATTATGATATTATTTTATTACCTTTAACTACCCGATTACCAATTAATCAAGATAATAAAAGATAATTGTCATCGTTACTATTCATAATGTCCAAAAACAAAATATTCTTATTTAAATAATTTGTAACATCTGATTCCAAATATGGAATCCATTTTAGAAAATTCTAAACACATAAATTGCAGATATTAATTTAAAAATTATTCCCACTGTCAAAACAAATATTATGTTTTTATGAAATAATATCAATCAAAAGATGACAATTGTTTCTGTCCAATTTCAATGTGAAATTAATTCTAATGACCAAAATTGGATAAAATGGTAAAAATATATTCAAATTATACTTTAAAACCACTCAATATTATAATTTATCAATATAAATTATTTTGATTAAAAAAGTTGTTTTTAATTAATGTTTAGTATTTTTTTCACTATTCATCAAAAATTGGAAGTTCTCAGAAAAATACCAAAAATTCAACTTAGGCTAATTTTGATATTCCGAATCCAAAAATGATGTCCAATTTGAAAAATAAAATTTATAAAATTTCAAAAAGTGGGTATTACTATTCATAAAGGCTATTTTGATTGGTGGCGGTGTGTTAGAACTCGAGGTTGCGTACAACACACGCTACAGTATTATTCAAAGAGAAGCATACCATGGAAGCTTGAGATGTTATAGGGGTAATACTCTAGTAGTTTAACATCAGGTTTGTGCCTTAGAAGGCTATTAAGGGATAGGCATTGGCAGACTTTCTAGCAGCCCATCCAACCTCTCCAGGCCAGTCCCTGGACCTGGATTCTCCTGATGAGGCAAACCTCTCAGTCGATCATACCTTCCCATGTTCGAAAATGAACATTGATGGTGCCTCCCAGAGCCCCACCAGTCGGAGGCTCAATGATCCTAGGTTCAACAGAGTAGGCCTTGGTATCATCTTTATTACCCTAGATCAATCCGTTATGCCATACTCATTCCTATTGTTAGAAGGCTGCACTAACAATGAGGCAGAGTATTAGGCCCTCATTACTGGCCTTGAGCTGGCCCTCGAGATCGATGTGCCCCATTTTCATGTGAAAGGGGACTCTGAGATAGTCATTAAGATGGTCAATGGAGACTATGTTATAAGGAAGCCAAATCTCATACTATTGTTAGAATGAACTCTCCATCTAACTGCCCAATTCCCTTCTCGGTCAGGGGTTGTCCATATGCCTCGATCAAAGAACGGTCGAGAAGATGCTTTGGCCAGCACAGTTGCATCACTTGCAGAGCCCGAATGGGATGATCCAATTATCCACATGGCTCATCGGAGATTCATATCTTCTGTTACCCCGGATGGTGATGATGGCCCAAAGGTAAGCCATGTTACCGTCAGTGCCTCTACACCAGGACCCCCAAGTCGTCCAGATGCAGTGAAAGAAATGGATGCTGATTGGAGGACACCCTTGGTTGAATACCTCCAACATGGTAATCTCCCGTCAGATCGGGCTAAGCGCGAGCGAATACAATGTTGTGCGCTACATTTTAACCTCCAGAGCGGTCCCATCCTTGAGCCACTCTTCTATTTGAGTGGGATTGATGGTGTTCTCTTTCGTTGCATTCAGGGGGTTGAGATTCCACAAGTCATGCTAGAGGATCACACCAGTTACTGTGGTGCCCATTAGGCCGGGCCAAAACTATTTCACTAGATACATAGATTAGGGTATTTTTGGACCTCGATGATCCACGACTGCATCGAGTTCTCCAAGAGGTTCCATGCATTCCAAGTTCATGCTAACTTTGTGCATCGGCCACCAGAGACTCTCCACACTACCATGTACTATTGGCCCTTTTTATTCTAGGGATTAGATGTCGTAAGACCATACCCACCGATAACGGCTCGCCAATTATGATTCATTATGACCACTACGGATTTCCTTTCCAAGTGGGCAGAGGCAATTCCACTCAAGGAAGTCAAGGGTCGTTTTATCGTTGACTTAATAAGCTCCAATATATTCAATCAGTTTGGAGACCCTCACACTGTCCTCACTGATTATGGTACCAACATCCGAGAATCCGAGCTGAAGAGATGTACGCCAAGTACATCATTCGCTCAAATCATAACTCCCGCTATCACGCGCTAAGAAGATGGACTGGTTGAGGCATTCAATACAAACCTCTCTAACATTTTACAGAAGATGGTTGGTCAGAATAAGAACAGTTGGACAGATAAGCTCCCCAACACCCTCTTTTCTTATCAGATGATGACTCATAATTCCACCCAGGTGACCCCATATTCCATGGTGTACGGAACTGAGGTCATCCTGCCCATCAAGATTCAGTTTCCTTCATTGTGCACATCGGTCTAGTACCATCAATAGCTAGATAGTGTAGCTGAAATCCGTCTAGATGAATTGGAAGCAATGGACGAGAATAGGATATGTGCCTTCCAAAACCAAGAAAGGAATTAGAGCAGGATGGCTCAATCATTCAACAAGTGTATTTTCCTCTGCTCTTTTCTACAAGGTGACATGGTGCTGGCTCTGTGAAATCCAATTATCCTTTGGCAGGAAACCACCCATGTTGGAGCCCTAATGGGAAGGACCTTTCATTGTTCATAAGGGTTATCCCATTGCTGCATACTCCCTGGTGACGATGGGTGGTGAGTGCATAACTCCTACCACCAATTCCAAATTCCACAAACAATACATTTCATGAACCTTACCGGTCCTACATGACCTTAAACTGGATTAAAATCCCGCACAACCTTATATTGTTAGTCCGACATGACCCTAAACGTCACGCTTTTCCCACATGACATTGAACTATATGTCGTCCCGCATGATGTTAAACTGTATGTCGTCCCTCATGACGTTAAATTGTATCTTCAAGAACTACGTGTGGCTTGATTCCCATCATTATGTGATACGTAGGACCACCCGAACGTTTAAATTTCGGGTCCAGCCCCTCTAAGGTTGAGCCCCTTGACCCTTTACTGTGGATCACCGATTTGTCTAAGAGCACTCTGGTCTAGGACCTGGAGTGTCCGATTCAACATGGGAAAGTCTCCATCCACTTGTCAAGCTTCATTTTCCACTTCATTTGGGCCCCCGTTATCTTTCACACCCGAAGGGACCCCCAAAATGGCACAGATTCAAGGCCTATGGGTTATACTACCATTATGGACCAACACCCCAGAGGGTTTTAGACAAAAAATTGATACAAGTCTCGCGTTGCGAACATGGTAAGCGGTTGACGCTCATTTGTTTGTCCTCGTTTCAGGCTAATGAGACAGGATGCTACTTTGCGAACACAGTCAGCAGTAATCCTCTGTCATCACGCTAGCCCCATTAGGCCTTGACTGTTGGTTAAATGATTCAAATTACATTCCACCCTGTCATGTCCAAGTAGAATCTTGACACTCTTGGCATTATCCCTCTGGGAACCTCCGCACATCCGGCGGACAAAGCTACAATACAGTGTCCTTCGGGGCACTCGCAATTCGAGTGCTAAGACCATAACTGAGATCGTTTTTAAGGGATATGTGTGGCTGGATCCTCATCCTTGTGGGATACGTGGGGTCACCCAGACATCTTGATTCTGGGTCCAGCTCATTTGGGAGTAAGCTTATCCTTCCCTTTATCCTCTTGGCCTAAGGCTCCTCTCCCGGAATTGCACACAATGATAATGTGGACCTCGTCCTCATTCATGTCAGGTATGATTTATCGTGTCGTGCATAATATTTCAGGTCCAAACCATATGACCTTAAACTGTGTTGTCGGGTTGATTCACATGACCCTAAATTGTGATAGTATCATCTAGGCCGCATGACAAAAAACGGCTCTGATTTTTGATGACCTCATTATAGGGGATATCATTTTGGGTATCGGTCATCCACCATACTATTTTTCAACTCATGTATATGGCATGATACTTGTGGAGATGCCGAGAATTTCTACACTAGTCCTTTCCCTTCACAAAAAAACATTCACCTTAAAGGACAAACAAGATACATCAAATACCGCTTCTTTTGGTGTGACTGCTACACCCGCATGCCCCTTTCATCCTTCGCACTGGTACCTTACCATGCAACCACCCAGAACCAGGTATGGCTTGATTCTCATTCTCATGAGATATGTAGGAACACTCGGGTACTTCCCCATGGGCACAACCTACCATTCGTGTTCAATACCTCGACCTAAACAATTCCCCAAGGAACACTTGATAATTTCGATTTATTCCTCATTCACACTGAGTTTAATAATCACCTTACCATGTGTTCCCTATATTCCATATTGATCCATGGTTCGTGTTATATGACCTTAAACTGAGACCCTTTCTAGAACTACATATGGCTCGATTTTCATCCTTTTTGGGTACATAAGAACGCCCAGACATCTCGTCTCGGGGCCAGCCCCGGGAATCACAAATCCTATCATTTCTCACCAACAGCCCCTTGTCATGGCACCTCAGATAGGTCCTATTATACAGTATAATGATCCATTATCAGATTAATACACCCGCCTAATGTGCTTCCACCACGGTGGTGTAATTTCAAGAGTGATGGATTCTGTTCGAAACAACCACCACTTCATCTTCCATGCTTTGCATGCCCCCATTATTCGGATCCTCGTCATATTTCATGTCTAAAGGGACCCCCTAATAGTATGGATTCTTGACCTATTGTTTGCCTATTGTCTTGGTCCAACGTTCCGAAGCACTGACGAATGATATTTGAGTTAGGTCTCCTGTTGCGAACATGGTAAGAGGTCGACCCTCATTTGGTGTCCCCATTTTAGGCTAATTCAATAGGGATACTGTGTTTCGAACACTTTCTATAGTGGTCCTTTATTGCCATGCCCCACCCATAATGTACTGAATTTGGGTGATGTGATTCACATTTTTCATTCCCCTATGTTCGGACTGATTCCAATGCCCCTTGCATTTCCCTGATCGTGTTCTAGGGCACATTGAGAAGATGATATATCGATCTATCTGAGGTCCTCTTCCTTTGATTAGGGCTCCCTATTATTCTCGGAAATCCAGATTGGAATTTCGAATTCCCGAAGCATGGTTGACGCACCCACGATCAAACTATGTTATAGTACGGGTATCTCGTGTTTCACACATCGGGTACGGCCTATGTGAGCTTAAGAATAGATTGCTACTTATTTAGAGATTATGGTTGAGCACATTAAACTGAGGGAACATGTAAATAAATTTCTCCATACATTCAATTCAAAATAATAAGCAGTAAGGAAAAATGAGTTTATGGGTTTGGCCAAAACTGGGCCCTTATAGGTCGGCTTCTTGGATGGATATTTCCAATGCCACTACCTTCTAGTCGGTGGCCTCCAGAACTAATTCACGCCCCCTGAGGACTCCCTCTTCATCAGCAGCAACAAAGCATAGTCCACTGACCCTAGCTCATGTCTGTGCTTGTTCATTTTAGAGTTCAGTTATCAAGTGACTCACTTCCACCAGTTGCTCTTGGGCGTCCTCTAGCTCGGCCCTCAACTGCTCCACGAGCTCAGAATAGTTTTCTATGAATATCTCCTTTTCTTTTGCCTATTCATTGAGGCATCAGACCTCTTGATCCGCCTTCAGAAATGCTCAGGTACTCCCCAACTCCCCCCGAAACATGGTGACGTCGGAGAGTTGGCTCTCTCGTGCATCTTCTTGGACATGTAATCACGGACCGTTAGGTGAAGAGGTTGAGAATATGCCCCTCCAGCACAGAGGAAATGTAGCCAATTGGAGAGTGATCCCATCCACTTTAGCCATTTAGTCTCAGGCTGACGGATAAAACACTATATGCACGTCCACCCCTTGTGTCGCATCATCCGTCTCTCCTCATCCACATTCGAGTGTAAATCATCGATTTCCTCAAGGTTAGTGGGCCGATAGACTAGAAAGATAGCAAACAGACTATCAGAAGCATCTTCCTTGGATATTTCTCATAGGGGGTGAGGCTCTTCAGCATATGAGCGACCTTCCTCTCTCACCTTGACCCTGGTGGCACCTTCGTCAACCTCCAGACCTCCCCCGACAGCAGCACCACTAGTGTCCACCGCTCCCTACTCACTAATTGCCGGGCTGAATCGGTTTGAGAGGCATTTCCTGGATAGGGAAGTACGTTTTCCATCAGCTCGCTCGCGGGCGGTTCAGGTTCAGCAGCTTGACGAGCCTCCAATGTCGTGATCAGTGTACAGACAAGAAGCACCCTTATCAATTGATTCATCTGACGGTAAGTACCGGTATCGAAGCAAGGAACCTACAGGAACCCAAGGCACCAGCCTCTAGTGTTCTGGATGCTATAGGAGCTATTGTAGTAGGGGATCCCTCAGCACTCGTTAGCTCGATAATGGAAATCAGTTCCCCACCTTGTTCCACTAGTGCTTCTCCACCACCTTCGACTAGAAATGCTCGATCATGATCAATATGTTCTTCAGTAAAATAAGGATGGTGGATTAATGATTGCAATGGAAAGTATAGAAAAGGAGAATAGATAAGGGTTGAACCATACCTCGTGTAGATCAGTCACATCCATGTCGGAGCCGATGATCTCACCGCTCTCCCAGAGACTCCCTTAGTGGGATGCCCTCTCAGACCCCTCACCTTAGGGCTCCTCTATTCCTTCACCTTCTCTTTCACTTTCTCCTTCTACCTCCTCCCCATCTATCTATCGACCCTCCGACTCTTCATTGATGTCATCATCCCCCAGAGGCATTGTTTCTGGATCATTCTCCTGGCCGACCATCTCTTTTTCCAAGAGAGGTGGCTCCACACGTCTGCCCTACTGACGTGTGTACTTGTCCATGGCTGTCAGATAGGCATATCGTCAATGGAAGTTCACTTTGTCGGCAAATCGAACAAGCCTGACATCTAGCAGATGGATTCTATCTCGCACCATCTTCTGCCAGAGGGCTTCGGTGCTCACCGAATGTCGCATGGTTAGCCAAGCCGACCATAGCGTGGGAAAAATGGAATCTTGAGAAGGTTGAAGAAGATATATTTTTTGTATCATGGGATGTTCTCCGGCTGCCCCGTGGGTCCCTCCTATAGGTGACGATGGCATGGACATGCCATGCGACGCCCCCGCTACTGAGGTTGCAGCCTATGCGGGCCCTGTTGCTTGATGCGCTTCTGATATTCCCCCTTTAGCGGCACTCTGCATGCTCTCTCGCCGCCCGAGATCCACACTAGAGACCTTGAGTTGCCAAACTGACTTCCGAAAAATCCCCTCAGGGTATATTATGGCCCAATGTTTGGCATAATCAGTTGATAGACCACCGTCTACCCCGGTGGGAGAAAAGGTGATGATGTCACCGGAGCCATAGGTTATGAACATCAGCCACAGTTGGCGAAGTATGCAGGGATTCGTTTCTTCCCGAATGTTTGTGTATACTTTTTACGGCATTCGATGGAGGCACCCAAACTCACTGGCGAACCAGGATGGCACATATGGCTCACATAGGTTCATCCAATCGATCTGGGGCACATGCACCCCGTCTATGATTCTCTGGAAGAATTCCTTATGCTTTAGTGAGCTCCGCCCATTGTCTATCATCTGGCCAGTTGGTGTGGGGAACGGGATAAAGGATAACCTGGCATGGTTACAGACTCTGATCCTTACTCCCTCTTCATTGAGTGTCAGCATCACGACCCCATCAATCTTCAGCAGAGAGGGTCGCAGGTCGTTTCCTGGAGGACGGATGGCATTTGAGAAGGTGTATCCGCCACAATGATCCTCAACCTAGCCATGGAAAATCTGGAAGGGGATGAAGACTCTCCTAGGTGATCCCCCTCTCAAGTTGCGACCCAAAATGGCGTACTAATGAGCGAGTATGGGGACCCCCAGATTGAACCTTTTGTTGGTAGCCATGATGCCAGCCATCACTAGGGTTGATGTATGGACGCCCATCCTTACGTCCCTCATCGAAAAGAGCCAACCGCTCCAAAATGTAGTGAGAAATTCAGAGTACAAAACATTTTGGTCCTAACTCTCATTTATGAAATATCCCCATGATTGGTAGTGCCCCGCTTCAAGGATCCTCCAATATGATTCTCTCTTTCTCCTCTATGTCGTGGTTTGAAACTGTCTCCCCTACCCTGGAATGTTAAATTCCATATTCCTCTCTAGGAACAGACTGAACCAGTCTTTATAGGCGATGACTTTCAGGAAGTTCTTGACCCCAGCTTCTCCTTGGCCAGCTCCAGCAAGTGCCACGTCAGTATGGGGGTTCATGATCTGTCTCCCCAGGTGTTCATCGGCGGAAGGAATTCATCGTATTGGGGGCCCTTCAAAGGGATACGCCCGATGCAGTGAATTTCCCAGAGACTAATACCGACTTCCCCATGATAGAGATGTAATGTGTTGGTATCAGGGGACCTCCGAGTGAACAACTCTGGACTGAGCTCGTGCTGGCGGTAGAAGTGAAATTGCGATGTCCACACCACCTGAAATAAGCTAATATACTGCAACTTGGTGCCAAATTGGTCACATGTATGGTGAACCCAGTATGCCCAAGCCCATTTGCTGGTAAAGTTTCCTCCGGATCGCTGGTCCCAGTCCTGCAACTGGCCTTTGGCCTCATCCGTGACGCTCTAACAAAAGGTGTGTGCATAGAGGGTTGGGGAGCTCTCTACAACAGGGTCACCCACATCAATGGTCCTAGTCATGTGATTCCTAACGTAAACGTCCTTGTGCCTGGTTTCTCTGGTAGGATGACCGTTGTTGGTGATGTTGTATCGAGGGAGATCATCCTCATGGGGCACCCATGGCCGTGGTGTATCCACCTCAGAACTCAGTAGAGGGACCTCCTCAAAAATGACGAAGTCCCACAATGGAACATTTTTTGACAAGGCATACTACATTTGTGTAGGATTTATCATATTGAAGAGGGTATGGTCTTTGGAGAAAATCCTTTTTTCACCATAAACCTCTATGTTGGAGACCATTTCAGCTATGCGACCACTGGCTTCTCCCTCAGCTAGGTATGCGGCCATCTTCTTACGACAAAGTCTTTAAGTAGTTGGCGCAAAATTTGGGAGGATGGTGCAAAATATCTACAGGAATCGTGAAAAATCCGGCTGCGGCACGAAACACCTCGGGTTTCCTCGTAAAGAGATTCCTAATATTAGTGGAATTACGCATGGTCGGAGATATTTTTGCACACAGGCCCGGAAAACATTTCGTGCACAAGTGCTCGAAGCATGTCCCATGAGGAATTTTGTACGGAGCATGGGATCCGCGACGGATTTTATAGGATAAGAATGGGTTCCGTGCACATGCAAAAAAAGTAGATTTCACACCTTTCAGTGTTTTGTGCGCCGCTTCCGTTTTTTGTGCGGATGGACCCTACAGATCCCTGTATTTCGGCGTTTCCTTCGGAATCCGACCGGTGTGACCCCTCACTGATCCATTTCTGATGGGGTTCATTTTTAGATGCTGAAAAGTGATCAAGTGCTATAGTCGGTTTCGAAATGACAACACGAAGTCATATTTAGACCCGGGGGGCCTGGAGGGGCCCCGTGAAATAAACTCATAGGTGTGAAACAATATTATGTCTCGTGCGGAATTTTTTGGGATTCCTGAATGTTTTCCGGCGGGGGTGCGGAATATTTCGCGCCCCGCCCCGCGTAGTCGACATTTCACACCACCGCCAACGTCGTAAAATTTTTTCCCGCCTACCTAGTTCCCGCACCCCCGGATGCCTATATATATAAGTCCACCCCTTCCACTTTGGGCGGAAATGAATATGAACCAGATCTTGTGTGCCAATTTTGTCTTCTACACATGAAAATATGGCTTTCATGTATGGTTATTTTCACGCTAATTCGCCCAGGGGTATACCATCATGTGAGATCCCCATGGTTTAGAATGAATTCCAATACATTCGGGATACTCCAATTGCACACAATCCCTTCCACTTGCAAGCATTCCGGACAATTGCGCGCAACCCCTTCCATTGCATGCACCCCCGCCAATTGTGTGCAATCCCTTCCACTTGAGTGCAGGCTGGCCAATTGTCTGCAACCCCTTCAATTGCGCACACCCACGCCAATTGTGCCCAATATCGTAAATTGTGTGCACCCCGGTCATTGCACGCAGTCTCTACCACTTGTGCGTATTTCCACGCCATACGCTCAATCCATCCAGTCACGCGCAAAACAACGGCTCCAATTCCGCGCAAGCATCACCGATTTCGAGCTATCTTGGTGTTTTTGAGTAGGTCTACTTATTTCGTGTAACCCTAAAAGGTTGAAAACAATTCCCTCGGGACCCCTCTCCTCGGAGCTCCACGGGCACCACCTTGCATGAGCACCCGATGCTCTTCTTATGGATGACATTCATGTGTGCCTCTTACACCCCAGGCATCCATATCATGCATTGTTTTCCTGTATGACCATCTAGGATTATACAAAGTAACCTCAAAGTCCCTTGGATGACACTGACTGTTGCGTTGCTTTGCCTTATGCTTCTTCACATAGGCACACTAACAACTATTGCTTCTTCACCTAACCATGCTAATGTGGACCCCTCGATGGTTCGTTACATGAAACCGCCTCATCACGGCCATGTCGATGCCTTCCCTTCCACAAGAAGCAGAGGGTACCAGTTATGTAAGCCCTAGTGGTGTGGAGCAAACCCACCTCATTTGAGATGAAGGAAGTTAAAATTCCAAGAACCATCGTCCTCATTGCATGATGTTAAATTGTGACCTTTCCCCATGCCTCGCACGCAGGGTCCCACTCCTTGGACATTCCCCATTCCCACTCATCTCCACGGGGATGGGATCACCCCTCATAGGGGCTGGTATCCTCTTTATTATAGTGGTGTTTGTCCATAGGAGAGGGAAGCCACCTTGGCGTATGCCCTTAGCTTTTCTTGCAGGAGGTAGTATCCCTACTCCACCATTCATCATTGGCCCCAAAGCTAGTTAAGGGAATGGTAAGAGACGATGCATCCCCTTTAATCAGCGCCAAGTCCCTGTCCCATTGCACTTTGTCGCTATCGGGTCTCTATCCAGGAGTAAGTCGTGACTTCTCGGGCTGATAACTACGCATGAGCCCCTGTTTCCTCTTTGGGCTGCTCCGTGTGTAAGCGCCACTCCATTTCCCACAGACGCACCTTTCGCGATGTGATCATCGGGTCTCTTCTACAACTTGTTTCTAACACTGAGCATGACTCACATGAGCTTAGAGCAAGAACCGACCATGACAACACCTTGGGAAGCCTCAGAGTGTTGGCCCCAATCCATCCCGAACTACGGGGACATTGATCCTTGTCAAAGCATGGTACGTAGGAGGCCTCCATGAGGTTCATGCCCCAAACACCTTGGGCCGCCTCATAGTGTATGCCCCAATCCATCCCAAACTATTGGGACTTTGATCCATGTTAAGGCATGCTATGTACGAATCCTCCACAAGGTTCAAGCCCAAAACACATTGGGCTGCCTCAGAGTGTAAGCCCAAATCCATCCCAAACTATGGGGACATTGATCCATGTCAAGGCTTGGAACATAAAAATCCTCCACGAGTTTCAAGCCCCAAACACCTTGGGCCACCTCAGACTGTAAGCCCCAATCCTACCCGAATTACGAGGAATTTAATCCATGTCCAGGCAAGGTACGTTGGAAGCCTCCACGAGGTTCAAGCATCAAACACCTTGGGGCACCTCTGAGTGTAAGCCCCAATACATCCCGAACTATGACGACTTTGATCCATGTCAAGGAATGGTACGTAGGAAGCCTCCATGAGGATCAAGCCAACCAACCGGTCATTCTTCCCCCTTCATGTTAGTTCTCCCCCATCCTGCATGACGTTAAACTATATTCTCCATCTGATCTACGTGGTCTTTGATTCCCTGCCACGAGGATACGTAGAAAGCCTCAATGAGGTTCCATCCCATCACTCATGTCTCATACCGATATCTCCCTCGAGCCCAAGTGTCTCGGGAAGCTCATTCCCCATCCCGAAGGTTCCACTTCCTTTGGGTCCCATCCATGCATCCATTCTCACGGGTCCCCTCCTTAGGTGTCCCATCGTCCCATCGAACTACGTAGACTCTGATTCCCTCCCACGGGGATACATAGGAAGTCTCTTCGAGGTTCATGTCCAGAACCGTCATCACCCCATGGAGGTTCCATCCCATCCACAGAAGCTTCCATAACCCATCCTGATTCTTACTCGGGCCGCCACATCCCACTGAGATCATGCCACCCCATTCCCCATTCCATCAGACAACATTTGGGAAGTCACCCACGTGTTGGCCCCAATATCGGTCTTCCCTCCAAGGGGTCCCTCCATCTGATCTACTCTAATTAGTGTTCCGATCAGTCTAATCCATCTTCACTAGATGTTAAATTTGCGGCATACCCTGTGTTAAACATAGGAAGCTGAGTAAAACATCTGATACATTCCAATGGCATATGATACCCCACATCCAATGTGGGATTCCTCGGGCTTCCGCACCCTCGAGAATCCCTATAATAAGGGACAGAAGATAGACATTCCAATCCCCCCGCATCAAGACATGCCAATGATGCCCAACGTGACTACTCCTCTAACTGAAGGTTGCTAACCTGAATGGACCCCATTGAATGTCCTGACAGAAGCAGTGTAATTAACTAGTGTCCATAAAGATATGGTGCCAGGAAGAGTTTCACGAACAATGTCTTACATCTATGAGGGATGCCTGGACTAGGTGACGAGCTCCGAGGAGGAATCCATAGAAGGAAGAACCCACATCACATCCTCCCATTTCGATTAAGGATCAGACGTCCCTGAATAAAGAGTGGATGTTGCTCACCTTTGGAAAGTGGGAATGCGGGGAAATAGTTGTCTGTCCTCTGCGTGACAGATGCACGCGCCCCATAGAAAGTGTCGGAAACAATATGTTTCACTAGGGATATAATATATCTATACCATAATTATTCTTTCTCTTTACTATTTATGATTTTGATAAGAATATGTTTATGTAACCTGTTTCCTATTCATCAGTAATGATAAAATTGATGATTTATGATTTCATACCGTAATTATTTTTTAAATTCATTATTTGATAAGTGAACCAAAAATTATACATCCATATAATTAATTTTTTAATGAATTATAACGCATGAATTATATATGTGATGCATAAACATAATTTTAGGGTTAGAATATCATGTGTAAACCAGGATTTTAGACCCATAAGAGGATCTAGTTTTTATGTCCTTATGTTTATGTATGAACCAGGTTTCCATGTCCCTGATATTATTTGTTGGCATAGTGTTTATTTATATATTTTCATTATAGGTCTTGAATTCACCTACTTAACATAATGAGTGAACCCGTTTCTATTTATAAAATTTCTCAAATATATTAGATTAGGTTTTTCACATTTCAATGTAAATTTTTCTCTTTCATGAAACTTTTTTAATGATTTCTTTTTTGAATCATGTCCTACAAATGACAAAGATTTATACCATGGGACATGATAATAATATATGTTATACATTTTTATCTCATATTCACATACATTTATAATAATGAAATTATATAGTGACAATTGATACCAACCTTGTTTACCCTTAGTGTTCATACGAGCTCACACATTCTTTTGTTTCCATTCCATATATGATGAAAAAATATTTATGTAGGGTATAACAAAGAAGATTAATATTTGGGTATATCATTATGGGATATGTTAAATATCATTCACAAAATAAGAATATTGTGTTTCTAGTCTGTAATGTCACAAAACAATTATGGTCTTCAGGTGTGTATTATTTAAATATATTAAATATTTTGTTAAAATAAGTAATACGTAGTCATGAAAATCCATTGTGACTTTTTTTTGGTATCATAAGATAGGTTTAGTAAATATTTAGAGATTAAGTTTATAGAACATCGATGAAAACCATTGTGATTAATCTAGGAATATGAAAAAATCATAATGTTTGGATAAAGAAGTGATTATTTAGTTTTCTAAAAGATACATAGAAATCTTGATATAATATGTGGACATGGTTTTGGAATAGATTTATCCAGGGGAAACAACCACAATTAGATTTGGTTGATTGTATCTCAACCAGCATTCTAGGTGATTGTGAGTGTGCAAATAACATACAACATGTCTAAATCTCTCGGATGATATGCTTGGGATAATTAACATTTTCTTTATAAATTGTTATAATGGATTAGAAAAGATAATCACTATAAATGACCTAGGTTTCATAATTTATGGAATATATAATATTATTTTCATGAATATGTAGTTGTTCAATCTAATTTTGGGACATGATACTAAAAACATGTTTTTTTCATTACCCAATGGATGTAAACTAAAAGAGTCACGTGAAAAAAGAATTTTTCAACTTATTATAGGACTAACCTACAAAGAAAATAAATGGATTAAAATCTAGAATGAGATATCTATTTTGACTATGCTCACTGATGTATCTGAAGATATAACTAGAATATAATGTCCTGATGAACATCTGAATTTACCAAGGAGGGAAAAACAAGCCATTTAAAATTTTATGTGACAACATCTAGTCTTTTTCTATGGGAATTTAGAGTAACTAGTTTCTGAGAAATTTATCAATGTGATTGAAAAGATATTTTTTATTCTTGAATGCTTAAACCATCAAAATAATTTTCCTATTTCTTTATCATGTGTAAGTTGAAGCCGATAAACCATGGAATATTATTAAGATCCCAATGAAATATTATAAAATTGATTCCAATGAATGGGTTGAGTTTAAGGAGATATTTATTAGGATGTTCTTACCTAAGAGTTTATGTATTAAAATGGAGAATGAGTTCTCTATGCTTAAGTAGAATGATCATTAATCCATGGGATCCTATGAGAAAAATTTTATATTACCTGGATGGTTTGTTTAATTTTTAATCGTTAGGCATTAATTAAAAATTGAACGATTCGTTATTTGTTTAAACTATGTATTAAAAAGGAATTATCTATAATTAGATTTTTATGTTATTAATAAATCGTTTGATGCGATCTGAATGATGAAATGGAAGCTGGAAAACCATAATGTTCAGGTGATAAGAAAGTTAATGTGGTGTTTCATAGAATATGCAGTGACATACCACACGAAGGTATGAAAACATTTCATCCTTATACTTTCAAAAAACATGGTAAGGAACACTCAATTGAATTTCTAAAATAATCAATAATATGTTTCATGTGCGGGAAATGTGGCCATCGATCATAATGTTATCTACATAATGTAAATAAGTTATTAAATGAAAGGAATAATGATATAGATCAATATAATATAACACACACAGTTTGGTTCAATAGATTCATGTAATTCAATAATCATTTGAGTCAATTCACTAATACAAGGGATAATATGGATAATATGTGACCACAATATCTATTGATAGAGGACAAACCTGATTTCTATGAAATAATCATAATTTAAGACAATTGTTATAATTAGGGAAAACGTATCCTATATTATATGCATTATAATTTAATTTTAGAGTTTATATGGATAAACCTTATGTAAGTAATATTCTTCATCCTTTAATGAAATTTTATGTGATTATAATACTTGATTATCTATCTCTACAAAGATTCCAGAATAATGAAAGAAACTTTTATATTTTGAGTCAACCTATGATTATCCATTAATAAAATGACGAACTTGATATTATAATATATTTTTTCTATGATAGGAGAATATTTATTGGACAAAAGGTTAATTATCTTTTTGCTTAATATCTTATTTTATGGTAAATTTATTAATGACTTCGTTATAAACATTTGTGTATGATACATTTTCAGTAATTAAAATTTATTCAAGAAAATTTTAATGTTGATCATGTAAGTATGGGAGATAAATTCATTCAAATCATTAGGATTCAATTTTGGTGAGACATAATTTTTGGGATCCTTAATTTTAACTATTTATGGAATGGGTTAAGATGAACTTTTGGAGTTATTATTGATGTTTTGAAATATAATTATTTTTTTTATCCATATTGGATAACTTATGATATCCATTTTGGTTTTGGTAAATATATAGAGGTAGGAGGAATAACTTTCCCTCCATTTTTATATCATCTTATCCACAAAAAGTAAATTTTTGTGCTTAAATAATGAAAAATTCATCTTGAATACTGATTTCATAGGCTAAGAGATTATGTTTAAATTGATCAAAAAAAATAACCCATAATGATAAATGATTTTTTTTAAATTAATATATTATATATAAAAATTAATTCAAATTAAAATAAATAATATAACTAGAAATAGAGTTAATGAAAAAATAACCATTTCATTGAAAAATTCATTTTCCTGAAAAACAGCTTGTTCATCGCGCTTTGTGGGATACTTAAAAAATGAATTTATTCAACATATATAGATTGAATTTAATAAAATTTATTAGATATTTTTAATCAAAACTATAAATATTTTTTAATAAGTTCTACTTCATTTTTAGTGATAATGAATAGTAGAAAGAGTAAAAACTCCTCAGCACAGTAAAATGGTAAGTCAAGTAAATATAATTTTGAAATATGTGATAAGACAAATTTTTCCATATTAAATCTTATTTGATGAATATAGTTTGACAAATATCATATTATGAACCATATTTATTTTTTTACGGGAAACAGATCAACGAAATTGACCTATAAAATAATTTAGTTAAAGAAACAGACAACATGTGACTCCATCATTTTTAAAAATTCACTTTTGTATTCACAAATAGAAAGACACAAGTTTTGAATGATTATTCATTGTTATTTAGTAAAAAATTAAAATATTTTCAAAATATAAATTTACTTTTTATTTTTAGAAATTATATAATTACTTAAAATATTTATGAAACATCGACACTGTATTTATTTAATGATTAGATAAATAAAATAAATGATTTTAAATATTTTAAAATTCATATAATTCGAGTTAGTTATAGTGATAAATGTTTTCATCATAAAATTACCTAGTATATAGGTATGAAATTAATATATTCCAATTCCATATTTTTTTCATTAATGTGAGGTTAAATGAATAGTTCAAAACTTGACATTAATGATATTTTAAATAAATATAATTGTATTAAATGATTTAAAATTCATAAAAATATTATATTCACTAAATTGGTTGTAATATAGTCGAAAATATAAACCTTATTCCATTTATGAGTCATTTTTCTATATATGATAAAAATTTTAAGCCATTAATATTAAAATATCTTTTTCTATAGTTATGTTTAAAACATGGTTTTGTGATGACATGATCTGGTGTTAAAATTAAATTTACACAGACATAGAATTTTTATTTAATAAATTGGATTTTATATTAAGACTAATTTTCTTCAAATTATATAATATTGATCAATTATTTCATTCTAAAATGAAAAATTACATTGGTAGAAAAAAAGTTCTTTTAGTAATAACAAAATTTGTAAAAGTAAGTAAACATATTGTTAGTGGGAATAAATTCTTTAATTTTTTTATAATTTCATAATGGAGGAATGGATCCAACTTATATTCCCTAAAATAAATTATTTAGATATTTTATAAGAATTTGGTTTTACTAGTACATCCCATTGTTAAATAGTAATGTGTATTTATCAAAATTTCTCTCATTAATTCTTCTCTACTGGAACATACTCTCAGCTTTAATTCATATTCTCAAAACCTTTTTTCTGAAAAACACCTAAAAATAACTTCTTTAATTTCCATCACACATCATAGATTCATTGGTAAAATTATAAAACCCCCATTGGAATTATTTGGTGCAAAACTAAGGACGTTTTCTGAATAATAGGTGGCTTAGACCACATATGAAGAACGCCAGATCATTGGTAATGGATTTTCATCTAAATTTTATTCTTTGAGAAATATGTAATGTTATTAACCTATATTATTTTTAAGGTGTATATAAAACCACTCTAACATTTTATATATTTAATATTATTATTTCTGTGATTTTTAAATTTTCATTTTATGTTATTATATCATGGCGCTTATGATTTAAAAGTTACCCAATCGGTAAGTCTTTAATGTTACAAACTCAATTTTTACCATGTTGTATTATGATTAAGCATTTAATGATGTAATTTAATGATATACCTCTAAATAATTACATGGTTTTTACTATTCTCTAATTATTTCTATAAAAAATATTTTCCCCCTTCATTTAAATTTATTTATGGTCTCAAGAGACTGAATTAATATTTTTTGAAGGATAACCCAATTTATTTCTCTCTTTGGAAAAAAATACATTTTCTTTAATATCCATATTGTCTAAAAATGAATTTTATAATGTTTTTATTATTATATTATAAATGATTAATGTCATTTTTTAAAAGATAAATTTTTTACAAAATGGTTTTAAAAGGAATATTCATGTTATTTTATAGAAAAGGTGTTTGGACATGTTACTAATAATGTTAAAGGAATCATTGTTTTGACATATACAATAGGAACAAAATTTCCCACCATTATGTCTATTCAATGAATTGAATCTTTCTTTACACATTTCGATGTTTATTTTCAATAAAAGTTTTTTCCTTAATATTATTGAATTTTTTATATTTTAAATATGTTATTCAATGAAAAGGGGGGGTTACTCAAGAAATTATCTAAGTAATATATTAAATACATATTCATATATGTTGACATCCCCTGAATATATGTATGTTTTACTTGAGTTATACTACAATGATTGCATACATATACTTTCTATGCCTGGTTTATGGTTTTTATTACATGATTTATTTGAATCTTATTACCTTTTCACAGGTTATGATTTTATGAATAATTTAGGATTTTGTGGAAGACATATATTAATTTCATTATATGATAGCTGGTCTCAGAATTAAATTTCACACCAATGTTTTTGGGAAATGTGTATAAATCATGAGGTAAATATTTTATGGATAAACCATATTTAATTTTAATAATTTTACATGATGACATATTTTTCATGTCATTAAGATTAATTGTGTCATGGTGTCTGGTCCATAAGTTTATGTGTGAAGCTGGATTTAATGTCCATAAGATTATGTGTGGATTTATTTTTCTTGTCCATATGTTTTTATAAGGATACTATTTCATTTCCTTAACATAATGGGTGAATATTCTTCTATTTATACATGTACACAATGTTACAATCATTTATTTTTCTATATTCCTATGTTTGTGTTATGATCTCACTGATCATGTTCATTATTTTTTATTATAGTTCATGTTTATGAACTATGAATACTTATTCCATGACTCAATATTGTGATCTATTTCATATAGGTTATGGTATACAATGTTTAATATCATATTATTATACCTTTATTGTCATGTAATACCAATGTTATCATTAATATTACCCCCGTTTACCCTTACTAAGAATTAGAGCTCACCATCCCATATGTTTTCTTTACTGAGGTTCTGAGGGGGTTTTAATTAGGTTATGTTTATGAATATTACTATGTGGGAATATCCTTACTGGTTATTTTTAAGATCCATTATAAAATAAGAAAGCTATGTGTTTAGTCTCCAAATACACTAATTCATTATGATCATAAGCTGTCTATTTGTAAAATATATTAAATATTCATCTAAAATTGTAATATTTATTGTTTAATATATATGGTCTCTAAAATAAATGTATTCAAATGGAAAATAATATTAAGGGTAAGATGAAACGAAATTATATCAGAAATTTTACTAACATCATCCCCTGAAATATCATAATTCACTAAAATAACAAATATCTCAAGTCAAAAGGGATCCCCATATGTGGCATATCAATATATAGAAGGATATAAAATTAATGATAAATAAAAAATCACTATAAATGACCCCTAAATATAGTACAACATCATCCCTAATAGATCCACCATTCTCCACCTACATCAATAACATAATTACCTTTCATTTTTCTACATCCTTAATTAAAAATTCATCACGTTCATCGAGAATCTCATGAAATATGTGACAATAAAATAGATAGGATACCATTAACATCCCCTTAACATAAGTGCATAAATTTTATAATATCGTTCCCAAAACAAGAATAAATAAATATATAACCCTACCATGCCCAATAGGATATGGTACTCTCACTATGACACCACAAATCACTATCAATATCTACTTCTAGTCCATGCTAGAAGGAAATGTTTTTAGAGCCTCAAATGAATGTTTGGACATCGTTTGTGCCCTATCACTCAATATATGGCCTCGTCATACTAACCCCACCCACCCCTTCTCACTAAAGTGAGGTCAGGTTTCTTGACCATGTCATCTCACTCAATATTGGTTATTCACATACCAATGCATAACTTATCACAATAGATGGACGTAAAATTATATTCTCATAGCAAGAAAAAAGATAAACACACATAAAGGGACATCATAATGGAGGGAAATCATCATCTAATCACATTTACCATCATACCAATCCACTCAAGATACTACATTAGAAGAGAATTTCCCACATGGGTAATTTCCCTAGATTGAAATACCTCTTGTCACTCATTGAATGAGATGAAATTATGGATAAACCAAACTATAAACCCATAAATATCCCCTCATATGGGTAAACCACATGTATACATGCATAACTGGTTGACATTATACCACAAATAGAGAGCTAACATGGCTAAAAACATACCCAAATTAAAACTTTATAGATAAAACATCATACAAAATCCAAAAAGTGGTAACTAATTTCATCTATAAACTTAACAGAGCATAGTTTCTGAGTAGCACTTCCCAATTAAATCTAGATCTTAAAAAAACCTAATATCTGCCCCAAAATAACCTCATTTAAAATTTAGACATATAAAACCAATATATTGTTTAAGAATAAGTTAATTAAATAACTATTGAGGTTACATAAACTAAACAATATATTTTGAAATGTAGGAAGCATCCAATGGAAAAGAGATAAAATGAATGGGGAATGAAACAATGAATATAAAAATCCCTTTTTTCCAAGATCAGATGAGAGTTGAGCGAGAAGTGGGGAAAAATAATATGTGTTTTATTTTAAATTGCAATGTTAAACCTAAAAAAGGATAACAACATGGTCCTAGTGTGACTTACGGGGTCACAATGTGACCAACAATAGATAAAGGGTCTCCACATTTCTTAAAACTTATATTGAGAAAAATCCATCTATTACACTATGAACACCTATAGGATACATAGTTTTATCATTATATCCATTCGGGTCAAAAAAATCTCACTCCCATGCCACCCAAAAAACTGATGGATTTAAAAATTATCATGAAACATAAGAATAAAATAATTTCGGTTCGCATCCCTAAGAAGAATCTCAAGGGGTTATAGCCAAATATATATAGACACTACACCCACACATCTGGATATACCTCACAGGTCACATATTGGGTTCATCCATTCAATAAAATTACAAAAACAAGCATTATTTTCCACCCACAAAAAACCACTTGGTTTGGTCTATAATTCAATCTATACTATCTTCGAGTGAAACATATCACTCTAACTTAACATAATTATCATACATGATATTCAATATATATGGACCATATATGTAGATTTATGATACCTGAAACACATCATGCATACCTATATTTCATGGTGTATTTTCATAATGGAAATCCACCAACCCAATCCATTCCAAAACCACAAACATATCAACATATCATGGGATGAACATTAACAAATTCCTTAACAATTGATACCTCGACTGTGCTGATACCCATAAGAATACATAGTCCCCATCTTTGAAATATATGTTTCACCACCTCCTGTCCGTATATGAACTTTTCCATCTCTTTTCGGTAACCAAGAACTTCTAAATAAAATTCACCCACTTAGTGTTTTCCATCACCAATATTTGTTTCACCATAACAAAATCGCATGCCTATAACACGTACAGTAATGAAAAACAAAAAATAGTATAAAAATCCATAAAATGATCCATGTAGAAAAAATCATACTAGTTATTGCTATATGCAAAGTCTATCAAGTATATATGGTAATCCAAATCTCTACAAAAAAACAATGAAATCATTCACTAATAATATATTCCAATATGCAGATTATCCTATTAGACAGTCCATTCGTCTTCTCATGATATTTTAGATTCATTTTTAGTAGAGATCATGTTTCCTTCTGTAGGCACTTATAGAATATTTGTGTGAACAATCTACATCAATCTGACACTATAGTCATAGGAATACCATGTAATTATACTAACTCACACACATATAACCATCCCAAATCATCGAAGGACAAATTATCACAAAATATAATTAAAGATGATTACATCATCTACCGGTAAATTGAAACCAACGTAATATTACTACCTCTCAGTGTCCAAGGTGGCCCATTAAAGAATCACATGATCACTACATCTAATTTCCCTACAATCACTATAAAGAGATCAAGTAAACCACTTAGCCACCGGGGATTGACCTTTTTACTTTGATATGAAATGTAAAAATGGATGAAACCTAAAAAATCTTACTACATAACTAGATACAAAAAATCACATGATATATTGAAACATAATAATCGATCTGGGATAAACCAATTATAACAAGTTATAACATTCCCACATTGAATATGGGACCACTATATTACCATAGATTTTAAATAGATCATCAACATCATATTTCTAACCAAGGTCAATATTATCCTCCTTGAATCATTTTTAGAACACGAGGAAAACTCAATTGCATATCTATTAACATTCGCATTTCCTAATTATGAAGATGAAATAGTGAATATAATATAATTTTTAACCTCTCCACTATCTCAAAAATCCATCTATTAGTACTAGTGTATGAAAAAACGTTTTTAATCTACTTTAGATTTCTAAAATCCCATTTCCTAGGTATTACTACTCAGAGCATCCAAAATGACAATGCACTTCCTTGGGGAATATTAAATCTTGACGTTGAATTTTTTAAGATAATAAACACAACATAATTTTTATATATATTGAATCTATTGATATAATATATACTAAATTCTCATATGGTTCGTATAGAATGAAAAATATATGCCTAAATAGATAATGAAGTTGAAAATTCATAGATTTAACCATATAATCTTAATTCAAATCATCAGTACGGACAATAATTTCTAGAGGTCATAGCTGATGAGACCCATTTGCGACTATAAAAACTCAATATTTTATGTAATATATACTTTCAATATAATTTAAATTACTTAATAGATTGTGTTACAAGAAATACATAGTTTTTATTTAACCACTTGAAACAATATGTTTATATATAATTTCACAAACCATTGATTACGTCTGAAAACTTTTTTTGCAAGGAAGGTCGAGTCATATTGAACACTAATATATATTAATATTATTATTTAATATGGCGGTTTTTCCACATCTTAATGGAAAAAATAATTTAAATATAATTTTTTTCATCTTTATAGTTTTGTATAAAAAAATAAGCTTTATTTTTTAACACCTAATAGAAAAGTTTACATTAGGTTATTTTTTCTTTTTTTAGATGTATCATTTTTTGATTAATAGTATAAAATACTGATATTTAGTTGAAAAATTCATTTTCCTTTACATAAATATTAATGATAAATTATATTTTAATTTTTTTTACAAAAATAGATCAATTATATATCTATTAATCCAATTTTGGTAATTTGAAAAAACAAGTTTATTAAATTTAGATATAAAGACATAATGAACTTTTGTTCATTTTAACATTTAAACCCTGCTTTCTCACTATATCTATGAGACTAACATTAGGCATAGTATTTCTTCATTTATGAAATGAATTTAGTTAAAAAACATATAAAGTTGTAATAAATGAGTAAATTTTCATCTATTAATATCAACATAATTTTTTTCCAGAAAATATTACTGAAATTGATTATAATTAATCCCCGTGATTAAGGTAAAATTATGTTTAGGATGGGACTAAACATTAAACTTAATGAAGAAAATGACCTAGAAATTGGTCTAGAGTCCATTGGATGAAAATTTAACATCAATATCGCATATTTTTCAACATTTATGAGTATGTGGAGAACATGATCCGGAAATTTCTTTATATGATATGTTAAGGGTGAAAAAACACAGAAAAGGAAGATTCCTTACATTCAAAAATTTTAAAACTTTGAGATATGGAGAAAAAAATGTTTTTACTCAAAAATATAATTTTGAAATATAATTGAGTTATTTTGATCATAATGTTTTATCATTAATTTTTATATATGAATTGTTCACATTAATTTCTCTATAAATTCATAAAAATGATTGTTTTTCCATAATTATCTATAATAATGTAATTGTAAAAACTACAAGTCAAGTATATTGATTTAATTATTATCCATAATTATTTCTATAGAATAGTATATCAATTTAGGAGGATTTTAACGAAATAAATATGAATAAATAAGTATATTTTTGATATTTAAAAATTAAAAGTTAATAAATAATGACAAAATTGGAATTAATGTTATTTTACAATAAATGATATTTAATTAAATAAATTTAAAATAATTGAAATCTCATGTTCCTTAAAGTTATTTCTAAATTTCAAATAATATAAAATATGGTATATTATTGTAACAATAGATCTTTAATAATTTACTTATTTACCCATAGGAAGTAAAAAAAATTGTGTACACCATTCTGGTTAATACGGTGTTTGTGCTCGTTACATATGGTTGTAGTAAATATAACTTCCAAAACACACGATGTTTATATTTTATAATTTTTTTAATTATTTATATTTTAATGGGTCTATACTTTATCAAAAAACTAACTTTTATTTAGTTTTAGTGGTTATATTACTTATGTTTGAAATAGTGTTAATTTAGTAAAAAAATATAAAATTGGGGAGACATAGAAGTTAGGGGAAAATTATATAAATTAAAATTTTTTTGTGGGGAATTTTTTTGACCATAGTTTCCCTCTAATATATTATTTCTCTATTTTGGAATACCATGAGATATGGGAGACCTTTTAAAAGAACTACCTTTGATTAATTTCTAGAATGTCACTCCCCCTCTATTATAAAAACACATTCACTCTTACCCTTATCCACACCTATAATGAAAAATCTCCTCAAACAAAATCTTACCAAATAGTATAAAAAAGTTCCTTGGATAAAACTAGAATCATCACTTTGGGCAAAAAGTCAACCAATATTTTTATCGGTGCAAACAAAAAGAATTTTTCGAAAAAAATGTAACATTATTCAATGTCTGTTTTTGTTTTATTTCTTTCTCTACCATTTCATTTATTATATTCTATAATTACATAATAAAACCAGTATCCAAAATATAAAAATCTGTTTTTAAATTATGGGTTTGACATACACTTACACACACTTCCATCTAATGGGTAACAAATATAAAATATATTTGTACGGCGAACAACCACCTCACGAAATAATGATTGTTCGTTTATTCCATCACCCCATTTAATGGTTTAGAATTATGATAAAAACTGTGTTTATTGATATTATTTATAATACTTATTATTTATTTTTTATTCTATAATTTTTTATAATGACTATCCTTATACCTTCCTTTTTTTGTAAATATGATAAAAAGTGTTTGTTGGAGTGTAGATTATTGTCTCCCCAAAGCGATGCTATTTGTTCACAATATACATGGTATATGTGGAGGATTGATTTAATTAAATATATGTTAAATACATGAAATATATATTATACTAATGATATAATTATCTCTCTGAAATTTTTACCAATCAATATCTTTTATACCATTTTCACACAATAAACATTTATAAGGTCGGTCGTGGATGTGTGGACTACCACCTCCTGGACACGATGTGATTCATTTTACCTCACAAGAATTATATATAAGTATATATGATTAAATAAATTTTTATGTACTATATAGTTTTAATTTTGGAAATATATAATGTTATCTAGCTTATTAGGATAACAGTCATTGAAAAATGGGATTGTTACATATGTGTACATACAACCTACTATCTCCATGATTGTAAACATGGTTCATTTTTTATAACCATATTAAATTATTGGTTTTAAAAGTATAATTTAGTTATAAATTAGATAAATATTCCTTTATTATTAATCTGGATATGTTTATTTAATGACGTAATTAATCACTATTGACCATCTCATTCTGATGTGAGACATAAGAAGAAATTGGTCAAAATTTCCGAATTAAAAATTATTCATTAATTAATTTTATATAACTCATTTGTATGTAAAATTGATGTAATAAAAATAGTTGAAATTTATTTTAAGAAATTATATATTTAAATTTTTTATTAATCAATAATAGAGATAACAAACATGATAAATCGGACTTGAGGTAAGGGATATTCCTCTCACTTTTTACATATGTTTGATAAATATCATATTCATCACTTAATTATTTTTCACGGTGTATCTAATTACTTTTTAAAATATTGTTTAAATAATTAATTTATCTTTAGGGTATCTAAATGTTTCACTTAATTTCTATTAATTCAGCGATTTTATGGTTTCAATGTTAAAATTTTTTTAATGCACTGTTATCAGTAATTATATACTTACATAAAATGGATATGAAACATTGACATTGTATTTATTTAAAAATTAGAAAAAAAAATAAATGAATTTAAAAATATTAAAATTAATATAAATAAATTTTTTATAGTTAAAAAATTTCATAAACAAATTACCTAATATATAGGTATGAAATGAATATATTTAAATTCCATATATTTTTGTTTGTAACGTCATGTTAAATAAATAGTTAAATAGTGACATTAGTGATAGTTTTAATAAATATTCTTTTATTAAATGATTTTGAATTCATAAAAATCTAATATTCTATAAATCAGACAGAATATATTTGAAATATATACCTTATTCAATTTATGATTCATTTTTCTATTTATGATAAAATTCAAAATCCATTAATATTGAAATATTTTTTACTATAGTTAAGGTTAAAACATGTTTTTGTGATGACACTCTCTCATGTTAAAATAAAATTTACACACACATAGAATCTCTATTTGATAAATTAGAAATTATATTAAGAGTAATTTTTTCCAACTTATATAATAATGATCATTTTATTTTATTTCATAAATTAAAAATTACTTAGGAAAAAAAACTTTTCGTACCGATTAAAAAAAATGGAAAATGTGAGCAACCTTTGTGGTAATGGGATTAAATTGTATAAAACATTTTTATAATTTTGTAATAGAGGTATGAATAAATCTTGACTTTCTTAAAATAAATTATTTATATATTTAATAGAAATTTGGTTTTACTAAGACTTCCTATTGTTAAATAGTATCATGTATTTACCAAAATTTCACTTAATAAAACTTATCAAATCAAACATACTCTCCACTTTTATTCACATCTCCAAAACTATTTATTTTTAAAAAATCTTAAGAGAATACATTCATTAATTTCCTTCCCACATCATAGATTCATTGGTTAAAATATAAAACCCCCATTGGAATTATTTGGTGCAAAACTAAGGAAGTTTTCTGAATAATAGAGGGCTTAGAACAAATATTAATAATGTTAGACCATTGGTAAGGGATTTTCATCTCGTATTTTATTCATTGAGATTTATGTTATGTTATGAACCTATATTATTTTGTAAGGTTTATATAAAACCACTCCAACATTTTACATATTTATTATTATTATTATTTTGATATTTAGTTTTTTATTTTATGTTATTATATCATTGGGATTATGATGTAATCATTACTGAATCTGTAAGTGTTTAATGTTACAATATCATTGTTTACCATGATGTATTATGATTAAGAATCTGATGATGTAATTCATTGATATTCCTATAAATAATTACATGGATTTTATTATACACTAATTATTTATATAAAATATATTTTCCACCTTAATTTACCTTTCATTATGGACTCAAGAGACTAAAAAAATTTGATGGAAAACCCCCATTATTTCACCCTTAAATAGAAAATAACTTTTCATTAATATCCATGATTTTTCTAAAAATTATTCACATAATGTTTTTAATATTATATTACGATTTTAAAAGTAATTTTCTAAATATTATTTTACTAAAAAATGGTTTTAAAAGAAATATTCATGTCATTTTATGAATGAGGTGTTTTTAATTGTTACGAAAAATGTTAAAGGAAGCATCATTTTGAAATATACAACAGGAAAAAAATTTCTCATCATTATTTATGTTCAATGAATTGAATATTTCATTAATTGTTTCAATGTTTCTACTCAGAAAAGTGTTTTCCTTAATATTATTTAATTTGTGGTTTTTAAATATGTTTTTTCAATGAAATGGAAGGGTTTTCCTCAGGAAATGATCCAAGTAGTCTATTAAATGCATATTCATCTATGATGACATCACATGATATCATTTATGTTTTTTTAGGGAAATACTAAAATGATTACATACTTATACTTTCTATTTTTGGATTATGGGTTTGATTACAAGATTTATTTTAATACAATTTCATTTTCCTGGGTTACGATATGATGAAAGACTTAGAATTTTGTGGAGGACATATATTATTTTAATTATGTGACAGCTGGTCTCAGAATTATATATTACTCTAATGTTTTGGGAAAATGTGTATAAATCATGAGGTAAATATTTTATGGATAAACCTTATTTAATATTAATAATCTCACGTGTTTCATGGTGTGGATAATCTCACGTGTGTTATGGATAAACCTTATTTTAGGTGTGCCATGGTTTCTGGTCGACAAGTTTATGTGTGTAGCTGGATTTCATGTCCATAAGATTATGTGTGCATTTTTTTTATTACATAGGTTTTTTTAATTGTCTTATTTCATTTCCTTAATTTAATGGGTTAATCTAATTCTATTAATCCATATAAACAATGTTACAATCTTTTTTTTTTCTACTTTCCTATGCTTATGTTATGATCTCACCGATCATGTTCATTAATTTCTATTATGATTCAGGTCTTATTATCTATGAATATTTATTCTATATCTCAAGATAATGATCTATTTCATACAGGGTGTGGTATAAAAATTTTAATATCATATTATAATACATTTATGGTCATGTTATACCTAATTTATCATTAATATTACACTTGTTTACCGATATTGAGCATCTTAGGTCACCCTCCATTATTTTTCCTTTACTGAGGTTGTAAGGGAGTTTTATGTAGGGTATGTCTAAGAAGATTACTATGGGGTATATCTTTATAGGTTATGTTGAAGATATATTATAAAATAATAAGGATGTGTATTTAGTATCCAAATACACTAATTCATTATGACCCTCAGGTGTTTATTTGTTAAATATATTAGATTTTCATCTAAAATAGTGTTATCAATGGTTTAAAATATCTAGACTCCATAATAAATGTATTCAAAGGAACTTATAATTATAAATGTAATAAGATAAGAATATATAGTGAAAATAATACTAACATAATCCAAATAAATATCATAATTCACTATAATAAAAAATATCTCAAATCAAAAGGGATCCCCACATGTGGCATATCAATATATAAATGGAATAAAAAAATTAATGATAAATAAGGAATCACTATAAATGATACCTAAAAATATCCGAACATCATTCCTAATACATCCACCATCCTCCACCTACATGTATAACATAATTCCACTTCATTTTGCTACATCCTTGATTAAAAATTCATCATGTTCATTGAGAATGTCATGAAATGTGTGATAATAAAATTGTTAAGATAACACTAACATCACCATAATAAAATGCATAAGTTTTATAATGTTGGTACCAAAAACAAGAAAATATAAATAAATAATATTTACATACCTACCGGGATATGGTACTCTCCCTTGGACACCACAAATCTTGATCAAGATCTACTTGAGCACCATGCAAGAAGGAAATGTTTTTCAAAGCCTCGAATTAAAATTTGAACTAGGTTTTTTCCCGATTACTAAATATAAAGCCTCATTATAATAAACCATCCCACCCATTCACACTCAAGTGCGGTTGTGTTCCTTGACATTTTAATCTCACCACGATTGGTTTTTCATATACCAATACATAGCTTATCACTCAAGATGGACATAAACATCATATTATCATAGAAAAAAATAAGATAACCACACATAAAGTGACACCATAATCAAGGGAAATAATCATATTATCTCATTTACCATTATACCAAGCCACACAAAATACTACATTGTAAGAAAATTTTCTATATTGTTCTTTTATCTAGATTGAAATACATCGTGTCACTTATGGAATGAGATGAAATTATGGATAAACCAAATTATAAACCCATAACTCACCCTCAAATGGGTCAAACACATATATAAAGGCATAACATTTTGATTTAATACCACAAATAGAGGTCTCACATGAATAAAAACACTCCCACGTGAAACTTTATACACAAAATTGCATATAGAATTCAAAAAATGGAAAAGAATTTCTTCCACAAACCTAAAAGAACATAGTTTCTGAGAAGCACTTCCCAATTCAATATAGAACTAATAAAAACCTAATATCAGCCAAAAAATAACCTCATTTAAAATTAAGACATATAAAACCAATATATTGTATAAGAATAAGTTAATTTAATAATTATTGGGAGGACATAAAAAACTAGATCTTTTGAAAAGTAGGAATCTTCTAATGGATAAGAAATGAAATGAACGGAGAAAAAACACTAAATATAAAAAATCCCATGTTTCCAATATCGAATGATAATTGAGTGAGAAGTGTGGGGAAAAAATATTTTTTTATTTGAAATTACAAGGCTATCTCTAAAAAACAAGATAACAACATGGTCCCTGTTTGACCTATGGGGTGAAAATGTAACCAGTTTTAGGTAGTGTGTCTCCCCCTTTGTTAAAACTTCTATAGTGAAACATCCATCTATCACACTATGAACACCTATAGGATACATCATTTTTATCATTATAGCAATTCTAGTCAAACAAAACTCACTCCCAAGCCACCCAAGAACCCAATGGATTAAAAAATTATCGTAAAACATTATAATAAAAAAAATTTAAATATAATTCAGCTTAAATTTTGAGGGACATCAAAAAAATCCATCCTCTAATGGATTTGTAACCCTAAGAAGAAACTATATGGGCTCTAGGAAAATATATATATAGATACTACACCCACACATCTATATTTACTTGACAAGACACAAGTTGTGTTCATCCATACAAGAAAATTTCTCAAATAAGTTTCATTATCCTCCCGCACAAAAACATCTTGGTTTGGTATATAATTCAAATTGTTTTATCTACAAGTGAAACATATCAATCTATCTTAACATCATTATCATCCATCTCATGCAATGTATATGGCCCATACTTGTAGATTTATGATACATGAAACACATCATGCATACATATATTTTATGGTGGAATATATTAACGGTAATCCACCAACAAAATCCATTCCAAAACCACAAATATATCAACATTTCATGGGATGAACATTAAATAATCCCTCAACAAATTATACCCCATCTATGGAGATACCCATATGAATACTTAGTCTCCAAAAATGAAATCTAGGTTTCACCACCTTTACTCATTATATGAACACATCCTTCTCTTTTCGGTAACCAAGAACTTATAAATAAACATCACCCACTTATTTTTTCCATAAACAATCATTGTTAGACCATAACTGAGTAACATGAATCTAACCCATACAATAATGAGAAACACAAAAAACCATAAAAATATTTAAATTGATCAATGTAGAACAAATCCTACTAGCTATTGTTATAGGTAAACTATATCATGTCTTTATTGTAATCTAAATTTCTAACAAAAAAACGAAGAATTGATTCACTAATAATATAATCCAATATGTGGATTATCTTATTAGACAGTCCATTCATCATCAAGTGATATTTTTCCATCATAGTTCGTTGAGATCTTGTTTCCATCTGTATGAACTTATAAAAAATTTACGTGAAGAATCTATGTCAATCTGACTCTGTGGTCATAAGAACAACTTTTAATTGTACTACCTAACACATATATAACCATCCCAAATGATCGAGGAAAACAATGATCACAAATGATAATGAAATGTGAATACTTCATTGACTGGTAAACTGAAACCAATGTGAGATTACAACAACTCGGGGTACAGGCTGATCCTATATATAATCTCTTGATCAACACATCTAATTTCTATAAAATCACTAGAATGAGTAAAAGTAAACCACCTATCCAACACAGATCTACCTTTTTTATTTGATATGTAAAGTAAAAATTTATAAATCCGAATGCATCCTTATATATACCTAGAAACAAAAAACAACACATGATATATGGATACATCTTAATCGAGGCTGGATGAAACAATGATCATGATTTATAACATTACCTCATTGAATTTGCGACCACTATATTACCATGTAATTACAACAGAACATCACCATCCCATGTCTAACCAAGGTCAATAATATCCTCCTCGAATCATTCTAGAACACGATGTTATATAAATTGTACATCTATTGACATTCACTTCTCATAATTATGAAGTTGAAATAGTGAATGTAGTAAAATGTTTAACCACTCGACTATCTCAAACATTCATAAATTAGTACTAGTGTCATAAAAAAAGTTTCTAATCCTCCTTAGATTTATGAAATGACATTTCTTACATATTCCTACTCAGAGCCTCCAAAATGTAAATCCACTTCCTTAGGGGATATTTCGTCTTGACATTGAGTTTTTTAAGACAATAAACACAACATATTTTCTATATATTTATAAATCAGTGATAGAATATATACTACATTCTCATTTGGTCTGTATAGATGAAAAATATATCTATAATAAGATAATGAAGTTGAATATTCATGCATTGGACTATACAATCCCAATTCAAATCATTGGTAAGGTCATTAATTTCTTGAGGTCATAGTTGATGAGTCCCATATGCAACTATAACAAATCAAGATCTTATGAAATATATACTTTTGATTTAATTTATATTATTTAATATATTGTCTTACATGAAATACATAGTTTAGATAGAACCACTTGAAACAAAAAATTAATACTTTTTTTCACACAACATCGATTACCTCTAAAGACATGTGTTTCAAGGAAGGTCGAGTCTTATTGAAAACCAAAATATATTAACATAATTATTTAATATGAACTTTTTTATTTCCTTTTAATGGAATAACTATTTTTAATATACATTTTGACATCGTTGTAGTTTTATATGAAAAAATATGATTTATTTTTGAACCCATAAGAGAAAAAGTTACTTTAGGTTAATTTTTTATATTTTTTGAGATGTATCATTTTTTGATGTATAGTGAAAAATACTAAAATTTATGTAAAAACATAATTTTTCATTAAATAATAATTAATAATAAATTATATTTTAATTTTTTTAAAAAAATATATCAAAAATATATCTATTATTCCAATTTTGTTAATAGAAAAACATATTTATTAAATTTAGATATAAAGACCTAATGAACTTTTGAGAATTTTCACTTTTAAACCCCACTTTCTCACAACATCTATGGGATTAACATTAGGCACAATATTTCCACATTTTTGAATTTAATTTGCTAAAACAAATATATATATTTGTAATAAATATGTAATTTTTTTACTAATAATATCAACTTAATATTTTTTTTAAAAATATTATTGAAAGTGATTATAATTAATGAAAATGATTAAGGTAAAATTATGTTTAACAATGGACTATACCTTAATCATAATGGGGAAAATGATTTAGACACAGGTCTTGAATCCTTTGGATGCTAATTTAATGAAAATATGTCATCTGTTTTCTAATGTTATGAGTAATTAGGGAAGAGGTTCAGAAACGTTTAACATATGATATGTTAAGGGTAGAAAAACACAAAAAGGAACATTCATTATCTTAAATATTTATAAAACATTTAGATATGGAAAAAAAAAATAGTTTTAGTCGAACATATAATTATGAAAAATAATTGAGTTATTTTTACCATAATTGTTTATTATTAAATTATATATGTGAATTGGTCACATTAATTTCTTATGAAATGCCTAAAAATTATTGTTTTTTCATAATTAACTACAATAAATTATATTTTAAAAACTACAAGTCATGTAATTTGATTAAATTATTATCCATAATTATTTTTCTATAATAATATATAATTTTATGTTTATTTTAATGAAGTAAATGTGAGTTTAAATGTTTTTGGTTGATATTTATAAAATAATAAATAAACAAATAATGTCAAAATTGTCATTAATGTTATTTTACAATAAATAGTATTTTATCAAATAAATTTAAAAAATTAAAATTCCTTATTCAGTCAAGTTATTTCTAAATTTCAAATAATATAAAATATGGTATATTATTTTAACAATTGATCTTTTAAAATTTACATATTGACCCATAGAAAGGAAAAAAACTATTTACGCCATTCTGGTTAATATGGTGTTTGTGTGTGTTATATACAGTTTTTATAAAATAATATCCAAAACACATTAACTTTGTATTTTATAGTTTTTTAAATATTTATATTTTAATGGGTATATATTTTATCATAAAACTTAATTTGATTTAGTTTTATTGGTTAAATTACTTAGGTTTGAAATTTAGTTATTTTAGTAAAAAAATAAAAAATTGGGGAGACATAGTAGATAAGGGAAAATTATATAAATGTAATTTTTTATAGAGATTTTTTCCTACCATAATTTCACTGTAATCTATTATTTTTTCCATTTTTTGAAAACCATGAGCTAATGATGCCATCCCAATAGAGTTGCCTTTTGGTATTTACTAGAATGTTTCTCCCCCTCCATTATAAAAAGACATGCACTCTAAACCTTATTCACACATGTAATGAAACTTCTCCTCAAAAAAATCTAACCAAAAAATATAAGAAAATTCCTCTCATAAAACAAGAATCATTTTTTTGGGCAGAATGATAACCAGTATTCTTGTAGGTGCAAACAAAAAGAAGTTATCAAAAAAAGAGGCAACATTATTCAACGTCTATTTATGTTTTACTTCTTCCTCTAACCACTCATTTCTTATATTCCATAATTACATAATAAAAATAGTATAATAAATATAAAAAACATGTTTTCCTATTATGGCTTTGACATACACTTACACAAACTTCTATCAAATTGGTAAAAAAATAGACAATTTATGTGTACGGTGAACTACTGCCTCAAAAAATGATGACTGTTCATTTTTCCCTTCACCCCCTTTAATGGTTAAGAATTATGGTAGACAATATGTTCATTTATAATATTAATAATACTTATTATTTATTTATTATTCTGTAATTTATTTATAATTCCTACCCTTATACCTTCCATTTTTTGTAAATATGATAATAGCGTTTGTCGAATTATAGATTTTCGTCTCCCCAAAGCGATGTGATTTGTTCACAATATTCATGGAATGTGTAAAGTATTATTTTAATTAAATATATGTCACATAAAGGAAATATATATTATAATAATTAAATAATTATATTTCTAAAATTTCAATATATAATTTTATTTATTCAAATTTTCACACACTAAAAAGTCATAAGGTCGGTCATGGATGTACAAACTACCTCCTCCTAGACATGATGTGATTCATTTTACATCACAATAATTATATAGATGTAAACATGATTAAATAAATTGGTATTTATTATATTATTTTAATTTTGTAAATATATAATTGAACTTACCCTATTTCCATAACAATCAATGAAAAAATGTGAACATTACATATGCATACATACAACCTATCATCTCCATGATTGTAAAAGTGATTCATTTTTCGTAACCATATTTAATTATTGGTTTCAAAAGTATAATTTATGTATAAATATGATAGTTAGGCCATTATTATTATTCTAGATATAGTTATTTAATGACCTTATTGACCATTGTTGACCTATCATATTAGGTTATGAGACATAAGGGAAATATGGTCAAAATTTCCAACTTAAACATTACTGATTAATTAATTATATATAAGTAATTTATATGTAAAATAAAAGTAATAATAAAATTTGAAAAGTTTTTTAATAAATTATATATTTATAATTTTATTAATAATCATGAATATAGAAAACAAGAATAAAAAATTTGACTTGTGGTAAGAGATATTCCTCTTACTTTTTAAATTTGTGAGATAAATATCATATTCATCACTTACTTATTTTTCATGGTGTATCTACTTGCATTTTTAAATATTGTATAATTAATTAATTTAACTTCATGGTATCTAAATGATTCATTTAATTATTATTATTTCTTACATTTTATTGATTCAATGTTACCAAAATGGTGATGGACTTTTATCGGTAACTATATAATTACATAAAATGGTTATGAAATATAGAAAATGTATTTATTTTAATATTAGAAAAATAAAATAAATAATTTTAAAAATATTAATATTTGTATAATTCAAGTCATATACAGTGATAAATTTTTCCATCATCATATGACCTATTATATAGGTTTGAAATGAATATATTCAAATTACATTTTTTTGTCTTTCATGTCATGCCAAATGAATAGTTCAAAAATAGGCATTAATGATATTTTTATGAAATATTATTTTATAAAATCATTTAAAATTCATAAAAATATTATATTAATAAAAGTGGACAGAATATAGTCGAAAATATAAACATGATTCCATTAATGATTCATTTTTTAATTTATTATAAAATTCTTAATCAATTAATATTGAAATATTTGTTATTATTGTTAAGGTTAAAACATAGATTTACGATGACACGATCTTGTGTTAAAATTAACTTTACAAACACATAGATTTTTTATTTGTTAAATTTTATTTAATACTTGGATTAATTTTCATAAAATTATATAATAATGATCATTTTATTTTCAGGTTTAAATGGAAAATTAGGTAGGTGAAAAATAAAAGTTTATATATTGATAAAAAATGGTAAAAGTGAGTAACCATAATGGTAATGGGAATAAATTGTTTAATTTTTTTTTATATTTTCATAATGGAAATATTGATCAAACTTATCTTCCCTAAAATAGATTATTTATATATTTTATAAGAATTTGGTTTTAATATGAATTCCCATTGTTAAAGAGTATTGGGTATTTACCAATATGTCATTCATTAACACTTATAAACTGGAATATACTCTCAACTTTTAATCACATTTCCAAAACATTTTTTTCTAAAAAACCATATGAAAATACCATTCTTAATTAACATCCCACATCATATATTTTTTGGATCAATTATAAAAAACCCCATTGGAATTATTTAGTGCAAAAGTAATGACATTTTCGGAATAATATGGGGCTTGGAACACATATGACAAATGTCATACCTTTGGTAAGGGATTTTCATCTCAAATTGTATTCATTAGGACATATGTTATGTTATGAACCTATTTTATTTTGTAAGCTGTATATAAAACCACTCTGTCATTTTATATATTTAATAATATTATTTTTTTGATTTTTAATTTTTTATTTTATGTTATTATATCATGGAGAATATTATTTAAAATATACACAATCTGTAAGCGTTTAATGTTACAATATCAATGCTTACCATGATGTATTCTTATTAAGTATCAAATTATATAATTTCATGATATACCTATAAATAATGACATTGATTTTACCATCCTTTAATTATTTCTATATAAAATAGTTTCCCCCATAATTTACCTTTTATAAAGACTAAAGAGACTGAAAGAATTGTTTTTGAAGGAAAACAAACTTTATTTCTCTCTTCAATTGAAAGTACCTATTCTTTAATATACATGTTTTCTAAAAATGCATCATATAATGTTTTTAATATTATATTATGATTGTTTAAATTCATTTTCCAAAGATTAATTTTTTACAAAATTGTTTTAAATGGAATATTCATGTCATTTTAGGAATGTAGTGTTATGACTTGTTACTAAAAATGTTGAAGGAATCGTTGTCTTGATATATAAAATAAGAACAAAATTTCCCACTATTAATTATATTCAATGAATTTTATCTTTATTTACATGTTTCAATGATTCTTTTCAAAAAAAATTCATTAATATTATTGAATTTTTTATATTTTAATTATGTTTTTTCATTGAAAATAGATGGGTTTTCTAAGGAAACGATCCATGTCACCTATTAAATTCATATTAACCTACAATGACAACCCTATAAGTTATGTAAGTCTTACTATGGAAATAATACAATGATTACCTACGTATAAATTTGATGGTTGGTTTATTATTTTCATTAAAATGTGTTTATTAATCATATTTCATTTTTTATGGGTTATGATATGGTGTATGATTTAGGATTTTGTGGAAGAAATATATTATTTTCATTATGTGATAGCTGGTCTCAGAATTATATATTACTCCAATGTTTTAGGAAAATTTGTATAAATCATGAGGTAAATATTTTATGGATAAAACTTATTAAATATTCATAATTTCACATGTTGACCTATTTTTCTTTCGTTAATATTAAGTGTGTTTGGATTTCTAGTCAAAAATAATATGTGTGTAGCTAGATTTCATGTCCATAGGATTTTGTGTGGATTTATTTTTGTATTCCATAGGTTTATTAAAAGGTTTTATTCTGTTTCCTTAACATAATGGGTGAAAATAATTCTATCTATACATGTACACAATGTTACAATATTATTGTTCTACATTCCGATGATTATGTTATGATCTCATCGATAATCTTCATTAATTTCTATTATGATTTAGGTCTTCTGAACTAGGAATTTTTATTCCATGACTCAATATTATGATCTATTTCAGATAGGGAATGGTTTAAAAAGGTTAATATCATATTATTATACCTTTATAGGCATGTTGAACCTATGTTATCAATAATATTACCCTTGTTTTCCTTTACTGAGCATCTGAGAGCACCCTCCATTATGTTTCTATAAGGCCCCATCCTTAAACCTTACTTAATCTTGAGTTTTTACAAGATTACACATTGAGGATCTTTTCAGGTTTAGATTTTTAGAGAATTAGATCATAAAAATTTCATTATATTCTACATTTAAACAAAGTGGTTACATAAAGATAGTATTCATTTTTCCCATCAACAGAAACATATTTAAAATAAAACATGGATTCTTTAATGACACTTCCTTGACACTATAGTCGTATCATTTACCTTTCCTTTGACCTGTGAAAAACATTTCAAAAAAACATGGGATGAGCATAAAATGCTCAGTAAGGGTTATAAAAACATGGAAAAGAAACATGAGTTCATATATACATAAGAATTAAATCATACTTTACCCATAAAACATAGGAACTTTAAAATATCTCATCAAATCATGAATAAATCATAGAAATCATAAGACATAAAAGGTAACTTGAGGCATTCATAACATTCTTACGTAGGGAGTAACCTTCTTGGTACGATTGGAATACCCACCACGGTATATTCCCTAAATATATTCGGAGAAACCTTAACGTTTCACTCCTTCACGTTACCCAATGCTTTGGAGAGCTATATCGGGCTCACCAGCCCTTAGTTTATCACGGAACCACCCGTCTTCATAACAATGCCCGAGAACCATAACATAATCTTATCACATAAAACATGCATAAAGGAAACCTAACATTTCCACCTGTCAATAACAAGATATCAATACAACACATTGATATAAAATCATTATGAAAACCATTTTCAATAAAATAAATGTAAAACATGGTATTTATTTTTCTTTTAAAAAGAATGTATGGCTTATAGAGGAATCCGAAACTCAAATAATGATCACAACAACAGAGAATTCGTTATCGCCGCATACGTATGACAAAAACATTCCATTTTGTCATTTAGTAAATGATTCGTATAAAAAAGATTCCTTTTGAATAAACGAAAAAGTAAAAGGGGTTTATATACTGTATAAAATAATGTTGTGTATAAAACAAAATATGCCTCAATGAAAGGAGATTGAGACGAAGTCCCATACAAAGACGATATCCTTAGATTAAGGATAAATCAATTACATAATTATGTGTGAAAAAAGAATACATGAAATATAAGTGGGTATTAAGTGTAATAAAATCAGAGTACATTCACACATAATCATAGAACGTCATATTCAAGGAGTACATGTTTTTTCAAAAGAATCAAAATTGGGTTAAGAAGTTCCCTTGCAAAAATTCGACAGCCTAACGACGTCACTTCGAAATTCAGAAAAAGAGTTGATGAGAGATAAAAATGGTATCTCATCACATGGGCATAAAATTTTTATCAATAAGGATATATAAGAACATATGCCAACATAATAATATGTGAATTAAAAGGCATAACAAAAGAAGACTTTTAAAAAGATGAGGGTGAAAGGTTCCCTCACCGACATCGGTATCTTTCGAGACATGCACCCCGTGAAAGAAGGACAATACAAAATTGATGTAAATACTCATAAATGAAATTATATTACACAATGAGTAAAATAATGGGCAGTACATACACCACTCAAAGGAAATTGGGGCAAATGTAGCATAAATCTCATGGGAATAAAAGTGAGATGAAAAATCCCTTACGAAAACTCGGCAGCCTAACAGCGCCACTGAAGTCTTCCAAAATGGATTGATGAGAGGAAATAGGGTTTTGTCATCATATTAAAATAATTTTTACATAAAGAGGAATATAAAATAAAACCCCCCAACATAACAAATAGTATCTTAAAAGAAGTGAAATAATGGAGAGTACTTAAAAAGAAAGAGAGAGGTTGGATCTCTTACGAAGAATTTGGCAGCCTAACGGCGCCACTCAAAACTTCCAAAATGGATTGATGATAGAGAATAGGATCTCTCATCATATGAACATAAAAATTAAAGTATTAATAATATAAAATAATATCCCAATAACAAGAAATATGAGCTTTAAAAGGAATGACATAAAAGAGTGTACTTAAAAAGAAAGAGAGGGGTAGGATCCCTTATCTCGGGTCCGACTTGACTCGATCATTCTTTAATCTCCTGAATAATAAAATTTGGTCAATTTATAATTTCTTAAGTTCCACCTTTAAATATTATTATTCAGTTCATATCACATATTATAATGTTATTATAATTGTATAATAATGTTAGTTCATATCAGACGTTTTTGCCGATGTTTGGTACATGAGTCATTAATGAATTTTTTGAAAAATGATTGCCCATGTAGTTATAAGTAAATAATTTCCAGAATTTTATTAATGATTAAAATATCATATATATCTAGTACATATTCATTTTATACTATTCCATATCATTTGGAGATAAAAAACGAAAAGCACTGTTCATGGAGACGGTAGGCCGTACGTACGCATGAACGCTACTTTCATTTTTTTCATATTAATGGAATTAAAAATAAATGATATATATATATATTATAATTCCAGTATAATATATATGTTATATATGTCACATATGTTAATTAATTTCATTCATTATACATTCCATGTATTTCATGTATGAGTCACATCACTTGAGGGGGTGGTAGTCCACACTTCCTCATATGAAATTATCGCATTTACACAACATGAAAAGAATAAAGTTATGGTATAAATATAAAATAAATAAGAAAATAGTAAACATAAATACCATATATATCATATATAAAATACAATGACATCATAATGTCCACCTTTAAAGGTGTTAAAAGAATATTGAACAATCATCGTTTCGTGAGGCAGAAAATCGCCAACCACAGAAACAGTATGTTCTTTAACCATTAGACGAAGGTGCTTGTACGTTTAGCTCGAATAATTCTTATAACAACATCCTAGTATATTGAAGATACTGGAGTTGTTACAGAAAAAATTAATAAAAAGATTTTAGGGGGTTGGAGAAGCAAAATAAAACAAAAGGACTCAAGTGAAGACATTACCTTAAAATCGGGTAACTCCATTTGGTTTGAGCTAAAAGGCTTCCTTGGGAAGACTTCTTCCCAATGTGAGGCTTCAAGGAGTTATGGAGGGATGTGGAGAGACCAAATGGGTAGGTTTCGGCCGAACTAAAGGCTTTGTAAGTGTGGGTAAGGAGGTAGGGGTGGGGGCCTTTTATAAGAGGAGTGGAGGGGCACTCTTGGAAAGGTATAAAATGTAACTTTATTTTCAAATGAGTTTCGGATTTTAATGGCCCCACATTGATTTGTTTCGCGGATAAGGTGATAAGAGTTCGAAATCCACCCATCCAATAGGTTTTGGAGATGTTTAGGTCTTAGATTTTACATTATCATTCCATTTTATTTAAATCGCTAAATAATGAGGTAATCGCGGCATCATCATGATGTCATAAATAATTTAATTTATATAATGTCTAAAAATTATAAAAAAATACTATGATGTAGGAAATATGTTAATATTTACAATGAATATTTATTGTCTAAAAGATCATTTATGTAGACAAAATTAATAATATTTTACTTAGGTGATACATTCTTTGTTACATTTAACATTCTTTAAAAATAAAAAGATAAAAAGGCACTTTCTCACAAAAGTGATTCCATGGGGCCCCCAAGTTTGGCACAAGTCATCCCATGGTCGTCCAATAGACAAACAGTAGCCTTAGGACACATTTTGTGGTCATTTTTTATTATTATGATATTATCTTATTATCTTTAACTACCTGATTACTCATTAATCAATATAATTAAAGATAATTGTAGTCGTTACTATTCATAATGTCCAAAAACAAAAGAGTCTTAATAACATAATTTGGACCATCTGAATCCAAATATTTTATCCATTTTTACCAAATTCCAAACACATAAATTGCAATAATTAATTTAAGAAAACTTCCCGTTGTCAAAACAAATAGCGGGTTTTTTAGAAACAATATTTATTAAAAGTTTGGCACTTGTTTATGCCTAATTCCAAAGTGAAATTAATCACAATGACCATCATTGAATTACATGGTAAAAATATATTATAATTACACTTTAAAACAAATTAAAAAGATAATATAACAAAATAATTAAATTATATGATAAAGCAGTTTTGATGTAAAATGTAGTATTTTTCACTATTCATTGAAAAATGAACATCGTCAGAAAAATACCAAAAATTAAACCAAGGTAAATTTCAATGTCCCAATTATAAATAATATGATTATTTTGAAAAATATAGCTTATAAAATTTTCAAAAAGTGGATTTATAAGGGGTTCTCCATTAAAAGGCGGTTAATCAAACTCTTAAAGAATATCTGAATGTTTACGCTTAAAAACTGGATTCATTTGCATTTTTAATCCTCTAACATATATTGAAAAAAATAAAAATATTTGACAAACATATATAATAATTTTGTAGTTTGTTCTGTTCATTCCCTCCATTACAACGGCTAGGCGTTAACTACCATTTAAAATAATATTATTTTATTATTAGAGTGCAACGTAAGATTTCAAAGAAACTTGTTGTTGCATATTGGGTACGCCATCGAGCATATGATTTCCTTTAAAGTAATATTAATATTTTATTCACAAATATGGATAAATGTGAAAATTTTATACTCTTTATTTACCTGGGGTGTTACATCCTTCCCCCCTTTTGGGAATTGCGTCCTCGCAATTTTAAAATTGAGCTTGGAAACATCCTTGAACGTCCCACATCGGAACAAGAGTCGGTAAAACAATCACTTTAATATAAAGAAAGATAAGTACAAATGTCACCCGAGTTAACCCATACTAGGATTTGAAGTATGAAAATATGGACATGGAGGAAAAAACAAAGGGTCATGTTCTGATGGAGAGTGATAGTAAACATGTCTAGGAGAAAGTTAACCACAAGAGAAATCACAAACTTGTGATGGGTGAAACGGTATTCGATTCCTCCGTAGGAAATGTTAATAGACAAAATTTATGTTTTAAGTTACTTTTTATTGAGGAATTTGTTCATAAGGAAACATAATCACTTATCATGTTGAATTTCAACTTTTATTAGATTCCTTACACAAACTCATATTTTCTCCAAAAGACGAGTATTTAGGAAGACTTGTTCACATTAAGAGTACTATAATCAACTTCTAGAGAATCACATAATCCACAAAAGAGAACTATATACTTCTCATGCCTTTAGACTTTAACCAAAACCAAAACCGAAGAGGTTAGTAAAAGATCAGATAATCCAGAAAAGGATAACCCTTTATAAAAAGAAAATCTATTCTTAATCTCCAAAATTTGTCCAACAAAACCCAAAGTTAAACGAGGACTATTCGATAAACAATTCTTCCAGAAAATTCTTCAAATTAAACAAAAATAATATTGAAACCCAAATATTTGAAGGATTTAGTCACATAGTCTTCCAAGTTATATCGTAGCATTTATCTCCAAACAACATCAGTTGCTCTTAAAGTCCCGTATTGAAATGTAATTAACCCAATCACATATCCTCCATGATAGGTTAATATATTTCCATAGATAACCCAAAATCAAATTAATCTTAATTCATAAAATCATCTAACTAAAATGAATCAGTCAAACTAACAAGGGACTTCACGTAGTCCATTGGTAGGCGATAAATACAAGTTGCACTTTTGTTGTGGGTTCGATTCCTGCAGCTTTGTCCGACGCGACGGGTTGTCACACGGTCTGTGTGTTGTCCTTTTTCCAAAACTATATAATTCTCAAATCATTCCCCAAAAAGAGATAAAATCATCAAAAATAACCATAACATAATTTAACCTCAATTTTATCTGATGCCTTTCACTTCCATCATAACATATAGTAACCCATAATTACCTCAAAATTAAGGATCATATAAACCCAAATTATTCTTTATAACTATTTCGACAAAAGAACAGATAACTATTCCTTGAATAAAATTTTAATATATTAAACATCAGGGTTACGCATACTATAAAAAGTCTTCTAATGTAACCCCATTATCAAAAGAGACTTAATACTCTTAAGAATTTCACCATAACTCTTGAAGCCCTTATATGTTGACATCTTACTCATTCAACATTCTTTATGATCCATTAACCATTCATTTCCAACTTATTCTGAAATACTTCTTTCCTACAAACAAAATCTTGAATCAAATCCTAAGATTCCAAAATAGGAAAACAATAGTTATGAAATAATCCATAACTTTGATTGGTCATTTTCCGTTTCATCATCCTCAATCGGAATGGCATTAGGTATAGGTAAACGAACATTTGTAAGATCTTGGTGATCCCATTCACGAAACTTCTTCATATGACATGTGTTTGCATAATGACCATGCACACCACATTTAAAACATTCAATTGATCCCTCAGAAAGAAATTCTTTCCCTTTCCTCGAGTCAACTGGAAGATTCCTTTTTCCATGGCAGGTTCTTGCTTTATGATCTTCATTTCCACATCTATAGCATATTCCTGTCCCTTTGAAAAATTTTCCTAGGTGTTTCTTTCCACATTTTTGACACATAGGTTTTTGAACACACTTACCATTATGATTATTAGCTGTAGTTCCGTAGGGATTTGTTTCTCGCATATATGATGCCTTCGAGAAATCACCAAGGTTTAGGTGGTCAATCATGACTTCAGATAGTTGGTTGAGGATATTCACAAGAGTTCTCATTGCAACTCCCATATCATTCAGTTGCTTGCTCAAAAAACTGTCATAGCTTCCTTCACATCCACTGTTACTTTGGTGCCTGCTAGATCCAGCCATTTACTAAAACCAAAAAGGTTAGTGCGAGTATATCAACAAAACCATCATGTACTAATGAGGAAGATAAACAGTAATATATACTTACTCATTATCTTTATCCAAAACTAGGACTCGTTCTGAAATCATAACCATTATGGTAATGTCACTTATGCTTAAAGAATACCCTAACCTCTAAAGTTATCTAAACCGACCTATGATACCATCTATAATGCCCCAGCCTTAAACCTTACTTAATCTTGAGTTTTTACATGATTACACATTGAAGATCTTTTCAGGTTTAGAGTTTTAGAGAATTAGATCATAAAACTTTCATTATATTCCACATTTAAACAAAGTGGTTACATAAAGATAGTATTCATTTTTCCCATCAACAGAAACATATTTAAAATAAAACATGGATTCTTTCTTGACACTTCCTTGACATTATCATCGTATCATTTACCTTTCCCCTGACCTATGAAAAACATTTCAAAAAAACATGGGATGAGCATAAAAAGATCAGTAAGGGTTATAAAAATATGGAAAAGAAACATGAGTTCATATCTACATAAAAATGAAATCATACTTTACCCATAAAACATAGGCACTTTAACATATATCATCAAATCATGAATAAATCATAGAAATCATAAGACATAAAAGGTAACTTGAGGCATTCATAACATTCTTACGTAGGGAGTAACCCTCTTGGTTACGTTTGGAATACCCACCACTGTATATTCCCTAAATCTCTTCGGATAAACCTTAACGTTTCACTCCTTCGTGTTACCCAATGCATTGGAGAGCTATATCGGGCTCACCCGCCCTTAGTTTATCACGGAACCACCCGTCTTCATAACAATGCCCATGAACCATAATATAATCTTATCACATAAAACATACATAAAGTAAACCTAACATTTCAACCTTTCAATAACAAGATATCAATACAAAAAATTAATATAAAAACATTATGAAAACCATTTTCAATAAAATAAATGTAAAACATGGTATTTATTTTTCTTTTAAAAAGTAGGTATGGCTTATAGCAGTATCCGAAACTCAAATAATGGTCACAGCAGCGGAGAAGTCATTGTCGCCGCATACGTTTGACAAAAACATTACATTTTGTCGTTTAGTAAATGCTTCGTATAAAAAAGATTCCTTTTGAATAAACATAAATTCAAAGGGGTTTATACACCGTATAAAAGAAAGTTGTTTATAAAACAAAATATGCCTCAATGAATGGAGGTTGAGACGAAGTCCCATACAAAGACGGTGTCCTTGGATTAAGGATAATTCAATTACATAATTATGTGTGACAAACGAATACACGAAATATAAGTGGGTTTTAAGTGTAATACAATCATAGGACATTCACACATAATCATAGAATGACATATTCAAGGAGTACATGTTTTTCCCAAAGAATCAAAATTTGGTTAAGAAGTTCCCTTGCAAATATTCTACAGCCTAACAGCGTCACTTCGAAATTAAGAAAAAGAGTTGATGAGAGATAAAAATGGTATCTCATCACATGGACATAAATTTTTTATCAGTAAGGATATATAAGAACATATTCCAATATAATATTATGTGAATTAAAAGACATAACAAAAGAAGTCTTTTAATAAGAGGAGGGTGAAAGGTTCCCTCACCGACATGGTTATCTTTCGAGACATGCACCCCGTGAAAGAAGGACAATAAAACATTGATGTAAATACTGATAAATGAAAGTATATTACACAATGAGTAAAATAATGGGCAGTACATAAACCACTCAAAGGAAATTGTGGCAAATGTAGCATAAATCTCACGGGAATAAAAGTGAGATGAAAAATACCTTACGAAAAATCGGCAGCCAAACGACGCCACTTAAGACTTCAAAAATGGATTGATGAGAGGAAATAGGGTCTCTCATCATATTAACATAAAGTTTACAGAAACAGAAATATAAAAGAACATCCCCCAACATAACAAATAGGAGCTTAAAATAAGTGACATAAAGGAGAGTACTTAAAAAGAAAGAGAGTGGTTGGATCTCTTATGAAAAATTCGGCAGCCTAACGGCGCCACTCAAAACTTCCATAATGGATTGATGAGAGAGAATAGGGTCTCTCATCATATGAACATAAAAATTACAGTAAGATTAATATAAAATAATATCCCAATAACAAGAAAGATTAGCTTTAAAAGGAATGACATAAAATAGTGTACTTTAAAAGAAAGAGAGGGGTAGGATCCCTTACCTCAAGTCCGACTTGACTCGATCGTTCTTTAATCTTCTGAATAATAAAATTTGGTCAATTCATAATTTCTTAAGGTCCTCCTTTAAATATTATTATTCAGTTCATATCACATATTATAATGTAATTATAATTGTTTAATAATGTTAGTTCATATCAGACGTTCTTGCCTACATGAGTCAAAAATGAACGTGATTGAAAAATGATTGCCCATGTAGTTATAAGTAAATAATTTCCAGAATATTATTAATGATTAAAAGATCATATATATCCAGTACATATTAATTTTATACTATTCCGTATCATTTGGAGATAAAAAACAAAAAGCACCGTTCATGGAGATGGTAGGCCGTACGTACGCATGATGCTACTTTCAATTTTTTGTCATATTAATGGAATTAAAAATAAACGATATATATATATTATAAATATAGTATAATATATATGTTATATAGGTCACATATGTTCATTAATTTCATTCTTTATACATTCCATGTATTGCATGTACGAGTCACATCACTTGAGGGAGCGGTAGTCCACACTTCCTCATATGAAATTATCGCATTTACACAACCTGAAAATAATAAAGGTATGGTTTGAATATAAAATTCATAAGAATTTAGTAATCATAAATACCATATATATCATATATAAAATACAGTGACATCATAATGTCCACCTTTAATGGTGTTAAAATAATATTGAACAATCATCGTTTCGTGAGGCAGAAAATCGCCAACCACAGAAACAGTGTGTTCTTTAACCATTAGACGAAGGTGTGTGTATGTTTAGCTCGAATAATTCTTATAACAACATCCTAGTATATTTTATATACTGGATTTGTTACAAAAGAAATGAATAAAAAGAGTTTAGGGGGTTGGAGAAGAAAAATAAAACAAAAGGACTCAAGTGGAGACATTACCTTAAAATCGAGTAACTCCCTTTGGTTTGAGCTAAAAGGCTTCCTTGGGAAGACTTATGCCCATAGTTAGGATTCAAAGAGTTAGAGAGGGATGTGGAGAGACAAAATGGGTAGGGTATGGTGGATCCAAGGGCTTTGTAAGTGTGGGTAAGGAGGTAGGGGTGGGGGCCTTTTATAAGAGGAGAGGAGGGGCACTCTTGGAAAGGTATAAAATATAAGTTTATTTTCAAATGAGTTTCGGATTTTAATGGTCCCACATTGATGTGTTTCGAGGATAAGGTGATAGGGGTTCTCAATCCACCCATCCAATAGGTTTTGGACATTTGTAGATCTTAGATATTACATTATCTTTCCATTTTATTTAAATCGTTAAATAATGAGGTCATCAATGCATCATCATGATGTCATAAATAATATAATTTATTTAATGTATAAAAATTAAAAAAATCTATGATATATGAAATCTTTTTAGCTTTCCAATGAATATTTATAGTTCAAAAGATCATTTATTTAGACAAAATTAAAAATATTTTACTTAGGTGATACATTCTTTGTTACATTTAACATTCTTTAAAAATTAAAAGATAAACAGTCACTTTCTCAAAAAAGTGATTCCATGGGGCCCCCAAGTTTGGCACAAGGCATCCCATAGTCGGAAATGAGACAACCCGTAGCCTTAGGACACAATTTGTGGTAATTTTTTATTATTATGATATTATCTTATTATCTTTAACTACCCGATTACTCATTAATCAAGATAATTAAAGATAATTACCGTCGTTACTATTCATAATTTCCAAAAACAAGAGTCTTAATTACATAATTTGTACCTTCTTATTAAAAATATGTAATCCATTTTACCAAATTCTAAACACATAAATCACAATAATTAATTTAAAAAAAACTTCTCGTTGTCAAAAAATAGAGGGTTTTTTAGAAACAATAATTATGAAAAGTTTGGCGCTTGTTTATACCTAATTCCAAAGTGAAATTAATCACAATGATCGTCATTAAATTACATGGTAAAAATATATTCTAATTACACTTTAAAACAAATTATAAAGATGATATAACCATAAAATTAAATTATATGAAAAAGCAGTTTTCATGTAAAATGCAGGTTTTTTCACTATTCATTGAAAAATGAACATTGTCAGAAAAATACCAAAAATTAACCCAAGGTAAATTTCAATGTCCCAATCATAAATAATATGTTTATTTTGAAAAATAGAGCTTATAAAATTGTCAAAATGAGGATTTAAAAGTGGTTCGCCATCAAAAGGCGATTAATCAACCTTTAAAAGAATATTAGAATGTTTACGCATAAAAACTGGATTCATTTGCATTTTTAATCCTCTAACATTTATTGAAAAAAATTAAAAATATTTGAAAAAAATATATAATCATTTTGTAGTTAGTTCTGTTCAATCCCACCATTACAACGACTAGGCGTTAACTACTATTTAAAATAATATTATTTTATTATTAGAGTGCAACATAAGATTTCAAAGAAACTTTTTGTTGCATATTGGGTACGCCATCGAGAATAGCATTCACTTTAAAGTAATATTAATATTTTATTCACAAATATGGATAAATGGAATATGTCATACTCTTTATTTACCTCGGGTGTTACAGTTTCCTTTACTAAGGTTGTGAGGGGGGGGGGGGTTTAAGTAGGGGTTTTCTTAGAAGATTACTATGTGTGAATGTCTTTATAGGTTATGCTGAAGATCAATTATAAAATAAGAAGGTTGTGTATTTAGTCTCCAAATAAAATAATTCATTTTGACCCTTAGGTGTTAATTTGTGAAATATATTGAATATTCATCTAAAATAGTAATATTTATGGTTTAAAATATCTTGTCTCTATAATAAATGTATTCAATGTAACGTGTAATAATAATGGAAAGAAGAAAGGAATATATATTGGAAATTACACTGACATAATCCCATGAAATAGGGGATGTCTAAAAAGATTCCTATGTCTAATAAAACTGGTAGGATACCAATAACAACCCCTTAACAGAAGTGAAAAAAATTTATAATGTTGGTACCAAAAACAATAATAAATAAATAAATAACCCTGCCATACCCAGTGGGATATGGTGCTCTAACTACGACACCACAAATCGAGATCAGATCTATTTTATCTCCATTCCAGAAGGAAATGTTTTTCAGATCCTCAAATGAAAAATCAAACATAGTTTGTGCCCTATCACTCAAAATATGGACTCCTCATACTGACCCGACCCATAACTTCTCACTCAAGTTAGGTTACGTTCTTTGACCTTGTGATCTCACTTCTGATTGGTTATTCACATACTAATGCATAATTTATCACTCAAGATAGACGTAAAATTCATAGTCTTATAGAAATAAATAAGAAAAAAACACATAAAGTGACACTCTAATCATGGGGAATTATTATGTTATCTAATATACCATCATATAAAGACACTTAAGATACATCATTTCAAGAAAATTTCTCTTATGATTCATTTATCTAGATTGAAATACCTCATGCCACTCATGGAATGAGTTGAAATTATTGATAAACCAAACTATAAACCCATAACTACCCCTCAAAATGGGTCAACCAAATATATATAAGAATAACTGGTTGATTTTATAACACAAATATAGTTCTCACATGGATAAAAACACACCCACATGAAGCATTATACTTAAAACTTCTTAAAAAATTCAAAAAATGGTAAATAATTCCTTCCACAAACCTAACAGAGCATAGTTTCCGAGAAACACTTCCCAATTCAAAATAGAACATCAAAAAACCTAATAACAGTCCAAAAATAAACCAATTTAAAATTTAGACATATAAACCGAACAAATGTTATAAGAATAAGTTAATTCATTAATTATTGGTGTTATATAAACCAAACTATATCTTTTTCAATGATGGAAACTTATAATGGACAAGAGATGAAATGAATGGAGAACAAAATGCTGAATAAAATTCTCACAAGTTTCCATGAACAAATGAGGGTTGAGAGATAAGTGGGGGGAAATAATTATGTGTTTTATTTTAAATTACAAGTGTATCCCTAAAAAGATAATAACAAGGTCCCAGTATGACCTACAGGGTTACAATGTGACAAGTTGTCGATAGAGTGTTTCCCCCTTTGTTAAAACATCTATGGTGAATCATCCATCATTCACACTATAAAAACCTATAGGATACATAATTTTATCATTATATGCATTCAGGTCAAATGAAACTCATTATTAAGCCACCCTAAAACACAATGCATCTAAAAATTATGACGAAACATTAGAATAAAATAATATTAAATATAATTCACCTTTAAATTTTCGGTATGTCACAAAATCCCGCCTATAATGGATATGTATCCCTGAGAATAAAATATAGGTGTTTTAGCCAATATATATAGGCACTACACCCACACATCAGGGTCAACATCAAAATTTGTATATTGGGGTCATCCATACAAGAAAATTACTCAAATAGGTTTCATTGACCTCCCACAAAAAAACTTCTAGGTTTGAACTATAATTGAAACCATAAAATCCTTGATTGAAACATTTCAATCTAACGTAACATCTTTATCATGCATCACATGAAAAAGATATGGCCCATTGTTGTAGATTTATGATACATGAAACACATCAAGTATACCTATATTTCATGGTGGAATTTCATAATGGTAATACACTAACCCAGTCCATTCCAAAACCACAGACATTTCAACATATAATGGGATGAAAATTTACGAATTCATCAAAAAGTGATACCTAAACTATTGTGATACCCATAATAATACTCAGTTCCCAACAATAAAATATACGTTTCACCACCTTTAGTCGGTATATGAACACTACATGATCTTTTCGGTAACCAGTAACATATAAATAAACAACACCCACAGAGTGTTTCCCTTAACCAATCATTATTCGACCTTCACTAAATCACATGCCTCTAACCAGCACAATAGAGAGAAAAACAACATGCCATAAATATAAATAAATTGATCCTTGTAGAACAAATTATACTAGCTATTGTTATACATAAACTATATCAAGTCTATATGGTTATCCTAATATCTAAAAAAACCAAGATTACATTCACTAATAATATAATCCAATAGTGCAGATTATCTTATTAGACATTCCATTCATCATCAAGTGATATCTTGTGTTCTGTTTTTGCAGAGATCTTATTTCCTTCTATTGGAACTTATATAAAATTTGTGTGAAGAATCGATTCCAATCTGACACTACAGTCATAGGAACACCATGTAATTTTACTACCTCACACACATATTATGTTCCCAAATAATATAGGGACAAAGTATCACAAATGAAATTGAAATGTGAATACTTCATCAGCTGATAAATTGAAACAAATGTGACATTTCTACATCTCAGTTTCTAGGGTGGTTCTATAAAGAATCTCATGATCACCACATATTATTTCTATATGACCACTAGAAAGAGTTGATGTAAACCACATAGTAATGGGGATCTAACTTATTCTGTTGATATGTAAAGTAAAAATTAATGAAAGCTAAAACATTCTTCTATATACCTAGACACAAAAAACACCACATGATTTATTGAAACATCTTAATTGAGCCTTGATAAACCAATGATCACGACTTATAACATTCCCTCATTCAATATGGGAGCACTATAATACCATGTATTTATAATAGATCATCACCATCTAATGTCCAACCAAAATTAATATTATACTCCTTGATTCATTTATAGAACACGATGAAATCTCAATTGTACATCAATTAACATTCACTTTTCATAATTATAAATATGAATAGTGAATGTAGTATTATTCTTAACCTCTCATTTATCTCAAACATCCATATATTAGTACTAAAGTAGGAAAAAGACGTTTTTAATCCTCTTTAGATTTCTGAACTCCAATTTCATATGTATTCCAACTCAGAGAATCCAAAATGAAAACCCACTTACTTGGGGAATATTCAATCTTGACGTTGACATTTTTAAGATAACCAACACAACATATTTTCCATATATTTAGAAATCATTGATAGAATATATACTATATTATCATTTGGTCTGTATAGATTAAAAATATATCCCTAAAGAGATAATGAAGTTGAATATTCATAAAATAACCCAAATAATCTCGATTCAAATCATGGGTATGGTAATTAATTTCTAGAGTTCATAGCTGATGAGAGTCATATGTGACTATAACTACTTGATATTTTAAGAAATATATATGTTCTATTTAATTTAAATTCTTTAATATAATGTGTTTCACTAAATACATAGTTTGGATTGAAAAACATGAATCACCAATTTTATATTTCCTTTCACACAACATCGATTACCTCTAAAAACTTGTGTTTCAAGGAAGGTCGTGTCTTATTGAACACTAATATATATTAATATTTTTATTTAATGTATTAATGTTTTCTGACTTTTAATAGAAAAAAAAATTTAAATATAATATTTTTCTATCTTTTTAGTTTTATATCAAAAAAACATGTTTTATTTTTGAAACCCTAATATAAAAATTTACTTTAGGTTAATTTTTTTCTTCTTTTGAGAGGTATCATTTTTTCATTAATAGTGAAAAATACTTTATTAGTTGAAAACATTTTTTCCTCTAAATAGTTATTAATGATAATTTATTTTTTAAATTTGTTTATAAAAAATAAATCCGTTATATTTCAATTAATCTAAATTTGGTAATAGGAAAAACATGTTTCTTAAATTTATATCTAAAGACTTAACGAACTATTGGGCATTTTCAATTTTATCCCCTACTTTTTCACCACATTAATGGGATTAACATCAGGCATAATACTTTCACATTTGTGAATTGAATTTGGCAAAACAAACTTATATGGTTTTAATAAATGCGAAATTTTTTGTCTAATAATATCAAATTTATTTTTTTCAAAAAAATATTATTCAACGATAATATAATTAATTAAAAATATTAAGGTACAATTAAGTTTAACAAGGGACTAAACATTAATCTTAATGGATAAAATGACCAAAACATTGTTCTAGAGTGCATTTGATGTTAATTATAATGACAATACCACATCTTTTTTCTACATTTATGAGTATGTGGGGAACATGATTAGTAAATTTTCCTATATGATATGTTAATGGTGGAAAACAAAAAAATGGAACATCCCTTAACTTAATAATTTATTAAACATTGAGATATGGAGAAAATAAAACATTTTCAGTCAAACATATATCATTGAAATATAATTGAATTATTTTTATCATAATGTATTGTCATTAATTTTTATATATAAATTGGTCACAATAATTTTTTATGAAACGTCTAAACAATGATTTTTTATTAAATAATTAACTATAATAAATTATATTGTAAAAACTACAAGTCATGTAAATTGATTTAATCATTATCCTTCCTTATTTTTGTAGAAGAATATATCATTTTATGTGTATTTTAACGAAATAAATATGAAATAATTTTTTTTGATATTTATAAAATTAAAAATAAATAAATAATGTCATATTCGGAATTAATGTTATTTTACAATAAATGATAATTTATTAAATAAATTAAAAAAAATTCAATCCCATGTTTTTTAAAGTTATTTCTAAATTTTAAGTAATATAAAATATGGTATATTACTGAAACAATTTATCTTTTATAATTTACATACAGACCCATAGAACGTAAAAAAGAATTGTTTACACCCTTCAAATTAATACAGTGTTTGTGCACATTACATAAGTTTGTTTTAAAGATAATTTCAAAAACACAATAAGTTTATATTTTATAATTGTTTTAAATATTAATATTTTAAGGGGTATATGTTTATTTATAAATTGAACATTAATTTATTATTAATGGTTATATTTCTTATGTTTTAAATATAGTTACTTTAGTAAAAAATAAATTGGGGAGACATATAAGTTAGGGAAAAAATTATATATATGTATTTTTTGTGGAGATTATTCCCGATCATGATTTCACTCTAATATATTATTTTTCCATTTTAGAATACCATAAGGAAAGAGAGACTTCCCAATAGAGTTATCATTTTGTAATTACTAGAATGTTACTCCCCCACTATTATAAAAAAGACATTCACCCTTACCCTTAATGACACTAATAATGAAACTTCTCCTAAAAAAAATCTAACCAAACCATATAAAAAAATTCCTCCCAATAACCTAGAATCATTCCATTGGGCAGAAATACTGCCAATATTTTCATTGGTGTAAATAAAAAGAAATTTCTAAAAAAGAGGAAACATTATTCAACGTCTTTTTAGGTTTTATTTCATTCTCCACACATTCATTTCTTATATTACATAATTACATAATAAAAATAGTATCCTAAATATAAAAATATTATTTTCTATTATGGTTTTGACAGACATTTACACAGACTTCCATCCAATGGGTAACAAATAAACAATTTATGTGTACAACGAACTACCGCCTCATGAAATGGTGAATGTTACTTTCTTTATTCACCCCCTTTCATGGATGAGAATTATGATAGAAACATTATTTATTTATAATATTTATAACAATTATAATTTATTTATTATTCTGTAATTTTTTTATTCCTACCCTTATACTTTCCATTTTTTGTAAATATGATAATAGAATTTACTAAAGTGTAGATTATCATCTCCTCAATGCGATGTGATTTGTTCATGCTATACATGGAATGTTGGAAGGATGGTTTTAATTAAATATATGTTACAGATATGACATATATATTATATTAATTACATAATTATCTTTCTGAACTTATAATATATCATTTTCTTTTTTACCATTTTCACACACTAAAAAGTTAAAATGTCGGTCATGGATGTATGGACTACCGCCTCCTAGACACGATGTGATTTCTTTTACATCACAAAAATTATATATATGTAAAGATGATTAAATAAATTCTTTTTTATTATATAATATTTATTTTGGAAATATATAATTTTTTATACCCTCATTCCATAATGATCATTGAAAAATGTTAATGTTACATTTTCTTACGTACAACCAACCGTCTCCATCATTGTAAAATTGTTTCATTTTTCATATACATATTTAATTAATGATTTTATATGTATAATTTATGTATTAATATGATAATTATTTCATTATTATTATTCTGTATATGTTTATTTAATGACCTCATTAACCATAGTTGAACTATCATATTCATTTTTTAGACATAAGGTGAATATTTTCAAAATTGATGATGAAACCATTATTGATTAATTAATTATATATAAATCATTTATATTTAAAATACAAGTAATATTAAATTTTGAATTTTTTTTATGAATTTATATATTTAAAATTTTGTAATTAATCAAGAATAAAGAGAACAATCATGACCAGTCAGACATGAGGTAAGAGATATTCCTCTCACTTTTAACATCTATGAAAGAAATATCATATTCATCACCTACTTATTTTTCATGGTGTATCTACTTAAATTTATTAATATTGTATAATTAATTAATTTTTCTTCATGGTATTTAAATTTTTCATTTAATAATTATTATTTCATAGGGTTTATGGTTTCAATGTTAAAAAATTAGTAATGAGAATTTATCAGTAATAATATTGTTACACAAAATGGTTATGAAATGTCAAAACTATATTTATTTAAATATTATAAAAATAAAATAAATGATTTTAATAACATAAAAATTAATATAATTTGTGTTAGTTATAGTGATAAATTTTTTAATCCACATATGACCGAATATATAGATGCGAAATAAATATACTCCAATTATATATTTTGTTTCTCTATAATGACATGTTAAATAAATACTTTAAAATTTTACATTAATGATATTATTAATAAATATTATTTTATTAAATGATTTAAAATTTTAAAAATATTATATTCATCAAATTGAACAGAATATTATAAAAATATGATCCTTATTCCATTTTTGAGTTATTTTTCTATTTGTGATAAAATTAATAAGCCATTAATATTGGAATATTTGTTACTACAGTTAACGATAAAACATGGTTTTTTGATGACATGATCTCGCGTTAGAATTAATTTTACAGACACAAATAATTTTTATTTGTTAAATTGTATTTAATATTAAGATTAATTTTCTTCAAATTATATAATATTGATCATTTTATTTTCATGCTAAAATGAAAATCAAGATAAGTGAAAAGTAAAAGTTTCTATATTGATAAAAAGTGGTAAAAGTGAGTAACCATAGAGGTAATGGGAATAAATTGTTTAAAGCATTTTTATAATTTCATAATGGAGGAATGGTTCAAACTTATCTTCCCTAAAATACATTATTTATATATTTTATAGAAATTTGGTATTAATATGACTTCCCATTGTTAAATAGTATTGGTTATTTACATAAATGACAGTCATTAATACTTATAAACTAGAACATAATCTCCACTTTTATTAACATTTCCAAAAAAATTCAAAAAACACTAAGAAAATATCTTCCTTAATTCCCTTCCAACAACATAGAATTGTTGGTTCAATTATAAAAAGACCCATTAGAATTATTTAGTGTAAAACTACGGATATTTCTGAATAATAGGGGGCTTAAAATCCATATGACGAATGTCAGACCTTTGGTTTGAGATTTTTATCTCAAATTTTATTCTTTGCGACATATGTTATGTTGTGAAGCTATATTATTTTATATGGTGTATATAAAACAACTCTAACATTTTCTATACTTAAAATTATATTTTCCATGATATTTAATTTTTCATTTTATGTTATTATATCATGGGGCTTATGATTTAAATGTTACACAATCTGTAAGCATTTTGTGTTACAATCTCAATGTTTACCATGATGTATTCTAATTAAGTATCTAATTATATAATTCCTTGATATACCTCAAAATATTTACATTTATTTTACTATCCTTTATTTATTTGTATATAAAATATTTCCCCCCTTCATTTACCTTTCTTTGAAGACTCATGTGATTGAAATAATTTTTTTTTAAAGAAAACATACTTTATTTTTCTCTTCAATAGAAAATACATATTCTTTAATACCCATGTTTTCAAAAAATTATTCAAATATTTTTTGTACTATTATATTATGATTGTTTAATGTCATTTTTCAAAAGATTAATTATTTAAAAAATTCATTTACATGGAATATTAATTTCATTTTATAAATTATGTTTGTTGTCATGTTACTAAAAATGTTAAAGTAATTATTGTTTTGACATGTAAAATAGGGACAAAATTTCCCACCATTATTTCTATTAAAGGAATTGTATCTTTGTTTACATGTTTCAATGTTTCTTTAAAATAAAATTTTTTCTTCAATATTAATCATTTTTTTATATTTTAATTATGTTTTTTCGATTAAAAGGGAGGGTTTTTCTCAGCAAATGATCAATATCATCAATTAAATGCATATTCATCTATAATGACATTCCTTGAAGTTATCTATTTTTCAATAGGGAAATACTACAATGATTACATACTTATAATTTCTATGGTTGGTTTATTGTTTTGATTACAAGATTTATTTTAATCATATTTATTTTTCACGGGTTATGATATGATGTATGATTTAGGATTTTGTGGGAGACATATACTTTTTTCATTATGTGATATCTAGTCTCGGACATATATATTACTCCAGTGTTTTAGGAAAATGTTTATAAATCTTGAGGAAAATATTTTATGGATAAAACTTATTTAATATTCATAATTTTAAATGTTGACCTATTTTTCTTGTCATTAAGATTATGTGTGTTAGGGTTTATAGTTCTTATGTTTATGTGTGTAGCTAGATTTGATGTCCATAACATTATATGGGGATCTATTTTTCTTGTACATAGGTTTTTTAAAAGGTTTTATTAAATTTAATTAACTAAATGGGTGAAAATACTTTTATTTATACATGTACACAAAGTTACAATATTTTTTTCAACATTCATATAGTTATGTTATGATCTCATCAATCATGTTCATTAATTTCTATTATGATTCAGGCCTAATAAACTGTGAATATTTATTTCATGACTCAATATTATGACCTATTTCAAATAGGGTATAGTTTAAAAATGTTAATATCATATTATTATACCTTTATAGGCATGTTAAACCTATGTTATCATTAATATTATCCTTGTTTACCCTTACTAAGCATCTAAGATCACCCTCCATTATGTTTCCTTTACTGAGGTTGTGAGGGGGGGTTTAAGTAGGGTTTGTCTTAGAATATTACTATGTGGGAATATATTTATAGGTTTTGCTGAACATCCATTATACAATATGATAGCTATGTATTTATTCTCCAAACACAATAATTCATTATGATCCTTAGGTGTATATTTGTGAAATATATTAAATATTCATCTAAAATAGTAATATTCATGGTTTAACATATCTGGTATCTATAATAAATTTATTAAAAAGAAAAAATAATAATAATAAGGGTGATAAGAAAAAAATATATAGTGGATATAATAATGAAATCATCCCATGAAATATTATAATTCACTGAAATAACAAATATCTCATGTCAAAATGAATCCCACATGTGGCAGATCAATATATACAAGGAATAAAAAATTAATGATATATAAGTAATCACTATGAATAATCCCTAAATATATCCCAACATCATCCATAAAACATCCACCATCATCTACCTAGATGTATAACATACTTCCCTTTCATTTTCCTACATCCTTGATTAATAATTCATCATGTTCATCACGAATCTAATGAAATGAGTGATAAAAAAACTAGTACACTTACATCCCCTTTACATAAGTTCTTAAATTTTAAAATGTTTGTATGAAAAACAGGAATAGATAAATAAATAACCCTTCTATACCCACCGGGATATGGTACTCTCACTTGGACACCACAAATCTCGATCAAGATCTACTTCTACACCATACTAGAAGGAAACGTTTTTCAGAGCCTAACAAGAATATTTGAACATGGTTTTTTCCCTATCACTCAATATATGGCCTCGTCAAACTAACCCTACCCACCCCTTCTCACTCAAGGGAGGTCATGTTCCTTTACCTTTTCATCTAACCCAAGATTGGTTATTCACATACCAATGAAAAACTTATGACTCAATATGGATGTAAAATTTATAGTCTCATAGTAAGAAATAATATAAACACACATAAATTGCCACCTTAATCATGAGGGAATCATTATCTTATCCAATTTACCATCACAACAAGCCACTCAAGATAATAAATTTTAAAAAAAAATTGACATATGATTTATTTATCTGGATTTAAATACATGGTGTCACTCATGGAAAGAGATGAAGTAATGGATAAACTAAACTATAATCACATAACACTCCCTAAAATGGGTCAAAAACATAGATACAGATTTAACTGGTTTCATTTATACCACAACTATAATTATCACATGTCTAAAAACAAACCCACATGACAATTTATACAAATAAATTCATACAAAATTCAAAAAATGGTAATGAATTTCTTCCACAAGCCTAACAGAGCATTGTTTTTGAGCCGCACTTCCGAATTCAATCTAGAACCTCTAAAAACCTAATATCATCCCAAAAATACCCTTATTTAAAATTTATACATATATGACCAATATATTTCATAATAATAAATAAATTCAATAATTATTGGTGTTACATAAACTAAACTAGATCTTATGCAATGAAGGAAACTTCCAATGGTCAAGAGATAAAATGAATGGAGCACAAAACACTAAATATAAAAATCCCATGTTACCAAGATCAAATGAGTGTTTAACATGAAGTGGGGGGAAATAAATATGGGTTTTTTTGAAATTACAAGTCTATCAATAAAAAACAATATACCAACATGGTCTTAGTGTGACCGACATGGTCACAATGTGACCAGTTGTGGAAAGAGAGTATCCCCCTTTGTTAAAACTTATAAGGTGAAACATACATATATCACACTATGAAAACATATAGGATAAATAATTTTTTCATTATATCCATTCAGGTCAAACTAAACTCACTCCCAAGCCACCAAAAAACCCAAAGGATTGAAAAATCGTCAAGAAACATTGGAATAAAATTATTTAAAATAAAATTTACATTAGAATTTGAGGGACGTCACAAAATCCCTCTCATAATGGATTCACATACATAAGAAGAAACTCTATGGGATCTAGACCAATATATATAGACACTACACACACTCATATAGATCTACCTCAGAAGTCATATATTGTGTTTTTCTATACCAGAAAATTACTCAAACAAGATTCATTGTCATCCCACATAAAAACATATTGGTTTTGTTTATAATTCTAACTGTACTATCCTCAAGTGAAACATATACCTCTAACTAAGCATCATTATCTCCATCACATGAATAAGATAATTCCCATACATGTAGGTTTATGATACATGAAACACATCATGCATACCTATATTTCATGATGAAATTTCTTATGGGTAATACATCAACCCTATCCATTCCAAAACTAAAAACATATCAACATATCATGGGATGAACTTTAAATAATTCCTCAAAATATGATACCCCAACTATTGTGATACCCATAATAATACTGAGTCCCCAAAAACGAAATCTTGGTTTCACCACCTCCAGCTGGCATATGAACAACACCTACTCTTTTCAGTAACCAATAACTAATAAATATAAATCACCCACTAAGTTTTTTCCATCACCAATCATTATTTCACTATAACTTAATCACATGCCTCTAACCCGTACAATAATGAAAAAACCAACACACCATAAAAACCCATAAAATGATCCATGTAGAACAAATCCAACTATGTATTGTAATACGTAAACTCTCTCAAGTCTATATAGTAATCCTAATCTCTACAAAAAACAAGAATTCATTCACTAATAATATAATCCAATACTCATACTATATTATTAGATAGTCTACTCATCTTCAAGTGATATTTTGTTATCATTTTTATCTGAGATATTGTTTCTTTTGGTAGGAACATATAAAACATTTGTGTCAAGAATCATTGTTAATCTGATATAATGGTTATACAAACACCATGTAATTGTACTACCTCACACACATATAACCTTCCCAAATCATCTAGGGGCAACATATCAAAAATGAGAATGAAATTTAAATACATTATCAACCGATAAATTGAAACCAAAATGATATTACTACCACTTAGGGTATTGGGTGGTCCTATGATGAATCTCATGATCACCACATATAATTTCTATGCAATCACTAGAAAGAGTTGTAGTAACCCACCCAGCCACCAGGAATCTAACTTTTTCATTTGATTGGAAATTTATAAATTGAAGAAACCAAAAACATCATTCTATATAAGTAGACACTAAAAACACCACATGATATATTGATACATCTTAATAAATCCTGGATTAACCAATGATTATGATTTATAACATTCGCTCATTGAATATGGGACCACTATATTACCATGTATTTACTACATATCATCACCATACTATGTCCAACCACGATCAATGTTATCATCCTTTAATCATTCCTATAAAATGAGGTAATTTCAATTGTATATCTATTAACATTCACTTTTCCAAATTATGAAGATGAAATAGTGAAGGTAGTATAATTTTTAACCACTCAGCTATCTCAAACATCCATCTATTAGTACTAGAGTTTCAAAAAATGTTTCAAATCCTTTTTAGATGTATTAACTCCCATTTCATAGGTATTCCTTCTCAGAGCATCCAAAATGACAATCCACATCCTTGGGGAATATTCCATATTGGCATTTAATTTTTGAAGATAATATACACAACATATTTTATATATATTAATAAATCATTTCTAAAATATATACCCCAATCACAAATGTTCTATATAGAAGAAAAATATATCCCTAGTGAGATAATAAAGTTGAATATTCATAGATTGAACCATATAATCATGATTCAAATCGTAGGTAGGGTCATTAATTTCAAGAGGTCATAGCTAATGAGACCCATGTGTGACTATAAAAACTCTATATTTTATAAAATATATACTTTCAATTTAATTTAAATTCATTAATATATTGTGTTATATGAAATAAATATTATATATTGAACCACTTAATACAGAAATTTTATATTTCTTTTCACATAACATAAATTACCTTTGAAAACATGTGTTTCAGGGAAGGTAGAGTCATATTGAACACTAATTTATATTATTATTATTATTTAATCTGGCAGTTTTTCCTCATTTTAATGGAAAGCCTATTTTAAATATAAATTTTATCATATTTATAGTTTTAAATGAAAAACAATTTTTATTTTTGAATCCCTAATAGAAAAATTTCTTTAGGTATAATTTTTTTTGAGATGTAACATTTTTTGATTGATAGTGAAAAATACTACTTTTTTGTCGCAAATATCATTTTCTGTTAAATATTTATTAATGATAAATTATATTTTAAATTTGTTTAAAAAATAAATAATTTATATAAGTATTAATCCAATTTTGGTAATTGGAAAAATGTGTTTATTAAATTTAGATATAAAGACTTAATGAAGTTTAGTACATTTTCACTTTTAATCCATACCTCTCACCACATTTATGGGATTAACATTAGGCATAATATTTCCACATTTTTAAATGGGATTTGGTAAAACAAACATATATGGTTGTAATAAATTGGAAATTTTTTTTCCAATAATATTATCTTAATTATGTTCCAAAAATTTATATTGGAAGAGATGATTATTATTTAGAAAGATTAAGGTAAAATAAGGATTAATAGGGGATTAAAAAATAATGATTTTGGAGAAAATGACCTAGACATCGGTCTACAGGCCATTAGATTCAAATTTAACCAAAAAATATCATCTTTTTTCTACTTTTATGAGTAAGTAGGGAACATGTTCAGGAAATTTCCCTATATGATATGTTAAGGGTGAAAAAACAAAAAACAAAAAGAACATTTCTTACCTTAAACATTTATAAAAAAAATTATTGGGAGAAAAACAAATATTTTTAGTTAAAAAAATAATCTTGAATTATTATTTAGTTATTTTTATGTTAATGTTTTATCTTTAAATATTTTATATGAATTGTTCATATTAATTTCTTAAGAAATGAATAATAATTGTTGGTTTTACAATAATTTACTACAATATATTTTATTGTAAGACTACATGTCAAGTAAATATATTTAATTATTATCCTTAATTATTTTTGTAGAAGAATATATCATTTTATGTGGATTTTATTGAAATAAATATGAAATAAAATTTATCTTTTAATTTCTAAAATTACAAATAAATATATAATTTCAAAATTGGAATTGATGATATTTTACAATAAATTATATATTATTAAATAAATTTCAAAAAATTCAAAATACCAGGTTCCTTCAATTTATTTCTAAATTTCAAATAATATAAAATACGGTATATGATTGTAACAATTGATCTTATATAACTTACATATTGACCCATATAAAGTTAAAAAAAACACCATTCCGGTTAGTTCAGTGTTTTTGTGCGTTACATATTTTTGTTTTAAAAATAACATCCCAAACGCATGATATTATTCTTTTATAATTTTTTAAAATATTTATTTTTTATTGGTTTATATTTCCCTATAAAACTCACTTTAATTTAGTTTTAATGGTTAAGTTACTTACTTTTGAATTACAGTTACTTTAGTAAAAAAAATATAAAATTTGGGAGACATAGAAGTTAGGGGAAGAATTATATAAATGTAATTTAATATGGAGACTTTTCTTGACCATAATTTCTATCTAATTTTTTTTCATTTTGGAATACCATGAGCTAAGGGAGACCTCCCAATAGAGTAACATTTTGGTAATAATAATAATGGTACTCCCCCTCCATTATAAAAAGACATTCACTCTAACCCTTACCCAGACATGTAATGAAATTTCTCCTAAAAAAACTCCAAACAAATAGTATCAAAAAATTCCTCGCATAAACCTAGAATCATTCCTTTGGGCAGAAAGACAATCAATAGTCCCATTGGTGCAAACAAAAAAATTACAGAAAAAAGAGGTGACATTATTCAAAGTCTATTTATGTGTTATTTCTTTCACCACCAATTCATTTGTTATATTGAAAAATTACATAATAACACATGAATCCTAAAGATAAAAATATTTTTTTATTATGGGTTCAACTGACACATACACACACTTCCATCTAATGGGTAATAAATATACAATTTATGTGTATGGAGAACTACCGGCTAATGAAATGATGATGGTTCATTTTTTCCTTCACCCCTTCCATGGTTGGGAATTATTATAGAAAATATGTTTATTTATAATATTAAAAATACATATTATATATTTATTGGTCTTTAATTTTTTTAGAATGATTACCCTTATTCATTTCATTTTTTTAACTATGATCAAAGTGTTTGTCGAAGTGTAGATTATTGTCTCCCCAAAGCGATGTGATTTGATTACAAAATAAATGGAATGTGAAAAGGATGGTTTTAATTATATATATGTTACATAAATGACTTATATGTTATATTAATGAGATAATTATCATTCTAAAATTTTAATATATCATTTCCTTTATTACCCTTTTCACACACTAAAAAGTTATAATGTCGGTTGTGGATGTGTGGACTACCACCTCCTGGAAATGATGTGTTATATTTTACATCACATGAATTATATATTAGTAAATATGATTAAATATATTGGTATTTATTATATAATTTTAATTTTGGAAATATATAATTTAACGTACCCTATTTTTATAAAGATCATTGGAAAATGGTAATGTTACATATGCGTACGTACAACCTACCGTCTACATGATTGTAAACCTGGTTCATTTTTCATGAACATATTTAATTATTGGTTTTAAAAGTATATTTTGTGTATAAATATGATAATTATTCCATTATTATTATTTTGGATATCTTTATTTAATGAAAAATTAACCACAGTTGACCTATCATATTCGGTTTTGGGACATAAGATGAATATGGTCAAAGTTTTCGACTTAAACATTATTGATTAATTAATTTTATATAACACATTTATATGTAAAACAAAATTAATAATAAAATTTGAAAAGTTTTTTTAGAAATTATATATTTAAAATTTTCATATTAATGAACAATATAGAATGAAATCATGACAAATCAGACTTGATGTAAGGGATATTTCTCTCACTTTTTACATTTGTGAGAAAAATATCATATACATCACTTACTAATTTTTCATGGGGTATCTAGATAAATTTTTAAATATTTTATAATTAAATTTTTTATATTATTGGTATATTAATGTTTCATTAGATTATTATTATTTAATGGGGTATATGGTTTCAATGATACCAAATTACTAATAGACTTTTATCACAATTTCTCTTCTTTGAGACATTTGACATGTTATACAACAATCATCATTTATGAGGTGTATATACTTCTCCTTTGAAATGATATATAATGAATTTAATTATTCTCATGATATTATATGTTTAATTTTTTCATTCCATTCATGGGGTTAATGGTTCTAATGTTCCAATATAGAATGAAACACATTGGAATGTTTAATGATATTTTTTCTTAATAACCATTTCTATAATATTCCATTTCCATTCACGGAAGATATATAACCATTTTTAAATAAAAATCTTAATTTTACACTCCTCTCATTATTCATGACCATATTCAAGTATTAGTACCATTCTCCCACTTAGTTATACTATTTATTTTAAAAAAATAGTCTCTAGACAAACAAATTTTATTATATCTTTAGTTGAAGAAAATATTATGTTCTAAAAAAATTATTATCAATTTTTTTTTTCAGAAAAAGGTTTTTAAAAATTACTAAATTAGTTATTAAATAAATTTTTAGCCTTATTTGTTTTACTAATTTTTTCAAATGAATCTTCTTGTCACATTACAAAAAAGACAGTTTCTAACAATTTTACCATGCAAATGAAATTATATTTCTACATCGAATGACAAGTATGGATTTACCTGCAGTCATTTCTTCATTGATTCTATATCATATTTAAAATATTACTTTATAATAAAATTATTTACAAAATTGATTTGAAATACAATTATTTTAAAAAAATTCAATATAAAGGTATATTTTCTTCAAGAATAGTTTAATGATATTTTATTGGTATTTTGATTCATTAACATCAACAAAACATGTTGTTAAATTTCATCAAATAAGGATATTTTTTATTGATTCGATCCTCATTCATTAATAGGATATATTATGTTTGTTTCAAATAGTTCTATATTTAATACATTTTAATTCAATGGATTAATCAAGATTCCAAAGAGCTTGTTATTTACCCATCATCATTTCTATAGGTTAATCGTGTTTCGAAGATATTTGTATTTAACCTATTTCATTACTATTGGTTAAGAATGTTTCAAGGTTATTGAAATTTATCCCATTTCTTTTCCATAGGTTAATAATGTTTACATGTGATATTTATTTATCCCAATTAATTTACATGTGTTAATCATTTTTCGTAATGATTGTTTTGGGACCCATTTCCTTGAAATTGATTACTCAATTTTCAAGAATATTTTTTCCACCCATTTTATTTTCAATGGGATAATCATGTTTTTAATAGATTTTTATTTATAATAAATTCATTCCCATGGGATAATTATGTGTGATGATTTTACAATGGTACTATGAAATTTGAGGGTTGGTTAGGTTATAAACCAATTACGGGTGGTTCCATGGTTTACCATTGATGTGTTGGTCCATGAAAATCATCCAATTTAATTGGTATGTAATTCATCCAAATGAAAATTCCATTTCTAGGAGTGACATGTATGGAGGTCTTCCATAGGTTTATTATATCTATAAGCATTAAAAGTTTAATGATGTCCAAATTTACCTTTATTTATTTCTTTATTATTATTATATGTTTACAATCATTCTAATGTTCTTGATTGATATCTCATGGCTCATTATTTATAATCCAAAAGATTGTTTCGTCTTCCATGTTTTCATATTTGATGGCCCCAGAAATTATGGGTCTGAGTTCTATTATGATTAAATCATACACATTTATTATTTCATCAATCCATCATGTACTCTTATTGGTGTTGATGAAATTCAATTGTTAATTCTTATGTTTACCCGTACTGGGAATTTGGGATCACATTTCATATGCTTCCATTTACCTAGGTTTTTTAATAATTATGTTGAATGATTTTTTTATATAAAAGATATTACAAGGATGATGTTGATGACATATTTTGAAATAAGAAAGTCTAGGTTAATTAGGAGAAATATACATTTGACTAATTATGATTCCATGTTGATATGAGTATTTTATGTAAGCATTTTTCCTTGTTATATAAAACTCTAAAACGAAAATTTTATCATTTATTTAAGTTATACATGTACTAATTTTCATGTTGTACGTTTCTAAATGAAACTACCCAGACATAATTATTAGCATGAAAGCTAGTAATGTAAGGTTAGGGTTTTGATTATTGGATCTTGGAGCGTATGTTCTGGGTTATTATAGTTTGTATCAATATTCGGTTTAGATAAATTTGTAGATTTTGATTTTTTTCATATGAGGTAATATTAAATGTTATGGATACCATCATAGGTATATAAGATTAAGGATAATCACTTATTCAATGTATTAAACACCACTTTGAGGTTTTATGTGAAGATATTTTAATGATATTTCTGGAGATATGTTTTTTGGATGAGGTATTTAATCACATAAGATAAAAATTACATATTTAGGGAGGATTATAATTTTCTGGATTAATGTGAAAAGGTGGACAACTCCAAGGGTTGTAGATAACCCCATTGCATCTGACAAGGATGTGGGTTTGAACCCCCAATTGAAGGGTGACAACAGTGTAGTGCTTACCAGTAGCCTATGTGATTCCTAGGTTAATATATCCTTTTTCCAAAGAATATATAGTGTTTATTTGGAAAAAAGGTTATTTTATCTATGAAAAAATATATTATTTAACTTAAATGAATATATGATCAATTCCTTCTAATATTTAGATTTCAAACATAGTTAGGAAATGTTTGAATAATCCTATGTACATATATTTTGGGAATAATTTCGTATTGATGTTTGGGTGAAACCATTTCATTATTAGTATTATTCTTTCAGTTAAGGGTTTAATCAATTTGGGAATTATCTTATCATGTGCAGAATTTATCTGTTTTGGATAATATCTATTGATAGGTGGAAGAGCATCACAATCTCTTTCCTATATATATGGAATTTCAATGTTCATTTTAGTACATCATGAATTAAAACATTATCTTGAAAACTCAATATTTAGAGAAAACAATGAGATTTTGTTAGAATTTGAATAATGGATGAAATTATAATCATCAATTAATTTTATTTCCTCTTTGACTAGATTGTAATAGGAATTTTAAATCTTGGAGAAGGTTCCCTAAGAAAATAAATATCTGAGTACCTTCAATTCTAATGAACCAATTGTATTTTCAATCATAAAATATTTATGTTTTTGAGTTCCTTAACAATCTAATAATCACTCAGTTGTTTTTAATTGATTAAATCAATTTCCAATGTAATTATTTACACTTCTCTTGTATTCCCACCTATATTATCTCTTGGTGGTGTAACAGACATAACATTTATTATTGAAAATTCATCTTGATATAATTAAATGTCTTATTATGCTTATATAACATATGAACTTCATTAGTTTAATGACTTTGGAATTCAGAATACCATTAAGAATTGTTACAATGGATAATATAGTCATTGAATAGTTATCAATTGATTAGAATAAATATAGGGCTTTAACAAATCCTATATACTCAAACGAAGGTTGTGACGGCCTCATCTGGTAGAATTTCTTTGTATGAAGCCCATTTTTTTGTGCTCGGAAAGAGGTGGAATCACAGGACTTCTATAATGACCAATCCCAAGTTGGTCATCAACATGTTAAGCTTGAACAAAACCGCCTACTAGGGAAGTGGAAGTTGATAGAGACTACCACCCGAGCACAGTTATCCCAGCCACACAAGAGTCTGTCACCATCATGCACCATAGCCTTAAGTCTTATGCGGGTGTTATAAGGGTTTATGTAATGTGACATTAGCACTATGATTATATGCATTATTTTTATATATAACAAATAATATACAATCAGTTTATTATTATTACCTTGTAATTGTTTTTTAAAGAACAAATAGTATTTTTTTTAACATTCAATTACAAAATATATTTCGATTAATTAATGGACTTTTTAATTAAATAATATTAAAATAAAACATTATTAATAATTTTTTTTATTAAATATAAATTATCGTATAATTTTTATAAATACAGTTTTATTTTTTTAAGGTGTGAAAGCTATTTTTGTCAAAACCAATAAATTTTCAAAAAATGACGACTATTATTTAAAAATTGAAAATGCACTTATTTATAAAAATATTTAGATAAAATGAATATTATTTTTGGATTCAGGATGTTGAAATTATCTAACGGTGAATTGTTTATAATTTTCTGAGACAGTTAAAATTTTCGGTTAAATTAAATAAAATTTAATAATATATTGTGTTTTATGACATCATAATGACCCAATTGTGAATTAATAAAACACTATAAATTGTTTTTTAATAAAATATATGTTTTGACATTAAAATAATGTGATTTATGGTTTTTTAGATTTATTTTACAAATCCTTCGTTGACCCTCCATGACTTATAAATTTTTTTATCTTTTTCAATTAATTTCATTGAGTGTGTGACTCACCTCAATATAAGAAAGCCTAATATTTTTATAATTTCGCCTATTTCAATTTTAAAATACTTTTTTCCACTCCCCTTTGGAAAACGCCATGGGAATAAACCATGGGTTGTTTTGTGGTTTCTATTTGTTTAATGTGTGGTGTCCAAAACCTAAATAAAAACGAATTGCCTCATTTTCCCTATATTAACCCATCAACCCTCCCACTTCCTCTTTACTAAAATCCTTTAGAGCTAGAAGAATATCTATAATCATGTATCAGGAATCCTCCCATGGTTCCCCAATGTCCAATGAATCCTCCCTCAGGACACTCCCATGCCATTGGGATCAGACTTCCAAGTAAGGGATATCTTCCTTTCCCAATTAAAAATTTTGGGGTATGATTTCTCACATATCCCATAGTTCCATACTCATTTTGGAATGATGAGAGACACCTTTATCTCTCATTAATTCCTCCCATGTAAACTCGTTACCATGTAATATTCTGTCAGGGATTTCTCTCTCCTAATTTACATTCAAGAAATTTCTTTATATTCTAAATCTAAATTCCATTAAATATATTGCAACATGTAAATATATGACCCATTTATTGTCTATTTAATGTAAATACGATATTATATCACTTTCTCTCTCATCAACTTTTTTATGAATTCTTATGTCACGTCGTTATGCAGCCGAAATTGAACCATGATTTTTCAAGACATTGTCATTGTGTAGTGAATACATTTCGCATTTATCTATCAAGGTTATTCACATTTATGAAAATTTACATATTTATTCTATAGTTTCATGAAGTAATTCCTCACTAATATATTGTGGAATAAAAGATAATATTAAATGAATTCATGTTATTTGATCCATATGGAAAACATAAAATGAATTGAAATTACTAAGATGGGTGTGCCCAGATAGCTCTACAATGCATTGGGTAAATTCTAGTATCATGATACATAATGTGAAATGAGGAATTACTCATGCATATTCTAGGTAAATTATGTTTTACTCATGATCCATGTGCAATGTTCCTTGAATCATTCTAATACTAAATTAAGTGTTGTTTCCACATTTCTATGTTATTATAATCATGTTGTATCATTCCTTTATGTTCATTTATCTGTTAGGCTCTATTGATATTCCTATTGGCTAACATGTGCTGTATTTTTCATGTTTTGACTTTTTTACTCCCATACTGGGCTTTATATCTCACCCATTTCATATGCATTGCCTCAACTTATCCCATTCAATGCTATGTATGATAGAATGTTCCTAGTCATGTAAAATAAGTATTCAATAATGATGGTGTGTTTTAGGTTCTATGTTGGTATGTAATGTTCCTAAGCCCAGAGTACACAATTCATATCAGTCTTATACGGTTTATCAAGTCATGAGTTTTATTTAATAAATCATGTTTATGTGTTTATTAAAGAGAATGGTTTTTACAGTTGGTATCAGAGGATAGGATTAGTTAATTTGTGGGATTAGGATTTGAAAAACCTAGTGAAATACATAAGGATAAGACCAAGAATAAGAAAAACATACCAAAATTTTGGTCAGTATTGAGAAAGTTTTTTATCGATAAATTACATCCCTCTCTGGATACGAGTAGGTAGAGGTGGCTATGGAATAAATGTATCTAGGGATAAAACCTAATAACACTACTTTGATATAATATTAAATGGGAACTGTTGCACAAAAATAGACCTTTTTGAACTCTTGGTTACTCCACTCATGGGGGATATTCTTTGGAAAATTCACAAGCTTAGATTGAACCATTATTACGGGAATAAAAATGCCCCCTATGAATATATGTTGGGTAGTAGATAATGGATAACATAGATTGAATCTAATAAATTCAAAAGATGAGGAAATAAAAGTAATTTATAATTCATTTCTTTTGGTCTTTGGATTAACATTTAGGTTTTTTCCATAAAAATTCTTTTATTTCAGCCAAAGGCTGATAATAGTAGGAATCTTTATAACAACCGATGTGAATATCAATTTTACGAATGTTCTAATGAGATTCCCAATGCAATGGAAGTGGGAATCATGAAGTTTCTCATGAAACTCTCACTGTTAACTCATGTTTTGAATAGAATCATGGGAAAAGAGGAACATTCAATACCCCAATGAAAGAACAAGTCATAATCGATAGCACCATGCGACAAAGGCCTCCTGGTTTCAATGGACCATCTGATCACTCAATTACCGAATAATGGATCAACTATAATGAAAATATCTTGTCCATCCATCAATTTTCCGAACAAGAAAGGGTTCTTCTCGATACATATCATATGGAGGGTGAAGCTGATCAATGTTGGACATTGATAAAAAAAATACAAAGCCTGAGGAAGATATTGAGGCATTGGAAATAAATGATATCCAGAAAATGTTTTTCAGAAAGTATTTTCCATGAACCCTTCGACTAAAAGTATAAAGGGACTTCCATTCCCTCATGAAAAAAGATGATGAATACATCAGAGTGTATGATGAAAACATCATAAGTATTTCCTAATATGCATCTATCTTTGATGTTACCCCCAAATTCATGTTTTACAGCTTCTTTGGAGGGATAAAAACTAGCCAACAGAAAGATCTAGTGATATGTGACTTCAACAGCTATGAGAAAATTGTCTGATGTTCCCTCAATGTTAAAATGGAGATCATATAATCTTATGGGCATCATGGGGATAAAAATCGTAAGGTGGAAATCAATTCTAGTGGTCCGAGGGATAAATCCAATAGTGCTAAGAAAATCCAGCGCCACACTTTATAATGGTTCAGAAAAAAGAACAATGTAAATTTCTGGAAGGGGATGAAGAAATTCATTAATTGTGGAAGAGAATGGAACCTAGACATTAACTACCAACAAGAAAAACCAATGGCTGTGAAAGAGGTGCGGAATGATCTATTCAACACTAAACGCATAGTTCAATTCTTCAACTTCAATGAACTAGGGAACTTTACAAACCAGCTCCCTAAGACATGGGTTTTTTGAGGCATCCAACATCCACCATGTAAGAAAGGGAGAGCATTTTCCATCACATCAACCGAAGTGAACTCTGAAAAAGAAGTGTTGATAGGTATTCTATTTATTCATTCGAGAATAGATAATATACTTTTGATTTTGGTTCTATAGATTCTCTTATATCATGAATATTTAGTCAAAAAATCCCAAAACCACCAGAAATAATGGATGTAAAGATGTCATTGAGTCTGGAAAATGGGGAAATAATTGAATCATTTGAATATAACTCTTCCCCTATAATAATTTGTGGATTTAACTTCATGGATAAACTCGGTATACTTCTTCTAGTGGAATTTTATACAATTATTGGAAAGGATTGGATTTCCATATATGTAGAAAATATAAAGTTTTATGAGATGGAAATCACTCTCATTATGGAAAATCGAACCCCAATTCTGTACAAGTGATGGGAGAAGGATGAATATTTTTTAGAAACATAATATCAGTCATTGATAGTACTTACCTATGGTCACACATATCTGGATCATATGATTTAGTGTAATGTAGTAACCATCCTTGAATACATTCATATTATGAGGGAATTTTTTGATGTGTTTCCCGATAAATTACCTGGTCTTCCTCTAAGAAGATTTGTTGAATTCTCAATGATATTATACATGGGGAATTTCCAATATCTAAAACACAATATAGAATGGTTTTTTTGGTGCTTGAGGAGTCGAAGAAATGTCTACATGAGAATCTGGATAAAGGGTTTATACGCCCAATTGCTTCACCATGGGGTGCACCAGTCCACCTTTTCATAAATAATAATGGGTCAAGGCGCCTTTTCATTGATTATCATGAGCTCTAAAAAAGAAAAATAATGAAAAATTATCCTTTTCCATAAATTGAAGAATTGATTTATCAGCTACGTTGATCATAATATTTATCAAATGTGGATTTATGGGTGAGATACCACCAAGTATGTGTGAAAAAGGATGATATCCCCATGACTACTTTTCGTACATGGAATGAGCACAATAAATTCATAGTAATGCCTTTAATATTCACTAATGCTCTATAAATCATCATGGACATGATGAATAGAGTCTTTAGATATTACCTTGACATATTTGTGGTAGTCATTATTAATGATATTATAATATAATACAATACCAATGGGAAGCATGAGGAGAATATAAGCCATGTAATAGAGATATTGCGAAAGGAGAAGCTCTATGAAAAGTACATAAAGTATGAGTTCTTGTTAAAGAGGTCTCATTCTTGGGTCATATCATCACAAAAACTAGGATATTTGCAGACCCCTCCAAGACAAATGTAATTAAGGTATGACTAAGGCCAACATCAGTAATGAATATCCATAGCTTCCTGAGGTAAGATGTATATTATCGTTGATTTGTGATAAATTTATCATGATTTTAAAACCCTCTTACCATGTTAACTCTGAAGGGAGTCAAGTTTTCTTGGATTGATGAATATTAATAGAGATTTACGGAGTTGAAAAGGAGGCTTATCAGTACACTTATGCTCACATTACCCACAAGTGGAGATCTTTTGTGGTATTTATTCATGCTTCGAAAAATATTCTAGGTTGTGTGTTGATGAAAAATGACAAATTCATTGCCTATGATTCAAGAAAATTTAATGTTCATGAGAAAAACTAGAAAACACGTGATTTGGAGTTGGCTGTAGTAATATTAATTTTATAAATTTAAAGACATTACCTCTATTGGGAGAAGTGTTAAATAAACACAGATCACAAAATCTCATGTATATATTCACACAAATAATGTTTAATATATACCAATGAAGATGGTTAGAGCTAATCAAATACTATGACGGCTCAATCACTTTCCACCCTGGGAATGTGAACTAGGTGGAAGATGCACCAAATAGAAAGGTCCCAACGATTATATAATTGATGTGAATTGGAAATGATCCAATTCTCTTACATTTTATGAATATAGACATGGGAATCATAAAAAAGTGAATATCGTCAATCCTTTCACAAATTATTTCGCAACCATCTCTTTTGGAAAAGTTAAAGGTTGATCAATGGATGATGTGGGAATTCAGATGAAAGCAGAAACTATAAGAAAATATAAATCCATAGATTTCAATGTTAATTAAGAAGGAATTGTGAGATTTGGTGAAAGTGTATATGCTACATCAAATATGTTGTTAAAGAAATATCTTTTAGATGATGCCCATAGATTGAATTTCTCTATTCACCCAGGAAACAAAATAATATATCAAGATCCTCGAGAGAATTTTTTGTGGGATAACATAAAGAAGGAAATTTTTGAGTATACATAAATGTTCCAAGTTTGTTAGTATGTGAAGGATGAGAGGATGAAGCATAAGTGGATGATGCATCCATTACTCTTACAATCACGGAAATAGGAGAACATTATCATGATCTATGTAAGTGAACATACGAAGAAATCCAATGGAAACAATTAAATATGAGTTATTGTGTATCATCTTACAAAGACTGCACACTTCATTGCAATTTGATAGGATTTTTCATTAGATTAACTCGCTCAAATATACACCTGAGATGTGGTAAGGCTGCATGGAGTACCACTATTTTTTGTATCCGATCAAGATCCAATATTCACTTATATGTTTTGGAAGCATCTTCAACATGATCATAATACTGAGGTGAACATTAGTTCAACATATCAACCTCAAAATGATGTCTTATCTAAGTGCACAATCCAAACACTCAAGGACATGTTGAGAGTATTCTAAATGGACTTTAATGGTGGATTGGATCGACATCTTAATCTAGTAGAGTTATCTTACAACAAATGTTTCCAATCCAGCATAAAAATATCTCCTTATGAGTCCCTTTATGGGAAGAAGTACAGAACACCGACATGTTTGGATGGTGTTGGGAACAAAAACTCCTAGGTCCAGAAATGGTTCAGAGTATGGTGTATAAGGTAAAGACCATTCAACTTCACATTAAATCTACTTAGATTGGACAAAATATCTATGTTGATAATTGTTGATGTAATGGCCCGGACCTCTCTGGTCCATTACATTGGGAAAATATGTTTTTTGAAGTGTTCTATAAGGTCATGGTGACATATCCCCTACACTTTTCCAGAATGGTAGGCATACAGTGTTTCCAAAACGGTAGGTGTACAATGTTTCCAGAACGGTGGGGTCTATCGGTAACCTCTAACGGTGAGGTCTATCGATAACCTCTAATTGTTAGGTCTATCAGTAACCTCTAATGGTGAGGTCTATCGGTATCCTCTAATGGTGAGGTCTAACAGTGACCTTTTATTTCCTTTTCCAAATTTTGAGTATGTGAACATTTTTTCCAGCTTCCAACAATTTTCCCCTTTGACGTTTCCTTTGAAGTAAAATACATTTAATGCCTCATTTTAAGGACTCTTAAGTCCGATTAAATGGCCATAAATCCTATATTAATTATTCCTATGGCTTGAGATGATTTTACTTCGTCAAAATGCATGGGTTAGTGTGATCCTCTTTTAATGGGGAATTAAGCATCTCATAAACTATTTCCCCATTAAATCATCAAAAGGGACAAGATATCATCCTCTCTTTTTCTTCCACTTTGTTCTCGACTATGAGATGCTAGAACCTTTCAATACTTTCCATAGGAGTTTCAAAATCATTCATTACTCCTCCAATTGGTTCGGTTTTGTTTTAGGTGCACCCAATCATTATCAATCAATCTTTGTTATAAAGTATACTCTTTTGTTATTCTTTTGGGTTCATCTTCTTCTATTCCTCATTTCCTTTTTATGGAAGCATGTATCTATGTTCCTAACGTACTTTTATTGGGTTTCGGATGGTGTGATCGTATCGTGGCATCCATGGGTGGATGCAGTTGTCGCGAGAGGAGGCGATCGTGATCCGTTGAGTGGATAGTTCTCATATAAAGAACATTAAGAACCTGTTTGAGGTAGGGGATTCATTGCTTATCTTTATTTTACATTAAACTGTATTATTACAAAGCTTAATACCACTGGATGACAATGGAATTGATATAATAAATATTTTAACCAGAGAAATAAATTTATATTGACCATATGTTATTGCCTCATGTTTTTCTAGATAGTGAGATATCTATGCTGGCTTTGATTAGCTGCTTATTCTTGATGGAAATCGGAAAAGAACGTAAAATGGGATTAATTGATAATTGTTGGATAAAGATAAAGAGGCATGTAAACGAATCTGGTTCTTGTTCTAATTTGATGTTAATCAAATTGGTGCAGTAGTCATGTTTATTTATTTGTGACAACTTACTGGTTAGGTTTCCTGAATTTGGAACCAATGAATAATAAATCCGTTAATCCAAGATGGATTAAAGAACTGTTGGATGTTAAAAGATAATTTCTTGTAGGGTTCATAGTTACCCTCTTATTTGTTTAATGGCCAAGAGCCCAATTGTGGAGATGATTGTTTTACTTCTTCTTGTGTTTTAATGTGATCATGAATGGTTGTGGTGATATGTGGAGTCATGGAAACCCTTTTGGGTGTGGTAGCAGATGATGCTTAGAGTGGCGAGATGCATCGGTTTATAAATGTGGGTGTCGTGGAGGACATCAGTGATGACCGAATCGGATGGATGTGATTATTGGATGCATGGTAATTTTGATTGGTTGTTTATCTGCATTTCTTTTTCCCACTGCTCAAGGAAGCTGGTTTTACATACCCTTCATCCGAAGGAGGTGAAGACACGCAGTCTATGCCACGTACTTTCCGTGTTTACCTTCTCAAGGAATGACAGGTATATAGTCATGTTATAAGGGGAAAAGATTCGACGGGTAGTACATCTACTAACCGTATTGATCCACCTTGTGATTAGTAGCATATAATGTTACTATAGAATTCATGGGTATGTGGGAAAGTATTTCTATAATGAATAATTCAATAAATGGTGTTAACCCATGGGGGTAGGGTTTATCGAACATAATGATGAGGTTGTAATTGCTTTAAATGAACAATTGATTTTTTGTGTGATGATAAAGAAATTTATTGTGTAATTTTTCCTGGTTAATTAATGATTAAAGAATTAATTAACATATAGTGGAAATGATGAAAAGGGAATGAAGTAATCTACTAATGCTCTTTAAATGGTTGAGTGCTTATAGGATAGCTAGTCTTAGAAGTATCAGCCAAGAGTCTGAGATACGTTAGTTGTAGTTGTGTCTAATACTAGGTAATTACCATGTGCGGGTTTGAGTTATAGTATATTCTTTACCTTATGTATTTCTATATGCTACTCCACCATATCAGTTAGGGCAACTAACACCCTGGGGATTCTGAGCCCTGTGGGGTGTTTTCCCTAACATTATGTTGGGAGGATGCATGGATGACTACCGCATTTGGCACTACTCTCTTCTCTTGGTAGTTACTGGTGCTGAAAGGAACATTGGTTAGTTTTCCACATACATGTGTGTAGAGGGCCATAATGTCTTGTGGTTATTCACACACATATACTATGGATATAGTTTTCTATGTACTACTATAGGAGTAACGTGTATAGGCTATGATGGATTGAGGATCCTTACTCGGTGTATGGGTTTTAATGGATTGAGGTATACTACCTGACGTATGATACACGTTATGCGAGTTGTTGTGGATCTTAGAAACTACCTGATTACTTTGGTGTGTGGACGTGGAGGTTTTGTTTCACGAGGTATATATTGTGGTGCTTCGCCTAGGTGTATGCGGGAAATCCTTTTTGGAGAGAGATTCTTAGGACGTGCGACATTGGGGAAAAGAGTCAAAACAGTGGGGAAGTAGTAGCGGGGTACCCTAGATATTCTTTATTAAATGATATATTCTTGTATACATTACTTGGTGAGAGTGTCCATGGTGAGGTTGGGAACATAGTATACCTGTTTAGGTGATGAGTTAGATTCACTGGTTGTTCACTGTGCTTTAGCATGCTTTCTTTACTTTTTTATGAGACGCTTCGGAGAGGATCCTACTGAGTATACTATTATACTCACCCTATGTATATTTAAACTATTTTTCAGGTCACTTGGAGGAGGTTATAGATCGAGCTAGTTTCTACTAGCTTGGAGTTGTAGGAGCTGTTCGGGCTTGTGGTTGTTGCTGTTGTTTTTACATTTTTTTGTAATTTCTGTTCTTTCCCTTTCAGTTGTAGTACTTTTGCATGGAATTTCATATTTTTTACTTGGTTTTTCTTTTAAATTGAAATATGAGTTGGAGTTGAGTGGTGTCTATCTTATCTCTTTCTTCTGTATGTGTTCTCTTAGAGGGTAATGTCTCCCATTTTGTGTGTTACTATACCCTCAGTGCTAGTCGCCAACCCGAGGCCTACTGGAGGCAGGACTCGAGGGTCATTATCTCCCTTCTCACATTGTCGGCCTAGGAGGGGTACACTTTGTGGGGAGGGGGTCATGAAATAGTGGAATCAAACATCTGGTTGATGAATAGGATGGATTTTGGAGTTAGGAACAAGTGAGTATTCATGGGTTGGTAGGGAAACAGTGTCATTAATGTTTAGCAAGTGAGGTAAACATTGGAGAGCGGCTGAGACATAGGAGTTTAGGTCCCCCTATGATTTGATGTATGGACCTTTAAGTTTACAATGGCTAGTAAAAAGGTGATACTAGTTGTAGGGAGAGACCTAGGAAAGGAGCATGCATAATTCATCTTTGTGCATGTGTTTTAATGGGTAGACCTTGGGATAGGTTAACCTAAAATGAATAAAAGAAAAAAATAATGAATTAATATTGAAACTTCCATATTCCATGTTTAAAATCTCTAACGGTTTGTTTTTTTACAGGTATGGCTCCAGGTCAACATCCTCGTCAGGTTTGCACAGAAAATGTACAATAGGCTATTCCAGCAGATCGCCTCAGAGTAGAGGTCGATGATGACAACACTTGGTGGAATACACTCTGAGAGTTTCAGCGCCAGAGTCTACAGAAGTACGAGGGCTCCGTTTTAGATGCAGTCATGGAAGACTGGTTAGAGGAGGTCGAGATCAGATTCAGTTCGATTCATGCTCATAAGGAGCACTGGGTGTCCTTGGTTGTGACGATGGTACATGGATCACCAAGGCAGTGGTGGTTCTCGTTCCTTGGGGATCGTGATGAGTCAGTGATCTCATGGGAGGAGCTCTAAGTCAGGTTTAGAGTCATGTTTCATTCTTTGAATGTGATGTAATCTAGTCGCCAAGAGCATCTTACCCTTGGACCTAGGAGCTCCAGTGTTCGAGAGTTTTGAATCCATTTCAGGAACCTTTTACGATATTCTTTAGACCTTCTGCTTGATGAGGAGGCCACGAAGAGGCATTTTGAGGAGGCTTTTCATCCAGAGATCCAGTGCCAGGTCACCCCATTTATGTTAAAAATGTATCATGAGGTATTGGAGAGGGAATTGGTTGTCGATAGGACTTCTTCCAGGACATGATCATCATGAGAGGGGATTTGGAATGATTCATCATGAAGTAGAGCTGTGGTCAGGGGTTCCTAGTTTTCAGGGCAGAAGAGTTTCCGTTTAGCCCAGGGTAGTCCCAGCCCTTCACATCTATTTTCTCCTAAGGTAGAATCTCTCAGAAATATACCAAGTGATCAGATTCTCGTTTTACTGGTGGTGGTCGCGGTCATCAGTAGTGGGAGTGCCCAACCGTTCACAGCGGTCATCGTGCACCAGGCGCTACGCTCTAGGTTCTTCTGTTGAGGCAGTTCCAGCTGAGGCAACAAAATCCAGTTGCGCCAGCTTTAAATCAGAAGAGGGTAGATGGGGAAGGTATAGGATAGCCCCATGACTCTCCCTTTCCTCCGAGAGCAGAGCGCGGCCATGGTGGTGGTCTTCATCAGTGTCGGAGAGGTCGTAGAGGAGGTCGTGGTCAGCTTCATGTTGTCGCATTACCAGCTCTAGGTGAGCCAGACATCGTTAGAGGTACCCTTTTCGTGTTTTTTTTTGTTGTATTCCTTTTTTGATTCTAGAGTGACACACTCCTTCAAATAAACTACCCTTGTCCATGCATTGGGACTTGAGGTAAAGAGGCTTATAGTGCCCTTGGCGTTGACTACGCCAGTTGGAGGTCGAGCTAACTTGTTTGAAGTATGTAGAGACTATGAGCTAGTGTTGGGGGAATGCCGCTCTTGGGGAGATTTTCTATGTTTACGAATAAAACCATATGATGTCATCCTCAGCATGGATTGGTTGTATTCGGTGAAGGCTATTGTGGATTAATTCAGGAAGAAGGACATCTTCATTAGTGCAGATGGCTAGAAAGTGGTGGTTGATGGTGAGCGAGATCCTTGGATGGGTCAAATGTGCATGCCATCATTATCATCCAAGATGGATGAGTTGATGGTGATTTGTTTATAGGTTCAGCAGTTGGAATTTCCTAGGGTCATAGATGAGTATGCTGATGACTTTCCTGAAGAGGTTGTAGCATTACCCCCTCGACGAGAGATCGAGTTTGGGATCGAGCTATTGCCAGGAGATTCACTATATCTATGTATCCATATAGGATGGCCCCTTCTGAGTTACGAGAGCTACGTATATAGTTTTATGGTCTATTGCATTGTGGTTTTTTTCAGCCAAGTGTGTCACCATGGGGTGCTCCAGTTTTGTTCTTGAAGAAGGACGACAGTAGTTTGCCGTTGTGTGTCGATTATCATCACTTAAACAAAGTGACAATAGCAAATAACTATCCTCTTCCACAGATTGATTATTTATTCGATCAAATGAAGGGTGCAAGTTGGTTCTCAAAGATCAACTTGCGGTCAGGATATCACCAGATGCGTGTGAAGGATGATGATATTCTGAAGACTGTATTCCATTGTGGTCATGGGCATTCTGAGTTTATTGTAATGAATTTTGGTGTGACGAATGCTCCAGCTATATTCATGGGATTGATGAATTCTGTGTTCCGTGAGTTCCTAGACAAGTTCATGGTGGTTTTCATCAATGACATCCTTGTGTACTTCTCATCTGAAGAGGAGCATGCAGAGAATTTGCAAGCCTTTTTGGAGTTCTTTGTCGACACCATCTGTTTTGGAAGTGGTTGAAATGTGAGTTTTGGGCAAGAGAAGTCTGTTTCGTGTGGCATGGTGTGTCCCAATAGTGAGTAGCCGTGGATCCATCTACGATAGAAGCAGTTGTGTCTTGGGCAGCCCCCAAGATAGTTTCAGAGGATCGAAGTTTCCTTGGTCTCGCAGGCCACTACAGGAGGTTCGTAGCCAATTTCTCCCGAGTTGCGACTCCTATCACATCTTTGACCATGAAGGATCATGATTTTATATGGACTGATCAGTGCCATGCAGCTTTCGAGTATCTAAAAGAGAATTTAGTAAGTGCTCCAGTCCTTTTTCTTCCAGTAGAGGGAGTTTAGTTTGATATTTTCTGCGATGCTCCACATCTTGGGTTAGGTTGTGTTCTCATGTAGCAGAGGATAGTTTTTTCTTATGGGTCTCAGCAGTTACATCCCCATGAACTCAATTATTCCACCCATGATCTTTAGTTGGAATCCGTGGTGTTTTCTCTTTTATTGTGGAAACATTACCTCATTGGTGTACGCTTTGTGGTTCTCAATGATCATAAGAGTTTGAGGTATGTTTTCTCCCAGCGTGACTTGAATATACGATAGTGTCAGTGGATGAAATTCATGCAGGAATATGACATCGAAATATCTTATACTCCTGGAAAGGGGAATTTTGTAGCAGATGCGCATAGTCGAAATTCGAATAGTGATGTTGTGCATGAATCCTGTGATTCCTCGAGAGTAATGGAAGAACCCACAACATTACATCTTGATATGGAAGAAGTTGGGGGTAGATGTTGTCTTTTTTAGATGACGGTACAGTCATCCCGGATCCAAATGGTGGAAGAGTCCCAGTTAAGGGATCTTGAGGTGGAGGTCTGGAGAGACCGAGTTTTTTGTGGAGAGGCCCCTGATGGTTGGATAGAGGATGAACAACACCAAGTGTTGTATCATGGAATTATTTTTGTTCCTCTAGAAATCTGTGACACAGTTCTTAGTGAATTCCATAGTTCTCCTTTAGCAGTGCATCATGGCAGGAAGAAGTTGTACCGATCCTTGAGGATCCATTTTTGGTGGCCTGGGATGAAGTGTGTGGTTGCAGAGTTTGTGTCTCATTGTTTAGTCTTCTAGAAGGTGGAGGCTGAACGCCGCGTTCCAGGTGGTCTTCTCTAGCCATTAGAGATTCCTCAGTGGAAGTGGGAGGAAATATCAATGGAATTTGTTACTGTTTTACCTCGAGCTCCGAGAGGACATGATTCTATTCGGGTGGTAGTGGAATGCTTAACAAAATCATCCCACTTAATAGAAATCAAGGAGTCAAGCTCAGTGGAAGATTTGACGAGGTAGTATCAAGAATATGTGGTGAGACTTCATGGAGTCCCATGGACGATCATTTCTGATTGAGATCTTCGTTTAACCTCCAGGGTGTGGAGAGGTCTTCAACAAACTTTTTGTTCTCAGCAATGCCTTAGCTCTTATTTTCATCCTCAAAGGAATGGCCAGACAGAGAGAACCATCCAAACTCTTGAAGACGTGTTACACTCTTGTGATCATGATTTTGGAGGCTCATGGATGAGGCACATTCCCATGGTGGTGTTAGATTACTATAATAGTTTTCACTCAACCATCGGTATGAAGCCATTTGAATCCTTGTATGGTCGGCCTGGCCGTTCTCCGTTGTGCTGGACTGGGGTTGGAGAGTCAGCAATTCTCGGACCGGAACTAGTACAGAATACAACAGTGATAGTTCAGGTGATTCATGAGAGGATGAATACAACATAAGATCATCCAAAATCATATGTTGATCAAATAAAGAGGCCTTAAGAGTTTAATTTTTGGGATCATGTTTTTATAAAGGGGACTCACCGTCATGGGCAGTGAAGGTTTGCTTGTGGAAGTAAGATTTCGCCCCGGTTTGTTGGGCCTTTCGAGGTGTTAGCTCATGTTGGAGCTATGGCATATCAAGTAACACTTCCCCCAAAGATGAGTCAGATACATGATGTTTTTCATGTATCATAGCTCCGAAGTTATCTTCATAATGATTCTCAAATCATTGATTGGGGAGAGGTCGATATTGATGATGATGCAACCTTTAAGGAGAGACCTATAGAGATCCAAGACCGCAAGGATAAGGTGTTGCGCGTGCGTTATATCCCCTTAGTTAATGTCTTGTGGAGACACGGTGGCATGGTAGAGAGTACCTGGGAACGTGAGTCATAGATACGTGCTCAGTACCCAGATTTGTTTGATGTTTAACTTGTTTCATGCAACAACGTCCCCTTTCTGGTTAGACCATTCATGTTTTATTTATGAATTTCTTTTATTGCTTTTGTGTCTTGCACTCTTTTGAGAGGTATCTCGATGGGTTGTTGTTCGGACCCCATTTATTGTTTTGTCTCTTTAGGTTGGTTTTGACTTATCTAGGACAATAATGTTTTGAGAGGTATTTTATGTAATGGCCCAGACCTCTCTGGTCCATTACATTCTGAAAATATGATGTTTGATGTGTTCTGGGAGGTCAACGTGACATATCCCCAACACCTTGCCAAATTTTCTATTCTGTGAACAGTTCCATCGAAGAACAGTTCTATCGGTAACCTATAATAGTAAGTGAAGAGTGTTTATATCAGTGTGGTTTAGTGAACAGTGTTTCTCTTGGAAAGGTTCAGTGAACATTGTTTCTATTGGTGAGGTTCAGTAAATAGTGTTTCTATCGGTGAGGTTTAGTGAACAGTGTTTCTATCGGTGAGGTTCAGTGAACAGTGTTTCTATCGGTGAGGTTCAGTGAACATTGTTTCTATAGGCGAGGTTCAGTGAACAATGTTTCTATCGGTGAGGTTAAGTGAATAGTGTTTCCAGAATGGTAGGTGCACAGTGTTTCCAGAACGGTGAGGTCTATCAGTGACCTCTAAAGGCGAGGTCTATCGGTAACATCTAATTGTGAGGTCTATCGGAAACCTCTAATGATGAGGTCTATCGCTAACCTCTAACAGTGAGGTCTATCAGTAACCTCTAACGGTGAGGTCTATCGGTAACCTCTAAAAGTGAGGACTAACGGTGTCCTTTTATTTCCTTTGCCAAATTTTGAGTATGTGAACAATGTTTCCAGCTTCCTACAGTTTGGCCCCTTTGATGTTTCCATTGACGCAAAATAAATTTAACACATTATTTCATGGGCACATAAGGCTAATTCAAAGGCCATAAGTCCTATATTTAATATTCCTATGGATTAGAATGTTTTTACTTGGTCAAAACGCATGGGTTAATGTGATCCTCTTGTAATGGAGAATTAAGTGTATCTTAAACCATCGCCCCATTAAATCTTCAGAAGGGACAAGATGTCATCCTCTATTTTTCTTCCTCTTTGTTCTCGGCTATGAGATGCTAGAAAATTTTAATCCTTCCTGTAGGAGTTTCATAATCAAATTTTACTCCTCCGATCGGTTCTGGTCTGTTTTAGGTACACCCCACCAACATCGATCAATCTTTGATATAAGGTTTGATCTTTCATTGTTCTTTTGGGTTCATCTTCTTCTTGTCCTCCTTTCCTTTTTATGGAATCCTATCTCCTAGTTCCTAATGGAAATTTATTGGGTTTTGGTTGGTGCAGTCGTATCGTGGAATCCTCGGGTGGATGCAGTTGTCGCGAGAGGAGGCGATCATGATCCGTTGAGTGGATCGATCTCATATAAAGAATATTAGCAACCTGTTTGAGGTAGGGGATTCACTGCTTCTCTTTCTTTTACGTGAAACTATATTGTTATCATGTTTAATCCCACTAGATGATAATGGAATTGACATAATAAATATTTTAATTGGATAAATAAATTTATATTTATCATATGTTATTGCCTCGGGTTTTACTAGATTGTGAGATATCTATGCTTGCATTGATTAGCTATTTGTTCTTTATGGAAATAGGTAAAGAAATTAAATTAGTATTAATTGATAATTGTTGGCTAAAGATAAAGAGGCTTATAAACGAATTTGGTTCTTATTGTATTTTGATGTTAATCAAATTGGTGCAGTAAGCATGTTTATTTATTTGAGATAACTTACTAATTAGGATTCCAGAATTTGGAACCAAATAATAATAAATCGGTTAATCCAATATGGATTAAATAAATTGTGGTCGTTAAAAGATAATTGCTTGTAGGTTTCTGAGTTACCATCTTATTTTTTAAGGTCCAAGATCCCAGTTGTGAAGATGTTTGTTTTACTGCTTCTTGTGTTTTAATGTGAGCATGGATGGTTGTATTGATATGTGGAAGCATGGAGGCCATTTTGGTTGTGGCAGAAAATGATGCATAGAGTGGCGAGATGCATCAGTTTATGCATGTGGGTGTCGGGGAGGATACCAGGGATGATGGAATGTGATGGATGTGATTATTGGATGCTTGGAAATTTTGAATGATGTTTATCTAGTTGACACTTTCCCACTACTCAAGGTAGCTGGATTTACATACCCTTCTTCCAAAGGAGGCGAATAAATGCGGGGTATAACACGTGATTTCCAGGTTTATCTTCTCATGGATGGACGGGTATATTCTCTTGCTATAAGCAGCAATGACTCGGCGGGTAGTATATCTACTCACCGTGTCAAGCCCCCTTGTGTTTAGTAGCATATAATGTATTTCTAGAATGTCTGGGATTGTGGGAAATTATTTCTATAATGAATAATTTAATAAATGGTGTTAACCCATGTGGTTGGGGTTTCTAGAACATAAAGATGAGGTTGTAATTTGTATAAGGAATTTTTGACTCTGGGTGTGATGATAATGAAATTTAATTTGGAATTTTTCATTGTTAATTAATGTTTGAAGAATTAATTATCAAACAGTGGAACTGATGAAAATGGAATGAAGTAATATAAAAACCCACTTTAAATGGTTGAGTGCTTATAGGATACCTAGTCTTAGAAGTGGTAGCCTAGATTTTGAGAGACGTTAGCTCTAGTTGTGTCTAAGACTAGGTAATTCCCATAGTTTGGTTGTATGTTATAGTATATTATTTACTTTTTGTGTTTCTATATTCTACTCAACCCTGTCAGAAACGACCACTAACACCCCAGAGATTCTGAGCCCTGGGGGGTGTTTTCCCCCACATTCTGGTGGGAGGATGGATGGCTGACTATGCCATTAGGCCACACTCTCTTCTCTTGGTAGTTACTGGTGCTGGCTGACACATTGGTTAGTTTTCCCCATATATGTGTGTAGAGGTATGTAATGTCTTGTGGTTATTCACACACATATATTCAGGATATTGTTTTCTATGTACTACTATATGTGTAACTGTATAGGCTGTGATGGCTTGAGGATCCTTACTCGGTGTACGGGATGTAATGGCTTGAGGTATAATAACCGACGTATGATACACATTATGCGAGCTGTGGTGGCTTCTGAAAACTACCTTGTTACGTTGGTGTGTGGACATGGTGGTTTTGTTACACAAGGTTCATTTTTTGGTGCTCCGCCCAGGTGTCTATGAGATGTCCTTTTGGAGAGAGATGCTTAGGACGTGAGACGTTGGGGCATAGTGGCAAACCAGCGGGGAAGTAGTAGCAGGGTACCCTTGATATTCTATATTATATGGTATATTCATGTATAAGTTACTTGGTGAGAGTATACATGTTGAGGTTGGGAACATAGTATAACTGTTTAGGTGATGATTTAGTTTCACTTGTAGTTCACTGTGATTTAGCATGATTTCATTACTTTTTCATGAGATGCTTCGGGGAGGATCCTACTGATTATACTGTTATACTCTACATATGTATATCTAAACTATATTTCAGGTCACTTGCATCAGGTTGGAGAACAATATGGTTTCTACTAGCTTTGATTTGTAGGAGCTATTCGGGATTGTGGTAGATGCTGTTGTTTTTACTTTCTTTGGGGTATTTGCTGTTTTCCCCTTTTAGTTGTAGTACTTATGCAAGGAATTTCATATGTTTAATTGGGTTTTTGTTTATATTTCAATCTGAGTTGGAGTTGATTGGTGTCTATCTTATCTATTTCTTCTGCATGTGTTCTCTTATAGGGTAATGTTTCTCATTTTTTGTGTTACAATACCCTCGGTGCTAGTCGCCAACCTGGGGCCTACTCGAGGAGGGACTCGGGGGTCATTATATCCCTTCTCACTTTGCCGACCCAGGAGGGGTTCACATTGTAGGGAGGGGGTTGTGACAGTCTAATTGACCTAGAGTGTGATGTTTAAGACATGTTATTCTTCCACATATCACCGTGTAAGAGAGTTATGAAATTTGGGAAGAATGGAAGCTTAGCCTAAGGTAGATTGGCCCTTTTGAGATCCTTGTTTGCATTGGAGCAGTGGCCTATCAACTATCACTCCCACCAAACCTGACTCAAGTACAAGATGTATTCCATGTATCACTCTTGAAGAAGTACATAACTGGCCCATCACATGTACTCAATCCATAGGTAGTTCCATTGGAGAATAATCTCACCTCTGAAGAGAAGCTGATGAAGATCTTAGATTCTATATAAAATGTTCTATGAAATAATAAAATACCCCTTTTCAATGTGTTGTGGAGAAACCACAAGCTTGAATAAGTAATTTGGGAATTAGTGGAAATGATGAAGTTGTGTTACCCACGTCTGTCTTAGTGTGGGAAAAAGAAATTTGGAGGGAATAATTTCTTAAAAGGGGATGATTGTAATGGCCCAAACATTTGTTAATGGAAATTACAATTGATCTAATTAAAAGTCTTATTATGGTTATATAACATATGAACATATTTGGTTTTATGACTTGGGATTTCAAAATACCATTAAGAATTGTTATTGTTGCTAATATAACCATTGAACAGTGATTAATTGATTAGTATAAATATAGTGCTTTTACAAATCCAATGTACTTAGACAAAGGAAGTGACTACCTCATCCAGTTGAATTGATCTATATGAAGCCCATTTTTGGAGCTTGGAAAGGTGGTGGGGTCACTGGGCATCGCTCTGGACCAATACTAAGCTGAGATTCAACATGTTAAGCTTGAACGAAGCCAACTATAGGAGAAGTAGTTGTTGATAGAGACTACCACCCGAGCGATGTTATCCAAGTGACCCCAAGTGTTTTTCAGCATCACATACTATATCCTTTGATCTTATGTAGTTGTTGTAAGGGTTTATGTAACAATGCCTTTGTACTATGATTATTTGCATTATTTTTTTATTTAACAAATAATATAGATTCATTTTATTATTATTACCTTGTAAATGTTTTTTAATGAAAAATAGTATTTTTAGTTAATTTTAAATTAAGAAATCTATTATGATAAGGTAATGGATTTTTGAATTAAATAATATTTTAATAAAATATTATTGACAATTTTTTTTATTAAATATAAATTATCGTATAATTTTTATTAATATAATTTATTTTTTATTAAGAATTGTTAACTGTTTTAGTCAAAACCAATGATTTTCTAATAATTAAAGGATTTTATTTTGAAATTTATAATTCACTTTTTTAGAAAAATATTTACTTAAAATTAATATTATTTTAGGATTCAGTACATCAAAATTATCTAATAGAAATTTTATTATAATTTTCTAAGACCGTCGAATTTTTGGGTATGAATTAAATAATTTTTAATTATATAATGTGTTTTATGACATCAGAATGACCCAATAGTGATCTAATAAAATACTATAAATTGTATGTTAGTCAAATATATGTTTTACAATTAAATTAATGTAATTTAATGTTTGTTAGATTTATTTTAACAATCCTTAGTTGACCCTCCATGACTTATAAAACATTTTATCTTTTTAAATTGATTTCATTGACTGTGTGACTCACCTCATCTTAAGAAATGCTAATATTTTAAGAAGTTCTACCATTGGAATTATAAAATTATTTTCTCCACTTTTTATTGGAAAAGACCATGGAAAAAACAATGTGTTTTTATGTGATTTTGATTAGTTTAAAGTGTGGTGTTCAAAACCAAAATAATTAATAATCCCTCTCTTTTCCTATATAATGCCACCAAAGATCCCACATCCTCTTCACTAAAAGCCTTCATATATCGACAAACTCCTTCCATACCCTATCTAAAATCCTCTCAAGGTTCACAAATATCCCATTAAGCATATCTCAAGCCTCTCCCAATACATTAAGATCACACTTCCAAGTAAGGGATTTATTCATTTCTCATTTATGTCCAAATTTCATTATATTTTTATACCATTTTTTTCAACTGAAAATGATGGGGTATGATTTCTCACCCCCCATACATCCATCCTCATTTATTAATGATGATAGACCCTTGTATATCACATTAATTCCTCCCATGTACACCAGTTACAATGCTGAAATTCTATAAGATATTTCTCTCTTATCATTTATATTCAAGACATTATTTTATATTATGAATCATAATTCCATTACATATGTTGGGACATGTATCTATATAACCCCATTACATTATATTTCAGGTATATTTTATGATATACCCCTTTCTCTCTCATCAAATATTTTTATTAATTCTTATGTAATGTTGTTATGCTGCCGAAATTGCCCAGTGAATTTCCAAAACATGGTCATTATGTAGTGAATACCATGTCCATTTCTCTATCAAGGGTATTCACCATTATTAACAATTACATATTGATAATAATGTTTCATGTATTAATTCCATATTTTCTTTATTGTGTAATAAATGATGATGTTTAATTAATACAAGTTATATGATCCATGTGGCCCACATATGCATGAAATGAAATGATTGAGAAGGGTTCACCCTAATAGTGCTCTAATGCATTTGTAAAAGACTAGTATCATGTTAAATCATGTTCAATGAGGGTTTAATCATTGTAATTCATGTGAAATGATGATTTACTCACGCTCCATGTGAAGCGAGACTTGTCTCTTTCTAATACCTCGTTAAGTGTTATTACAATATTTCCATGTTATAATAATCATGTTGTATCATGCCTTTAGGTTCATGTATCTCTTATGTTCAATTCATATGACCATTGCCAAACAGTCAATGTAATTTTCATTTTATTCCATGATAACTCCCTTAATAGGCTTTACTGCTCACCGTTTTATTATGAATGTCCTCATATTATCACATTCAATGCTAAGTACGAAGGAATGCGTGTGGTCATGTAAATTTTTTTTTCAATAAATATGTTTTGTTTTATGTTAAATTCTATTATGTAATGTTCCTATGAAAAAAATACACTATACCTATCAATATTTTATGTTATATAAAGTCAATAGTTTTAGTATATAAATCATTTTTATGTGTTTAATAAAGATAAGGGTTGTTACAGGTGGGGTCAAAGCAATGTGTAGCTTCTATTGACCTTTATGCTTTCCACTTTCCATTAATAATATGATAATTTATTAACTCTTTTTATGATTTGGGATTTAATAATTGAATACATAAAATGCTAATAATTTTATAATCTATATGAATTTTGATGGAGAAATTCATTTTTAGGTGGGTAGGAAGTAACATACTATGACTTTATGAAATATATACTTTCAATTTAAATTAAATTCCTCAATATATTGTGTTAAATGAAATACGTAGATTAAAATTCATAAAATGGGAAACAATTATCATTATTTTCACACATCATACATTCACATTAAATAATTTTGATACATGGAAGGATGAGTCTTACAGAACACTAATATACTATTAATATTATTATAAAATATTGTAGTTTTACTGCCTTTTAATGGAGAACTAATTATAAATCTACTTTTTTCACTTTTATAGTATTTATATGAAAAACTAAACTTCATTTGTGAAATATTAATATAAAAATTTACATTAGGAGAATTTTATGTATATTTTATAGAATTTTCATTATCTACTGAATACTAAAAATGCTGCATTTTAGTTGAGAACTGCCTTTCTGTTTAAATAATTTTTATTGTTTAATTATATTTAAATTTTTTTTAAAAAAATAATAGATCAATTATATATATATTAATAAAATTTATCTAATTATAAACAATTTATTATTAAATTTATATATAAATACATAATAACCATTTGAGCATTTTTTCATTAAAACTCCACATTATCACCACGTTTTTGGGAGTATAATTAAACATAATTATTCCACATATGTGAATTCTATTAGAAAAAATTTAAATATAGGGTTGTAATCAGTATAAAATATGTGGTCTAATAAGGCCATATTTATTTTCAACCGAACATATTAGTGATATTGATTAAAATTAATAACAACAATTAACGAAAAGATTATTCATATCAATAGAATATATATTAAACTTCACTTCCAAAATGAACAATACACTTGACCAAAGGCCATTGGACTAACATATTTTAACAATAATCACATATTTTTTAATTTTATGAATTATTAGGTAAAACTATCATATCATATCCCTATATTATATGTTATGAAAGGAATAAGTCGAAAAAGTAACCTTCCTTACCTTTAACATTTATAAAAAATTATGATATGGAAGAAACACCATATTTTAAGTTATATATATACTTTTTAAAGTTAAATGTGTTATTTTTTCATATTTATTTATCATTTATTTGTAGATATTAATTATCTACATTACATTCAAAAGAAACAACAACATAGTGATGGTTCAGTTAATAATTAAATAAAATAATCGATATTTATTAAATTAATTAAAATGAAAAAAAAACTATATTTTAAAAAGTGATTTTAAGAAAAAATAAATATCAAATATGGTTAATTAATGATCCAATTTATCTTTTTTAATTAACATATTGACCCATATATAGTTAAAAACAATGTTTTCATGGTCCGGGTTAAAGCTGGGTTTTTCCACATTACGTGCACTTGTTTTCAAATAAATTTTTAAAACACATCAGATTTATATTTTGTAAATTAATTATGATATTTATATTTAATTTTATCTCTATTTTATCATTAAAATGACTTTAATTTATTGTTAATAATTAAACTACTATGATTATAAGCGTATTTACTTTAATAAAAAAATGATGAAAATGGTGAAATATAGAATTTAAGGAATGAATTTAATTAAATGAAAATTTTTTTATGTGTTGAAAACTTTTATAGAATATATATGATATTTAATACATTAATTTTTAATTTTGAATGCCCATGAGGTATGCGAGACCGCCCAATAGTGTTACCATATGGTAATTACAAGAATACCACTCCCTCTCCATTGGAAAAAAGGAATTCACTCTTCCTCTTACTCACAACTGTAATGAAAAATTGGATCCTCCAAAATATGATACAATGGTCTCAACGATTCCATAACATCGATCTATAAACCTCTATTTGTGTGTAAATCCATCCTGGTATTCATTTGGTGTACAAAAAAATGAATAAGCCCAAAAAAGTGGAAACATTCTTCAACATCCATTTATGTTTTATTTATTTTTCCACCTTAAATTTATTATTATTTTATGAATTCATAATAACATTACTGTTGTAAATATACTAAGTTTTTTTATATTAAGGCCTCAAAATATACTTAGACACACATCCTTCTAATGTGTAACGAACTTACAGTTTATATTAACGGCTAACTTTCGCCTCACGAAATCAATACTGCTCATTTTTTTATTACCACGTTTCATTGGTTGGAATAATTATTGAACCTCTATTTATATATAATATATATGTTAATAATTAATTTTTTATACTTATATTAATATTTTTAACATATAACTTTATACATTTCATTTTCTGTAAATATGATAAAATCGTTTGTGGAATTGTGGACCACTGCATCCCCAAAGCGATGTGATTCAGTCATGCTATACATGAAATGTATGAAGCATGGATTTAATTAAATTTATCTGAGGTAAATTATATATATATATAAATGTGATATTTATTATATAATAAGGTTTTTTAATTATAATATTTCATTTTCTTTGTTACCCTTTTCACACACTAAATATTGATAATGTCGGTCATGGACGTGTGGACTACCACCTCCTCAACACGATGTGATCACTTTTACAGAACAGAAATTATTTATATAAATATATATAATTAAATAAAATGTTATTTATTATATAAATATAATTAAATATATATAAACGATACTTACCACAATTCCATAATGATCATTGAAATATTTTAATGTTACTCATGCATGCATACTGCCTACCTTCTGCATGATTGTAACATTGTTTCATTTTTAATAACCGTAATTAATTATTGGTTTTGAATGTATAGTTTAACTCTAAATATGGTCATTATTTAATTACTATTTTATTTATATTTATATTTAATGAACTCATTTACCATAGATGACCAATCGAAGTCAGTTTTGAGAAATAAGCCGAATTTAGTCAAAACAACTGGCTTAATCATTATTGAGTAAGTAATTTAATATAACAAAATTATAAGAAAAATAAAGATAATAATTATTTTTTGAATGGATATTAATAATGTATATATTTAATATAATGTTATTACTCAGGAATATAAAGAAGAATAATGACAAATCGCACTCGAGGTAAAGAATTTTCCCCTCTATTTACATTTTCCATATTAATGTCATATTCACCACTATCTTATTTTGTGTGGTGTATCAACTAAAATTATTTATATATTATATAATAAATTAATTTATACTAATGATAAATAGTTTATTCATAAAATAATTATTCATTCATTAGGTTTATGGTTTTAATGTTACACAAGTTGTAATGATCTTTTATCACAGTTTTCCGTCATTCTGTCATCTGATATGTTATACACCTATCCTCTTTTATAAGGTGTATATAAATATGTACTTACATTTTATATCATGTATTTAATTATTATATTGATATTTTATGTTTTATTTATTTTTAGTCTATTTGTGGGGCTAATGGTTAAAATACTTAAAATTTATTTCAAACACATCAGAATGTTAAATGATTATTTTTCGCATAAAAAATTTCAATAAAATTTCTTTTACAGTAATGGAAAATATATAATTTTTTTTCAATAAAACCTTTCATTTTATCCTAATATTGTTATCCTTGAACATATTACTATATTGGTTCCATTTTCCCACTATCTAGTACTTAAATCATTTTAAAAATTGTTTTTATGAAATCCCGACTTTATTTACTCATTAGTCAATGAATCTGTTTTCTTATAAAAATAATATTTTCCAAAAAAAAATTAAAATTTTGTTTTTAATTATTACAATAAAATTTATTAAATAAATTTTATCCCACTTTTTTTAAAAAATATCTTCAAATGAAAATACATATCTCTTTCCGAACAATTCATTAATCTAGCAATTTTACTATGAAAAAGGAATGTTCTTTTTAAATAGTTTGGAATGTACATATTTAACCACCATAATTTCATCAAAAAATGTTTTTCTTATTTGAATGATTGATTTTTAATGAAATTATTTTCAAAATTGATTTCAATTAAATGTCTGTTAAAGATGTTTCTTAATAAAAAAATATTTTCTTCGAGAATGGTTTACTGATCTTTTAATCGTATTTCCATTAATCAACATCAATAACCCTTATTTTTACCTGTCCACCATTTTTTATATTTTTTATTAATACCATATTCATTCAATCATTGTATGGAATATTATTATATCAAAGATATATTTATTTAACCCGTATTCATTTCATGGGATAATAATTTTTTTAAAGATATTGTTATTTAACCCATTTTCATTAACATGGTTTGATAATGTTTGAAAGAGATAATTATTTAACAAATTTACATTACATTGGTTAATCATATTTAAAAGAGATTTTTATTTAACCAATTTTCTTTCCATGGGTTAATAAATTTTCAATGATATTGATATTTAACCAATTTCAATTCTATGTGTTAATCATGTTTAAATGTTGTTGTTTTGAGACCTATTTCCTTTTCATGGGTTACTCATGTTTTAAAGAGGTTTTTATTTAAACCATTTCATTTACATGGGTTAATATTGTTTTGAAGATATTTTTATTAAACCCATTTCATTTCCATTGGATAATTATGTTTGATTATATTTCAATGGTACTTTGTAATTAAACTACTGGTTACACTTTAAAAGAGTGACAGGTGGTTCTGTGAAAGACCAAAAACATGTGGGTCTGTGATAGCCCTCCAATGCATTGGGTATGGAATTTGACCATATGGATATTCAATTTTTAGTGGTGAAATGTATCGAATTCGACCACATGGTTATTCCATTAATAATTATTAAATGTATAGAGACGTTTCAAGATACCTTTATGTGTTTCTTTATGCCCTCTATATGTTTAAAATGATTCCAATGACTGATATTTATGTCACATGCATCATGATTATTGATCCTGATGGGTCTAAACTATGAACATTTTTCATATTTTATGGTCCATTTATTAATGGGTATGAGTTATTTTATGATTCTATCATACACTTTTTTCAAGTCGTCATAAATTTACACACTCTAATTCTTATTGATGACATTTAATTGTTAAAGATTATGTTTAACCTTTCTATGAATTTTCCTCACTATTCTTATGTTTCCATTTCCATAGGGTCATAAATAATGTTTTTGAATGAATTTTTTCTATATTTAGTATCACAAGGATGATGTTGGTGACCAATTTTGAACAATGAAAAGCTAGGAAAAATGGGTAAAATGTACATTTGATGACATCTAAGTCCAAGTTTATTTGATTTGTTTTTGTAGATGTTTTTCTTAATTCTATAAAACTCTAAAACTAAAATTTCAACAATTATGTAAGTGATAAATTTTGTCTATTTTAAATTTTATGGTTTTGGTATTAAAATCATGACCCAATTATAGGCATGAATGCCGGGAATGTAAATCTTTTATATTCATCTCATGATTAAAGATTGTGGGTTTCAGGATTTTATAGTGACTACTAATCCCTCTATATAAAAATATATCTTAGATAAACTATTGATGCATCACAATATAATGCAAAAATAATCACCTGGTCTAGAACAATATGAATCAATTTAAACATAAATAGTATATTCATCTATTAGATGGAATCCCAGAACATTCGTGTTCACTTGAACATGTACCCCTTCATAGTCCTCCCAATAATTGGTGATCCAATAAATAAAAACAAAAAAAAAACAAATATAATATTGATCAATTCCATGGAAACTCATAATCAAAACAAATTCATAGTCAAATCTTAACACATCACCACTTTTAATTTCTTTAGATAAACACATATAAATTCCTAGGAGATGAAATTTCCAAGAGGACACACCACTTCTATCCAAATGTGACACTTATATAAAATATAATAAAGATGTTTTTAACCAAAAAAATCAATAAAATTCTATAGTTCTCTGCATGTGACTCTTATGTATATTTTTACACCAACATTTCATTAATGAACACTACAATTATGGACTCTATTCAAGGATGAAAACTCCAGTTTAAGAGATCCAGAAACACCACAGCAGAATTTATCGAATTAAATAAAATAATGATATATTCATATAACCAATACCTACATTTAAATACATTATTTATTAAATAATATACCCTAAAATACAACTACTGATTACACAATCACATACCAATCTGAGAAAATCTTCTGGAAGCGCTCTACTATTAGAATATGCCATAAATCATAGTAATGGTTATCAGTTCTTCCCCATAACCTAGTTTACCATCCCATAATCTATGCATATGCTAATTTCACTACCTACCTTCTTGGATTATAAAATCAATACATCCCACTGAGAGGCCCTCTAGTATATAAAAACCTTTACCCAAATAACATTAAGTTGTGTCTTCATCTCCCTCAACCCAACAAGTTTCATACGATAAGGGGGAATCGATATTGAATCTACACCTAACATGATATTAATAATTAAATTTAGATCTATATATATATGAATTCATAAGAAATATCCCAAAAATATGTCCCAGAATAGATCCACAACTATAGTAAAAAGGGGTGGGGCTACTTCTTGATCTAATGTAATAACCGTACCTTAAACATAAATTGTAATAAAGCATGTCTAGATGAAATTAGGCCCATATTTATATGTTTTAACAGTACTCTCTCCCATAAGAACATAATAAAATCCCAACACTAATATTTTTCAATATTATTAAGGAAGTGCGTCATCCAAAGCATCCAAAAAATGATGTCAATGATTATCATATCTATGACTAGAAAATCACACAAATTCCCATATCCTCTTACCACTAGAAAACACATACGATGCCTTTAATCAAAATATAACCACTCCGCAATAAATGTGTAAAATTAAAAAAACCAATGGAAAAAATATTAAGTTAAATCTAACTCTAATCAAACTTAGAAAGAGATAAAGTAATGAGAATCCTCAGTATTAGAAAAAGCTATAGAATGCTTCAATATAAATAGGACCATAACTATAATAATAAAGTTTCCTTATATTTATTTTATAAAACCAGGAATAATGCATATAATAAGATTACCTAGGATCTACTGGCCTTCACCGATGGTTCTTGAATAACTTTTAATCTTTAAAACTCTAGAATCTGTTTTTATGTATACTAGGACCCTCAGTATGTTCCTCAATAAAACTACTTATAATTTCTCTTGATTTATGGATGAGGTATAAATATTCAATATTTCAAGGAATTAATCTACCCTAAAAAACAACCCATTATTTAATAATAATATTTTTGAAATAAAAACTTTAATTGTTTTATTATGCTATATGAACGTCACTCCCCATGATAATTAGTACCCATCTTATTGTAATTACCAAACAACCCACACTAAAATCACTATGGAATGGTCCCATATGAAGCTAGAAGAAATTAACCAATACAGATATCCGATAGTTTATCACCACCCTGGAACATCTTTTCAAACCTATTCTTCCTACCACAAGATTAGTAATTATATATAGTACTCAAATGACCTCCACATAACCCACTGATGAATGGAAAAAAAACTGGTGTGTTGTTCTCATCTAATTCCCTCTCAAAAGTGAGAGCCTTACGGACCACATATAAGTATGAATTTAGGTCCAATTTCAAAAAATCACACCTCAAAAATGGATGAAGTCCCATCTCATATATTCTATCCATATGATCGTCATTAAAGTGAAAAAGTATAGAAAACAAATTAACTCTAAAAAACAGGTCGCATTGTCATCTATAATTTTCACCCCTAATGTAGATCCATACATTCATCACATTTTCCCATCCTTAGTGTCTCATAAAATAAATATTATAAAAAATAGGTCCTTAAAAGTTGAAAATATCAGATCCTTATTCCTATAGTCTTGAATCATCAATCATGACAACATCACAGATTGTCCCTGTTACATATAAGCTTCCTCCTTGACCTGAACGTCATCAGGTGTCTCTATAAACTCAATGATCCCCTCAAGACACATAATATATTTCTAAATATTTTATGTACCTTCCAAACCCTTGATATTGTTAGGGGAGTAGCTATAAATACTGAGTGAGATCCACCATCATAAGCCCTTCCCAATGGGATCCTCCAACTCCCGCCAACATGATGTGAGAAACACACATTTTAATAGGTTATGCCTCGTAGACTACATGATCAATATCCTTGAAATATTCATCATGATATAGCAAGAAATATTTACGTACAATAAGAACATTTCCAATTTTAAAAACATAATCTCCAAAATCAATCGATGGCACCATGGAATGTTGTTTAGGAATCATTATCTAAAATTTAAAACTGATATGTTGGTATAACAGATAGTATAAAATCCAATGGAAGAACACACATATAAAAACAATAGGAAACACACCCATGAGGACTACCAATAACAACTTGATATAAACCCTTATAGTTACCTAAGTCATAAGAGTAGGTATTTGTTACATTCTCAGTATCTATAGTTATAATGAAGAAAAATAAAGACATGATTGAGGGAAATAAATTTAATTAATCTAATAATGTATTCAGAAAAATACGAAAATTTTTATCACTAAAATTTAATTTATTTGAACCAATATCAACTTTAGTAAACCAAGAACATGATATATAAACCCACGTGCCTATATATGATGCATGAACTCAACCAATAAATGCAATTAGTCTAATAAAATATCCATCAAACTATAAATACCCAAAAATTATAGAGTAATATAATGAAACCATAACACCAAAACCAATAAAAGTAGTCACAATACCCTAGAATTTCTATCATACACTATAGTATAAGTTTCAAGATTCATGAAAAATCCCTTACCCATATTCCATCCATTATATGTTCATTTTACTACTCACCAAATAATAATATGAAGAAAAGTTGTTCTGATACCATTTTTTGATACCCCATCCCGGATCAAAAGGTCTTAGCCGGTGGGCCACATGATCTCATTTTCACCTCCTAATATGAAAGTGGATTCCAACTATAGTTGAGATCCTTAATGAAACCATGGATATATTATTCCATTAGTATCTGATAACCAAGAGAGTAAATGATAAAATGTAATAAATGATAATAAATGAATGATGGAAGAAATTTATACTGGATATAAAAATGACATCATCTCAACAGATATAACAATTGCATAAAATTACTAGTACATCATGTAATAAAAGGATACAAAAATGATTCAGTTCAACATATATAAGGAATAAAATAAAAAATATATATAAATGATTATTCTACACACAATACCTCATAATATTTTTTTAAATCACCACAATTCATACCACTATCCTCTAATCAATATTTTGACATTGGGCCCTTTCTCTTGGTTGTATCCCTAACAAAAATGTATTTATTCCCATCGTGATTCCCTAGTATGGTGTAATAGTAAACCCATGATGAAATGACAAAAAATCCCATAATAACATTGATATCTTTTTATTGTGTTGGATACATTAATATATTGATAAAAACAATTAACCATTCCATACCACTGGGTAATTGTGCTCTAACCATGCCACTTCAAATCCCTAAACCTACATATTTCATCTCAATGATAGAAGTACATGTTTTTCGTAGCCTCAAATGGAAAAAATAACATGGATCAGGAATTATCGAATAATAAATGACATCATAATTCCTACCCAACCAAACCCCTTTGTGTCATGGTAGGTCACATTCTTTGACCATGTGTTCTCTCTCATGATTGATCATTAATGTATGATGATATAGCTTACCACCTAATATGGACCTGTACATAATTATCTCATATAAACAAATAAAAAAACACATAAAATGTGACACTAAATGTAATGGGACTCATCAACTAAAACCCTTCACCATTTCACCGAGCCATTCAAGCAAGAAATGAGCCCAAACATCTCCCGCCATGTACATTTCACTGATAAAGCATCCATAGTTTGAATCATGTATTTAGATGAAATAATACCTAAACAATAACATAATCCCATAAATCCCACTCAATAGTGTTAACAACATCTATATAGATCTAACGAGTCAATTTTAAACAATAAAAGTAGTTATCAACGAGCTACACACACCTATATCAAACTAATGACATACAATATCATATAAATCTTATAAAATTGAAAGGACATCCTACCTCAATTTGAGTATCGTGTATCACACCTCGATTTTCTAAAATATTTCTTTATAATTAATTAAATCATTTGTATATATTTTTCTTTTCATGCCACAATCATTTTTATATAAAAATAAATCACTAATTTGGATTGTGTTATATGCAACAACATGTTAAGATTGCGCTACACACAACACCAAGCGCACACGACAATATAATATCTAGAGTCTTTTCAATATAATTATTATTTTATATAGATTAAATATATTTTATATATCTTTATATTCCTGCATATTTAGTTTTCCAACATTGCACGCAATAATAAATTTCTTCAATTACATTCATTACATGAATTCCAATGTTTTATCTACTGAAGATATATTAATAATAAATTAATATGCAATATTATAATATATAACATATCCATTAAAATAATGTTTATGAATATTATTAACTTAATTAAGAATATATTTGATTTATATAAAATAAAAAATGCATTAATTTGTTTCAAATTAATTATAAATGGATATAAGAACCAATTGAGTATGAAGGAAATAATTTTATAGAAAAATATTTTTATACTCACAAATCATATTTAATCCTAATAAATTACATTAATTACAATTATATAATGATACTAATGAAATATATATGTTATATATTCAATAAAATAAATTTGATATTCATCCAATAGAATTGATAATAATAAGATAACAACAAACCCAATATTTCACATCAAAATAAATATTTTTAAAAATGCACTTCCACAACCTTTTAGTAGAGAACTTGTTTTAAATGAAAATTTAAATTTTTTATTAAATATAATTTTAAAAATAAAATTCATATATGAATGAAAACTATAAATATTATATTTGGTTGAATTATTGGTATTTTTCTATGAAGATTCATTTTTTCATTAGTAGTTAAGAATAATTAATTTTAATTGAAAACTATTATTTCTTCTAATATATTTGTAGTGTAAAAATAAAATTTATTTTTTTTAAAGTAATTTTTTATTTATATTTCAATTAATAAATTTTTGAACATTATAATTAATTTATAATTTAAATTTAATATAAAAACATTGCAATCTTTTTAGGGTTTTAACATAAAAAATATGTATTGTCATCCCTTCTGTGGGATTAAATTTAAATTAATTTCTTCCACATTTTTTATTGGAATTTGAAAAAACAATTACTATTTTTCATCAAAATAACTTATTATTTTTTACAAAGTAAACTTAGTTTTAGACAAAAAATATTAGTGACAGTAATTAATATTATTTGAAATGATTAAAGTGAAATTATGCTTTACAAGTGACTATACATTAAACATTAAGAAAAATATGACCCAGAAACATTCAAAAATCTATTATATATATATTTTATTACACTATATATGATTTTATATAACTGGGTCCATTATTTTACCTTATTTTAGTTGTAAAAATGGGGGTGGAATTTCATTTTTTAAAATTTACATGAGTGGCACTCACCCACCAATATAAAAATTCCTCCTCTCCTCCAACTTCCTCACTCCATTAGAGATAGATCCTTAAAATTACTCAACAGATCCTATCAACCACCCCTTGGTATCAAATCCATCAAAGGAATCCCTTTCGGGAAAACCAAAAAGAGTTACCCGAAGAGGAGGTAACATTTCTTCTCAAGCTCTTATGTTTTATTTTCATTATCCACCCCATAAAATATATTTATTCCATGATTAGTAAAAAATCCATATAAAGTATATATTGTGATTTTTATTTCGACCTAAACATACACAGACATCCATTCAATGTCATAAGAATATACTATATATGTTTATAGCCAACTACAGCCTCACGAAATGAAGAGTTTTCATTTTTCCTTTACCACCATTAATTGTTGGTAATTATGATTTTATTTCTATTTATATGTGATATATATTATATTTATTATGTCTTTTAGGAATATATAAATTTATTTATAACAGATACCTTTATAATTTCCATCTAGTTTAAATATGATTACATCGTTTGTGGATGTGTGGACTACCACCTCCTCAAAGTTTTGTAATTTTTTCAAACGTTACATAGAATGTGTTAAATATGGTTTTAGTAAAAATAAAGAATATATATAACATAATAATTCTACATTAATGATATTATAAACATATTTAAATATATTTCATTCACATTCTTTCATTCAATATGACAACGGAACGAAAACAACATTCATGCATATGGACAACATATCATCCCCATAATCGGTGTATTCCATTTCTAATTTAAATATTTCATAGATTATTATAAATAAATATAAAGTTAATATATCGGATATTTATATAATATTTTACATTCTTAAAGTTTGAAAATCATGACCTAAGTGTTATGATCTACAATAATAAGTAAAAACAACTATGAAGAAAAAATATGATATTACCTTAAGTGAAACTATAACATGGAATTCATAATAAGAGGGTAACATAAATCCATTTTCAAATTATATATGGTATTATATATAAGAATATGGTTCTTTAAATTATTTTTAATAAACTTATATTTATTATAAAGTATTTTTGTGAGTATGATGAGAGTTAATACATAATGTATTTGAATTTCATCTCACTTTTTATATCAATGAGATACATGTCTATTCACCGCTCATTTTTTATGTAGCCTATATAATAGCCATGAATTTATTCTATTATTATAATAAAACAAATTATGGTTATTTATATTTCCATTTCATGATAATTCTTTCCTTCGATTTATTGTTCAAAAGCAACCAATTCGGTAACGTAATTTTGTCTCAATTTTCATTCTTCAAGACACATGATTTATTATGAACCTATGTTTTTTAACGAGGTTTATATGATTATATTTTTCATGTTTTATTAATAATATCTATATTTTTCATGATATTTTAGGCTCTAGATAATTTCATTTTCTTATATGGGGAGTATGATTCAACGCTAGAGAGTCGTAACTGTATATTGAAACAATTCCATAATTTATCAAGATTGTTTTTGATTCCTCTTTAATTGATGAAATATTATGATCCATATCTCGATAAATCTCATGAATATTTGGACCATATATATATATATCAATTTTATAAACGTGTAATGGTACTATTTTTCCAAACCATGGTTCATAATAAAATTAAATAAAAATTTCATAAAAATGTGTATATATCTCTAATTTGGGTCAGAAATCTATGTTTCTTCAAAAAACTATTTTTTAATAGTTTTAAAAATATTATAATATTATAATAATATATTTAAATTTAATTTTTAACTATGTTTTATCTTTTTAAAAATGGTTTTAATATAAATATTCATGTCATTTCTTGTCAAGGAAATTTTATAAACATTTATGTTGAAAAAGGATTGTTCAGTATGTATGGACATACCCACCGTCAAGACCCTTCATGTCCTTTAATATTTTTTATATGTTTAAAAATATATTTTTGAAGTAATTTTTTTCCTAATATTTTATAAATTTGTTGAAATTTATATGGATTTCATGCGAAAAAATTATCCAAATATATTTTATGTTCAAAATTTATTTTACTATATTCTCAAATCTTTCAATATATTTTTTAAAATTATTAATTTCAATGAAAAGGATTTAAATTTATTTGATATTTCCTTATATGATTTTAAAGAAATTATCTATAAAATGTTTATTAAAATGTTGTCAAGATTACATTATATGTTTTCAAAGCGTTTTCAAATAAAAAGCATTTCAATATTGATCTCAATCTTCTTATAGAAGTTCCCAATGAAAATTGTTTTCAAATGTTTTCTTTAATTCCTTTTATAATTTAAAGTTTATTTTAAATTAAATTTTATACCAAAGGTTTTATATTTATAAATAATTTTTCAAATAATATAGGATATTTTTTCTATGGAATTTTTTTAAAGTATCGTTCAAAATTATTTTCCCCGTAAGATGACACAGTTGTTGTTACTCAATAATTTCATCAATAAGATCCCAAGGTTACATTCATAATATTTATCTAAATGGATTACATGTTGTTTCATGATGTTTATGAATACATTAACTTTAATGGGTTATATGCTTATGAAATATCTTTTCCATCAGGGGTTAAATGTTAATGCAACCCACTTTTTTTCATTGGTAGTGCTTTGATAAAATGATTATGAAACCTACCTTTTTGCCATAGGTTAAGATAAGAAAACATTTATATGACACCCATATCATTTCATGGGTTATTAAATGATTGTTTATGATCTTTTGGAACATATATGTTTGATTTCAATATTAGGTGGGTGGGACCCATATATCTATATAATGCATTGGGTATTGATTTATCTCTCACGATATATACTTATATTGTGTGGGGAGTTAACCCATAATAATATGATGACCTAGGAATAAATTCATTGACTAATATGGAAAACATGTGTTTGCTTTTGTGTCAACCAAAATTCTATGTATTATTCCTATGTCATGCTTTGATGGATTATGTTATTTATTTTGTTATGATTCATGTCTTATGAAATACCAATATTTATTCAATGATTCGTGTTTATTATTTTATGATATGAAGGTTATGATCTTCTAACGGTATGATCACATTATCATACGTAACACCCCGAATATGGGATCCACTAAACTGGTTCCCTAAGACAGGTCACCACATTACCTCAAGTGTTCCTCCCAATATGCCATAGGTTTCAGACTATAGGTGAAGGTCTAATAAATCTTATCAGGAGACTATAACCTCATTTCCAAAGTAATCTAAAGTATATAAAAAATAAAATAGAAGAAGGAAAAGAAAAATCAGAATTATGCATAACCAACCACATCCAAAATAGGGTACAAAGAATAACCAATGTAAAATATGTAATAGGATTAAAAATAGTGCCCGTGAACCAAAAAACAACAAATAAATCCCAAACATGTCATGACACTAAGTATAGATATTTATCTATGGATGTCACATTCCAAACTCAACCCCTTAGCGTAGGTCCCTTACAATTGTGATAACCTACAACCAAGGAATCTTTTTGGGTACCTACCAATGCTTGAGTAGACTGTGAGTAAAACTCAACAGGCCACCTGTAATGGTTTCTACAAAATATATAGTCTAAAAAAATAGTGTACACAAAACTAAATAAATGTCATGCGTGTAAAAGACAAATCATGTTCTAGTGGATAAAAATAATAACCTTAACTAATTTTCCAACATTAATACAATTTTCATCTTTTAATCATTCTACATTACTTAATCCAATTACACTATTTGTTCCATGGGTTAGGAATATAAATCATATATACATGGTTCTATGGAAATCAGTCAACATGAATAAGGGAATAAATAAAGTCCCTAACTTACATGGGATAAATATATCACATCAAAAAACTGTTTTTACATCAAAGCCTCAATCATGTTGGAATCTAAGTGTTAGGGGAATACAGCTCCATCCCATTTCTTATCTTGTGTATTCTGGCGTGGATTTTGCAGCCTCAGTCTAACTTGAACCATGGGTGTATTACCTCACTCAATACTCCACACAACCAAGAGATGTGTACATTTTTATTTATCTATTCACCAAGCACATACTATATTAATACCAAACAAAAAAAGTATGAATAAAAATCGCATTCAATAACTGTCAACATGATAATTAATACTATTCTATAAACCATTAACACATTTTCTACTTTACATTACATATCCATTTATCTGAATTCCCATTATAGTTCCTTAACCAATTATATATATTCATCAATTCCCATACAATATCCACAAATCACCTATTACCTTTAATTATCCCATTTATCCCATTAATCATTACAGATGAATTTCACCACTTATTTATTTCATGTAAAATTCCCATATCACATATCATAAACACTATATTACATTCAAACCATTCAGATAAACCTTATATTTTTATATATTTACCCATTCCAAATATTCTTCAATTAACTTATGAAATCTTGTTTAAATATTCTTAAATTCATAAGTAATTGACAATTTAAGACATTCATCATTTCAAAAATATAGTAACACATTTAGTAATTTCAAAATATTTCATAATCCATTCAAAAAAGTATAAATTCTCACAATTGACCCTTTTTCAAGAAACTCTAAACAACCCATTATTCCATAATCCAAAACTAGTATTAACTATCAATATTCCATTTTAACTTCATTATACATACTCAACATGTTCAATAGGGTCTCTACATAATCAAAGTTTATTTTTACACTTAACATTACCAATTTTCTATGTTCCGGAATGTTGGTGTACCCTATGGTGGCACTAAATCATTATAATCATATTCAAAGCATCCAACATTAATCATGAGAGGTTTATGTCATAAAATATCTAAACATTTAACTGATTCATACTCAATATAACAAATTCACAACCAAAGGGAATCATAATCTGAACAGACATTCACAAATCTATAACAAAACAAAGTGATATAACTTGTAAACCAGCAACCTCAAAAAAAATTATTAATGTACTATTAATCATGTCTTTAGATCATGATTCAATCAAACCCTTTGAATCTATAACCTAGACTCCACAAGAAAAAATGGATTTTGGGTATTCCGCAAAATATCATCGAAACTAAAAATCCTAATTCAATAAATATAAGTAATAGGATAACTAGAAAAACCTAGGGCATCGATCTACAACCAATGATGCTTCAAGTAGCCATAATTCAAAGGAGAACCAATATTGGGAATCTTGGGTCAATTCAGTTCATCTTTAGGGTTTATAGGGGGATAAATGATGGAGAAATAAGATGGGAATCGAAATAGATCATAATGAAAAAACTATAAATTTTAAAACTTTTATTGGGTTTCGTTGATTGTCTATAGGGTTTTACAATCCAGGATCAAACAATATACATGGTACTTTCTAAGGGGAAAATGTCACATAGTTACATGGAATGTTCTGTAGGATTTGAGAAACCTTTCACCAAACATGCATAATGTTATTTTCCATGTTTCATGGTTTTACTAGTAAGCCCACACAATTTATTTAACCATGCACCGACCCTTTGCCTTAGAGAGGTTGGAGCAGTTTGCCTTCTTTTCATGTCTCAAACACACAAAAACCATGTATCCCCTTAATATCGGGACACATTTCATTATCCAAACATATAAGGTTAATAAAAGTAAATAAGGTAATACCTTTACAAATATTGGGATCTTATAACCTTCCAACTTTATAATGGCTCATCCCCGAGATGCATTCCCAAGCATCAGTGACCTTTTGAAACAAAGAGATTAGGCCACTTGTCCAACCTATCCATTTCTCGTTTCTATGTTTCTAATTGAACAAAAAAATTCTAAAAAATAATTTGAATAAGAGGTTTCATCTTTCCCCACATGACTTCCTCACCAAAACCAAAAATAAGAACCATATACACCTTATAGGATGAATCATATTCAACCATGCACTACCAACTAGAACACCACCAGGAAAACATTGGAAACTATTCTAAAATCATAGAACATAAAACCTCACACACAAAATCATACAATGGTGGAGGAAAAAATAAGCACCCCATCGGTCTGATCCTCTTTTCAACTCATGGAAAAAATCACTTAGCATCATCTTACTTTGTTTTTACAAACCTAATAGTTACCAAAACCAGATATCACCTACAAGGAATCATATGGAATTTCCAACTACATTTCTAGAAATAAAACTTTTTTTCGCTCATATATTTTTGATCCCATTAAATTACCATACATCCAACCATAAAAAACTCTCTGTGAACTCAACAGCTTAAATCTATGCCAACTCTCTCTATTAGGGACAACTCGCCCGAACAGTAATCACTGATGTCCCTCCAACCTGAAACTCTTATCACGTCATTGACCAACCACATAACTGTTATGGGTCTATATAACATATAATTCAATTTGGAACACCCACTATCAAACAAAAACAACCATAATCACAACTCTACATTCACAGAATTCATAATTTTTACTAAATCACTATTCAAAAACATCCTTATGGACTTCTCCCAACACTAGCCACGAGCCTTATCGTTGAAACATCACGAGAGGAAATTCCTACCATATATATTCACGGGAAAATAAAAACATTACATCACTCGTGTATGAATTTATTTCCAAATGTTACTTTCCATTATAGCATAAAACTGGAGGTGGTTCACTCTCACCACTACCATTCCTGTTTACCATATCAAGTCGGACTTCCCCGACTATATTATCCTATAATACCCATCATATACAACTGGAAAACTATATATTTTTCCTCCCTAAGGATCTTAATAACATAAATCATATCATCATAATCCAACACACCTATCGATTCCATTCCCATACCATTGGTATAATTTTCCCATCAAAATTTGAATTCCCTCCAAACCATGATCAAGATCAACTTCCCCCATCAATATTCCCATCACAAGCACTCCTACCACTCATAAAATAACTAAATATGTGTTTGTTATCACTAAATAATATTCTATAATTAGATACATAATTATCACCCAGTAATATCGACAAATAGTGATTTTTAACTTTTCATATATGTCCCCTCTCTTATCCAAGTCAACATATCCCTAACTAATTCACATGGAACGAAAGGTATCACTCTTAAATTGGAATTACACAACATCACATGATCAAGGATCCCTAAAACGTCATGATTTTACAACCCCCCCAAGAATCTTAACTAAGTTTACATCGAATATTTTTTTTGTTATAAAACCCTCCCACTCATTCCATATACTGATGTCTTGTCTTACAATCCACTTCAATTGATTTTACACAAAAATCTATAATTTCATTTGGAACTACCCTATGCCCAATGATACCACTTGAATCAATCGACAATCAAAATGAAGGCCCACCCATCCTTTGTATGGGACACAAATACCCACCTTTCAAGTTCCTCCATGGAATTCCATTTCCACTGCATCAACTATACAATATCCTATCCACATCTCGGACATACATATCACCCCCACCATAGTAGTGTTATTACAATTTCTCTTCATGATTGTTTCCAAACACACATATCACAATCCATCACAAGGAAAACCCAAAAACAGAGACACAGCTATCTATATTTATTGAGAATAAGAAAACCAACGTCGCCCAACACCAATTCCTAGATTCAATAAAGGGAACCACGATATTTTTTGACACCTGGTTTATCCTGAGGACCTCACCTGAATCCATCGATGGTGTACATCCCATCATATAGCTCCATATATAACTCTTCCATGCATATAAACTCCTTGATTTCCATCATCCAACTAAAACACCTTCAAGTACGTTGGCGTAAAGGAAAATATTATTAATAGACCTAGGACGATATCATGATGTTGGGAATGATCATCACTACATGAAGTATGATATGAAGTTGTTGAAGAATATAAACACCAATTTTCCATTGCTGATGTCACCTCCCACAATGGGACACCACGAACTTCCAAGGATATTAGGATTCCTTCATGCTCACATATCATCTACACATAACCACCACTATTCAGGCATCATTGCCAATGAAGACTCAACAATACACCACAACCATAGTCCATGTATTCGTGATCCAATGTTTGCAGTAGCACTAATTCTATAACACCCCTAATGTTCTTTGGGTATTCCCTAAATAGTTAACAACACAAAAAATGGTCCACAACACAAATTAAAAAATAGTCTCTCGCATAGATATTTTCCCTTCTATTGTTTCATAGGGAATGAAAGATGTATATCCGGATCAAAATTGATCTTTACCAGTGCATGCCCATATCTAGACCTCATTAGTTATTTCAAGATTTTACACATTCCTATGAATATTCGTACAGTAACTATAGTTCCCACAATCCCACCATCTCATGATCATATCCTAATTCCCACTTACTTCCCTAACCATTCCTCTTAGTATGTCACCCTCATTGCCCACATAGAATTCTCAACATCTCAACCAATAACCAAAATATTGATACAAACATGATTATCCATATAACCACCCTCATCTTCAGTGTCACCTTAAAAAACACATCTAATTGTGATTCAGTCACCATTTTCTCTTCCACTAGAAAACAACATCAACCACACTATTAATATTCATCAAAATAGATGGGTCTGGCTTCCATACGATACAGACCTTCATAACAAATTGTACAACCTACCACAATCACATTGGTTACCTTCTTAAAGAACCATTGCAAAATTATTGAATTTATTGAAACTGGATGGTACTCATTATAAATCAATTCCACCTTTGAAGAATCTTCCATTCATTATATTCTACGAAACCTAAATCACTATCCTAGCTACGCATGAGCTGACCCTTGTTTTCTCTAATACTACTGACACATAACCACAACTCAAGTCACATCACCAAACTGTCTACCATTACACTATCCATCTCCGAAATCCAATGAACAACTATCAAGGTCCCTACACACATGGTCACAACAATAGAATCGCCTTCTTTAAGGGATACCATGTGCTCTGTACGATCATGACCCATAAGAGTTCCCCACTCTCATTATTGAACAATGCCTTGGGGCCTGAAGGCTACAACCTTACCAAGGGTTACCTAATCTCATATCATATGCCATATCATAACTAGAATGGATTCACCAAACAAATATATGGTCTCAAACTATGTAACTTTCAATACCCCAAAACAGACATATATTGGTAAAATAAATAACACATGGAATAACCACTACCCAATTATCCAAAAAGATCTATCTCCACAGATCATTTTATAATTAACTCCACCATCATCAAACTCAAGAATTAACCTTTTAAACTTCTCTTTCACAAAATTCTTTGAATGTACCAACCATATTAATGACCATATTCCAAAACATTCTCCTCAACAAATAATTTGATTAATGATCGATATGATTTAAACCATATATAAAAAATATCATATACTATCAGCCTTAAAAACCCACAATTAATAAACTATTACCATGGTCATCATCAGACTTATAACAATACCCTCTAAAATCACTACCATTGATCAAGTACAATACTGGGTAAACCAAATTACCTAATCACAAGTCTTTCATCAAACACCCTTATAAACCATTTCTACATTAAAATAACTTTCTTTTTTCTTAGTCACATTCCCCATTTTAAAACATGTTATAATCATATTTTTTAACTCATTTATACCTTCTAGTAAACAAAATCCCTTCTTTTTTATTAACATTTCACCAATTTTACCCATCTGCATCTTCTTTATTAAACTATTTTTTTTTCAAATTTTATGAAATTAAAGTTAATTATACCCTACATGTCTCATAAAAAAATTCCATGTGTGATTATCATGATGCATGCAACATATATCATTATGTGACTAAAATTATGCATGAATTCACAACCTCATGTCATTCTATCAATGCGAAAAATATCTTTAATCAGACACATCACAGATCATTTGAATTACTCAATGGTGAAATATCATTACGTTGTAACAACACACATCAATAAAAATGATTATCACTGTTGGTGACTTGGGTTTTCCATCATTTATGGGTTAGCTACTCCAAGAAACGAGATCATTACCAAGGCCTGACATACCCTAACCTCTTTTATAACATCCCAAATAACATGAACCTTGAGAATAACTACTCTGATACAACATTGTAACATCTCTAACATGGGATCCACTAAATTTTTTCCTTGAGTCAGGTTGCCACATGGAATCATGTGTACCTCCCTATACACTAGATTTTTCTGACTAGAAGTGTGGTTATAAAAAATCACATTGGGTGGATATACCCTCATTAAGAAATTAATCTATAGTAGATAAAAAATTAAATAGTAGAAATCTAATAAATAATTAGAATAATGAATAACCATCCACTTCCAAAAAGGTGTACAAACCATATAGAAAGATAAATATGTCATGTCACCAAAAATAGTTCCAAGTGAAAAAACCAATGGAAATACAATTGCTAAATCCCAAACATGTCCTGACTCCATGTTTGGATACTCATCTATGCATGTCTCACACACAACTCAACTCCCTAGTAGATGCATCATTCCCTTATCCAAACCGAAAACTATAAAATCTTCTCAGGTGCCGAACGTCGCTTAAGTATGGTGTGAGTACGTCTTAGTAGGCCACTACAAATGGTTTCTACCATATATAATGCCTAAATAGATAGTTCCTGAAAAAATAAATTAAATCTCAGTTAGTAAAAGACAAGGTAAGTTACAATTATTATAAAAAACTTCTATAAACATTCTAACATTAGTTCCATTTCTATAATTTAATCATTCTTCATTACATAATCTATTTTCATCATGTGTTCTATGGGTTAGACATATACATCATCTACACCTGGGATTAATCAAATAAATAATTATGCATTAGATAATAAATCAAGTCCCCATATCACTAGGGATAAAAACATCATATCAACACATTATTTTCTCCTCAAATCCTCAATATAGGTGGAGAAAAACTATTATGGGAATAGAGATATGTCCCTATTGTTGAACTATTAAATGTTCGGTGGAGTTTGGAGTCTCAGTCCAACTCGTCCAGTGGGTGTAGAATGTCAGCCAATAACCCACACTACCAAGCCATGTGTGCATGTTTATTTATATATTCACCAAATTAATAACATAACATAACAAAACACGAACAATACGAATAAAAATACCATTATATAACCATCATCATGTGAATTATACTATTCCATAACCCATTAACGCATTTTCAATTTACATTAAATATATGTTTATCCCAATTCCCATTAGTATTCCTCAACCCATTATGTATATTCAATATTTCCAATAAATTATCCAATATTCACTAATTACCATACACTATCCCATTTATCCTATTTATAATATCATAAAAGTTTCCTACATATTCATTCCAAATACAATTCTTATATCACAAAGTATAACCACTTTATTACATTCAACCCATTTTTATACCCCATAATTCCCATGTATTAACCCATTCCACATATTTATCAATTACCTTATGTAAACCCATTTACATGTTCTTAAACTCACAAGTAATTTCCAATTTTACATGTTCCCTACTTCATATATATACTACAAAATTTAGTAATTTCAATATAATTCATTAGAAATTTGGCATAGTCTCAATTCACCCAATTAACCCTTTTTCATGCCATGACAAATGACCCCTTACACCATTATCAAAACCTAGGTTGAACCATAATTATTCCATTAAACATCTACTAAACATGCTAAACATTTTTAATATGGGATCTACATTATCACAAGTCAACCGTACAATTAATATTACCAATTGTCATCGTTTTGTATAGTCGGCACACCCCATGGTGGCCCTAAATCATTATAATCATCTTCAATTAATACATTTGAAATCATGTGGGTCTATGAAATTAAATAAAAAAACATTTTATGGAATCATACTCAAATTAAAAAATTCACAACAAAAAGTAAAAACGATCTCAACACAAATAAAACAATCTTTAACATTACTGTGGGATATAACACATAGACCACCTGCCTCAAGTCCCATATTGATAATAATCTTAATCATGTATTTATATTTGAATTTAAAAAAACTTTTAACCCCTAACCTAGATTCAACAATAAAATAGGGTTTTAGGGACTAGGAAGAATATGGGATAAACTACAAACCATATTCTAGAAAGGGGAAACAGGAGGAGTATTATACTGACCTGGAGTTTTGATATGCAGAAAATGGTTCTCCAAACTACCAAAAATTAAATGAGAACCAATCATGATAATATTTGGTCTATTTGGTACATCCTTAGTGTTGATAGTGGAGAAATTAGGTGGGGATCTAAATATCCCATAATGGAAGACTATAAATTTTACATCTTTTATTGGGGTTTACGGTTAATATACATGGTTTTATAATCCCTACACCAACCATGATCATGCTACATTTGAAGTGTAAAATGAAACATGGTTACTTTGGGAGCTCCAAATAGTTTGAATAAACTTTAAGAAATAGGAAAACATTCCTGTATCCCTGGTTGTATATTTTTTCTAGGAAATTACACATAGTATACTTAATTGTTCACAAACAATGTACCTTGAAAATGCTAGCCCGATATTCCTTCATTTCTTGTACCAGACCCACAAAACACCCCAATGACCCCCTTACACCCAAGATAATTTCATTAACTATAAAACAAGAGGTAAAACTGAAATTTCATCAAGGTATACCTTCACAAAAAATAATATTTTACATCATATCCTTATGCTCATTTTAATTCTTACATGTATCCATTGATTATCCTTACAGAGCATATGATATTACTCCTTTGGTATTTTCTTTTCCTATGTTGTGATGATATGTATTAGGAATGATGGGACTATGAATAGTTATCTTCATGAAGAACCTTGTAAGAGATAATGTAGATCACATATGTTCTAGTGTGTTTATTTCCATGATTACAAATTAACTAGAATAATACAGTCTTTAAGCACTCATTTCAATAATATTTTAATTATTCTTCAAAATTTATAATTTTAATGTACAAGAAAGAGTGTATCTGTAGTTGGTATTAGAGGAAAATATTATTTAACCATTGAAAACTAGTATGATACAACATTATTGTGATCCCTACATATATTAATAAGAAATTTCTAGGAATGTATAGTAGGATAAGTATAAGGATGAGTTAACATTTAGGAAAATGTTGTGGAATCTTGTTAATGGTTACAATGAGTGGGTTCCTAGATATAAATCCCGGTATGGATACTACATATTGACGTGTTTTTGAAATAGATGTACCTAGGAGTAATAACTCTGGAAAGGTGTGTCATGCCTAACTCAGTGTAACCTAGTAAAAATTAAATACCCTTACTAGGAACATGGGTTGACACTCCATGTGGATATGTTTTAGAAATTCACAAACTCTTCAAAAACCATTATGATTGATTTATATGGAAGTTATCTATTAATAACCTATGATAAACCTGTTTTTTCATTGTTTATGAATGATTTAATAATATATACATAATAGAAGTGGAATTCATTATAATTATGTTTCACACAATGATAATTATTTCATACTCACAGTTTTCTAGTATTGGTAAATGGAGGGATCCACACATAGTTAGATTAATGTTGAATATGGTTGAAACATTTCCAATGATAACCTAAATGGGATGATCACTATAGTGAAGGGTGTTGTGATAATGTCTAATCTGTTTTGAAGGAACATGATCAACAATGTGTACCATAACAAACTTTTAGAATCACCAAATTATATAAGTAATGATTTAATTGAGAGTTATGGTAATGTTTAAAGGAGAGGAAAGAATATTCCATTTACTTTATGATGAGAATGTAGAAATAATAACCTAAGTGAATATCTATTTAGTAGTAGATTGTGTTTTGAATGTGGAAAAGAATGACACTAAGTAAGTAACTACAAAGGGGAAATTAAGTTTTTAGCTGACAAAATGAATGGGAATATAAAAACTCCTAATACATCATAAAATGATTAATTATTTATCTGTGGAATGAAGGGTAATTATACAAATCAATACTCTAGTAGAAATCTCCTATAGAAAATCAGCTAGGACGTAAGAGTAATGGTTATATTATTTTTGATGACGAGACCACATATGAAATCTTAAATTAATATTGAATTATATAATATTATGGGGTAGAATTATTATCGATCATGGATGTATTGATATAGTTTTTGTTTGTATGTATTTGGATTCCAGAATTATGGAGAAATATATATGTATTGTTCTATTTATATTTTATACTAATGATGAAAAATATAATGTCGAATGTTTTTGATTGACTAGAAAGGTTATTTAGTGGAAATGTGACATTTTGACTTAGGTTTTTATTTTTAGATAATGTTGTTTGGATAAATATATTTTGGATAGGAATAACTAAATGTGATGGTACATATTGGATTAGAACTAATGAAGGAATTGTTGTCAAGTGGTTATGCTATCATTGATGAGTTTTACAACATTTTTTGGTATTTATGTAATATATCCAATATAATTTTAAATAAGGGAACATGCATGTTTTCAATAAGGAATTGTGTTAATTCTGGTCATTACCATGATTGAATAAAATATAAGATATGGGTATTCACATGTTTGGAAGGTGAAAACAAATAGATACTTTTTGATATATAGGGGATCAATGTTAAGATGATTTCATTATATTGTTTATAAAAGTATTGTATTTTCATCTATCTGAAGGGTTAAAGGGTTAACCATTTGTAGAATGGTTATGTAAAACATTAGATGATGTATTTTTTTATTGGGGTTGTGTTGAATAGCTATGATAAAAGGTAATTTCTTGATTAACCTTATTATTATAATATTTATCATAATAATTTTGGAAATTATATCAATGTGGTTTTAGAAAGGAGAAACCTAAATGTTGGATGAAAAAAATCATGTCCGAAAAGGTCACTAATCGTAAACACATGACCAAAGGATGATAAGGGTGTCACTCTTACCAGTGGCCAATTTTATGTCCTAGTTAATGTTTAATTATTATTTATTGATGAAATTCTGAATAATAAGTTTTATTGATTAACCAGTGATGTTACTTTTTATGTTTATAGATTAATGTATTAACCATATTAACTTTGTAAAATATTTAGAAACAAATAGTTCCACCATTCACTATTTTGTGGCCCTTAAGAATCATTTTTTAGTTCTTGAGGAATAAAATATTATTTTTGTTAACCATTTAATTATGTAATGGATGGATTATATATTTATCAAAGCACAACTAGTGGATGAAATTATTTTTGTGGAAATATATAATGTAATTATTCTACCTTATATTCTTGGTCAATAAAATAATTACTCATAAGTATGAAAATGAAAAAAAAAGTGTTTCTATAAAACCATAATTTTTTTTTGTAATGATGTACTTTTAAATTATCATATATTTATGAATTTTATGGCCTTAACTTTACATTTATCATTCACATTGTTGTGACTTCTGACCTCAATCGCACATAATATATAATTACACATTTCATCTATTATCCATATTAACCCCCTACCATTGTTCTATGATGTGTAAACCTAGTTATATGTTAATTTGGGTAACTTTTATGTTTACAACATTATTTTTTAATGTGATTATTTAGTATTTATATTATTTATGGGTTTTTATGAAATGAATATTACAATTATTAAACCTATAATAACCCTCAAATATTTTGAGGGATAAATTCATTTTAAAAATTGTAGAATATAACACTTCATGATTATTAGAAATATTTATTTTAGAATTAATATAATATTTTGTAGATATTTTTCATTTCACACAAAAATACAACTTTTATTTAATGAAAATTAAATGCTTGTATTTAGTTAAAGACACAATCAAGTTAAGCTTTCTCTACATGCACGACATAACACGTAATGATATATAATATCCTGATACATTAAAATAAATTAAATATTTTAATTATCTTTGATATATTCTATTTATTATTAAATGCATGTGATACTAGATTAGCGTGTGTCGCTCACAACATGTTTTTTTAATGACTTGCGTTCCACATTACTGAGATTTAGCAAACAACAATATATTATTAAAATATTATTACATAATATAATATTATATAACCTAGCTGTTTAATCAATTATTATGAATACTATTATGTAAATTATTAAAATATGTGGTTCAATCAATATATAATATTAATTAATTGGTTAGAATTTTAATTGAAATAGGTATAAAACCCAATTGAATATAATTTGTTTACCGAAAAATATTATCGTACTCATAATGTTTTTTTACTAATAAATTAAATTATATAAAATTATTTCATGGTTTTAAAAAAATATATATTTTATATGTTCAATACATTATATTTTATAATTTTCTAATATATTTGATATGTGTAATAATTTATCTGTTCGAATCTACTTTTTAGTCTAATTTTTTTATATTTTTAAATTATATTTTTATTTGGTTTTAATGTGATATTATATCAATTATTGTTCAATTAATCCAATTTAGGTCTCTATAATCAACTTCAAATTGAAATTTAATATACAAACATAAGAAACTATTATACATTTGTTCTTCAAAAAAATCATTGATATCCCATCTCTAGGATTAAATTTAAATTAATTTATTACACTTGTTTTATTAGAATGTAGAATAAGAATAATTTATAATTTATAATAATATCATCATAGTTTTTAAAATTAAATATTGGTTAATGTAATCAATATTAATTTCAATTATATATGTGAAATTAAGCTTAACAATGTATTAAACCTTAAACAAAAGGGAAAACATTACCTAGAAACATTTCTAAAATCCATTTTATGTCAATATTTAGACCTTATCCTCCCTTTTATATAACCTGGTCTATTATTGGAGCCACATTAAATGGAATAAACGTGGGTGGAATTCTATTTATCAAAATTTACAAGAGTATAACTCCTCCTCCACTATAAAATGCCTCCTCTCCTCCCATGTCCTAATTCCACTCAAGACACATTGGATCAACCGAGGATTGAAATAATAAATCCTAAAAATACCTAAATTAGTCCTAGAAGCCCCCAATTTGGCATTAATACATATAAGGATTCCCTTTGGTGAAAACCAAAAGAAGTTACAAAATAAGAGGTATCATCCTTAATTAAGATCTTTAGTTTTATTTTCATTATCCACCCTTTGAAATATCCTTCTTCCATGATAATATGACAATAAAAGTATATTAAATATAATTATTTTTTGTTATGATATGGATTATAACTACACTTACACATATTTTTTCCTACTTGGTAATGACCATAGTCGTTCTGTGTATGGGGATGTACCGCCTCACAAAATGATGATAGTTCATTTTTCCTTTACCACTATTTGGGGTTGAGAATTACGATGGACACACTATTAATATATGAGATATATTATATGTTTTATGGTTTTATGGTTCTATAATTATTATATAAAACATACATGTATACTTTCACTCTCAGGTAAATACGATAACATTGTTTTGTGGATGTGTGGACTTCTTCCACCTCAAAGCGATGTGATTCGTTCAGACATTAAATGTAATGTGTTAAGGATCATCGTAGTGAACATATATGATATATATATAATAAAATTTTTAAATTAATTATATTATATATAGATATACATATATTTCATTTACTTACGTTCTTTTAATATTACAACAAAAAATAAATAGAGTTCATCCATATAAGCATCCTACTACCTCCATGAACGGTGTATTCCATTTATTCATTATATATTTTATTGATTATTATAGATATATATAAGGATTATATATGATAGTTATATAATTTTTTACATTATAGAACTAAATAAATAATTATATAAGTAAGACAATCAGGAATAATAATTCATAACTTGTATGTAGAACAAACCAAATATCACTCAAAGTTAAACCATAACATAGAATTGATAACATGAAGGAAATATAAAGTGACAATAAAATAATATATGGTATTAGATATAATTATATTCATATTTGAAATATTTATTATAAACATAAACTAATTATATATGAGTTTTTATGAGTATGTTGAGAGACAAGACATAATGTAACATAATTTCATCTCACTTATTATTTCCATGAGACACATGCCTTATTCACAACTCATTTAATTTGAGTGGTGTATATATTACCAATTAAAGTATTCTATCATTGTTATAATTTAATTTTTGGGTATTTACATATCCATTTTATGATCTCCATTTCATGGGTTTTAAGGTTCAAAAGTTACCAAATTGGTAATGTTATTTTGTCTCAAATTTCATTCATTGAGACACATGTATTTTGATGAACCTATGTTATTTAACAAGGTGTATATGATTCCAACTGAAAGGTTATATCATGAATTGAATTATTTTTCATTATATTTTAGGCTCCTTTATACTTCATAATCATAATTGGGGATTATGAATCAATTTTACCAAGTGGTAATAGTTTATTGAAATGATATCATTGTTTATAAAGATTGAATATTATTAGCATTTAATTGAGGATATAATATTATTAATATCTCAATAACTAACATTAATTATATTTACATATGTATATTCATGTTATATTGATATAATGGTACTATGGTTCCACTAATTTGTACATAATATAATTAAGATAATGTTTTTATAAAAATGTGGCCATATTTTTCCTTTTTGTCTAAATCATAGTCCATCCAAAAACATGTTTTCTAAATTTTTCAAAATTTTATTTACTGTTATGTAATGTTTTTATTGTAATTTTTACCCCTATTTTATATTTTTATATAATTCTTTTAAAATTATACTTCATTTCATTTTCCACTCATGGATCTTTTATAATTTTTTTGTGAAAAATGAATGTCAATAATGTAATGACTTAACCGAAGTCATGATCCTCATTTCCTTGTTTCATACTTTATACATTTACATTGATAATTTTTAAGCCAATATATTTCATGTTTTTTTTAAATTTGTTGAATTTAATGTTTTTTTCACGGAGTTTTTTTCTCAAAAATTTATTAGGTTAACAAACTGTTTTAAGGGATTTTCAAAGCTTCCTAGATAAGTTTTTAGAAAGATACTATCAATGAAAATTATTTAAATGATTTCTTGATTTATTTATAGATTTTCAATGAAATTTTTTATTAATTTGTTTTTAAATGTTTTTTCAAGATTCCATTATATGTTTTGAATTTTTTTTCAAGGAAAAAGGTTTTGAAAAACGTTTTCATGTTTTTTTTATAATCATTCATGGATTTTTTTCAAATATATATCTAGACTCCTTTATATTTTTGCAAGATTATTTTAAAATAAATTTATTTTGAAAAGGTATTATGTTTTAAAATTTATTTTTCATAGAAGAAAGGATATCTTCAATAAGAAATCATTTTAAATGATATTTCAAAATTATTTTCTATATAAGATGACATAATTTGATGTTACTCATTCCATTCTAGTAAATGATATTGAGGATCCATTTATATTCATTCTCAAATGTTTTATGCATTATGAACGGTTTTTTAAGAGATCCATTCTCTTTCATGAGTAACATGTTTTTGAAATTTGTCTCTATTTCACGAGATATATGTTTTGAAGCATGCTTATTTTCATGGGTTATACATTGAATAAATTACTATGAAACCTATATTTTTTCACATGTTATGATATCATTACATGATTATGTAACACATTTCATTTCATTTTTTATGTTATGATTTTTTGATCCTATTAAACATGAATATATGATTTCAATATGAGATCTGTGGGGCCTATATATTCCTTCAATGTGTTGGGTGAATATATATATCTAATTTTGTATAATAAGATGGTCATGGGAGTGAACATGTAAAACTAAATGGCCAAGGGAGTAAACCATGACCACCAAGATGGTATGCAGAGTGAACTCATACTATTTAGATCTCCATTTGAGTGAACCATGACTACCAATATTGTATGGGGAGTTGACATATACTTATTATAGGGCCTTGCAAGAATTGCATTGGCAATTATAGAAATTATTTTATATGAATATGTGTCTGCCAAAATTCAATGTATTATAACATTGTTATACTTTTATGGATTATGTTCTTTATTTCCTTATGATTCATGTCTTATAAACAACCATGATTTATTACCTGATACATTTTTATGATCTTATGATATGCAATGTATGATCTTCTAGTGTTATGATAATGTTATTATACCCCAATAACATGTCTGTACTTACATTAATCCATTCATTACCATTACTAGGCATCTCATTTCATCATTTTTTATTTTTTATTTCCTAGGTTAGGATGATATGTATTCATTATAATGTCACTATGAAGGGTGGAAGTCCTAAATAACCCAGTGGTAGATAACGTATTTCAATTATATATTAGTGTTTATGATTCCATGTTTTCGAAGGCACTAGAGTGGTACAATATTTAGGTGTCTATTTGTATAATGTTTTATGTATTCCACAAAATTTATTTAATTTTAATGTATAAAATGCATGTGGTCTATATATATAGTATAATATCCAAGTCTCACATCTTAATTCATGCCCAAACTATTGGAAAAAATGAATTTTCAACCAGATTACTATATTATGATTTTATAAAAATAAAACTAAAATATAGAGGAAGAATAATGTAAATAGGTATTGAACATGTATAAACTCGTCAAAATAGAGCTTCCATGATGAATGGAACTTCAAATTTTTAAGAGTTGAGATGGAGGGATCACGAATCGATACAGAGAGATCTCTCACATCTCCAAGGTTGAGAGAGGGTTGGGAGATAAGAGAGAAGAAATATATGTGGATACTACCTATAATTCAAAGGTTTTCCCTAATAAAATAGACAACTACATGGTCACAGCATGACCCCAGGAGTCACAACGCAACTAATTATAGATATAAGGACTACCCCTATATTTAAAACATCATGGAACAACTTCCATATATTGTTCAATGAACAGATATGGTCTATACAATTTCTGCTACAGATTGGTCTAGTCCTCCAAAACTCACTCTTGAGGAATTGTAAAAAAATAATGTATATAAAATAACTAGATACATAAAAATTAATGAATTTTAAATGTATGGATCATTGAAATTAATGGGGTTTTAAAAAAAGTCTCACATATAATACTATAATCAAATAGTGTATAGGTTCCCTCAATTGATTTTTGTAGTCCTCAATCCTTTGCATGTTATCTCATGAAATACAATGCTTTACCCAATGCATCATAGGTATATAATGGACCCACTAATTACTATGTGGGTAGAGTCCCTTATAATTTTGGGTTTTCCCCCTTCACTACTAACCACATACGATTTAAAAATAACTGAATTCAACATAGGGATATAAAAAACCCATCCATATTATGGAAAAATACCATACATATGTGATTCAAATTAACTTGAAAATATTCATAATTCAATCATATCTGAAATTACCAATGGGAATGAAAAGGTTTCCCTTAATAGATCCTTAATAGATTATCATGATTCATCTAGTGGAAGACAATGGATTGTATCATTAGTGAATATTCATAGTGATGTAAGTATAATTAATGTTATTGGATTTGGACATATATTTAAAATATTGTTATAATATAATTTTAAAATTATTTTTGAAAAAATAAATAAAATATAAATCACTTCTAATAATATTTATTTTTAAAAAAAATTATTACAAAAATGGTAAACGAATTATATTCAGAAAAACATAAATATTTGGGGACAAATATCCATTAAATTCATTATATATAAAGGTTGTAAAATAATGTAATATAGTATGCATTAAAAAAACCATATTATTTTAATAATTTTTTAGAGAAAGTAAATACAATTGAAAATTAATTATAAACAAAATGAATAAAAATATTCCATTATATACCTTGGGAATAAATCCAATGTAAAAGTAAATGACATAAATAAATCATATAAGTATAGATAAGTTGATCCATAAAACAATACAATTATTATGGTCATGGAGTAGAAAGATTATTGACTAAAAAAGGTATAAGTTCAATCTCATTCATGATAATTATTTTTGTTCAAATGTGAACAAAATGTAGTTGAAATTTTAAGAATATTTTTAATAAAAAATAATAACCAACGTAGATAATAATATAAGGGGTTTTAGATTGATATAACATTAAATTTATAAAAAAAATGTAAATTTAGTCATTAACATCTAGAATTACATTGTGAGATTGGCAAGGAAAACCTTACAACATCAGAAAACATGTAATCAACATCACACGAAAGAGTGAACCATAGATTAAATTTTTATTCCCATTTGTTTAATGAGAATCATGATGACAACTATACATTGTTATTATATACAATACACAAAATACATAAAGTGGTAAATATGGAATGTATCTCAATAAAGGGAAATTGATATTAGAAAACCCTTACATTTACAGAAAAAAATCCATGATATACAAATAACCTCTTATATGAAAAACATAAAAATAATAATTATTATTAAAATAACAGATTAACATATATTTACTTTAATTATGTTTAGTTATATTCCTTCACTACAAACAGTTTAGTTAAATATGGAATATTTTTATCATTAGATGTTTGTAATTTATATTGTTTGGATTCATCATCATATTTTTTGTAATATTGGACTTTAATTAAATATTCAAAGTGGATATGTTAGTATATATTCTTTTATTAAAAGTTCATAATTCTTATATTATTAAATATAGTGTATTCATTATGTTTTAATGTGTTTTATATTTTAATTCTAACTTTATGTAGGGTGTTGTTATGGTTCATGATATTGATATCCATGATGAGCTTGTCTTGATTAATTTACAAATAACAAAAAGTTACATTATATTGATCATTCATTTTTATTTCATCCTTCTATAAAATATTCATTACACAAATGATACTTATGTTAATATATTAATGATATTAAATTTTCTATGCTCAGTAATTATAGAAATTTAAAATATAGTATTGAACCATTCATATAGCTGGTTGAACCAACCCAAAAAAACATTTAATAGTAATGAATGAGTAAGAGTATAAAGTTATATAATAGTAATATGATTTCTGTTTAATCGTAATTATATAAATATTACATAATCAACGTTTATAATGATATTTTTAAATAGTATATATAAGAAATTGATTATTAAACGATGGTGAAGATCTTGGTACATCGATGAATTCTATCCTCGATAAGGTATCCATTGGAATGAAAGATATGGACCACATTCTTGGATGTAAAATCATCATAATGTCTCAGATGGATTTATGAGAATCCAAAATCGTAGTTAATCATAATATATTTTGTTGAAAAGAATGTTTTGGAATAGTTTGAGAAGGTGTCATTTTATAGGAGGGTTTTGAGTGTAATTTCTTAAAATGCACATTTCATAAACTGTATAGTTTTTATTTTATTATCAAAAGTGGATAAAAATAGAACAAAAATAGAAAAGTGTTATGATTACCATCATAAATAATTTATATATAAGCATATTTATATATTAAATCTTTTACACTATGTTAAAACCTTTTAAATCATTTTACTTCTACTATGGTAACTCATTTTTTACCTTAGTAAATTATTTGTGTGCACAAAAATAAAATTGGACCACCTGCCTAAGTTTTATATGCTATTTAAATATTTGGACTCTATTTTTTATATATCAATTTATAAATATGAAAAATATAAATTTTAAATGATAATATAACATATATATCTGGTTTTATAGACAAAAACTAAAATATTATTGTTCTCAATAATATTATATATTAAATATTTATTAATTTGTTGTTGATTAATTGGTTCATAAATTGACACGCTATATTTGATTCAACTTTTAAAATTGATCAATTTAATTTATTATTATAAAAATAAACTAAACTTAAAAATTGTTCGAGAAAAAATATCCACTTTTAAAACAAATTATTTTCCCCTTATCCAATTTAAATAATTTTTTTCTTATTACCATGTAATTTCATTATTCATTAATATTTATATATTTCACTGGATTTTATAAATACATCAACTAATACATTATTAATAATAATAAAAATAAGTATAACGTAAAAATATATAATAAATTATTGTAATTAAATATTATCTTTTGTATTAATTATTTTTTATTATAATATTTTCAATTTTTTTTTAGAAATTATAAAACATTAATATACCAATTATATACATGCATTCCCAATAAACTTATCTCCAATGAACATATTTCCAACTACCATATTACAAATGTATCTATATCAAAGAGTCATATTTCTAATGGAAATATATATAACAACCATATGTAATTCCTACAAATATCCTTACGTACACTACTATAATCATTCATCATATTAAATTACATATCTATCAACATGTCTTTGATATTTCTAATGTTCAGTTTTCTTTTAATAGTTTCAATTGGGGTTTTTATCCCTATATAAAATAATTAGGATAAGTATTTTATATTAGTATTATTTTTATATCCATTCAATTATATCCATACTATCCTTTTATTAATGATGGTTTATATTGTTTTCTCTAATTAATTAATTCTTATCTCGTATGGTAATATTTTATTTTAATAAAATTAAATGTGGTTCATTTTAGTTTGGTGTTATGTGTGAAAGATGTTATTCAATGGATTATTTATTTTAAATGAAAAAATATATAGTAAAATCCTACGTTGTAACATTCTACCAACCTTAAAATAATTTCAAAATTGGTATTTTATTACTCTAATGAAAATAAATGAAGGTAATTATACCTATTTATATCTCAGTTTCCCATGATGCATCGTTAAACAAATGATTTCTCTAAATAACTTTATAATATCTAGTGGACTTTCATAAAATTACATTACCTATATGATAAAATATTTTTATAGATGAATAATCAAAATAGAAATCATGTTATGGTGGTAAAAACTCTATGTTTAGTATATGTAAATAATAAGGTATATATATCTACAAATGTGATACAAGGAATGCATCATCCACTTAAGAGATGTTGGGTTGAAGTAATAGGTGATAAGACACCATACATATATTATCAAGGATGTTGAAATAGAAAATGTATCTAGGGATCAATTATCCCTTATTCATAAATACTATAACCCTATTTTATAGTGATTATCAAAGGAATATGTTGTGTCCAACATCCAACTAAAAATATCATCGATAATTATTGATGTAGATCTTCTATCAACTTGTTTTGGTTTTATTGTTCCAATGAATGGTTTTAACATTTTTTTGAATTTATTAATAAATTTCTAGTCCCACTAGCTTACACTCTCAAAATTTATCCCAACATGTTTGAGTTCTATAAAAAAAATTATATAGATCCTTATATGGTTCTATTTGAATACTACAATGGGAACTACTGTTATATGATAAATCCATTTGGGGAAGTGTCGATTCCAAATTCATTTTAAATCCTTTAAATAAGATATCATTATATCCTATATTATTTTAGTAGTTCATTCAGATTAACCATAACCTTGAGGATGATGTGAAATGTTAAATTCCAGCTCGGTATGTAATTCCAACTGAAGATTCCTGTAAAAAATCATGGAAAGTCTCAGATCTCATTAATAAACTATAGAAAATGGTAATCCAAAAAACCATACCAATTACCTTATATATATATATATATTTGAAATTTTATTGAGTATTAAATTTACTTGAATAGAAATGAAATGATTTAACGTCATAATTAAATCAAATAAAAATCAAAATGGAATTCTTTCCATATTAAGTATTTGGAAGACCTACAATGAAATATATAGTTATTTTCTCCCATTTACGTATATGTACAGGTATTTATTCTATCCTACATTTAGTTTTATATAATTTAGAATAAGATTTTTGGCATACCATGCATCAGTATAATTACTTTATAATATCCCCTTCATGTTTTCACCCAAGAAATGATCATTAAAATATATATACATATTCATACTTTAATGATGAATTAAGAATGATAAGCTATTTTCCTCATCAATTATATCCTTAAAATATTGTGTTGTTGGAAGGAATATTCATTTCTCAAAATCATATAATTTTGTCATTGTCAATATCGAACGATAGAATATTCCATACCTTCTTATATAGCTTCATATCCACCTTTTCTGCCTCATAGATATTTACATGGATAGATAGTTTAGTATTAATTTGGGAAATAAAATATTTCTTCCCTTCCCTAATGATTCCAAGTTCTATCCTCTCCAAATATATGATAATTTTTCACTTATAATACTCCACATGGATAAGGTAACATGATGATTCCTAATTAGAGCAGTGCCCATCTTTTTTTCCTTTAGATGCTGGTAATATTATGAAAATTTATATTCTTTGACATATTACATCTATATACTTTAGATTATGTTTAATCCCTTATACAGGAATATATACATTAAACTCTTATGATAAACATATATTTTATACTTTTTACTATCTAGATAAATTCTCCAAATATTACAGGTATTAGATCCACATCAGTTATAGGATAATTTTTTGAAGATATGTTTCATTTAAATGTGTTATAATGTAATGTACCAGACTCAAAATTCACTCTAAGGTGCCCCTGGTCTAGCTGGAAACATGGCCTCCATTGTATCACCCAAAACGCCATAGGTTTCCAACTAACCGAGAGGGCTTATAACATGTATGTGAGGAAACTATGCCCTCATTTATGGAGTAGCATAATCATATAATAAATAGACAAATAGAAAAATTAATATAGCTAATGGAAAAATATAAGAATATATAAACAACCATGAAACTGATATCAATACTCAAAAGTAGTAACTGTATCATAAAAAAATGGCAATAATGTATGTCATGTAACTATAATATAAGAAAACATAGATTTAAGTAGCATGTTGAAGCACTATACATAAAGGTATAAAAATGGAAAACTATATCCCAGCATCTTGAGCTCTATCCCAGTCATTTGTAACCCAAAACCATGATAAGTCATGATAGAAGTCATTGATCTGAAATTGGACGATTCCCCTTATTTACAATAACAAGTAGATAGTCTACATAGGATCCATAAGTGGCCCGAATAGTGTGTCAGATACATCTTACTAGGAAACCACTAGTAGAAAATTTAAATATCCAACCTATGTATACAATATGTAAGTGTGTAGATATACAAATGTAAAGAAGAATTAATTACTATATGTGCATCATATCTATTTATTGAATGGAAACCTGGATGACACTATCTTCTTTGTCCAATGCCGTTATAACTCTGAATAAGTTTCAATGGACACAATGTTATGTATCACATTTATAAGGGATGTCATGCCCAATTTCATAGTATTATAGTAGATTCCATACCCAGTATCACGTTTAAAAGGTACATAATGCCCAATATCACATGACTATTGGGGACTCCATTCCCAGTATCATGTATACAATGGATGTCATCCCCATTATCACAGCAAGGGATTAAATTCCAATATAGTATCATAATAGTTTCATAAGAGAAACCACTCCCACAATGTATTACTATAGATTTCACGCCCACAAAGTAATACAATGAATTAGATTTCTATATAGATATAATTTGGGTCATTATACACATATAGTTTATCTCTAAAGGGTTATCATGAACATTCCTTATAATTTTTATGGGTATCTATGAAAATTCATTTCAATTTTTATAATTCTTCATTCATTATTACATATCATTGATAAATAAAAATTTTCTTTAACATGATCCAATGTAAAATCCATTTCTCAGATACATTTAACAATGACAAGGGAATAATCATTGTTAATATATTTTGGTGATGTGGTCTTACCACTCACCTTTAATCAATTTAATTTAGAAAAGATAATTTTCAAGGGAACTACTCATGATATGCCACTACTTTCAATCCATATCAATATGGTAACATCATTTTAATTTAAGTCCAAACAAACAATTATGTTGTATGGGCATAATAGATTGACGGTCTAATTAGGCATATTGGTGGTAACACAGAAATGGATTGGTAACTGAAAAATTTTCAATCTGAAATAAAGGTTTGGTTCTAATAAGTAATTAGGTTCCATGTATGAAATCCATTTTAAAGCACACACATTTCGGTGGAAATGCATGGTTAAACCGATGTGTGGAACAATGACACATATTATAAAACATACATACATGAGGAATAAATTAGCGACCACCAACCTCATTTTCACACAACTATCCTCGTCCATTATCTGCATTCAGTTTTTCATATATTTGATGAAATATAACAAATCAAAAATGAATTAAAAATATTATATATGACTCTTCACCTCGATAACATTTTATATTAGAACTGAAGTGAAGAAAAATTAAAATGGAATAAAATTATTATTGTTGTTGATTCAACGAGGCTAATAGATTCTTAATTGGACACCAGATTAAGAAGCTATCAATAAGACTAGATTTAGTCAGTGTAGTGATCAAAATGGGAGAATATCCCACTGCATGCTGGAAATAGGAGGAAAAGAGAGAAGGGGTGAAATTAAACATTTCATTAAGGGAAATTTAGTAATTCTTTCCAAAATTGGGGTTTCATTGTTTGGTTGAACAGTTGTCCAAATCGTGAACCCACCATGTTCCCCTCATTGATTTAAGGGGCACATAGCTTGTTTTGGCCACACAATCAGAGAAACTATATTCCAATCATGAAAAACACCTCTGTTAAAACATATGAAGATTTATTATTTTTTTAAACCCTTGGACTACAGTTACTAAAAAAATAACCTTACTACACCCCCACTATCTATCCTTGTATAGTTAGGGGATACCATATTGGCTAGGTTACATGGTTTTTTCTAACCATTCATTTGAGTGATTTTCCCCACCGTCCGGGGTTTCATGATCTAAACAGGACAAGGAAACCCCAGAAACCATCATGAGCTAAAAACACTTCCATAATAATACCCTAACAATGAACTAGAAAAAATTTAAAAATATATATACATGAGATAAAAACCAATGTTATTATAGTCATTTTCCCTTTAAGGAAATCTTCCCCGAGTTCACCTTCCAGTGGTAGAAAAACGTCACATGATAAGAACTTTGGCCACTAAGAACTTATGTCTGCCTACAGCTCCCTAGTCTTCTACGGAACTAAGCTTCTATATCGTTTCACCAATACTAAAGGGATAATACAGCTTCATAGAGCCTTTAGGCTATAGTAAATTACATATATATGATACTCATTAAAAGAATAATTAAAATCAAACTTAACATTCTTAGGATCAAAAGTATGAGACTGGCTATCAGGTTATCGGTTAATATATGAAATGTTGAAGAGGTGATTCATGGAATAATACATATAATGTAATAGAAACCAATAGGAAACCATCCCAACCCACACCATAATCTCAAAAAATCTCATAATTTTAAGTGAAAATTTACATTTCCTCTCTAATAATCCATTCCCATGACTGGTTAGTAGCTATATGGGGATTGGATCCAAAACCTTGAACCCTAGAGGTCATAGACGGAGAAGGGAATAACATTTCAATCTAGTCTAAGAAGTAGGAATATACTTCTTGATCATCTGAACTAGCTCAATTGTCTCATTATCAATACGAGGTACCAATAGCCTTGCCTCTACTACCTCAAACTAGAACATGGGTGAATAAAACACATTACAATATATGGCCTCGTAAGGATCCATTTGTATCATTTCCTGTTAACTTTTGCTTTAGGAGAACTCGATGATGGGGATTTTCTTCTCCCATGAACCACCAAAATTATGGACGCATGCATAAAGAATATCCTCAAACACCTGTATCATCTGTTCTGACTGGCCATCATTATGAGCATGAAAGGTTGTTCATAGAAGAACCTAAGTAACCATATCCTTCTATAACCCCTACCAAAACCTTAATATGATGTGAGTGTCCATATTTGAATCAATATTACAGTGGACCATATCTTGTCAGATAATCTCACATACAAAAAATCATTCCATCTCATCTATTAAAAAACATCACCAAAATAAGAAGGAAGTCTGATACCTTTGTTATTAAATGCACGACTACCAAAAATATGTCACTAACATGGGTAGATCATGGTAAGGAAATGAAAAAATATATAGAAAAATCCTCCCATTTCTATTTTCGGACCATTAATGGATGTAGCCTGCATGTATATCGCTGGTTCTTCACTATCACCTATTGATAGGTAAAACACCTTATGATAAACCATGCTATCTACAGATTCATCCCATGCCACCCATACTATTAGTGCATATCATAATATATTTTAGAAATACCTAGGTGATCCACCCACTAAGAATCATTTTATTCTTACATCATCTCCTATCTCATATTTATTTGAACCCAAATATTACTATGTATATGCATGATGCTTTCTTCATCAATAGTCTAAACTGGAGGACAATTCTCCCTAGAATTACCCTCTCTTAGGAACATCCCCCTAGGATCTGAGAAAAATAAAATCTTCACCTTCTCCCCAAGTGAAGAAGTCATTTATAATGATCCATTTTTAGATTTTCCATGATGGTCCATCACCTCAATGTCCATATTAGAAAACAGTTCTATACACAGTCATTCAACACTAGCCTCCTAAACTCCCTATGTATGAGTCCTCCTTCTTAGAGAACCATCAATAATATTTCTCATATTAGAAGTATAGGCAAGCTTGATGTTTAATTAGTGTTGATACTCAACCCATATTCACTACCTAATATTCATTGCACACATTTTAAAATATACCTATAGCTATTGTGGTCCGTAAACCTAACAAAATGTTCTCCAAACAAGTAATTCCTCTTACACCGCAAGGTGTGTATAATATCTCCCAAATAGAGATTATGTGTCGGTAAATTCCTCTAATGAGGCCTCAACTATTGTAACTCGTTTGCAATGACCTTGTCTTCTTATATTAGAACTACTCCTACCATGGTACCTTATGTTTAACAACAGACTCTATATCTTCTATATAGCTGATTCCGAGTCATGACTAGTGCTAATTTCAAAATTGACTTCAACTCCTGAAAGGTTGTTTCACATGATTAATCCCACATAAACTTCATACCCTTCATATTCATGCCCGTATGTGGTTATGGTAGTTATGATAATTACTATATACAACACATGTAGTAATTATCTATCAACAATAAACTATATATGTCAATGACGTTCTTTGGATTCACTCATGTAATCATGCCTCTCACCTTCTGCACATCTGCTAAAATAACCAAATCAAAGAAAATGCGACCCAATAAGTGATCCGTGCTAATCCAGAAGTGATATTAATTGAGATTAGCATACTGCTGGTCCTCTTATAGTGTATTAAAAAGGATATCAGTTTGAATGAAATGGTCACCACAAGTATGAGAAAACACCAATATATCATCTATGAAAATTGTGAAAAGGGAATCAATATGGGGATGGAAAAACCTATTCATAAAACCCATGAAGATGTATGTAATTATTTTAAGACAAAAAAGCATCATGAGATACTCATATAAGTTGTACCGACTACAAAAAAGATGAATGCTGTATATTGGAAGGTTTGACATGAACCTGATGATAACCCAATCTCAAGTCGATCATTAATAATAACCTCTCTCTTATGAGATGGACAAATGTATCATCTATAATAGCTAAAGGATAACTTTTTTCACTATAATATAATTCTACTCATTTTACTTCATGGAAATCATGAGGGTTACATCCACATTCATGGAAAAAATGACGGGTTCACCCAAGGGAGAAGTACATTTCCATATAAAACCATTGGATTCTAAGTCTTCTGTTTCCCTTTTGAGCTCCTACAACTCAATAGTATCCTACTATAAGGAGGAATGGATACCAGTGGAGCTAAATGAACTAGATCTATATTAAAAAATACCTCTATTTTATAAGGTAGTCCTAAAATGTCAGTAGGGAATAAATTAATGTGTCAATCGAAGACATTGAGAGAACTAAAAGTGATGCAATCCCTGATCATTCATATATTGGATAAAAATATGGGTTGTCACTCAACTTATCCCATGAGGTTTTTGTCCATCTCTATCATCCTAGACATCACACTCACCGTTTTGAATATTTTCCCCACCATCTAGGGATGTAAACAACATCATCCCGTGATTATAGTCCCTATATGAATGATATAAAACTAAACAATCTATCTTGAGAATTAAATAAAAACCAATAATCTTAAGGTTGAAGTGGTTACATGTAATACGATGGCTTCCTACCATTGGAGGATAGTCCATGCATTGGAATACACTCTATGACCATATACCTAGAGGTGTATCGAGCATCATGATGCCACTTGAGTACTCAACATGATGTCTGATACTCTTCACAATAGGAACATATATGAATGAATGTGATGATCATATATCAAGGTAGAAAAATTACTATGGGATATAAGAATAGTACCTGAAACAATTGACAACCTAGCATCCAACTCTTCTATATTAGGCATCACTAAATAGATGTGTTCTAATCTCTGATCTAATGGTGCACCCTGACTACCTACAGTGGTCCCACCATATTGGTGTATAAAATATAAAGCATTTCTACCACATCCATGACATATACCTCTTCTTGTAATGTCAGTAATACGATATATACTTTCTTTTAAAGTTGATACTGAACATACTCTTGAAGGTGGAGAAGGCACAGATTCTCCACCCCCCCTCGAAACATATTGTAAGGTACTATATAAACACTTGATTCCCCAATATACCATAGCTTAGGAACTCAACATCATATTTTGGACATTATATAATCTTATGTACACACAAACTATACTGATGACATAACACATAACAGTATGTCTGTGTAAAATTGTTAATACTACTCACGTGAAAATACTCAAAACGTGTCTTCTGACCGCTAGTATAACCACTAATCTATCAGGGTTTTGAATCACCCAATATCACAAAGTCTAATTCACTCAGTTTCTACTATGTGATGAGGGTATGGTTCACTATTTTATATATGGTTGTAAACCATAAAACTTTTAACTGGGAACATATAGGATTCTGGTGGCCATCCTCAAATCATCTCTCTTTCGCTGGCTCATCAACAATATAGATAAGCATGAATAGTTGAAGCTATTGTAAAGCTATATGAATAGTCCACAATATTCATTGGACCATATATCAGGTTCATAAAAAATATGGAATTATTATACGATAGATTATTTTTTACTGAATAATCAATGAATCTCAATTAGAAGTCCCTCTACCTCACTTCTCAATATTGACCAGCCTCATTTAGAATATCCCACCAGTGTTTAGAGGATCCTCATATCATATTAGTAGATGGATTAACACTCCTCTCAGAAGGTGACTCCATATGATAAAATATATACATAAAAGTCTCCATCCATAACTCTTCAACTAGTGTTACATCATACCCCCAAAACATTTGATGAGTTTACTATTATAACTACTTAGTCAACACTCCCATATATGGGGAGAGCACATAACTCCTTATATGGTATGCATAAGTATCAAAAAATATTCTAAGAATGAGGTACCATCAACCGCCTAGATATCACGAAGATGTTACACTACAAGAGGTATAGTTGGCGGCTCATGGACCACCACCTCCAGGGCATGGTCATCACCACCCTCTGAGCATTCAATTGGAAGACATCAAGTTGGACTTTTTCTGTAATTGCCAAAGAAATTACTCATATATTATTATAAAATGGTAAAATCTATATATAAATATTGAATATGTATAAATCCTTTAAATGTAATTGAAAAAACCCTATGTCTGCTCAAGGATTCAGGTCTGGGTGATAGAAACATTTATATAGAACAACAGATTTTCTACATGGTTCCAATTGATAAGTCATTGAATGGGTAAAGCCTTATGTTTTTCAATTTAAAAATGATTTTTAAATCCATATTTATGTTTCAATTTATATAGTTTACCCATATGGTTTCCCAATTCAAATCTATAGGGCCCCATACACATTATTAACTAAAATAGGTCATCTAATGAATCTATAGCATAACATGTGCCCATCTATGTGACCAATGGTTCATGACTCAATCTGCCATAGCTAACTCCTTAGAATTTCCTCCATATCTTATAAAATAAAACACTATTAGATTATGGTATACACTAAAAGTACCAACTATGTTTATTCTTAATCACATGGAATATTCATTATCAGATAACATATCCATTTGTAACATTCAAATAACTCATGGTAATCACTAGTAGTGAATGTAACACAATTTTTCTACATGGAAAGGCATATACATGGAATTTGAATTTCCTAAAAGGTACCTAGAATGATGAATTCTCAATGAATCCTTTCCCTCAAATAATCAGGTCAAGGATAATGATGAACCTAAAATATCAATATTAATATCAAAATTCAATTGCAACACCCAAATGTTGAATGAAATCAAATATATTAAGAAAAAAGAGAAGAAAATAATAATTTCGAATAGAGGAAATTTGGAATTTCTCTATACATGGATTAACTACACCCATTGTCATCTCATTACTGAACCAAATAACCTTCCTAATCTACTTACTATTATCTCAAAATGTTAAATCATGAAAATAAATCTCTTATACCAATTTGGGATGTCCAAGTCCATGATTCGACTATGAGGTTCATTAAGTCTAGTGGGCCACATGAACTCAAGAATATCAACGATAATGACATAGACTATAAACGATCTGTATGGGAATATATTATTCTTATGGGGAGACAATTTCTTCATCACCAAAGTAACAAAATAACAACGTCCATAGATAAATAGGAAAAGCGATATAATGGATGAAATAATAAAAGAAGATATAAGCAACCAAAAAATGATATTAGTACTCAAATGTGATAACTAAATCATATAAAGAAGTTTTATAATGTATTTAATGTATATAAAAAATAAAAAATCATAGATATAGGAAGTAGGAAACGTCACTACACAAAAAAGGTACAAAATGGTAAAATATATTCAAGCATCCCGAGCTCCAACCTGGTCATCTTCTACCTAGCTCCTTCCAATGTCATTCTAGAAATACGAAATTTATAAGGGATCGCATCCCCGAATCTACATGTTAATGAATATAGTCTTTTCGGGTGCCATAGGCTGCCTAGATATGGTGACATATAAATATATGTAATCCACCACCAATGTTGTCTATAAGTACCCACTTTGTGTATACAACATGGATGTTTTCAAATATATTAATGTAAATTATTACTCATAACTGTATGTGGGAAGTCCCCGGTTCTTCAACAAAAACAATGCTGACACTATCGACTTCAGACCATGCCGAAATAACTATAAACAACTATCAAGGGATGAAATTCATGATAACAAATTTATAAGGTATGGCATCCCCAATATCCCATTTATAAGGGACACCATGCCTAATATCACAACAATATAGTGTTCTTCATGCCAATTATCATGTTTATAAGTGTTTTCATGCCCTGTATCAATGTAAGGGGAACCATGCATGTATAGTATCAAAATAGTGTCACAAGGGTTGCCATGATCATAAAGTATCACTTGGGATGCCATTCCTATATATCATCATAAGGGATTCCATATCCATTTTGATATAATGAGGATTTTCATGCTCGTTTAGTTTATTTATGAAGTGTTTTCATGTCCATTTTATATAATACATGTAAAAGGCTAATCATTCCCATTAATTAATTTCATTAGGGTGATCATTCCAATTCATTTCAATTTTTAAGGGTCATCAAGACTATATGTAATATCATTTATAAATAACCATTTCCTTTAAAAAATCCACAATATAATCTATTTCTAATTTACATTTAATCAAGAAAATTGTGTAACTATTGCCTATTTAATTAGGTGGTGTGGGATTACCACTAACCTATAATCAATTAAATATATAAAATCTATTTTTATGTGACGTGGTCGTGCAATTCCACCACATTTAATCCATATCAGCATGTTTTCGTCATTTTAATTTAAGGTAAAAGACACTATTTGGTGTTCTTAGAATAGGAGCTTGAAGGGTTAATTCAGAATATTTTATGGCACACCTTAAAGGATGGATCACTCTTAGGTTTTCCATCTCAATAAGAGTATGGGTTATAATAAGTCATTAGGTTCCATGCGAGGAATCCAATTTATGAAAGATACAATTTAATGGAAATGAACGGTGAAACCATAATGTGAAACAACCGAAAATATAATAAAACATCAAGACATGATGAATATATTATAGACAAACTACCATATACTCAAATAACACCTTTCATATATTAGGGGCCTTTAGTTTAGCCTTTATTGGAAGAAATCAATAGAATAATCAAAGGACCTGAAAATATGTCATATGATTCAACACATCGATAACTTTTTCAAGGAGAAGAGAAGTCAAGAATGTATAAAATATAATAGAGATCAAACTAACATGGATCCAATGAGACCAAAATAAGATCAATCAGAAAAAAGATCAGAAATTAATTAATAAGTGTATCTTTATGTAGATTAGAGATAAAAATAGGAGAAGAATCCACTAATTGATGAAAATAGGATAAAAGGATATAAGAGATGATATAATAAAATTATTTTTGGTGAATTTAGTAATTTTTCCAACAAACAATGGTCACATAGTTGGCCAAACCATGAACCAACTATTTAATTCTCACTGCTTGAAGGGGATCCTTTTTCATGTTTATGCTGCATAGTTAGAGAAATCTTGTGCCAACTATGAAAACACCTCTCCTAAAATGTCTCCAAATTTTTCATTGGTGTGTGGCCCCTACTAAACGGTTAGGAAAAACCCTACACCTGACTTCACCCTACTATCCAAACCTCAGGATATAGAGAGACCACGGGGGGTGGGTCTCACAATTTCTACTAATCATGTAACCTGGTGATTTTCTAAACATTCAAGGGTTTCGAGCATCGAACAATAACAATACACCCCAAAACCTTTTCAAACTCAAAACTCGTTCAGATTTGGTTAGAAATTAATGAATTAGACCAAATTTAAAATGATCCATACCTATGATAAAAAAAGGGATTTACATATAAGCTACCACCATTACATTTTTCATGAGAATGCATCCCAAAGAACGTAGTGACTCATCACTATATATAACAAATACTTCTCCATTAAAAATTAATTCAAGTATAGTTGTTGTGGAAAAACCTCATTTATGATCCGTGAGATTGTATCCACAATACTTTTTATGAAGTAAAATAACACCTTTTAAGTTGTAATTTTATTTATTTTTTATAGTCCATATAAATTTGTCACAAATCTCAACCAAAATCTTGGAAATATATGAAATCTAAAGATTAATGTTATAGTGGTTATTTAGATATATTAACATCTTTGAAGAATCTATATATCTACCATCACTTATAACTAGATGAAATAAAAAAATCATTATCCATGATATACAATTTTAAAATTTTAAATATATTTTCTCATTTCTCATGGTCTTACACAATCATAAAATGACACACTTTCTCTTCCATGATCAAATAATATATGAGAACATAATCTATAAATACTACCATAAATTGTTCAATTAAATATATAAATAATATATTCATCATTTTGATTATGATAATAGAATAATTTATAAGTCTGAATGACATCCCTATGAATTCATAGTGTCCATATATTGTACAAAAGGATATCATAGGTTTACCATCACTTTAATCCCCTAGATAATTATACCTGTTTTATAGATTATTTTTTGAGAAGTATTGATATCCCCAATTTTATCAAGAAACCCATCAAATTGGATGTTTGAGATACATTTTTATCATGATTTTTTGAAATTAATGATAATAAAAAAATGTTCATTAATCCATCATTTTTATAAACAAATAGAATTTTTACACACCATGGTGAAGAACGGTGAAACATAAAATCCTTGTATAGATTATCTTGATGTTTCCTATTTAACACATCAAATTCAATGGATCCTATTTGATAAGGACTCTTCAATATGGGTATAGAACCTTGTATGAGATCAATAATAAACAAAACATAACAATCAAATGTTGTAGCATGTAATTTGATAGGAAATACAACCACATATTCCAAAACAAATAGACACATATACCAAATTAGGTTCATTCAGAGTCATTCAAGGAATATATTACCCATTATTGTATATTTGGAAACATATTTATGATTTCTTTTCCAATTGGAGTCCATCATCACACTTTCATTGATAATTGATCATGATGTGATTTGGAATATTAATTGAAATTTTTATATCATGATAATTTATATGATGTGTATGTATGGCGGAATAACTCATTCCACGTATCACATTGAATTTCACTAAATGAGGAAATATTATATATTTTGGGATTATCATCAAACAAACCATGATCGATTAATATTTTTTACCAAGGATTCAATAATGTCACAGTCATTTTCATCACAAAAAATTCAATATCTAGTATTTGATATGATGAATAAATAATCATAGAAAATTATATTAAATATGAATGAATGTAAATAACAAATATAATATAATATATTTAAAGATATTTATTAGATGATGAATGTAACTTTTAACATATAATTTTTGTGACCAAATTTAGTAGCTATGATTGAATATGGTGACCCTTTAGCCCATATCATAGGTGGTTAATGATGTTGATTGCCATAATTCACCATTATTTTGATGTATGTGAGGACATAATGTAAAGACCATGCCATAAGTATTACATATTCTATTATTTTTATACTATAATTCTCTATCATATCATTAAATCATTCTTTTAGGTTTAGAGTTTTAGAGAATTTGGACAAACTCTTTCAAAGTAAACTCACACCTTAAATGTGAACATGTATACTCAATATTCATTTTTTTACCAAAAAAGACTTTAAATTAAAAAGGATTTGTTTTTAGGATAAATCATCATAATTTTCTTCATTACCTCATACTTTTCCATACTTATACTTAACCCATATGAAAAAGACATTAGAAACATTGGATGATGACAAAAGGATCAATAAGGGATATAAAAATATAGAAATAAATTACTCTAGTGAAAAACATGAAAATCCAAAAGTTTGATAACATTATGTCATTATTATCGACATTATGTAAATAATCATTTCTATATAAAAACATACATATTTTTCTAAAAGGAAACTTTTGATTCCCAAACAAACATACATAAATCATGTTGGAATATAGGGGTATCATTAGATTAACCACCAACATTACTCATTCATTACCTTCATGTTTAAATTATGACCATTACCTTATAGTTACTATAATAGATACTCATTATTAAACATAATATTTTTTAGTACATAAAGGTTCATAAAAACCATGATAGGAGTTTAATCATGGTATACATATTTTTTAAAATTTTCATCCTACCCCATTGGATCATGATATCGTTAATATAAGGCTCACATAATTTTATTTGTAGGGTTTATATTTATCTTATACTTTCTTACATTATATAATGATGATGAATTGAAAGTAAATTAGGAAATAAAGAACTTGGAAACATATATTTTACAATGTTAACAATTATTGGGCTATGAAAAAGGATTATACAATAGAAATATATTGATGTACCAAATACACTAAAGTTAAATTTCAATAGATGGGTCAGTATAGATCCTTTCTATACATAGGTTTAGTGCCTTACAGTATTTATGAACACATAAATACTTATCAATGGTCACTCCCTTGATATTTCCTTCCAAGGATCTCTTATATTTGAAAGGATCACAATGTTCCACATACTTTTTTCACTTAACTATATAGGATTTACACACTATTGTTTGAAATATAAGTCCCACCATTATAAATAATGAGTGATTTCTCAATAATAGTTAAATTCACAATTGATGTTATTTTGGGTATGATAAGTTACTTCTGTGAAAACACCATAATCCTGCCCATCCACTTTCTAGACAGCCCAAAAAACATTTATATAAGGAAGATAAAATAATTAAAACTTTTTTTTATTTTTTTGGATATCCAATAGATGTCAAGGCTTCCTTCCACTGTGTTGTATATAAAACTTAATAAAGTTATTTTCATATATGATCAAATGTTTTAGATCATATTTCTTTTTATTCATTAGATTCAAGAAATAATAAAGATAATTTTTACTAGGATGTCATGGAACGTATCTCTTTACATGAGACCCTCATAACAGTTTCACACATATATGTGTCTGGGAGAACGTTTTTTACCCAATATATTAAATTTAATTAATCTCTTGGTGTTTTACCTTGCGAGAGACCTTTCACACGATATTTGTGTCTCTTTTGTGAACTCTATAAAACTCTTCACGAAAACCCTTACACCATGTAGTGTGAGTGTTTTATGAGCCACCTCTTCTTCATATAAAAACATCACATCATGGATGGGCAATGAAATATGAAAGGATGATTTTTTAGGATAGTTGAAGACTCATGAATGGTTGAAACATCACAAACCCTTATAATCTATGAAATAAAGTAACATTAAAACCAACCCCCATTGTGAATTTTGCCTTCACGGAATCCCCCCTTGGGAACCAATTTTTCCTTCATAGAATATATCCATCATGAACAACATCATACACCTACAGTAAATTTCAGAAATCAAAAAATTATTCCATCAATAATCTGATATGATAATTTTCTCAATGTTTTATTATATTATTAGTGCCCACTATAGAGTGAAATAAATCTAATAAAATAAAGGAATGAAAATTAGAAAAGAAATGCATTTCCAATTATCAATCACCGTGAACTTTTTATGTGTTAAACATAGATAAATTATCCATTACAGTGAATGATTTCATTGAAAAATGAATACCCTTTATGATATACAAGATTATAATCCATTATTCAAAAATGATGGGCCTCCCATCAAATGATATACATGATGTGTTGAATTATTTTATTCTTATTTCTGTAAACAACATCTTCCTTCACAATTTCACATACCTCCTTAGTGGTCTGCATAGTGTAGTATCACTACTATACGGTTTTCAAACTCCATCCATCGCATTCTATGATCTAAAATCCATAAACACATTTAGATGATTTAAGGTTCATTAAAAAATGATAAGGTAAATCCTTCCAGTTCTATAAAACAGACTCAAATTTTGAGACCCAAAAATTTGTTAAACATTGGGAAACTACGCCACCTTCAAAACATGTTTTTCAACAACACCAACCATATTGTAATGTGGTCAACTGAATTTCCCAAAAAACACAAAACAACCCAAAAAACTGAAATTAAACCATTACGGTTATGCATCAAATATAGATAATCTTGTAATAACCATCACAAAATATTCCCATTATATTTTAGGAGACACCAAAATGGTTGACACCAAATCGTATATGGAATATCCATACAGTTTAATTCCATCATCATATTACCCTATTCATTAGAGGTTATAATGTAACCCCCCACCCATAGATTATAACATAACTACACCTTTTCATTGTAATACACAAGAACCATAATATAAATATAAATCATGAAATATTTCACTATAAAAAAATTTATAACGAATATAAGATTCTCATTTTGAAATAACTTATTTTTCAGAAAAAAATGCATGTACAAAAAGAAATAAATATATATTTTAAAATAAAAATGTATATATGAAAACCCTGATTAAATTAATTAAGGCTTCATGATGGAATTAATAGTTGATCCTTCCATATAAGTTACAAAAAATAATTTCTTTTTAATTTTTGTCAGAAAAGTCACAAAGTACCTCATTTAAAAAATGAATACGAATCCTTATAAACCAATTAATAAAAAGTAAAACATAGTAGTATTTATTTTAAATATTCATATAAGAAATATAAATACATAATTGAATAATTTTTATTAAAAATTCATAATAATATGGATGGACAATATTTTTTTAAGGAGAAAATTAAGAATATAATTTTGAAAAAAATATATCATACATTGAGTCTGAATCATCACATACATTCTTTATCTGCATGAATAATAAATTTATGTAAATTAATATTTTTTTAAGAACAATTTTAAATTTTATTATTCTTTTGATATCACATATTATCATTTTATATTAAATTACATAACCATTTAATTTCACATCAGCTGTTTTGAAGATATTTGGTTTATAAGTGCAGAATGACTTCGGTAGGTTGAATATGGTAAATGAGATCATCATTAAATCATCTATATAATAATACTAATGCCATAAATATAATTTTTATTCATATTTTACCCTTTTAAATCCACAAATTAAATTTTTTTATGAAAAATTAAATATATTACTATCATGGTGACAGTAGGCCATATGTATGCATGAGTAACATTTCCATTTTAAATGATAATTATGGAATAGAGTTATGTATTATTAAAATTTTAAATAATAATCATAATTAAATTTATATAAAATATTATTGTTTTAAATATACATATATATATCATCCATGGGATTCAGTGAAGGAAAACGAATCACTTCGATTCATGGAGGTGGTAGTCCACACATATGCATGGATGATGTTATCATATTTATGTGCATGGAATGGTGTTAACATAAGTTTATATTATCATTATTGAGTGATAAATATTTAAATAATATCATATATTAAAATTAATTGCATAATTATAACCTTTCTTGCGACATGATGATATAAAAAATTACATTCGTTCGGGAGGTGGTAATTCACCACAGAAAATGAGTTTCCCCATTTTATGAAATAGAATATGTACATGGGTTGTTAAAATAACATAAGACCATATAATTATACATAATATACATGATTTATTATTTTATAATATTAGAATATTATTTTTAAGAGGTGGAAGAAGAAACAAAACTAAAACATGAAATTTAAAACAATACCACTTATTAAATAAACATCATTTAATTAACAAATTAACCCCTATAATAGTGGTATTATACCTAAACCAAGACAAAATGAATTTTTAGACACATTATAGGATGATATTTTTTAGGAACATAATGAACCAAAATGTTTTTTATGTTTGAAGAAATGAGAAGAAGAGGATCCATTTTATAGGAGAGGGAAGTGACACTCTTAGAATTTTTAAAAAAATAATAAATTAATATAAATAAAATTTTAAATAATATTTCATCTTTAAATATTAATGTAATATATGAGATTATTATGGGTATAAATAGAATTATCCATTAAAAATAACATATATTTTTACTTTATTTATTCTCTGGTATTTTGGTTTTAATCCTAATTTATCCTCTATAACTCTTACTGTGATAAAATGAAATTTTACAACATGAGGGTTAATATAATATTTGTAAAATGATAAATGACATGTAAATATACTATAGAATATATTTTAATCCACATCCAAATCAATTTTAATATTATATGTTTTTTAGTTATTTTTTATTATTTAGTTAGATATTTTTTATTATAAAATATCAATATTGTTAACATTTATAACTATTGATTACATTGAAATTAATAATATGAAGATAAAACATATAACTAAAACCACTTTTTTTATTATATTCCAAACATTTCAAGGTATTCTATCATATTCATTTATCATAGTATGTTTCTCAAATTATGTTTATTTTAATATTTTTAATGTAAAATATTTTACTATTTCAATAACTAAATAGTTTGTGCATTTGTGTAGTGATAAAATTTAAGTTAAATATTTCTTCAACCATTATAAAAAATAAATTACTATGGTGAATATAAATTTTTTATGTTTCAAAATTATATTTATAGTCGAACATATCCTCTTTAGGTAACCATATTAAAAATACTATTATTAAAAATAATAGTGTCACATTTTATCTTTAAAGAAAATAAAATACTATAACGGTTATATTCTTATCTATGTGAACCAAAAATATCATAAATGTTTCCCTTGGATGATTATTGTTGATATATAATAATTAAATAATGCTTAATTGAGTTTTTGGGTCATTTAATTGTTCCTATCATTTCATTTTTAAGCTAAATTATTGGATTTACACTTTATCATAGTAATAGAAATTACTATGGTTACTATTAATATATCCCCTCAATAAAATGAATCAATTTACAAATTTAAGACCCAATAATCTGAAATTTTGATTCGTTTATTTTAAAATCAAACATGTTAAACGCAGCGAAAAATGGTTTTTTAGAAAAAATGCCCTTTTCACAAATAGTTTTTAAACAAAATTCAAGTATAAAATACATTTCAAAAATAATAATTATAATGTTTCAAATAAAATATAACTAATTAAATTTGATGATTAATCTATAATATATATTTAATATGAAAATACCTTTAAAATACAGTTTTATATAAAAATCAGTAGTTTTTTTCAATAGCATGATAAGTAAATATTTTCTGAAAATTATCATAAATTAATCCTAATATAATGTATATAATATCAATTATAAAGATATATTCATTTTTTTAATAATTTATTGTGAAATTTCAATAAGATAATTATAATATTCACTTTCTTTTTTCATTAAGATATATGTGGATTTTTTAGTGATCAGATTGTGGAGGATCATTGTTCTTCATAGTCATTCGTGTTAGGAATCACATTTTTTTAATATATTATATAAAATACCAATTGTTTCAACATTTATAATTAGGAATATACAATATTTCCAATGGAAGGCGGTCAATGGGGTTTCAAACCTTATAATGATTAAGAACATACATTGGTCAAGAGGATGGGAGGTCAGGCTCATCACACACTTATTGGGGAATTGTTTCCTACTTCAAGACTATCTTATAAATTTATAACTTTATCATAAATCCCTTCTTAATACCGACACTGGAGCAGTTCCCCAAACATAATGGAAATGGGTTAAACCATTTCACATGAAATAGAAGGGGATCCCATTTTTGAATCAATCTATATGTATTAATGGTTATCCATACATTTCCATTTAGTGATCAGTTGATTATATATTCATGTAAAATAACCAGGAACTCCAATGATTTCTATTATCTACAGAGGCGATTAATATCTCAATGTGGGGATTGATCCATTAAGAGGCATCATATATATCCGGATTTATAATATGAGTTAAAACATATAAAGTTTATTAAACTATAATTTTTTAACATTATTGAATGCAAATATATGTTGGAACGAGGCCACTAAAAAATTTTAGCTTGAACCTCAAAGAAGGGTCCTACGTATGTTGTTTATATTCATAATATGATTTACCATAGTTCGTTAATTCCATTGAGAATTTCCCTAATGAACATAACCTTGTGTATTTGTAAATTATATGATGCCACAGATCAAGGATTACAAACTAATATTTTCATGGCTAGTGTTGATTCATGATACTAATGATGTTATTATTTCAAATCACTAAGACCATGTGAGAAATGATCGGTGTGATATACAAGGTACCACAAGTAATCATACTCATTGAATACATATGTGGGATTTGTATGATGGGAAATCCAATTTTCTCCTTAATATATATCTTGTGCCTTAAAAAGATATCCTACAAGTCCTGGTTATGATAAGAATAAGAGTCAAGATAGTTCATTTAGTTTTCAATCTATTGGTGGATGAGGAAGGGTCACCAGCCCATGTGAGATATTTGCTCCTAATAATTGGAATGTTAGAGGCAAGGAAGGTCTTTCACCAAAGTGGATTCCCATTTTAGTCTCGAATCATACCTTAATAATGATTTCTATATATATAAGTTATGAAATGAATCATATTCCCCCCAGTTCAATACGTTGTGGCATACACACTGAGGATTCCCTATGGATGTTTTAATATGGAGTTGGCCTAAGGGAGGCGTTATACGTAACCTATTTATAGGAGGAATCAGATTCATTGTAGTTCCATTAGTTAGGGTTTACACATTGACATTTCCCTTATATGAATGAAATATCATATCATGTCACTGGTTGGGGATTACGCATTGAGATTTCCCTTGTATGGGAGAAATATAAAAATATATTGTTGATCAGGGCTTAAAAACTGTGGATTCCCTTGTACGTATGATATATCATATTATTATTTTAATTGGTCATTACAAACTAATCAATCATGTACCTTGATAGATTCTTTGGATACCAATGATATGATCCTTGTAACTCAGTATGCTCATGTGATCTATGTTCAATGACAAAAAAAGGGATTATAAATAATAAGTCTCAATGATTTTGTATGTATGACTTATGTGTTAGGACTTCCCTTCTACGGTTTGATATAGAGCTTGAGCTGTATGAAGGCGTCCCATATATTCGAGATATAGTAGAAATTGGATTTATCATAGTTCAATTGGTTTGGTCAAACACACTAATGTTTCCCATATAGATGGGAAATATAATAATATGTTCTTGATTGGGGGTTACACACTATAGTTGCTAATTATATAGGCCATAACAAGTTATTGAGTCCATGGATGCTCGATTGACCATGAAATCGTTTCTGCTAGAGGTGTTTATTATCTTCTTGATATTCCATGATTGTATTATTGACTTGCTTGCAGATTTCTTCATGACATGCCCGAAGAAAATCTCATGATAAAGTTGATTTTGTTGAGGGACATCACATAATATCGATTTTATTTCTTATGCTTATCGTGTGACAAAGGATGAATTGTTCATAAGACATTTACAGACCCATCTAGCCTGTGCTGGATTCCATATCATGAACTCAATTGATATGATTAGAGGGAATCACAATATACATCAGACATTCCATGATGTCATCATGAAAGTTGGCTGACAGACATGGTGGGTGTCGCAATAGTCAATGTGACAAGACTTGATGGTGTCGCATGTCCTATTTGACTTTTTCAAGAGTCATATCTAAATATAGATTACACATCTGAAAGATGTTGTAGGAGTTTGCTAACATACAAAGGGGGTATCATCAGATCTGGTGGGCCTGTTTGGAGGACATCCTGAGAGCTCGTTGACATGCTATTGGGAGACTCATCTAACATGTATCGGTGTCATCATATGATGTGGGTAACATGTCTAGAAGACATCATGGGGATTGGATGGAGAGACCAGAGGGTGTCATGATACATTAGTTGCATGACAAAGGGTAACCTTATGTATTTCTTTGACATGCCCAGGGGACTTCACATGATCCATATAGTATAAAAAAGGAGTGTTGTGTGATCTGGGTGACATGTCTTGGTGTTGCAACATGGCCTAGTTAGTTCGTGCGAAGCACCTGAGGATGAGTGTATAAGTTCTTTACATATGTTTCCAATATTTCTAGTCTTTCTTCTATCCTTTTATTTCACATGGATTAGATTTTTTTAGTGTTATCATTTGTAAGTCTCATATTATCTATTATGAATTTAGGATGTTCTTTGGGTGAACTACCATAAGACTGTCACATGATCTGTGTTTGATCCTGTGAAGTCCCTATGCATTCTTCATGATTTATCTGAAGGTTCTATAGTCTTACAAAATATAAAACATTCTTTTTCATGAGATCAACTACTATGAGAAACTATCTCGGATTCCAAGGTGCTCTAGTGTGACATTCCATGGAACAATTTCAGAAATCTTTCATACTATGTTGTGGATTTGTAGGACTTTCCATCATGGTTATTCGCCTTTTTGTGTGGTTTATATCATGAAAATATAGGCTGGAGTTGGTGGAGAGATTTGATTTCATGATTTTTTGTGAGGATTTTCTGTATGTTATTCATGGGGATGTACATGATTTTCATCGACTGCAAAATCATCCAATAAAATTTGAATTTGTTGGATAATGTCTTACAAAAGGGGCCTTCTCTAATCAAGTGTACATGCTGAGGGACATCCATATTCTCAGGCTGAATTGTCTGAGGAATTTCATGAGATTACAATGCCTATTGAAATACTTTCACATGATCATTGATACCTTGTCTGGGATATTATATGAGACAAGGATGGATTAATAGGGGCCCTTTGAGAGATCAAATCTACTTATAATTGGGGTTTCCATTGCCATTTCAGTGCATCATGTGAATTTTATGAATGAAATAGCTTTCTACTCCCCCCCCCCCTCTTTATTTCATAGTGACATTGGGGTTTTTTTATTTTATTAAATGTTTCTAAAGAAAATATTTTTCCCTTTTTATGATACATTGTGTGAACTATAAAAGGTCATGTTCATACATGCAAGTATTATCATGTTAAAAACATTCTCCTTTACTTAGAGCGAATGGGGTATCACAGGTCTAGTTGACATGTCCAATGCCTTTCACATGAATGAGGTGATATAACCTTTTTCTCCTACATGTATTCTTGTAAACCTCATCAGAACATGTCAGAAAGTTTACAAAGAAAAAGATACTTTTCCATTTTTATATTTTCATTCTATATTCCAATTATTTGTAATGGATTTCTAGGATCCTACCACACAAAAAATATTGTGACCCAGGGGAAAATGTTGGGATTCGTACACATGATCAGCGAGTTTCATTTATGACATCTCAAAACCACAGAGGATTTGTCAAAGGGGATTCATAACATATTCTATAGGATATGCACATTGGGTGAATTTCTGCATGACCTTCTGCAGATCAGTAGATCACGTTTATCGTTGAGGTTCATGTGATCTGTGTGATCATGGTCTCCATTATCATCCTTTTAATTATCAGGAAAATAATACTTATATACATTTATTTATTCTTTTATGAATTATCCAATGCTTATTTTGTGCGCATAAAAAAATTCCCCCCTATGGAGCAATGTCTTCGGGGGAAAGGGGTTTCTTATGGGGAAGGTAAATGAATTCTTGAGGCATTGGAATTGTCACCAATAATTGTCACTAGATATGTTTGGTCAACCGGGTGATGATTTTTATTCTGCAGAATTCCCTACAAATAGGGGGTAGTGAGATGTTCATTTAGTGGCTACATCATTTCGCAGAGTTCATATTCCATGTCTCCATCACATAACACTTTCTCAATAACCTTCTACAAGAAAAAAATATCGATATTTATTTTTACGTCCTTCCCAAGGGAACTACATCGCAAATTTTATCCCAGGGAAATTGTTTGAATCAACTGAAATATAAATTTTGGTAATATTTTGAACTTCAGTCATTGGGATGCACGAATTCCATTGATGGTTTTGTAGGATCTTCGAGCTTGATTGTGTGATCATTTTTTACTTTTTTTTGCTCATGTGACTATGTCAAAGTCACACAATCATGAGTATTTTAAGTGGGATTTAATTTCATTGATGTTCTATGAGTTTAGGAAACCATCAGTATATTCTTGGACAAGGTGATTTTTGAGTCCATCATGTGATTTTCCAATGCCATGTGGATTCATGTTATGTACAAGATGTTGGTGGAATTTTTATAAAATTCATTTGGAATTTAATTATTTTGAACCAAAAGACATATTCCAGTTACTTTTGTTCTAATGGATTCCGGTTCTCATCAAAGTTCCTCCACTATGGATATTCAATGTTCCAGGATTACTAGAAATTGTAATGATGACCCTCACTATAATGTGAACTCTAATAATGAGGTATTCAAATGGATTGTACCACCCAATATCCAGAATTTTCCTTTATCACACCAGCTTCCTCTATATAGGTATTTCTTGCTGGTTGGCATTTTCATTCCTTCTTATGACTAAAATCTTTCATCTTGCTGGTTCTCAACTTCTCTTCTGTATATTTAGACAACAATTATTTGGGATGGCTGACAAGTTACAGCTTGAACCCAAGGGTTGTTTTATATATTTGAAAACTCTCTCTTGGGTCTAGACGGCTGGGACGTTTCTAACCATACACTCACTCAAAGTTACTTGAGTATATAGAAATATTCTCTAAAAATCATAGGTTTTGAATAGAGCTCGAAATGGGATCTCCTTCCTTATAGTAACTTTTCAAATGAATTGGTGTTCCCATTCATGGTTCGGAAAATCTTTTTTGTAGTTTGTTGTCCAATTATATTTCATTAATATTTTTGAAGCAGTATAGATTTCCAAATTTAATGTTTATCACAATTCTAATGTTATTCAGTATTTGTTAGATGTTTTTGTTATGGAACCAACTAATAACATCTATCCCATAGAAATGTTTCAATTAGTCTTTGGGATATCAACTAAATGGGAGGTATACCCCATCTCAAAGAGATGCACGATGTGTTCCTTACTTTCGGTTATTTCTTGGATGAGAATTTTTAGACTACTATCTTAGAAAGGGGAATTCTCAGCATTGTGAAAGAAATTTTTGATAAAATATTTGACTATGAACTCAGTTTTATCTTTCAAATATTGGATAAACATTTTTCTCAGTTATAATGGAGCTTGATGGACTACAATAAACCCCTATCAGTGCCCTTCCATAGCAATTTTTTTGATAGTTCTGGTTTATATTTGGCCATTTACGAAGCCAGGGATCATTCTTCATGGGGATATTTAGTAAAGGCAGTGATCTCTCAAAGCCTTACGCTGGCGGGCTTCATAGATGTGTTCCTAAATAAGTGGATTTTCCCAACTAGGGGAAAACATTTAGGAATCTTTGTCAGTATGATGCTAATGGTAGCATGACTTGAAGTGGGACAACACATTAATCTATTAGTGACGACCCTTGAATTCCATTACCATCTCTTGGTCCAAATTTTTCATAGAATCATCCCCTATATGATTAGTGCTCCTCTATAGTTTTTGTCTGGCTGGATAGGGGATAATTTTCATTGCTATAAATACTAAAATTCTAGCAGGATCCTCAGTTCCTTATCTCATACATGTTTTATGAACATATATATAGTTGGGTCCATTTCAAAAGGTTTTTATGACACTTTTGATCTGTTGAGTCTATCAGATATCATTGGTTTCACCCCTTATCCATCACTGACTGGGCTAATCTTTGATAATATAATTGTCTCTCCTGATGAATGGTGTTATATAATCAACCATCTCAAAGGTTTTCTTATATCCATGAGGGATGAGCTGATCGTCTATGATCCACAAACACCTTATCGGTTTTCTCTTCAGTTAGGCTATACCCAAAGGGTCACCCATATTTATTCGGATGACGTGAAATGATTGTGAAATCCTAGTACCATCCTTTAGTTTTAGATGATGTTTTTATATGAAGTATCAGATGATCAGATCATTCTTTCATCTATTTATGCAAAATCGTTTATAACTCAGGATTTTTCCAATGCTTGGGGTAGAAGTTTATCCAAGGGGTGTGCGAGGGTTACTAGTCCATCATGTGAATAATCCATTTCCTCACCGACAACTATGTCAATATAAAAGATGTTATATATTAAAGTCTTGGGAGATACATCGAGGAATCACCCTCATCTTGGTGATGACCATACTATTAATGGGACTAAATCATTTGAGAAAATCATCCATCCAAAATAAGTATTAGGTGATTGTTTTGTTGAGTGGAAGATATATGTATCCTCATCTAATATTTCCAAGATAGATCAACCAATAGTTCCCCCATTGTGAATATCCATCCCATCAGTCATAGAAGCTCAAACATGATATAGGTTGATCTAGAAGCAGATTCATTTCTTGATTAATATGACTCCTTTGGAAGCATTTTGTGACCAATGGGAAAAAATTAGTCTACTTGTTAATGATTTGGTGGTTCTATGGCTTTGATCACCAATCAATATATGAAATCTGGAGACAATTTATTCAAACTCGAAATGTTTTGGCCACCAAGGAGAGGGTCTTGTGAAAACTCAATGATAAGACTCCCCTTTCCAAACAGATGTATGAGGCCTTAAGGACATTGGAGCAGAGTTTCCATTTTATATCCAATATGAAATCCCATATTGATTCATGGGATATAGAAATATATGGATATGAGAAAATCATAGCCCACTTGCAGTTTGACCTTTCAACATCACCATCTTCATTGGAAACATGTAATGGCCCGGACCTCTCTGGTCCATTACTTTGTGAAATGTTGGTGTTGGAGGTGTTCCGGGAGGTTAATGGGACTTATCCCCAACACTTTGCCAATTTTCCAGTTCTGTGAACAGTGTTTCTAGTTTTATGAACAGTAACAAATTGGTCTCACCGATCGGTCTGACAGATCGGTCGCACAGATCAGTTTCACAGATCGGTGTGACAGATCGGTTTCACAGATCGGTCTGACAGATCGGTTTCACAGATCGGTCTGATAGATCTATTTCACAGATCGATGTGATAGATCAGTTTCACAGATCGGTGTGAAAGATCGGTTTCACAGATCGGTGCGACAGATCGGTTTCACAGATCGGTCTGACAGATCGGTTTCACAGATCCGTCTGACAGATCGGTTTCACAGATCGGTGTGACAGATCAGTTTTACAGATCGGTGTGACCGATCAGTTTCACAGATCAGTCTGACAGATTGGTTTCATAGATCGATGTGACAGATCGGTTTCACGGATCGGTCTGACAGATCGGTTTCACAGATCGGCTTCACAGATTGGTTTCACAGATCAGTTTCACAGATCGGTTTCACAGATCGATTTTAGAGATCGATTTCACAGATCAGTTTCACAGATCGGTTTCACAGATCGGTTTCACATATCGGTTTCATGTACAGTAACAGTGGGTGAACATTGTTTCTAGACTCCTACAGTTTTTCCCCTTTTGACGTTTCCTTTGACGTAAAATACATTTAAAGCCTTATTTTAAGGGCTCTTAAGGCCGTTTAAAATGCCATAAATCCTATATTAATTATTCCTAAGGCTTGTAATGTTTTACTTGGTCAAACCGCGTGGGTTAATGCGATCCTTTTTCAATGGAGAATTAACCGGATCTTAAACCGTTGCCCCATTTAATCTTCAAAAAGGGACGAGATATCATTCTCCCTTGTTCTTTCCCTTTGTTCTCAACAAGGAGGCACTAGAACCTTTCAATCCTTTATGTAGGAGTTTCACAATCAATCTTTACTCCTAGGATTGGTTCTGCTCTGTTTTGGATGCAATTGAGCTGTGTCGATCAATCTTCGATATAAGGTATGTTGTATCATCGTTCTTTTGGGGTTCATCATCTCCTATCCTCCTTTCCATAATTATACCATGTAATTTCCAAGATTCTAATCGGTTTTCTTGGGGTTGGTTGGTACTGTCGTACTGCAGCATCCTCTGGTGGATGCAGTTGTCGCGAGGGGGGGATCGTGACCTGTTTTGTGGATAAAGAACGTGAGGAACTGTTTGAGGTAGGGGATTCATGGCTTCTCTAATTGTATATGTGAAATCATAGAATTAGCATGATTTATCCCTTTGGATCACAATGAAATTGACCTAATTAAATACTTGAACCGGATTAAAATAATTGGTTGATCGCATGTTGTTGCTTTATACCGTGATAACTGTTTGCCTCATGTTTTCCTAGATATAGTGATATCTATGTTTTCTATGTTTTCTTTGATTTGTTGTTCGTTTATGATAGAAATTGATAATGAAAGTAAAGCCAGAATTAATTGTTAAGTAATTGGATAAAGATAAATAGGTATCTAAATTAATATGGTTATTGTCGTTGTTGTAGTTGTTCAAATTTGAGGATAATCAAATTAGGGAAGTAAGCATGGTTATTTAATTGGGATAGCTTGCTGAATAGGTATCCGTGATTGGAACCTACGAATAACAAATCTTCCAATTCAATATGGATTAGAGAACAGATTATGTGGGAATTTCTAAAAAGGGTTCTGAGTTACCCTCTTGTTTGTTAAAGGGTCAAGAGGCCATGATGTGATCTTTGTTTTCCTGTTGCTTGTGTTGTGATGTGAGCCTGGACGGTTGTTGTGATATGTGGAGGCATGGAGGCCTTGTGGTTATGGGAGCAGATGACGCCTAGAGTGGGGAGATGCATCAGTTTATGCATGTGGGTGTTGGGGAGGACACCAGGGGTGATGGAATGGGATGGATGTTGTTGCTGGTTGCGTGCGGTTTTCTTGAATGTTAATCTACTTTGCTTTTCCCCACTGCTCAAGGCAGCTGGTCTTTCTACCCTTCATCCGAAGGAGACAAAGACGCGCGGGGTATGCCACGTGCTTTCCGTGTTTAGCCTCTCGAGGGAGAATGGGTATATGCTCTTTCTATAGGCGTAAAAGACTCGACGGGTAGTATATCTACTCACCGTGTTGAGCCTCCTTTGTGTTTAGAAGCATAGGATGTTTTTCTAGAATGTCTGGGAATGTGGAAAAGTAATTCTATAATGAATGTTTGATTAAATGGTGAAAATCCACGGGGATGGAGATGCTGGAATTTAAAGGTGATGTGAATCTTAAAAAGGAGCAGTTGTTTTAGAATGTGATGCCAATTCAGTTTAATGTGGAATTGTTCATTCTTAATTAATGTTTAAAGAATTAATTAATGTATAGTGGAACTGATAAAATGAGAACGGAGTAATCTAATAAATCTCTTCAAATGTTTGTGTGCTTATAGGATACCTAGTCTTAGAAGTAGCAGCCTGGAGTCTGAGAGACGTTAGCTACAGTTGTATCTAAGACTAGGTAATGCCCTTAGTGTGGATGTAAGTTACTTATATATTCTGTACTTTTTTTGTTTCTATACGCTACTCCACCCTATCGGTAAGGGCAACTGACACCTCGGGGATTCTGAGCCCTGGGGGGTGTTTTCCCCAATATTCTGATGGGAGGTTGAATGGCTGACTACCCCCTTTGGATCCGCTCTCTTCTCTTGGTAGATACTTGTGCTATGAGGCACATCGGTTAGTTACCCCATATATGTGTGTAGAGGGCTGTAATGGCTTGTGGTTATTCACACACATATATTATGGATATAGTATCCTATGGACTACTATAGGTGTAACGTGTATAGGCTATGATGGCTTGAGGATCCTTACTCGGAGTATGGGTTGTAATGGCTTGAGGTATTATACCTGACGTATGATACACGTTATGCGAGGTGTGGTGGCTCCCGGAAACTACCTGGTCACCTTTGGTTGTGAGGACGGCATGGTGCTTCGCCCAGGTGTCTGCGGGCAAGCCTATGTGGTGCATGAGGTGCAGATTGTGGAGCTTAGCCCAGGTGTCTGCGGGCAAGCCTTTGGAGAGAGATGCACAGGACGTATGTCGTTGGGGTGAAGCGGCAAACCAGTGGGGAAGTAGTAGTGGGGTACCCTTAATATTCTTTTCTATATGCTATATTCTTGTATGCGTTACTTGGTGAGAGTATCCATGGTGAGATTGGGAATATAGTATACCTGTTTAGGTGACGAGTTAGTTTCACTTGTTGTTCACTGGGCTTTAGCATGCTTTCTTTACCTTTTCACGAGAGGCTTGGGGAGGATCCTACTGAGTATACTGTTATACTCACCCTATGTACATATAAACTGTTTTCAGGTCACTTAGAGCAAGTTGGAGATCAAGCGGGTTACTACTAGCTTGTGGTTGGAGGAGGAGCTGTTCGGGCTCGTGGTCGCTGCCGTTTTTCTTTCTTTTGGGTACTTTTAGTTTTCCCTTTCAGTTGTAGTACTTTTTCATGACATTTCATATATGTAATTGGGTTTCTTTTATATTTCAGTTATGAGTTGGAGTTGGTTGGAGTCTATTCTATCTCTCTCTTCTGCATGTGTTCTCCTAGAGGGTAATGCCTCCCATTTGTATGTTATTATACCCTCGGTGCTAGTCGCCAACCCGGGGCCTACTGGAGGTGGGACTCGGGGGTCATTATCTCCCTTTTCACATTGCCGGCCCAAGAGGGTTACACTTTGTGGGGAGGGGGTCGTGACAGAGTGGTATCAGAGGTCTGGTTGAGGGATAGGATGGAGTTTGGAGTTAGGCATAGGTGAGGAAGCATGGGATGGTAGAGCAACAGTGTCATTCATGTTTAGCAAGTGGGGTAAACACTGGAGACCGGCAGAGACAGGCCCCCCTATGATTTGTTGCACGGACCTTTATGTTTACAATGACTACTAAACAAAGTGATACTGGTTGCAGGGTAGAGACCTAGGAAAGGATCATGCATCATTATTCATTGCGCCTGTGTTTGAATGGGTAGACCTTGGGATAGGTAACCTGAAATTAATAAAACAAAACAATTAATTAATTAATGTTGAGTCTTCCATATTCCAGGCTTAGGAGCTCTATCGGTTGTTATTTTACAGGTATGGCTCCAGGTCGACGTCCTCGTCAGGTTTGCGCAGAAGATGCCCAGAAGGTTGTTCCAGCAGATCACCGCCGAGTAGAGGTTGATGAAGATGACACTTGGAGGAAGACACTCCGAGATTTTCAGCGCCGAAGTCTACAGAAGTATGAGGGATCCGTTTCAGATGCAGTCACAAAAGACTGGTTGGAGGAGATCAAGATAGGCTTCAGTTCGATTCATGCTCGGAAGGAACACTGGGTGTCCTTGGTTGTGACGATGCTGCACGGAGCAGCGAGGCAGTGGTGGTTTTTGTTCCTCGGTGATCGTAAGGAGTCAACAATCTCATGGGAGGAGTTTCGAGACAGGTTTATAGTCGAGTTTCTTTCATCGACTGCGAAGGCGTCTAGTCGCCAAGAGCTACTCACCCTTCGACAGGGGAGCTCTAGTGTTCGAGAGTTTGGAATCCGTTTCAGGAACCTTCTACGATATGCTTCAGACCTGTTACCAGATGATGAGGCCAGGGCGAGGCATTTCGAGGAGGCTTTGCGTCCAGAGATCCAGAGCTAGGTCACCCCATTTATGCTGAAGACATATCTTGAGGTGCTGGCAAAGGTAGAGGTTGTTGAGAGGACTTTGACCAGGACCAGATCATCACGAGAGGGGAATCGTCATGATTCTTCATGAAGCATAGCTGTGGTCCGGGGTTCCCAGTTTTCTGGACAGAAGTGTTTCTGTTCACCTGGGGGTAGGTCCCAGCCCTTCCCATCTCGTTTCTCCGTAGGCAGCAACTCTCAGGCCTATGCCAACGAATCAGGCGCTTGTTTTTCTTGTGGTGGTCGTGGTCATCAGCAGCGGGAGTGCCCGACTTTTCAGAGCAGTCATCGTGCACCATGCGCTCCACTCCAGGTTCCTCTGTTGAGGTAGTTCTAGCCGAGGCAGTAGCAGCAGGTTGCACTAGCTTAAGATCACCAGAGGGTAGATGAAGCAGGCAGAGGACATCCCCATGACGCTCCCTGTCCTCAGAGAGTAGAGTGCGGCCGTGGTGGTGGTCGTCATCAGGGTCAGAGAGGCCGTGGAGGTGGTCCTGGTCAGCTTCATGCTCTAGCGTTGTCATCTCCAGGCGAGCCAGATGTCGTCCGAGGTACCCTTTGCTTGTTTTCTACCTTGGTGTATTCCTTGTTTGATTCAGGAGGGACACACTCCTTTATATCCCCTACCCTTGTCCACGCTTTGGGACTTGAGGTAGAGAGGCTTCCAGTTCCCTTGTCATTGACTACGCCAGTTGGAGGTCGAGCTAGCTTGTTTGAAGTATGTAGAGACTGTGAACTAGTGTTGGGGCAGCGCCGCTCATGGGGAGATTTCCTATGTTTACGAATACAACCATATGATGTCATCCTCGGCATGGATTGGTTGTATTTGGTGAAGGCTATTGTGGATTTCTACAGGAAGAAGGTTGTTTTCTTTGATGAAGATGGAGAGGAAGTAGTGTTTGTTGGTGAGAGAGATCCTCGGATGAGTCATAGAAGAGTTTCATCCTTATCATCCATGATGGCTGGGATGATGCTGAGTTCTTCATAGGTTCAACAGTTGGCGTTTCCTAGGGTCGTAGAGGGGTACCCTGACGTCTTTCCAGAAGAGGTTGTATCCTTACCCCCTCGATGAGAGATCGAGTTTGGGATCGAGCTACAGCCGGGAGCGTCTCCTATCTCTATGTCTCCGTATAGGATGGCTCCTTCTGAGTTACGAGAGCTACGTATACAGCTCGATGGTCTGTTGCAGTGTGGTTTTGTTCGGCCAAGTGTGTCACCGTGGGGTGCACCAGTCTTGTTCGTGAAGAAGGCCGATGACAGTTTGCAGTTGTGCGTCGATTATCATCGATTAAACAAAGTGACAATAAAGAATCGCTATCCTCTTCCATGGATTGATGACCTATTCAATCAACTGAAGGTTGCAAGTTGGTTCTCAAAGATCGACTTGCGGTCAGGATATCATCAGATGCCTGTAAAGGATGAGGATTTCCCGAAGACTTCTTTCCGTTGTCGTCATGGGCATTATAAGTTTGTTGTAATGCCATTCGGCGTGACGAATGCTCCAGCTGTTTTCATGGGTTTGATGAATGCTGTGTTCCGTGAATTCATGGACAAGTTTGTTGTGGTTTTCATCTATGACATCCTTCTGTACTCCACATCTGAAGAAGAGAATGCAGAGCATCTACGAGCTGTTTTGGTAGTTCTTTGCCAACATCAGTTGTTTGGGAAGTTGTCCAAGTGTGAGTTCTGGGCTCGAGAAGTTCGTTTCTTAGGGCATGTTGTGTCCCAACCGGGAGTAGCTTTGGATACTTCTAAGATAGAAGCATTAGTGTCTTGGGCAGCCCCCAAGACTGTGTCAGAGGTGCAAAGTTTCCTTGGTCTCGAAGGCTATTATAGGTGGTTTGTAGCCAATTTTTCCCGAGTTGCGACTCCTCTGACAGCTTTGACCAAGAAGGATCAAGCGTTCATATGGAATGATCAGTGTCAGGTAGCTTTCGAATATCTAAAGGAGAAGTTGGTAAGTGCTCTAGTCCTTTGTCTTCCAGCGGAGGGAGTCCAGTTTGATGTTTTTTGGGATGCTTCACATCTGGGGCTAGGTTGTGTTCTCATGCAGCAGAGGTCAGTTGTTTCTTATGGGTCTTGACAGTTGCGTCCACATGAATGCAACTACTCCACCCATGATCTTGAGTTGGAAGCCGTGGTGTTTTCTCTGAAGTTGTGGAGACATTACCTCATTGGTGAGCACTTTGTGGTTTTCACCGATCATAATAGTTTGAGGTATGTTTTCTCCCAACGTGACTTGAACTTGAGGCAGCGTCGGTGGATGGAGTTCTTGCAGGAATACGACTTTGAAATATCGTATACACCTGGAAAAGGGAACGTTGTAGCTGATGCACTAAGCCGAAAGTCACGTAATGATGTTGTGCATGAATCTGGTGATTCCTGGAGAGTGATGGAAGAGCTAGCAGCTTTGCATCTTGATATGGAAGAGGTTGGAGGTAGAGGTTGTCTTTTCCAGATGACAGTGCAGTCATCTCTAATGCAGAAGGTGGAAGAGTTTCAGTTGGGTGATCTAGAGGTGGAAGTTTGGAGAGGCAGAGTTGTTTGTGGGGAGGCCCCTGATGGTTGGTCGGAGGATGAACAACATCGAGTGTTGTATCATTGCAGGCTTTTTGTTCCCTTGGCGATGCGCAAGATGGTTCTCCAAGAGTTCCATATTTCACCCTTGGCGGTACATCCTGGTGTGTCGAAGATGTACCGATCCTTGAGGAGTCAGTTTTGGTGGCCTGGGCTGAAGCATACAGTTGCAGAATGTGTGTCTCGATGTTTAGTCTGCCAGAAGGTGAAGGGTGAACATCATGCTCCTGGTGGTCTTCTCCAACACATAGAGATTCCTCAGTGGAAGTGGGAGGACATCTCAATGGACTTTGTTAAAGGTTTACCTCGAGCTCCGGGAGGACATGATGCTATATGGGTGGTAGTGGATCGTTTAACTAAATCGTCCCACTTCATAGCAATCAAGGACTCGAGCTGAGTGGCGGTTTTGTCGAGGCAGTATCTAGAGGAGGTGGTGAGACTTCATGGAGTACCTAGGACGATCATTTCTAATCGAGCCCTCATTTTACCTCTAGGGTGTGGAGAGGTCTCCAACATGCTTTTGGCTCTCAACTGTGCCTTAGCACTGCTTTTAATCCTCAAACAGATGGTCAGACAGAGAGAACCATCCAGACTCTTGAAGACATGTTGCGCTCTTGTGTTCTTGATTTTGGAGGTTCATGGGTGAAGCACTTAACCTTGGTAGAGTTCGCTTACAATAATAGTTTTCACTCTACCATCGGTATGGCACCGTTTGAAGCCTTTTATGGCCGGCCATGCCATTCTCCGTTGTGCTGGACTGGGGTCGGAGAGTCAGCAATTCATGGACCAGAACTAGTGCAGAATACAACAGAGATGGTACAGGTGATTTGTGAGAGGATGAAGACAGCACAGGATCGTCAGAAATCATATGCTGATCAAAGAAGGAGACTGTTAGAGTTTAATGTTTGGGATCTTGTGTTTTTGAAGGTGACTCCCCGTCGTGGCCAGCGAAGGTTTTGTCATGGAAGTAAGCTTTCTCCCCGGTTTTTTGGGCCTTTCGAGGTGTTAGCTCATGTTGGAGCTGTGGCATATCGAGTAGCACTTCCCCCTCAGATGAGTCGGATACATGATGTTTTCCATGTATCGTAGCTCCGTCGTTATCTTCATGATAAATCTCATGTTATCGATTGGGGAGAGATCGATATTGATGATGATGCAACCTTTGAGGAGCTACCTGTGGAGATCCAAGACCACAAGGAGAAGGTGTTGTGTGGGTGTTCTATCCCCTTAGTTCGTGTCTTGTGGTGACACGGTGGCATGGAGGAGAGTACCTGGGAGCGTGAGTCACAGATACGTGCTCAGTACCCAGAGTTGTTCAATGTTTAACTCCTTTCATGTAATGATGTTTCCTTTATGGTTAGACCTTTCATGTTTTATTTAGGTACCTTTGATGTGATGTTATGAATGAATTGTGTGGGTATGGATTGTTTTTTCCCGGATGTCGTAGTTTTTTTCCAGCTTTCGAACAACTCATGGTGGTTTTCCCCTGAGAGGTATCTTATGGGGTGGTTGTTCGGACCCCTCTTTTCTTCTAGGTTGGTTTTTAATTCTTGAGGACGAGAATTTGTTGAGAGGTATCAAATGTAATGGCCCGTACCTCTCTGGTCATTTAATTTGTGAAATGTTGGTGTTGGAGGTGTTCCGGGAGGTCAAGGGGACTTATCCCCAACACTTTGCCAATTTTCCAGTTCTGTGAACAGTGTTTCCAGTTTTATGAACAGTAACAGATCGATCTCACCGATTGGTCTGACAGATCGGTCTCACAGATCAGTTTCACAGATCGGTGTGACAGATCGGTTTCACAGATCAGTCGGACAGATCGGTTTCACAGATCGGTGTGACAGATCGGTTTCACAGATCGGTCTGACAGATCGGTTTCACAGATCGGTCTGACAGATCGGCTTCACAGATCGGTGTGACAGATCCATTTCACAAATCGGTGTGACAGATCGGTTTCACAGATCGGTGCGACAGATCAGTTTCACAGATCGGTCTGACAGATCGGTTTCACAGATTGGTCTGACAGATCGGTTTCACAGATCGGTGTGACAGATCAGTTTCACAGATCGGTGTGACCGATCGGTTTCACAGATCGGTCTGATAGATCGATTTCACAGATCGGTTTCACAGATCGGTTTCACAGATCGGTTTCACAGATTGGTTTCACAAATCGGTTTCACAGATCGGTTTCATGTACAGTAATAGTGGGTGAACAGTGTTTCCAGGCTCCTACAGTTTTTCCCCTTTTGACGTTTCCTTTGACGTAAAATACATTTAAAGCCTTATTTTAAGGGCTCTTAAGGCCGTTTAAAATGCCATAAATCCTATATTAATTATTCCTAAGGCTTGGAATGTTTTACTTGGTCAAACCACATGGGTTAATGCGATCCGTTTTCAATGGAGAATTAACCGGATCTTAAACCGTTGCCCCATTTAATCTTCAAAAAGGGACGAGATATCATTCTCCCTTGTTCTTTCCCTTTGTTCTCAACTAGGAGGCACTAGAACCTTTCAATCCTTTCCGTAGGAGTTTCACAATCAATCATTACTCCTATGATTGGTTCTGCTCTCTTTTGGATGCAACTGAGCCGTGTCGATCAATCTTTGATATAAGGTATGTTGTAAAATCATTCTTTTGGGGTTCATCTTCTCCTATCCTCTTTTCCATAATTATACCATATAATTTCCCAGATTCTAATGGGTTTTCTTGGGGTTGGTTGGTACTGTCGTACCGCAGCATCCTCCGGTGGATGCAGTTGTCTCGAGGGGAGGATCGTGACCTGTTGTGTGGATAAAGAATGTGAGGAACTGTTTGAGGTAGGGGATTCATGGATTCACTAATTTTATATGTGAAATCGTAGACTTAGCATGATTTATCCCTTTGGATCACAATGAAATTGACCTAATTAAATACTTGAACCAGATTAAAAGAATTGGTTGATCGCATGTTGTTGCTTTATACCGTGATAACGGTTTGCCTCATGTTTTCCTAGATATAGTGATATCTATGTTTTCTTTGATTTGTTGTTCGTTCATGATAGAAATTGATAATGAATGTAAAGCTCGAATTAATTGTTAATTAATTGGCTAAAGATAAAGAGGCATATAAATTAATCTGGTTATTGCTGTTGTTGTAGTTGTTCTAATTTGAGGATAATCAAATTAGGGAAGTAAGCATGGTTATTTAATTGGGATAGCTTGCTGATTAGGTATCCGTGATTGGAACCTATGAATAAAAATCTGCCAATTCAATATGGATTAGAGAACAGATTATGTGGGAATTTCTAAAAAGGGTTTTGAGTTACCCTCTTGTTTGTTAAAGGGTCAAGATCTCATGATGTGATGTTTGTTTTCCTACTACTTGTGCTGTGATGTGAGCCTGGATGGTTGTTGTGATATGTGGAGGCATGGAGGCCTTCTGGTTATGGCAGCAGATGACACCTAGAGTGGCGAGATGCATCAGTTTATGCATGTGGGTGTCGGGGAGGACACCAGGGGTGATGAAATGGGATGGATGTGGTTGCTGGTTGCTTGCGGTTTTCTTGAATGTTAATCTACTTTGATTTTCCCCACAGCTCAAGGCAGCTGGTCTTGCTACCCTTCTTCTGAAGGAGGCGAAGATGCGCGGGGTATGCCACGTGCTTTCCGTTTTTAGCCTCTCGAGGGAGAATGGGTATATGCTCTTTCTATAGGCGGCAAAGACTCAACGGGTAGTATATCTACTCACCGTGTTGATCCTACTTTGTGTTTAGAAGCATATGATGTTTTTCTAGAATGCCTGGGAATGTGGAAAAGTAATTCTATAATGAATGATTGATTAAATGGTGAAAATCCACGGGGATGGAGATGCTGGAATTTAAAGGTGATGTGAATCTTAAAAAGGAGCAGTTGTTTTTGAATGGGATGCCAATTCAGTTTAATGTGGAATTGTTCATTATTAATTAATATTTAAAGAATTAATTAATGTACAGTGGAACTGATAAAATGAGAATGGAGTAATCTAATAAATCTCTTCAAATGTTTGTGTGACTATAGGATACCTAGTCTTAGAAGTAGCAGCCTGGAGTCTGAGAGACGTTAGTTGCAGTTGTATCTAAGACTAGGTAATGCCCATAGTTTGGATGTGAGTTACTTATATATTCTGTACTTTTTTTGTTTCTATACGCTACTCCACCCTGTCGGTAAGGGAAACTGACACCCCGGGGATTCTGAGACCTGGGGGGGTGTTTTCCCCAACATTCTGATGGGAGGTTGGATGGCTGACTACCCCCTTTGGCTCCGCTCTCTTCTCTTGGTAGATACTTGTGCTATGAGGCACAGCGGTTAGTTACCCCATATATGTTTCTAGAGGGCTGTAATGGCTTCTGGTTATTCACACACATATATTCTGGATATAGTATCCTACGGACTACTATAGGTGTAACATGTATAGGCTATGATGGCTTGAGGATCCTTACTCAGAGTATGGGCTGTAATGGCTTGAGGTATTATACCCGACGTATGATACACGTTATGCGAGCTGTGGTGGCTCCTGGAAACTACCTGGTTACCTTTGGTTGTGAGGACAGCGTGGTGCTTCGCCCAGGTATCTGCGGGCAAGCCTATGTGGGGCACGAGGTGCAGATTGTGGAGCTTAGCCCAAGTGTCTGCGGAGCAAGCCATTGGAGAGAGATGCACAGGACGGATGTCGTTGGGGAAAAGCGGCAAACCAGTGGGGAAGTAGTAGTGGTGTACCCTTGATATTCTTTACTATATGCTATATTCTTGTATGCATTACTTGGTGAGAGTAGCCATGGTGAGGTTGGGAACATAGTATACCTGTTTAGGTGACGAATTAGTTTCACTTGTTGTTCACCGGGCTTTAGCATTCTTTCTTTACCTTTTCATGAGAGGCTTGGGGAGGATCCTACTTAGTATACTGTTATACTCACCCTATGTACATATAAACTGTTTTTCAGGTCACTTGGAGCAAGATGGAGATCAAGCGGGTTACTACTAGCTTGTGGTTGGAGGAGGAGCTGTTCGGGCTCGTGGTCGCTGCCGTTTTTCTTTATTTTGGGTACTTTTAGTTATCCCTTTCAGTTGTAGTACTTTTTCATGACATTTCATATATGTACTTGGGTTTCTTTTATATTTCAGTTATGAGTTGGAGTTGGTTGGATTCTATTCTATCTCTCTCTTCTGCATGTGTTCTCTTAGAGGGTAATGCCTCCCATTTGTATGTTATTATACCCTCGGTGCTAGTCGCCATCCCGGGCCCTACTGGAGGCGGGACTCAGGGGTCATTATCTCCCTTTTCACATTGTCGGCCCAGGAGGGGTACACATTGTGGGGAGGGGGTCGTGACAAAACTTTTCAAAAAATAGTTGAAGAGAGACAAAAATTTTCAACACTCTCCATCTTGTGGTGGAAATTGATGAAGTGGGGTGAGATAGAGTTTATCATTCAATTAACGATTCTCTCCAAACACATATAATATTGTACAACGTATTCTATCATAACTTATTGTAGTTCTATCATTTAATTGAATTATATTTTTCATGAAATTCATAGGGAGACATTGAAATGTGAATATTCCTCCTAGTTCGCACTATCAATGATTGGATTTTCAAAACCTATCAAATTATTCCCCATTGATTATTTCATTGATGATGCGAATGAATTTTTGTTATCTGATGTTATATGAATATGAAATGATACCATCCATTTTATAGTATCATGTAAACTTGAATTCATGGATTTGAATGTTGAAATTATACTATATTAATATAGTGAAATGATCGTGAATTCATAGGAAACCTAATATATTCATTATTATTTTTGTTCCAACTATCTTGACATTACTTGATACATAAAATGATAATTTCATTAGCATATTTTTATTGTAGGGAAAATGATCTATATTTTTTCAAATCTAAAATGCTTGGTGAGAGTAGATTCATTTTTTCCAAGGCCATCTGGTGGGCCTTACAAGATTTTCAATTATTTAAAATTGAATCACTATTGTATAGTAAATTAGGTTTTTTTTGCTTCAAACTTATATAATATTAGTTTAGGTCCCTTTATATTGGGCTTTTTATCACTATTGTTTATGATTTTTTAGGTTATAACATCTATCACCATAGTGTATTGTATCATAGCTTAGACCTTTTGTCGCAATAGTTTAGGGCCTTCTAGATTTGACCTACTATCACTATAGTTTACGGTATTTTATCTTTGGAATTATATTGCTATAGTTCAGGTTATTTTACCTTGGAAAATATATCACTATATTTTTTAGGGTATTTTTGCTCCAACCATCTATTGACGTGTTTTATGATCATTTTAGATTAGACCTTATATTACTACAGTTTTGGCCTTTCAATTTGGAACTTCTATCACTATTGTTTTAGGGTATTTTATCTAGGAACATTGGAATCCATGAAGTTTAATGTCCTACTACAAATACATGATCAATGATCCTGAAATATGGGGAATACATTCCATGATTGACCTGTAACATCCTAAGATTTTGTGATGTACCATGGTGTGTCTAAGGATGATGAGGAGCAGAGATCCTTTCCTGAAAGGAAGATATTCCTTTGGTTAGTAGGTGAAATACCTTATGCATTGTTATCATATTCAAACATAAGTGTATCCACTCTTTTTTAAGGTTCATGGAATATTTTATGGGGAAATATTGGTTTATGGAGAAATAAATTTGAAGATAGGACAACCTAGATTATTGAAACATAGGTGATGTAAGTCATAACACCCAAAGTTTGAGTCGATGAATATGGGATGGGGAAGAGATTCCATGGATGACCCGTAGCCCCATGAGGTTATAGGTTCTTCTATAGTGTTTCCAAGGATCACATGGTTCATATTTTCTATCCTACAAGGATGATATTCCATTATTTGGTAGGTAAGATCCCTTATGCATTGATAACATTGTCAAGAAAAGGTGATATCCACTTTGTTACAAGGGCCTTTAAGGATTTATAATGGCTTATAATCATGATTTTGAGTTTGGGTATAGAATAAATCCATCCTGGAAGGGTTCTAGAACCCAATCGAAGTTCATCTCATTTATATGAAAATTGATCCCAACACCATGTAGTTTTGAATCTAGAGATGTGTACATAAATAGTATTGGAAGGGAGTACTGCAATCTTTCTTTGAAAAAGGATACACAAAATTATGAAATAATGAAAAGGAAGTGGAATCATCTTGGATAGTCTAGTATTAGTATTGTAAATCTTTCTCCAAAGTTCTCATGTCAGGAGAACAATATGGGAAAATTATCCCAAGAATATAATAGAACACGTTGAGGTGTTGAGTTATGAAATGACGATGTTGGGGCTCACAAGGGTTAGAAATCCATTTTTCAGAGTGATGCATTTGGTTGTTGACTATAGGCACATATGCAGGTTCCATATTCATACATGAATCATTAAACAAAGGGTCCCTTAAAGAAACTTATCCTTCTTCAAGGGATAGTTATGGTTAATGGTGATATGAGGATCTCAAATTATGAAGTTTGATTTGTGCATAGTTTGAAATCAATGAAAGGTTCGATCACCCTAAAAGGGGTACCACCACATAGAGAATATATTCTATTGGAAAACAGATTTGAAAAATCATTAATCAATTTATTCTCTAAAATAGGGGATATAGTGGGAATACCATTTATTTTTCCATAGATACATTTTAGACCCTTTCATATTTACACCTTATATATTATAACACTAATTTTTTCATTAAACTCTAGAGATGAAGAATCAAGAGACTGATGAGTTTAATTTTTCTCTGGCTGACCATAGCGTGTTTTCTACCTGATAGGTTTTTTTTTCTTTTTCACGAGAAGTGTAAGGTATTTCAATTTGTAGCATTAAGGGAGAGATTTTAAACTCATAATACTTTTAAAATTGTGTATGAAATTTTAGGTCATGATGTATATAGACCTAATATGTAGAATGATACACAGCATCCCACATAAGAAACCTTTATTCAACAGTACGCTGGCATCCTACTGAGTAGGAGGTGAAAAGGTTTCATGTAACAAATCAAGGTTCTCAATTAATGAGAAATGATATGGTATAATCATACCTATGATGGTCCACAAAACATTGAGGTAATAATTTATACAATGGCGATATCAGGGCTCACAAGGATATGAAATCCCCTTTTTAGAGTGATTCATTTGGTTAATGACCATAGCCACATATGAAAGAGCCATAGTCTTATATGCATTATCAAACAAAGGGTTTCTTGAAGACTTGTATCATTTTCCATGGACTATGAAATCCATGAAAAAACATGAGGTGCACACAATATGGAGTGTGATTTTTAATTGAGGTTCATAAAATATAGTGGAAGAACCTCGTACTCTAGATGATCATTGTAAGGCTCTTGTGGTAATTTGATGAGGGATGATAATGGATGATGGATTACATAGTTTAGCATCATGTTTATGGTACATACATGCTTCTTATTTGTTTTAACATCTAGTAGTAGATAAATATTCCTTTTAATATCACATCAAGCATTAAGGATGTATTTGTGTGAAATTTTAATGTCTTGTGACCACGATATATTCCTTATAGTTTAAACATCATGTGGTAAGAATGGTTTTCTTTCATTTGTAATCATCTTGTAGTAAGTTAATTGGATCCAATGTTAACAATTATTCTAGATTTATTATATGAAAATGTAGGTTGAAAATAGATCTGACTCATATGTGGGTAGAGTTTTCTTGTATGGATCATATCCTATGTAGTTGGGTTGAATGATTTATCTATTTTTTGTAGATGGGACAAGTGTTGGAGATCCAGGAATCAATATGTATTATACGAAGATAGGAATCAAGGAACATGTTATTCTTAAATTGGAAACTCTCTACACAGTTATAATCATTACATATATGAGGGAATTGATTATGTTGATTATTGTATCTAGGCATATTATTTGATATTTGGGTGTCACAATATATTCTATGATGATAAGAATCAATCCACACATATTTCATGAGGAACAGTGCATTTTTACATCATGCAGAAATGATATGAAATTCTAGAATTAAATAAATGTGTTACAGTAGGACCCAATGATAGAAATTTGGGAATCACTAGGCATCCGATGGTAATATAAATCATTACACACCTAGTTTTTGAAATAGTATCTTCCAAAACATGTCTAACCAATACAAATAGATTGGAAATTTATGATTATTTGTTGTGACTGGACCCATTGGAAGAGAATTTGGCATCACTGCGTATCATGTAATGTCTGTAATAATGTCACTTGATGTTCATAGATGAAGTTGTGGTATGATACCAACATAAAAAATAGTGGTCCTCTTGGTATAGTTCCATAAAAATGTGTAATTTAATTTCATGCGAAGGGTATTAACTATGAATTTCAACATCTTGTAGTGAGGACTCATGGAATGTCTTTTAAGGACATTCATTCAGGACCATGATGAACCTGTTAGATTTTTCTATTCCTTATTCATTTGGGGTGGACTTTAATGAGATTCCAATGATCACGTGAGATATGATTGCTATGAGAAACAAGGAATTGTAATGGTTCCGATTTCCATGAAAAGGCCATTAGGTATTGGAAAGGGAAAATTTTTATGATGTGGTTTCTGGACAAAATGTAGGACCAAGGCATCCCTACATACCACATTGAAATGAAAATCAATACATATATAGTTCATGAGCCCATGTCGTTTAATTTCATGGATATGAGATTAGTCATGATGTTTAACATCATACGGTGATGATTAGCCACTAAATGAGGATAATATTCATTGTTAATGTATATAATATTCATGTGATTTATTATTCATAAACACCATTTTAGTGCATTTTACACTTTGAACATCATTTCACATTATGATTGTAATACCTTCTTAAAATGCACTATTATGTGGTACATTTTTTAACATCATTTAAAGTACCCAATGATTCATCTGATTTTAAGGAATCTAATTATACATTTTTTAATTTGATATTTTTGGAAAATTATCTACACTTAAATATGAACATGTTTGATTCAGGGATCAGTGGAGAATTTAGGGAGGATGATGGAGATATTTGGAAATGAAAGGAAGCAATTCTAGAGAAGGCAGATTGGATACCAGCCCACTGATGAGACTGTGGGGCCCATCATACAGTTCCAATTAATCCCAAATTTCGTGGTATTCTATAATACATTTATAGCAACAAATAATTTTTCAGGAGATAATGCTAATTCGGCCTCCATGGTTGTCATTTAGGCGCCCCAAGTTAATGATACAATTCTGTGCCAGATTATGTGGCCTAGAAAAACAGCCCACTTATTTGATCATATCTCTTAATCCACAACTCCAAATGGGCACAACATTTTCAGCCGGTTAGAAGACATCTGGAGCTCCATTTTCTTCTTCTATGGACCACTCTGATTTGGCCATCTAGAAGGTTATTCAAACGTGTCTGTTTGGTGGATGAAAGATGGCTGCCACATTGGGTCAAATGTTGAAAAGTTCAAATTCCACAAGCTTTCCACCACCTATGGCCTACAAAAATTAATTGAGATGCTTTTTACTGTTGGAGTCTCAACCCAAGGGCTCAAAAATTCATATTTAAGGCAGTGGTGTTGGATGATTTAGGAATTTTTGAGCTTGTTTTCATCTTAATGTTATGCTGCCAATTTCTCTTTGTAATGTTCTTCCTTCACATGTAAGTTGTTTTAATTCATCATTGTTTCTTAATAAACATTCATCCTATGTTATTATTCTGTTATTATCCTTATCACTTTGATACCGTTGGTTCAAGGTGTGAACTTCTTCATACCAAACCTTGTGAGATTATCACACAACGGTGGAGTGATTGTTATTTTATTACGTTTTTTTAACTTCTCCATTTCCTCCCTCATGAGTCTACTTTCCACTTCCATTGAAACCATAGATTCAATGGAGGGCTAAACCACTTATGGGTTGATTCAATGGAGTAGAAAGGGGCTGTATTGTATGTTATTTATCACCTCATTAATGTATAATCACTTCTTTAATTGATATTTTTATTTGATGTTTTTTGAACTCCATCGTCCTTGTTGAATTTAAGGCCACACACTTTAAGTGCTAATACGAACCTTTACCTTGAAGTGATCAAAACATTGATCCTTCAAGTGTATAGGTGATTTTTATTAAAGGGTGTATGCATTAAACTAGTAAGTGATGATGTTGTTTTATCTCCTTAAATGAACCCTTCTCAAATGTAAGAAATTGAAATCATTAAAAAGGAAATACGTCCAATCCTCCCCAAGCGATAACCTAGGATCAACTCATTCGTTTCAGTTGAATTCACATAAGTCTCTCAGAGTTCCTTTAAAATCATGTAAAATCAACCCAAGTTGGCCACTTCATATCGCAAAATAGTCCATAGAATTTACATGTCTATAGGTTACTTTTTAGGTGTCTGTGGATTCGACAGCCCAAGCTAAACTACAAGGACCGTTCTACCTTCATCTCTTGGGTAGATTTGAGCGAGAATCAAATTTTGGCGCCGTTTCCGGGGACCCAAGTAAGTTATCAAAACACCCATTCTATTCTCCCCCATTTCTTCTTTTCTCATCCAAATTCTCTTATCTTGTCCCTTTCTCGTTTTTTTTGGCGCATGTCCGCCTACACCCGCGATCAATCAAACCGTCTAGTTAGGGTGGATAGTCCTGGGGTTGGGGAGTCAAGTACACCAAGGGAATTCATTCAATTAGATCCTAATCTTCCTAATACTCTAGAGTCCAAAATTGTTCCAATTTCAATGGAAGGTCTTCAAAGAAAGAAACTCATAAACCCGGGTGGGATCCAAAATGGAAACCCAAATGAGGTAGCCCCTACCTTGGGGAATGAAATTGATCAAACCATGAATTACTACCTCACACCTTTCTGGACCAATTCACCCTCATGCATTAGACGCAATTCCCTAGGATATTCCAAATATATCTTTAAACCCTATTTCCTAAACCACCTTCCCACATTCCATGGAATGGAGTCTGAGATGCCATACTTGCACATTAAGGAGTTCAATGACATTGTAGAAACTATGTGTCCCCCACATCATCTAGAATCAGCTATGATGAGGCTATTTCCTTTTTCATTAAAGTATCGATCTAAAAATTGGTTAAAAAATTTGAGACCATCGTCCATCAACTCTTGGGACCAACTACAAAGAGAATTCTACAAAAAATACTTTCCCCACCACAAAACAATTGCACTTAAAAAGAGTATTCAAAACATTTTTGAAAAAGAGGGAGAGTCATTCAATGAAACATGGGAGAGGTTCAAAGAAACTCTAAACAAGGTTCCAAACCATGGTTTCTCTATTCCTGAACAAGTGATAATTTTCTATGAAGTGTTGTGTCCGGGGAACAAACAATTCATTAACATGATGTGTAATGGAACCTTTAAAAACAAAGCCCCAAATGGTGCTTACGATTATCTAGAAAGCCTTTCTGAACAAAACCAAACATGGGGAACTTCACCTTATTCTGAAAATCCACAAAGAACTACTAGAATTCATACACTTAGAGAAGAAGAATGCCTTAGGGCTAAACTCATAGCACTCTCTAGGAAGGTTGAAGAGATAGACCTTAGGAAAGTCCATGAAATCCAAACTGTTGACCATGTTTGCACAATTTGTGACAAACATGACCATAAGACAGACAACCACCCAACCATTCCATCCATCAAGGATGTTATCTTATGAGGACCTCTAGTGGAAGTAAATGCCTTGAACTTTCAAAAGCCTCAATACCAAAACAACTTCAATCCTAGGTATAACGACCTCCCAGGCTTCCACTAGAAAGATAAACAACAACCTAGCCAACCACAGGGACAAAATCCTTACCCCCATTAGAACTACCAAACCCATAACCAGTTCCAAACAAAACCTATCCAATACCAACAGCCACTGGTCCATTTTCAACAAACCATCCCACCTCCAAAATATCCCCCTGGGATAAACCAACCTACTCAAGCACCCACCCAAACTGTTCCACAAAGCCTACTAGAACAACTGTGCAATCAAATGGAGAGGATGAACTCAGAAGCCTCTTCCCTAAAACAAGAACTTCAAAACATAAAAACTGGAAAGGCACCCATGCCTACTCAGGCGGTGCCATCCTAAACTTCAAGGGGAGAGTCAAGTTGTGCTCAAACAACTCATGAAAAACTAAAGGATTTGACTATTTTAAGAAGTGGGAAGTCAATTGAGAAACCTAAACAACTAATTCAGAACCCACATGAAGATTCAAACTTGGATAAAAATTCAAATGAACCACAAGATCAGACTGAGGAAACTGATAACATTGCCAAGGAAACAACTCTTCAACAAACAACCCCACAACCTGCACCATTTCTCCAATGCATGAGGGGGAAACCCAAGCCTGAACTGAGTGAAACGTTGAGGGAAATCTTTTCACTAGTCAAGTTGATCATACCCCTTCTCGATGCAATCCAAACCATACCTACCTACTCAAAGTAACATAAGGACTTGTGCACTTTTAAAAGAAAATTTTCACATAAAAACCAAGTCCTTTTGGCTACTAATGTGAGTACCACCATTCAAGGGACCATTCCTCCTAAGTTGAAAGACCCAGGTAGCCCTTACATAAATGTTGAACTAGGAGAGAGCAATGTTTTCAAGGCCTTTTGTGACCTAGGTGCTAGTTTCAATCTCATCCCTTATGCTGTGTACTGCAAGTTAGGACTAGAAGAGCTCCAACCCACATCTGTCACACTTCAGCTTGCTGATCGTAGAATTAGGGTTCAAACGGGGATTTTGAAGGACGTTCTGGTAAAGGTTGAAAACATCATCTACCCTACTGATTTCATTGTCATTGACAACCATCCAAACATAGGAAATAAGGAACAAAACCCAATCATCTGTGGTCTTCCTTTCCTTGCAACAATCAACTCGGTTATCCGAGTCTGAAATGGGAACATGACCATCACCTTTGGGAACATAAGTCTAGACTTTAACATCTATAATGCAAGATCACAAATAGGGGATGACGAGGACATTCATGAAGTAAACATGATAGGAATTATTGATAAGGAATCCATGGAACATCATGGAATATTTGATGAATGTTTAAGTCAAGATGAGATTGATTTCCTTTGTTCACATGAAGGAAGTTTATCTCCTTGGCTTGAATCCTTTCCAAATTTCTCTTATGATGAAGTCTTAGGTCCAACAAGCAGTGAAACCTTTCAAGAGACCACTTTCATGGAGACCACTCCAAATTCCTTCCCTAAATATGATCAATCCAATATAGTAGCTGAAACTTCTACATGTGGGGAATCAATCCTATATAAAACTCTAAAAAAAGAAATTGATATTGATCTAATGTCCCAATCTTCTGCTAAAATTCTGAAACAACCTGATCTTGAATTGAAGGTACTTCCTGCTGCACTAAATTATGCCTTCCTAGGGAAAAATCAAACATATACTATTGTCATTTCTTCTTCTCTTGAAGCCAATCATGAGAGGATGCTTCTAGATGTCCTTAGGAAGCATAAGAAAGCCATTGGTTGGACCCTTTCTGTTATTCCTGGGATTAGCCCACTTATCGGGACTCATAGGATTGTTCTGGAATCTGATTCAAAGCCATGTCGTCAACCTCAATGGCGACTCAATCCTAATCTCATGGAGGTAGTAAGGAAGGAACTTCTGAAATTGTTAAAAACTGGTATCATATATCCCATAGCTGAGAGTGAGTGGGTGATCCCAATCCATGTGGTTCCAAAAGAGGCTGGAATCACAGTGATAACCAATGAGGATGGACAGATTCTTCCAACAAGGGTGAGTAGTGGATGGAGGGTCTGCATTCACTATAGGAAGCTAAACGCATTCACCAAGAAGGGCCATTTCCCATTACCATTCATTGACCAAGTCCTTGAGAGACTGGCAGGTCATGCCTTCTATTGTTTCTTAGATGGGTACTCAGGGTACAATCAAATTGACGTCTCCCTAGAGGATCAAGGGAAGACTACATTAACATGTCCTTTAAGTACCTTTGCCTTCAAATGCATGCCCTTCGAGTTATTCAATGCCCCTGAAACATTCCAGCGGTGCATGATGGGAATCTTCTCAGACATTGTAGGGGATTTTCTAGAGGTCTTCATGGATGACTTCTCTGTGTTTGGGGATATATTTGAGGAATTTCTGAGGAACGTAGATAGAGTCTTGTCAAGATGTGAAGAAAATAATCTAGTCCTAAACTAGGAAAAATGCCATTTTATGGTTAAAGAAGGACTAGTTCTAGGCCATCTGGTCTCAGGTAGGGGGGTTGAAGTTGATAAAGCCAAGGTTGACATCATTCTTCACCTTCCATCACCCAAAACTGTCAAGGAAGTAAGGTCTTTCTTAGAACATGCTGGTTTCTATAGAAGATTCATCAAGGACTTTAGTTCAATCTCTCATCCCCTTTGTGCTCTGCTAGTAAAATATGCTCCATTTGTTTCGACCGAAAGCTGTGAGGGTTCATTCTCAACCCTCAAATCCTCTCTCACCACTCCTCCCATTATGAAATCTCCAAATTGGAACCTTCCTTTCAAACTTATGTGTGATTCCAGTGACTTTTCTGTAGGAGCTGTGTTAGGACAACGTTGTGATAAAACTCTTTATGTCATTGCTTATGCAAGAAAATCCTTAAATGATGCCAAAATAAACTACACCACCACTGAAAAGGAGTTACTTGCTATTGTGTTTGCCTTAGAGAAGTTTAGGTCCTACCTCTTAGGATCCCCCATCACTCTGTTCACTGACCATTCTGCACTAAAATACCTCTTCCAAAAACAAGATGCCAAGGCTAGACTGATTAGCTGGGTCCTTCTCTTACTAGAATTTGACCTCACAATCAAGGATAAAAAGGGTGTTGAAAATGTTTTAGCTAATCACCTCTCTATAATGGAATTCATAGATAACTTCAATCACCTGTCTATGTCTGATTCATTTCCTAATGAATACCTATACTATGTGAGTGGCTGCCCTTGGTATGTCGACATAGCCAATTTCTTAGTTACAGGAGTCATTCCAAAATTCTTAGGGACTCAAGCTTGAAGGAAATTCCTTTCTGATGTTAGACACTATGTGTTTGATGATCCATACCTCTCTAAGTTCTAGCCTGATCATGTCATTAGGAGGTGTGTTCCAAAATCTGAACAAGAGTCCATCCTTAAATTCTGTCATAGTGAGGAATGTGGAGGTCACTTTTCCTCTAAGAAAACATCTGCTAAGATTTCCTCAATGTGGTTTTTTCTGGACCACCATCTCAAGGGACTCCTACACATTTTGTCAAAGCTATACTAGGTGTCAACAAGTAGGGTCTATCACAAAAAGGAATCAAATTCCACTCACTCCCATCTTAGTGGTTGAAATATTTGACTGTTGGGGAATTGACTTCATGGGTCCCTTCCCAAACTCTCAAGGATACCTCTACATACTCTTAGATGTTGATTATGTCTCAAAATGGGTTGAGGACATTCCCACTAAGTCCAATGATCATCAATTTGTGATTTGATTTTTTAAAGAGAACATATTTTCAATATTTGGAATTCTTAGGGCTATAATCAGTGATCGGGGAACCCATTTCTGCAACCGCCCATTCTCTTCACTCATGTCTAAGTATGGAATTTCTCATAAAGTTTCCACTACATACCATCCTCAAACCAATGGTCAATCTGAGTTAGAGAATAGGGAGATTAAGAAAATTCTTGAAAAAACTGTCAACCCCTATAGGAAAGATTGGCCTTAGAAAATATTAGATACTCTTTGGGCCTATAGAACCGCATGTAAAACCATTTTCGGAATTTCCCCATATAGGTTGGTTTATGGTAAAGCATGCCTTTTTCCAGTGGAGATTGAACATAAGGCCTTTTGGGCAATTATGAAAATGGATTATGACCTCTCATTGGACAAAACAAAAAAGAAATTAGATCTCAATGACATGGAGGAACTAAGGATGGAGGCTTATGAAAATTCAAGGATCAATAAAGCTAGAGTTCAAGCCTACCAATATAGGAATATCAAGGTCAAAAAATTTGAACCGGGAAAACATGTGCTCTTGTATAGTTCAAAACTTCATTTACACCCGGGAAAGTTAAGGTCTAGATGGCTAGGTCCTTTCATAGTGCATCATGTATACCCCCATGGGGCAGTAGAGATTCAAGATCCCACATGTGATTACATTTTCAAGGTCAATGGTCAACGGTTAAAACCATTCATTGAATCATTCAATAAACAGGAAATAGCGGTTGAGTTAACTGAGCCAACATATGAACAAGTAAAAAATTGATAGATTTAGGGTCCATGTCGGACTAACGATGTTAAACAAAGCGCTACATGGGAGGCAACCCATGGTTTTCAAGTTTCCTATAATTCTGTTGTTTTAATAAATTTATATTTTAAATAGGATTACTTAATCATTTTTATAAAAAAATACTATTGACCTGTTCTTCTATTATGAGTATGGATGGGTATGAAAGGGGAGCATCGTATTCATCCGTGTCACGTGGTGTTATCCCTGAGTAATATCTTACCCAGAAAATTAAAAGAAGACAATGTATCATTAGTTTGATTAAAAAAATAGAAAATTGGAAAAACCATAAAAATGATGATACTTGGAATTTAATAAGTCGTTGTGTTGTTTGTTTTGTCTGGTTTGTTCTTATTTTTTGCTTAGGTACTATTTTGGGTGATTCATGTTCAATAAAGGAGGTCCCTACATCCCCCAAGAGATCAAAGGACTAATTTGGAGCAGCAAGAACTTCAACTTCAACCACCATGTGATTTCATTCCATGATCCTCAGTTTCAATTTCCTTTTTGAACTTCCATTATCTGCCTCTACTCCTTATAAATTTTCATTTCTTCAAACACTCGGGATAGTGTTGTTTTAAGTTGGGGGGAGACAAAATAAAAAAATGCTTTTGTTTCAAAAAAATTGAATGATTTGAAAAAAAAGTGTAAATGGAAGGAAAAATTCCTTTAACCTTGAAAATGATAATACACATTGCACACTTTGAAACTGAATATCAAATAATTTAGCATTCCCTGATTCTGATTTTAATCCTTGTATAATTTCCTGAGCATAGATTTTGGAGAGTGTGAATGTCCAATGTGATATTTCATCGTCTATATTTTCATCCAAATAAAAAAAAGATCACAATGAACGTCCGTTGGATAGTGGGGTTTTAGTTTGAGTTCATGGGGTCCCCTAAATAAATATCATCGGTTTGGTAATCATTTTAGTTTATTATGAGTATTCAAAAAAATATTTAAAAAAATTTGCGCGTAGAGCAATGAAATGACCTAATGCGTGGCTTTCGGCACTTGGGGATCCTGACTCCATAGTTGTTTGGCCCAGAGTTAGTAATTTTATCTCTATTTTTGGTAATTTGAATTTGTTTTTGACTGAGTTAACTCGAGGTGATGCCTGAGTATGTGGGCTTCACTTGGTGCCCTGAGGTCTTTGATCCTGGGAGTCATCAGCAAAGTCTCTCTACAGGGGTTGACTCTTTTGAGTGCAACTTCAATTACCATGGAAAAATTGCAAAAACAAAAAAAACAAAAAAAATTATAAAAAAATGAATGCTCATCTTAATATTGAAATGTGATTACACCTAGCGCTTCCGTATTTTCCCCCTTGAATAAAGATGAACCCCCGTGTCTATTGTGATGCACAACACATTCTCATACTTAATTGATATTGGATGAAATATGGAAATAAATTTGAACAAAGGAATGGTATCGGGATTGGGATATTCTTATGAAACTATATTGTATTAAAATATTTTGATGGGTTTCATGATTGTTTGGTATAAGGTTTTTTGGTGATCATTTTGTATTAAAAAGTTTTTTGAAAAGGGAATTCGAATTTCATATTGTTGAGATATATTTTCCTCGGGACTAGCAAAAATAAAGTTGGGGGTGTGATTAGCCACTAAATTAGGATAATATTAATTGTTAATATATATAATATTCATGTGATTTATTATTCATAAAAACCATTTTAGTGTATTTTACTCTTCGAATATCATTTCGCATTATGATTGTAATACCTTCTTAAAATGTACTATTATGTGGTGCATTTTTGAAACATCATTTAAAGTACCCAATGATTCATCTAATTTTAAGAAATATAATTATACATATTTTAATTTGATATTTTTGTAAATTGATCTATACTTAAATATGAACATTTTTGATTCAAGGATCATTGGAGAATTCATGGAGTATGATGGAGATATTTGGAAATGAAAGGAAGCAATTCTGGAGAAGGCAGATTGGACACCAGCCCACTGATGAGACTGTGGGGCCCAACATACCGGCCTAATTAATCCCCAAATTCTTGGAATGCTAGAATACATGTATATTAACAAATCCCTCTTCAGGAGCTAATGCTAATTCGGCTTCCATGGTGGTCATTTAGGCTCCCCAAGTAAAAGATACAATTCTGGCCTAGATTCTGCGGTCCGGATAAACATCCCACTAATTTGACCATATATCAGAATAACCAACTCCAAAGGGGCCCACATTTTACAGACGGTTATAAGACAACCGTAGATCCATTTTATTCTTCTATGGACCTCTCTTATTTGGCCATCTAGGAAGACATCCTAACGCGTCTATTTGGTGGATGAAAGCTGGCTGCCACTTCGGGTCAAATGTGGAAAAGTCCAAATTCCACAAGCTTTCCACCACCTATGGCCTACCAAAATTAATTGAGATGATTTGTACTGTTGGAGGCTCGACCCAAGGGCTCGGAAATTCCTATTTAAGGAAGTGTAGTTGGAGGATTTTTGAATCATTGATCTTGTTTTCATCTTAATGTTATGCTGCCAATTTCACTTTGTAATGTTCTTCCTTCACATGAAAGTGGTTTTAATTCATCCAAGTTTCTTAATAAAAGTTCTTCCTATGTTATTATTATGTTCTTATCCTTGTCACTTTGATACCGTTGGTTCAAGGTGTTAACATGTTCATCACAAACCTTGTGAGATTATCACACAACGGTGGAGTGATTGTTATTTTATTGTGTTTTTTTTACTTCTCCATTTCCTCCCTCATGAGTCTACTTTCCGCTTCCATTAAAACCATAGAATCAATGGAGGGATAACCCACTTATGGGTTGATCCAAGGGAGTATCAAGGGGATGGATTGGATGTTATTTATCACCTCATTAATGTATAATCACTTCTTTAATTGGGATTTTTATTTGATGATTTTTAAACTCCATCGTCCTTGTTGAATTTATGGCCACACACTTTAAGTGCTAATACGAACCTTTACCTTGAAGTGCTCAAAACATTGATACTTCATGTGTATAGGTGATTAGTATTAAAGGGTGTATACATTAAACCAGTAATTGATGATGTTGTTTTTTCTTCTTAAATGAACCCATCTCAAATATAAGAAATTAAAATCCTTAAAAAGGAAATACGTCCAATCCACCCTGAGCGATAACCTAAGATCAACTCATTATTTTATATTGAATTCACTTAAGTCACTTATAGTTCCTTTAAACCCATCTAAAATCAAACCATGTTGGCCACTTCATAGCCAAAAACAGTCCATAGAATGTACGTGTCTATAGGTTACTTCTTAGGTCTCTGTGGATTCGACAACCCAAGCTAAACTACAAGGACCGTTCTACCTTCATCTCTTGGGTAAATTTGAGCGAGAATCAGGTGATGATATGGATTACTCAATGTTATAGGGAAGTAAATCAGTGTATAGACCCAAAAATAGAGGTCTGAATGTCACTATGTTTCATTTGATTTCTGGTATAAAGACACACATTGTTATTATAAGGATATAATACCAATGTCGAGGTGAGCCTCGCATAGAGATTAGATAATTTCATCCATTGTTCATATTAATAAAGATCATGTGTAGTGAGTAATCAGTTATATTCTTCAAAACATGTAGTTTATCACTTTCAGGTGGGTAAATTTTCCATGAAACATAACATCATGTGGTCAAGAATAGTTTCGTTCAATTTAACATCATGAATTTTGGATGTTAAACATTGTACATTGTAAATTCTTTCGGCTAGGACTTGGGTCAACTAATATGAATGAAGATCAACATTTTGGGATCAATATAGTTTTACATCACTCTTTTAGGAAGTTCTTCTTATAGTTTATCATCATGTAGTTTTGGAATGTGAGGAAGTGAAGTTTAAAGTCATAATACTGATACTTTAGATATCATGTAGTTTAATATTTTACTTCCAAGATGAGGGGATGTTGATTGAAACATTGGAAATTATTTTATGCGGAACATTTCATTGGTCTGGGGTGTGACATATTCCCCATCCATCATGGCTAGTGAGTAGGTTCTATTGTAGTAGACCACATGTATGATTCAATTCCCTTCCATTTGGGTTCTAGCTTTTGAGGCCCTATTCCTGGTATCATCGGGGTCCTGAGAGGCAATATTAGTTCTCTTTTGAGGAATTATTGGAGGAAACCCATTATATTAAAGGCTCGTGTGATCTGATTATGAAGGAATTTATGGATATGAAATGTACGCAACCTATTCCCATCGTGTAACTACAATTCATCCAGATGCTTTTACAATTAGCAGTCATTCAATAGTTTTCCACAATTGACTATTTGTAGTTAAGGAAGTAAGAATTATATGGGTAAATATACCTCGATCTTGTACAATAATGATTATTAAATTTAGTGTGTATTAGTATACATCATGGTATAGTATTCCTATAAAGCATAGAGATTCTTGTCTGTCTCGGTATTCTTATCATTGTTCATCATCTTCAACATTATATTTGATAGAGTCTTGTTAAACACAACTATCATTCTATTTACCAATGCATGATAGTAGTATGAGTGATTGGACTCTATATTGTACATTTATAATATTTTCTTCATGTCTATAGAATATAATTTCTTCTCATTTTTCATCAATATTTTTTGAGGGACTATGAACCTAGTTATTATATGCTACTATACGAAGTTGATGATATTCTTGATTTTGATTTCATTTAATGTATGTACATATCCCATCTGGAGAATAATTTGGTAACAGTAACTATGTGATTGAAATTATTTGTTTTTTTAATGGGAGATATGTCCACAGAACATCCATTCCACAAATGGAAAATCACCAAGAATGTTTAGTTTTACATTAAAATTATTGGGGTTGATGGTTGAAGTTTCCATGGATCTGGTATGCATGAAATTTCCTATTGAATTCCACGTAGTCATTTATCATTGTCTTCCAGGAATATCATGGACTATAGGTTTAGTGGTATAGCCTAGTCCCAGACTAATGAGAATCACAAGACCGTATATGGACTTCTTCCATGATGGTGTTATATATATCTCTACTGTGAATCTATGGAGGAATCTATCAATGCTTTGATTATATAGGCATTTATTCTCATTTAGGCCATCCCACTAGTAAAACATCATTTCACGAAACCTTATCTGTTTATTTATGGGTAGGTCATTCAGGAGAGACCCATTTTGAAGATAAATAATCATGGGATCCATAACTCCATGGGTATATATCATTTTATTATGCAATGTAGAGGTTTTGACCTGATATAATTCATTCAAATTATAGATGATGTTCGATGAAAATATTCTTCAATGTGTGTTAATAAATATTTTTTCCTCCTTTTAAAGGTTTTCTAGGACTATGGATTCATTATCCAGTGCATCCCAAAGGGAATTAAGTGATGGGGGATCATGATTAAATGAATTCACAAAAGAAAATTACTTTATTAGTCCCTTAATATAGCCAGTGAAAGTGGCCAATAATTCCTTTGTGAATGAATACTCACCATTGATCTACTTTATAAGTAGTTCTGAACCTCCTGTTATATTCAGGTAGGCTATCTACAATATTAAGGACAATTCCAATCTATCTACATTGGATTAGTATTCTGTTTCATTTTTTATTCGACCTTCTCAATGTGAGAAAGAGTAGTAAAAAATTTCCTTTTCTATAGAAACAAATAATATCTTAAATCCCAACCGATTGATCTTCAAATTATTCTTCTATTTTTCGATTAGACTTTGAGAGGATGCACCAATATACATCTCCCATGTACAGGGATTGTCGTGGGCATAAAAATCCTCCTTTTATGGGAGTTTAGTGTCTACTATTCTTCTTTACAGGGTGGGGATGTTTCATGACGAAATCTATCAAAGCATGCCCTTTTACTACCTTATGTGACACGAAATCGATGATATATTACTATAGAATAGTCATCCATTAAGCATGAAACTAAGTAATCATGGGGTGGCCATGGATTTACATTATCCTTTCAATTAGATAGAATGGATGGAATTTTTAGTGAAACATGTAATGCCTCATCTTATGTACTATAAAAATGAGCGTGAGGATGTTCTTGTCGATATTCGAGTATCGGGGCTCAGTATCTAGAATTATTCATTTGAGGTAATATATATTATTCCCACTCCATTTATCATATATCTATGTAAGGAGAGAACGTAGTGATCATTCCCTGGTGGCCACATAAAATATGAGTGGCCTCCCTTCAAATGAAGGAATAAGAAGCAGTGGGTGAGGTAGATATATCTTGAGAATTTATTGGGTTTCTTGGTAGTCCTCATCCCTTTGATATGAAATTCCATTGTTTATTATCCTAGTGGAATTGAGATATTTTCTGCACAACTTGGATATTAATCGATGAATGATGGTGATGTTACATTTCTGTCGAATCAATTATTTGATATTTTTGGGGTGACATTGATAAAATAGAACTAATATTTTCTATGATAGCCTCAATTCCATGGTGGAAAATCATAATGTCATAGAACATCTCTAGTGTTACCTAAATTTTTTCATTTTAGTGGATTCAACTTCAAACTATACTGCCACAACTTCTTAATTAATGATGGAAGATATGTGAAGAGATCACATCTATATATAAAGTTGAAAACTAGTTCATCGACAAAACATTTGACTATACTTCCTTGGAATGGATTGATTAAATAAAGTATGGCGCATTGAAAAGTTTTGCCATTATTTTTTATGAAAATGAACATGAACCAAAATAAATGATACATTGGGGTGATCTGAAAAAAATTTCCTCTTCTTATTCAAGGGATATGATTTTTTTATTCTACCATAAATACCTATGCATGATGAATGGATCATCGAATTCAAGAATTGAATTTTTTTGGAGTTTTATGATTGGTAATTTGAATTCTTCCTCTGCGAATTGTTGATTAAGATCTCTCAAAGTGAGGCTGACCTTAATATTCCCATTATTTTTCATAATGAGGACAATTTTAGAAAAACATCTTGGGTATCTCAATTTTTTGAAAAAATTTTATTTGATCATTTTTTTAACATCTTCCTATACATTTGTGTCACAAGTGGGGTGCATCTTCCTTACTTCCTACGTGAATCCTTTATGGTTATTGGGAAAGATGATATAGTGCATAATCACATATGGATTCAATTTAGGAATTTATGTATTATTACAAGAGAACACTTATCAATGTTGCTTCATAAATTTAATGTACAACTCTTTCTACTTGAGGTGAATGGGGGAACTAATCAGTATAGGCTCCATGACTTCCTTTTTTATCCGAGTTACCTACCTGAGCTTATCGATGGTGATAAAGACACCTTCCTTGAATACAATATGTAGTTCCTTAGGCCAGCCCTTCTTATTCCACCTCTGATTAATTGTAGACATTCTCAAATAGATATGGAACTAGGTGTATATCTATAACTATTGAGTCGACTGAGTCCAAGGTAAAAGACATTATCAACCCCATCTACCAGAGTCATTGTAGAGAGATTCCATAGATGATTGTGTTTACACTATCACTGGGGACGAGAAGGGTTTGGACTACTAGTTCTTGATGTATTACCTCAACAAGATTTATGGGGATAAAATAGTTATTCTTGATCACACTTTAGGGATTTAGAGGGTTATTATCCATTCCATGGGAGGTGCAACCAGTATATCATCATCCACTATTGGTTTTTTTTCCTCCTAATTTTTGGAAACATGATTCATAAATTGTGGCTTTTCAATTATGAAAGGGGGTGTTGTCACCATGTATTATATTGGCCTTTTAATCAATGAGGGTTTTTCATACATTTATTGAATGTTAATGGTACCACCATGTAACTATAGAGGCAGTTTATTTCAAATAATAAATTGTATACGATGTCTTCTAGGATAACCATAAACCGAGTATCACATGTTATATCCTCAAAATCAACATTGAGTATGATCTTCTGGAGATGAATTTTCTCTTCCATATCATACCCCTAAATGGTCACCATTTTTGCGACAAATCCCCTTCTCTATATCTTAATCATCATAGGTAAAAAAATTATATGATACTGTTTCGGTGCGGATGTGCGTCGGGTTACGTTGTTCCGCCAGGACGCATTCGCGCGTGCACCCGTCAACCCGAGGGGATGGGCGCGCGGCTTGTGGTCCCGCAGTCCCGCTTTCCAAAGGCGGGCGGCATCCGTCCCTTATTCAGGGGCGTCTGCTCCTTGATCGAAACCGGGATGATGGGATGTCGGCTCCTCCTTCCTTGGACGTCTCCTCGGAACTCGTCGCCTAATCTGGGTCTCCCTCATAGATTTAAGACATGCTCGTGAATCTCGTTCCCGGCGCCATATCTTCATGGACACCGGTTAATTACGCTGCTTCCGCCCGGACGCTCCAAGGAGTCCGGTCGGGGCAGCAACCTGCAGTGAGAAGGCCGGGTGGCTCTGGGTGCTGGGGGCGTGTCGTAACACTGCGGCTCTGCACGTCTGTCTTTCGTCCCTAATAGGGCTTCTCGAAGGCATGATGACCTGAGGCATCCCGCACCGGGTGCGGGGAACTGTGTCACCCGAGGTTTTCCTCGGCTTCCCATGTTTAACACGGGGTATTCCGCGAGTTTAACGTCCAGCGGGGACGGCATCGGACCGATCAACACGAAGAGTGGATTAGATGACAGAACCCCTTGCGGGGAACCTCCGACGCTGGGGCCAGCGCATGGGCGGCTTCCCAAGTGATGTGGAGTGGAGAGAAGTGGCATGACCCCACCGGGATGTGGCGGCCTGGGTAAGGATCAGGATGGATGATGGAGTGAAGATCTTGGACCCCATAGGGGCTTCCTACGTACCGCGCGTTAGCACGGATCAAAGTCGACATAGTTCGGGTATACAGTTTAACGTCATGCTGGACGTCGGCAAGCCGACTCACGAAGGGGTCGAGGCCGCCGGGCGGAGGATTGAACCGAACCACCTCGCACAGAGGGGGATGGAACGGCCGGGTGGATCACAGTTTCACGTCATGCTGGACGATAAAAGGAGAGATGGAAAAAGGGGCTGTGGGGAGGCACAGTGGAGATACACACGGGCAGTCTCCCACAGGGGCGGATTCATAGGTGAATCGACGCAAGCGTGAACCCTGGAGGGGTCCACTGATGGACGAACCGACGTGAATACGACCGGGATGACCAGGTGGTGGGCTTGAACCTCAGGGAGGTTTCCTACGTACCCTGTTTAGAAGACAGAGATCAAAGTCCACGTAGTTCATTCTGTCAGGACTTACGCACTTGAGGCAGCCCGAATGCGGCAAAACTCAGTTGGAAGGGACTTGGACCGAAAGTAGGAGACACCTCGATCCCAGTCACACCCTCTACTGGCTTCGGCAGTGGGGAGGCGCAATGGAGATACACATGTGCAGCCCCCCACAAGAAACTAGGGGTTTGTAATACCCTACCCCCCGTGGGGAAAAGCCGCTCCCATTAAATCGTCCCTAAAGAGGGGCAATCCCGACATCCCTGCAGAGACGAGCGGGTGGGGGCCACATCCAAACCGAGGGGGGACCCTGCGTGCGAGGCACGAGATCAGGTGATGCGGACGGTTTAGCATCTTGCCAGACGAAGTACAGTTTAACGTCGTGTGTTAAGGACGAAGCGGACGGTTTAACGTCTTGCCGGACGAAGTACAGTTTAACGTCGTGTGTTGAGGACGAAGGTGCTTCGCGGTTTAACGTCTTGCAGCGCGGACGATAGGGGCTAGGCAGTTTAGCGTCGTGCAGCTTGGACGTGGTGCAGTTTAACGTCATGCGGGACGAATGTGCAGTTTAACGTCATGCTGGACATAGGTGCAGTTTAACGTCATGCTGGACATATGTGCAGTTTAACGTCATGCTGGACGTATGTGCAGTTTAACGTCATGCTGGACATATGTGCAGTTTAACGTCATGCGGGATGAATGTGCAGTTTAACTTCATGCTGGACATATGTGCAGTTTAACGTCATGCTGGATATGTGTTGCCGCCGATGGGTCCGTGTCACTTCGCGCAAGCCTGGAGGGCCGCACGGAAAGACAACGCACGGTGCGGGCACCCAGGACGAAGATCATCGGGCGCCACACAGGCGGGTACCCTCAGGGGGTCAAGGGGGGCGACCCTGGAGGATTGCGCGCAAAAGAGAAGCCTTGCGCGCAAAACAGCAGGTCGGCGCGCAAAATGGCGGGCTGGCGCGCAATCGGGCCAGCCCTTTGCGCGCGGATGATTGAGATTGCGCGCACCGGGCTTCGGACAGCTCGCGGGGGCAACGGCTCATTCTCTAACGAACGACCACTTTGAAGATGGGGGGTGCGTGCAATCGGGCTGGATTGCGCGCACCCGGGGGCAATTGCACGCAAGAGGCTTCTTTTGCGCGCAAAGGCCTTCGGGTTAAGGATTTATTCAAAGGAAAGGAGCCAAGGGGATTGCGCGCGAAGGCGAACCCCAAGGCTCTATTGCGCGAAAGAAAGGAGGTAACCTGAAGATCGGCATTGCGCGCGGAAGGTGTTGGATTGCGAGAACGAGCGACGCTTCGGATTCTGGCAAACTTCAAAACGTCGGGGGTCGCCTTATATTTATAGGCAACCCCGGGCGCGGAATCCGGTCTCGGGCGCGGGATTCCCTTCGCGGGCGCGGAATCAGGACCCGTCGCGCAAGGGAGCCGCGCAGGCCACGGGCGCGCAAAATAGCGCGCCGGCCCAGTGCATTGCGCGCATCCCGGGAGGATTGCGCGCCGAGACTCAACTTTGCGCGCGGGCCTCTGAAATTTCACGCAAGTCCTTCGGGCCTTCCGGAACGTGCCTCTGACTCCAAATATCACTTCGCTTTCCGCATCCGGAGCTTTGTTTGGGAACAACGGACTTTTCCGGCGTCTACAAAAGCCCCCCCTCGGAATCTGATCAGCGAGAGGTCGCAACGATCGGGTTCCGAGGGAGACGCCGGAATGCCGCAGTCCTGGGCTGCGCGGGACGTAGGCGCGCAAAAAGGGGCGCCAGGCGCGCAATTCGCAGCCGCGGTCGCGCAATCGAGCGTTCCGCACGGCGCGGAATCCCGGCCTCATCTATAAATAGGGGTCCAGGGTTCCGTGTTCCGTACACAGGCCTTCCGCGCGATAAGCTTCAACGCTCTCGTGCGCGAAATTGCCTCTTCCGGTCGCGAAATTCGCCCGATCGGCGCGCAAAACCATCCGGAATTCGCCTGTCTTTGCGCGAAAACCTGGAACTTTGCGCGACATTCTTCCCAATTGGGCGCCGTCCACTTGGATTGCGCGCCAACCTTCAAACTTCTCTACCAACCTCGTCCGATCCCGCACGCTTCATCCCTTAACCCGCACGACTCCCGAGACTTCTGAGATGGCCGCGCATCAAGGAAATGAGGGGGATGCCGCCACTCGCAGAGCTGAGATGGCGACGAACGAGGAGGTTTACGGAGCCAAGGATATTGTTTCCAACAATCAATCCCTGTTCGACTTGCTGACGCCGGCCCAGAAGACATATCCACTGTCGGACAACCTGCCGCTCTGGAACTTCGGCATCCTAGATGAGGTTCCGGTGCCAGGGTTCGAGGTTGATGCGCCACGGACCTGGGTGACTCGGGAGGACGAGCTTCCCCTCTATAACATCACCAAAAATGGGCATCCTGCCAGGTAGACTAGGCACTTGGACGTCTATGTCCTAAACCCGAGGACGCGAACCATTGACGGGGGTGAGCCTACTGCGGAGAATTCTCCAGCCCTCTACACGGGCACATATCGCCAGAGTGTCACTGACGACACCAAGGGCTGGCTGAAAGACTGGGACTTGCGGTCTGGGGGCAATTTCACCAGTGAGTGGGCCTGGGCGTTCTGGGTACGCCACACTTGCGATCACTTCGCAGAGGAGCTGCGGTACATCGGCCTGTTTGAGGCGGTGTGGACGTCGCGGTTCCACTTCTACCAGCAGTCCGAGCTCGGGCCGGAGCTGTTCACCCGCTGGTCTCCGGATACCAACACCTTCCATCTTCACCATGGGGAGGTCGGCATCGGTCTCTGGGACATCCACTGCATCGGAGGTATCCCGCTGGAGGGCTACCAATACGACGAGTTCCTGCCCCCGAAGAACACCTGGGGTGATAGGTCACGGACTCCCATCCTGACGTGGCATCTGCTGGACCTGGCTACAGAGCTGCTCGGGGTCAAGGACTTCCAGAAGGACATAGCCTACAAGGAGTGGTTCGGCCAGTTCTTGGAGCATGACCCAGCGGTCAAGATTCCAGGCAGGGGGAAGCGGTGCCCGACCGCAGCTCAGAGGAGCCGGAACGGGTCGTACTTGCGGGTCCTGGAGACGGGCGACTACCGCTCATGGGGGTACCGCGTCATCGAGTCCCGGGACCCAAATGTCCGGTATGCGGCGTTCCTGGCCGCCTTTCTGAGTGGGTGGCTCCTGCCAGTGCGGGACGCGAGAATGGGCGTTCGCCCGGCGACACTGGCGGTGGCGGGCGCTATGGCCGCCAACAAAAGATACAACATCGGGGTCCCAGTGATGGCGAGGCTGTATGCCATCCTGGGACGCATCTCACGAGGGGGGTCGCCACGAAGGATTTGTGGGCCCTTTCAGTTCTTCCACGGCTGGGTGGATGCTCACCTCGGTGGGTACACGTTTCCGAACGCCATCATTCCTCCGGGAAACAGCCTGCGACCCTCCCTGCTGAACATCGCGGGGGTCGCTCCGATGACCCTAAGTGAGGAGGGCGTGAGGATTCGGATTGGCAATCATGCCAATTTCAACTTCAGTCCGTTCCCCACTCCCGTCGGCCAGATGATCGACAACGGGCAGGGTCCGCTGGAGCAGCATGAATACTTCCTGAACATGTGGGGCGGGGTGCTCGTGGCTCGGATCGACGGGAAGGTGATCTGCGAGCCTTACGTGCCAACCCGGTTCGCCAGGCAGTTCGGGTGCCTTCAACAGATGCCGAAGAGGGTATTCACTGCTGTCCGGGAGGAGACGAACCCTTGCGTCCTTCGCCAGATGTGGCTGATGTTTGCCTCTTTCGTCTCTGGTGACGTCATCACTCTCCCTCCTTCCGGGGTTGACGCAGGCTTGGCAACCGAGTACGCCGAACACTGGGCCATCGCGTACCCCGAGGGGCTTCTACGGAAGCCAGTTCGGCGGCTCGAGGTCACCCGTGCGGAGACCGGGCGTCAAGGAAGGAGGCGAGGCGCCGCCACACGGGGGAGAACGGAGGCGCGCCAAGCAGCGGAGCCTGCGCGAGTAGGGACTTCGGCGGCGGGCACATCGCAGGCTGCCGCTACGACCTCGGCGCCCAGAGAGGGGGCACACGCAGTGGTCGAAGAGCGGCCCGGGAAGCAGGTGAGACGTCTGCTCGAACCCTCCCACGATGCAGTCTTCCCGGCGCTGTGGTCGGCCTGGATGACCCTGCGGCAGTCACTGGGGACCGACGCCATCTGGCGAAAGATTCTCAGAGAAGGAATCCATCTGCCAGAGGTCGGGCGCCTCCATATTGCCGACAGGGTGGACTTCAACCGGCAGTATGCGTATCTGACGGCCATGGACGATTACGCGCGCCAACGTGGTCAGCGTGCGGAGCCATCCCTTCTGGTGAAGGTGATGCTCGGTCTAGAGCCCGCTCCAGAACAGATGCCGCCGGAAGAAGACGACAGTAACAACGACTCCGAGGAAGAGGAGGAGATGGGGGAGGATGAAGGCTCCGAGGGAAGATCCCATCAGGGGAGTCCGCGGGAGAGCGGAGAGGTGGCCGGCTCTGACAATGTTGATGTCACCGAGCTCCTCGAGGTCCGCTTCTATCCCTACTCAATCTGCTTCATCCATTCTCTTATGCAGCTTCTAACCCATATCTCCATTTTTCTCAGGAGCGCACTAATGTTGGTCAGGCGTCCTCAGCGGGAGTAGGAGGGGCGCCAACAGGACAAGGCGAGGGCCAGGCACCCATTGTCGAATTGACAGGCGCGGAAGGGCCCCCTGCTGCAACTGTTCCTGCGGCGGCCGGGATAGCGGAAGATGACGCTCTGAACTCCCGTAAGTCCCCTTGCTTCTCCTTGCTTTACTGCTGGTGCTTTCCATTGACGATCCGTGACTAACCATGGCATGCCCCGCGCAGTGATCTCAACACTGGAGGCCCGTCGGGTTGCCGAACCCGGGCCATCTACGAGTGGACCAGTGGTGGACATGCCGCCTGCTCCGGAACAGACTTCCCAAACCGAGTCGGCCCCACCAACTGCTGATCAGGGGGCTGCGGACGCCGGCGGTGCTGACATCGGAGAGAGGTCGGGGGCTGACGAGGGTGTCAGCGCCGCTGGGGAGAGAGAAGAAGGTCGCCCAGATGTTGGGGAACCTATCCCTCATGAGGATCTCCCAGGGGCGGACCCTGCAGCAGACCTGTTGGCTGCCTTCCCTGCCTACCGGCCTGCCGACCCCGAGGAGATGGACGACTCGGACACGGAGGCGGTCGAGGAGAGCCGGATAACGCGCCGCAGGGGGTGGAAGTGCATCCAGCGCTTCCTCAAGCGAGACCCATCGGAGTGGCTGGGGCGCGTGGGATCACTTCAAACCTGGCTGCGCTTCCTGTGTGCCGGGGGAGCTGATGCTCAACGCCTCCATCTGACGGTCCGTGATTTCATGGCCGAAAAGATGCGCGAGAGCTGCCGGCGTGCCGACGTCACACAAAGTCGGGACATGTCGGAGAGCACGCGGGCGCTCCTCGCGGCGGAACAGGAAGTCCGGCGCCTCGAAGGGCAGGCGGAAGAGAAGGAGGCCTTCGTCGCAACGTGTACCGAGCTTGTGGAGCAACTAGCAGCCCAGCTGGTTGACGCCCAGGTACAGCTGACGAAGGCGGGCCAATAGATGGTCACAATTCAGGTCGAGCGGGAGCGTGCACAGGCCAGAATCGACGAACTGCGTGCTGCGACCACCGACGAGGAGAGGGCACGCAGAGAGCGAGAAGCAGCTCTGGAGGCCACCAGCCAAATGGTAGCGGCATTAGAAAGACTCATTCAGCACGCTAATCCCTAAGGGCTTTGTTTTTCCGTTCCCAAAACATTTGCTTCCGCTACTTTGATCCATTTGTATGAATCAATATATTTATCTGCATCTTTTGGCTTAACATGCTCAACCACAATTCACTATCTTGCGGGAGCGTTAACCAAGCATCAGGCATCCATAGTTGGGCCTGGATTGCTGGAGAAAAGAGGGAGGTCATTCCTAGGAAAGGAGACCTCAAGCCTAATCAATGTATCATCCCCCCAACTTGTTCCAACACACGAGCGGGACAATGCTAGGGGCGTTGAGATTTTATCCGAACATAGGGAAATGAGAAAGGGTGAATCGCGTGTCCCGAATCCAGACATCCACAACGGTCGGCCTTCCAGGAAATGCCCAAGACGGTAGGCGGACAGTGGATCGACCATAACAACTGCAATAGACGGACCGAAGGTCATCATTCATATTGCAGGAGGCGGACCACATGTCATCACGAATACCGCTTTGGGGTTCCTTCAGACACAAGGGTGGAAATCCAGATCAACAGGGCATGCGAGGCGTGGGGCGAAGTGACGATTGTTCGGACAGAATCCAACGCTCTCAGAATTGCGCCACCGTGGGGAAAGCGTATTAGGCGGATGCACTAATCTGGCCGTGAATCACCCCAATTCTCAGACAGCACCTCTTTGACGAGGAAACCGTCACTTCCCATCATTGCAATGGGGCATCCCGAGCTGAATCGGGGAGAATATCACAACTGCACCACTCTACCCGAAGTCAGGCCAGACGGCCGGCGACGAGGAGGGGCGGGACTTAGCGATCCCTGAGGCTGGACCCGAGTCGAAATGCTCGGGCGTTCCTACGTACTCCATCAGGCTGGAGATCAAGCCATACGTAGTTCTTGAGAGTGCAGTTTAACGTCATGCAGGACGCAGAACCCCGTTTGGGGAGATCTTAGTTTAAGGTCTTTAGAGCTCGGACCATAAGGGGAGATCTTAGTTTAAGGTCTTAGAGCTCAGACCATAAGGGGAGATCTTAGTTTAAGGTCTTTAGAGCTCGGACCATAAGGAGAGATCTTAGTTTAAGGTCTTTAGAGCTCGGACCATAAGGAGAGATCTTAGTTTAAGGTCTTAGAGCACGGACCATAAGGGGAGATCTTAGTTTAAGGTCTTAGAGCTCGGACCATAAGGGGAGATCTTAGTTTAAGGTCTTAGAGCTCGGACCATAAGGAGAGATCTTAGTTTAAGGTCTTTAGAGCTCGGACCATAAGGGCCTCAATGTAAGCCACATCGTGGTCCTATCCCCTGGGTATGCGAAGATGCACTGAGGGATAGTGTCAAGAGTGTTGAGGTTTCGCCTGGTCAGAATGGGAGGTGGAAAATGTGAATCATGCGGCCATTCACTCAAGGACTGGGGGCACCGGAGTAACGATATGGGAGTACTGCCGACCGTGGCGGAAAAACAGCATCAATATCGCACTAACCGTTGGTGGAATGAGGCAGCAAACGAGCATCGACCGCTCAATCGCAGGATTCATATCGATTTGCTGCCCGAGGCCATTGGGGGTACCGGCCCGAGTCGGTGGGAGAGCACTAAGGCATTGTGTCCGAACCGTTCACGGGGGCTCCACCTAGGGCGTAGACGATGGGTCCGAATGAAAGGGAGCACGAAGCCTGAAAAGTGGAGGAAACCTGACCAAGCGGATCCTGACCCTCCTGGCAATAGACCAGAGTACTCTTGACACCGGTGGACCACTGCAAGGGGTCGGGGAACACGCCTTGAGGGTGACCTGAAGGCGGCGGATTCCCCAGAGAAGGGGGAATATCTAAGAGGTGGGGGGCTGGACCCAAAGTTTCAAACATCCGGGCGTTCCTACGTATCCCATAAGGATGGGAATCAAGCCACACGTAGTTCTTGAAGCGCGGCGCAACACAATCGGGCACCAGCGCGGGGAAGAGTGCGGGTCTGACCCTCGCACATAGAAGAAGCGGCATTTGATATTTCTTGTTTGTCCTTAAAGATGAATGGTTTTTCTTTGTGCAGCGACATGCCTGTGATTGAGAAATCTCTGGCGTCGCCACAATAATCAAGCCACGGAAGGCGTTGATGAATGGCGTGGTTATTAACCAGCGCCCAACATGAGTGTCCCCTGAGGAGGACATCACGATGCAGTGCCGTTTCTCGTCGGGCGGCCAAGACGATCACAGTTTACGATCGTGTGGTAGGACCAGACAACACAGTTTAAGGTCGTGTGGTGCGGACCATGGAGGATCCCGCTTATTGCGGTACGGCGGACACGGCGGAGGTGGGAACATACCCAGCCCTGCGGTCATGCACGATTCCAAGGGAAGAGTCTTGGGATCGGGGCCTGCGTATGTCCATCACCCGAGGGGCAGAGATGCTAGCCTCCAGATATACTGGGCCCAGAACGCGATTGTTCGGGTGACTCCTTCCTCCTTATGGGGATGAGGGTCCAGCTACGCATGGCCCTTAGGGAGGACATCCGCATATATCCTTGGTGCTCAGATCATGGGAGCCTCGAACGACATCATTACCCTGGTTGGTCTGCCTAACGTGTAGAGGTGTACTGAAGGTCAGTATGAAGAGAGTGTCGAGATTCCACTACAACGCGCAAAGGCGGAGTGTGATGAGGACTGTGCAACCAATGTTCAGAGCCTGAAAGAGCTGACATGGCGATCAAGGACGTTGCTGACCATATTCGCAACACAACATCTGATCGCGTCAGCCTAAGACGGGGCAAGCAAACGAGCATCGACCGCTCAATCGCAGGATTCATATCGATTTGCGGCCCAAGACCCGCCGGTAAATCAACCCGGAGCGGTAGGAGAGCTCTGAGGCATCGTACCCAAACCGCTAACGAGGATCCCTTTGAGTGAAGGCTCGAACAAGAGGAAGCGCGAGGCCTGACAAGCAACACAGGACTTGTCGGGATTGAATCTGACACTACGAGTCATAGACCGAAGTACCCAAAACGTGTTAACAGATCACCGGGAAGGGTCGGAGGACTCACCCTGAGAGCAACCAAAAGAGGGCAGATCCCCGTGATCAACCAAGAGACGGGGCTGGACCTGAAACACAAGCGTCCAGGCGGTCCTACGTATCCCATAAGGATGGGAATCAAGCCATACGTAGTTCTTGAGAGGCAGTTTAACGTCATGCAGGACGATGAGGGGTGTGAGGTAGTCCTACACACGGGGGAGGCGTACGGCACGGCCAGTAGACCAACGCGAATGAGGACATAATCCCCCACTCGCGCGATACGCCCTGCACAAAAAGGAGGGGAACTTGGTCCAGAGGCCCAACATGGGATAGAGATTCCCGGGAAATGGGGCTGGGCCTGAAACATGAATGTTCAGGCGGTCCTACGTATCCCATAAGGATGGGAATCAAGCCGCACGTAGTTCTCGAGAGGCAGTTTAACGTCATGCGGGACGATGAGGGATAAAAAAGGAAGGGGGGAGCAGAAGGCATCCCCAAACGTGGGGGGGCGTACAGCGTGACGAGCAAACCGACGTGAATGAGGGCATAGCCCCGCGCTCACACCATACGCCGCACACCCGGGGGCAACTGGGCCAAGGGCCAGAGATGGGATGGAAATTCCCGAAGGATGGGGCTGGGCCTGAAACATGAAGGTTCAGGCGGTCCTACGTATCCCATAAGTATGGGAATCAAGCCGCACGTAGTTCTCGAGAGGCAGTTTAACGTCATGCAGGACGAATGCTGAACAGTTTAACGTCTTGTAGCTCGGACGTAGTACAGTTTAACGTCATGTTGGACGAAACACTTGGCAGTTTAACGTCTTGCAGTGCGGACGATATGCTAGGCAGTTTAACGTCGTGCAGCTTGGACGTATGCAGTTTATCGTCGTGCAGGACGAATGTGCAGTTTAACATCATGCTGGACAAATGTGCAGTTTAACGTCATGCTGGACGTATGCTGAACAGTTTAACGTCTTGTAGCTTGGACGAATGGTGCTTGGCAGTTTAACGTCTTGCCGCGCGGACGTATGCAGTTTAACGTCGTGCAGGACGTTGGCACACTCAGACAAAGTACTGCTTGAGGAACCTAGCGTTGGTGGGAGGAGTGACATGCTCACCATCCATAGTCGCTAGGGAGTACGCGCCATTGGGATAGACCTTGTGGACAACAAAAGGTCCCTCCCACTTGGGCTCCAACTTGGGCGGCTTCCTGCCGGGGATCATCGGTGCTCTTAGGGCTAGCACTAGATCACCCTGCAGGAAGGAGCGGAGGCGAACCTTCTTATTGAAAGCTCGAGCCATTCTGCTTTGATGCCTCTCCATGTTGTGCAAAGCGCGAAGTCTATTCTCATCCAGTGCTTCCAACTCGACTAGACGGGCTTCAGAAACTCTGTCCGGCGCTTGCTGGTCGTAGACCGCAGTGCGCAAGGACGGCAACTGGATCTCAATGGGCAGGACGGCCTCAGCTCCATACACCAGGGAATAAGGGGTCATCTGGGTGGAATTGCGAGTCGTCGTCTGATAAGCCCAGAGGGCGTTGGGGAGCTTGTCCGGCCAACTCTTCTTGTTCTGACCAACCATCTTTTGCAGAATGTTAGAGAGGGTTTTGTTAAACGCCTCGATCTGTCCATTCGCCTGCGCATGATAGCGAGATGTATGGTTTGAGCGAATGTTATACGTGGCGTACAACTTCTTCAACTCGGCTACTCGGAAATTGGTTCCGTTTTCCGTGAGGATAGCGTGAGCCACTCCAAATCGATGAATGATGTTGGAGGTCACGAAGTCAGCGATCGAACAGGATTTGACCTCTCTGAGCGGAATCGCCTCTGCCCATTTGGAGAAAAAGTCCGTGGCGGTCAGAATGAACCGGCACTGGCGAGATGTCGCCGGAGGGTAGGGTCCCACAACGTCCATCCCCCAGACTGCAAAGGGCCAAGAATACCTGGTGGTATGGAGAGGCTCCGGCGGCCGATACACAAAGTTCGCATGAACCTGGCACGCATGGCACCTCCTGGCATACTCGATGCAGTCATGGATCATGGAGGGCCAGAAGTATCCCAACCTCCGAATCTGGTGGGACAGCTTCGGTTCAGTTTGGTGGGCGCCACATGAACCAGCATGAACCTCTTGCATGACTCGTGGGATCTCAACTCCCTGAAGGCAACGGAGGAGAACACCATCAAACCCGCGTTTGTAGAGGATCTGCTCTAGGCCGGGACTGCTCTGGAGGACGAACTGCGATGCGCGGCGTCGAACTCGCTCACGCTCGGCCCGATCCGATGGAAGAATCCCATGTTGGAGGTACTCAACCAAAGGCGTCCTCCAATCAGGGGCTGATCCGACTGTCATATCTGGGGTACTCGGGGCTCCGAGCATAGGGGCAACCGTGGTGAGATTACTTACCAACGGGCCGCGATCTTCTTCCGGGATAACGGGAGCGATGAGCCTGCGGCGCGTCACGCGGACGATCAGGTTGTCCTGTTCAGGCTCTGCAAGTGACGCAGCAAGGCTGGCCAAAGCATCTGCTCGACCGTTCTGCGACCGGGGAATATGGACAATTTCTGGCCGAGAAGGGAATCGAGCCATCAGAAGGAGGGTGCACTCCAGCAATGGCACAAGTTCCGGCTTCCTGACAACATAGTCGCCATTGATCTGCTTAACGACCAGCTCGGAGTCCCCTTTCATGCACAGATGGGGCACGTCGATCTCGAGAGCCAACTCGAGGCCGGTGATGAGGGCATGGTATTCCGCCTCATTGTTGGTACAGCCCTCTGACAACAGGAACGAGTATGGCAGCACGGCTCGCTCCGGGGTAATGAAGACGATGCCCAAGCCCACTCTGTTGAGCTTAGGATTATCGAGTCTTCTACCGGTGGGGCTCCGGGAGGCACCGTCAAAGTGCATCTGCCAGCATGGATTGGCTCGATCAACCGAGAGAATGGTCTCATCAGGAAAGCCTAGATCCATCGGCTGATCCGCGAAGGTCTGGTGAGCTGCCAGAATGTCTGCCAATGCTTGCCCTTTGATGGCCTTCTGAGACACATACCTGATGTCGAACTGTTGGAGAATCACAGCCCACCGCGCTAGACGGCCAGTCAACATAGGTCGGCTCAGGATATATTTCAACGGGTCTACCCGAGAAACCAACTGTACCTCATGGTGCTGCAAGTAGTGCCGTAGTTTCTGTACGGCAAATACGAGCGCCAGGCAGATCTTCTCGATGGGGGAATACCTAACTTCCGCATCGAGGAGCATGCGACTGAGGTAATAGAGGCTATTCTCCATTCCCTCGTTGTTCTTCTGGGTGAGAAGGGCACCCAGGGACCGTTCCAGGGCGGTCACATAGAGGACCAGCGGCTTCCCGGATACAGGCGGCATCAGGACCGAAGGTTGAAGCAGGTACTGCTTGATTTCCTCGAAAGCGGTCTGACACTCTTTATCCCATACATAGGTGGCACCTTTCTTCATGAGCCGAGAAAAGGGCTTACACTTGCCGGCCATATTCGCGATGAATCGGCGTATATAGGCTAAGTGGCCTTGGAACCCTTGCAGTTCCCGGATGGTACCTGGGGGAGGCATCTGGCTAATCGCCCTGATTTTCTCTGGGTCGATCTCAATACCCCGGTATCTTACCACAAATCCAAGGAACTTTCCGGAGGTGACCCCAAAGGCACACTTCAACGGGTTCATCTTCAGGCAGCGAGACCGGAGGAAGCCGAACAATTTCTCAAGATCTTTGAGATGGTCCTGACGCTGGCGCGATTTGACAACCAAGTCGTCGACGTAGCATTCCACCAGTGTGCCGAGGATTGGCTTGAATATGCGGTGCATCGCCCGTTGATAGGTGGCACCTGCATTCTTCAGGCCGAAAGGCATGACCCGGTAGCAAAAGGTACCTTGGGGGGCCCTGAAGGCAGTGAACTCCTCATCCTCAGGGGCCATCCGAATTTGGTTATATTCGGAGTATCCATCCATGAAGGAGAGGGCTTGGAACCCTGCCGTAGCGTCAATCAACAGCTCTGTCACTGGAAGGGGAAAATCATCCTTCGGACAGTGGCGGTTGAGATCGCGGAAGTCGATGCAGACTCTAATCTGCCCGTTCTTCTTCCTGACCGGCACAATGTTGGCCAGCCATTTGGGGTATTGAACTTCCCTCACGAAGTTGGCTTTGATAAGCTTGTCAACTTCGGCCTCGACCATGGAACTGTGAGACGGGTGCATCTTCCTGGGAGGCTGCTTGAACCCGCGATGGTTCGCCGGGAGACCAAGGCGGTGGACGGATACCTGAGGATCTAGCCCTGGCATCTCATCATAGCCCCAAGCGAACACATCACGATGCTACCTGAGAAAGTCCACGTACTGCTGCCGCTCCTCAGAGGGCATGGCGGCACTGACCAATGTGGGTCTTGGATCGGCCTCGGTTCCAAGGTTCACCTGTATTAACTCATCGACCGTGGCGGGGACGCCCTCCTCAAAGGCTGGGGGTGCGTCTTCCACGTCCTCTCCACTCGGGGAGGGATCGTCCAAGGGAGAGACTGCGTTGGAAACTGCATTGGGGCTACCAGATCCTGCTAGGCCACTGGTGCTGGCACGGGTGGTCGCGGTCATCTCATTAGGAGACTCGCGGGCCGTCGAGACCATGGCTACGTCCAACCGTTGAACAGGGAGGACGTAAGCGTCATCCAGACTTGCCCAGGGATCACTTGCAACAGCGACAGGCTCAACCTCACCTGCCAGAATCTGCTTATCCTTGCTCTTGTAATAGTCCGCGTCTAGATAGCGGGCTTCACATGAGGCAAAAGGAGAGGCATCTCCTTGAAGCACGCCTACTCGACCATTAAGGGAGTATTTGAGGCATTGGTGGTATGACGAGGGAACCGCCGCGTGAAGGTGGAGCCATGGCCTGCCCATCAATGCGTTGTACGCAGTGTCCTGAGAGACTACCATGAATTCGGTGTTGGCAAACAAGTCACCGAACTGGGTCTTCAAACGTATCTTGCCGACCGGGGTTTGCTCGGTGCGGTCGTACCCCTGGATCCTGAGGTCGGAGGGAATCAAGTCATCCTCAGACAACCCCAATCTCCGTAGCGTCCGAGTTGGAATCAGGTTAATCCCGGACCCCGTGTCGACAAGACAGCGCCGGACTTCAAGGCCATTGAACTGGCCAGTGACATACAGTGGACGAATGTGTCCCTGTATAGGAGGGTCTTCATCCTTACCAGAGAACGAGATAACTTCCTGACATTCGGCGTCCTCGATCGTTCCGGCGTGAAAGGCCTCTGCAGCCGCAACCTCTGTCTCAAAATGGAGGGGGATTTTCAGGGCTTCAGCGAGTGCCTCGCGCATCTCAGATGACATGCGCAGAGCCTCAAGGATGGAGAGCCTTGCTGGGATGTCGGCCAAGTGCTTCAGGACATCATACTTTTTGGCCAAACGTGAGCCCCTGGTTGCAGGAGGTTGCTCCGCGGTTGGAAGCATGACGGGCCTTGCCGGTTGGATCGGCGGCCGACTGGTACTTGGCGCATCTCACTGTTCACTGGCTGCAGTCCGGGAAATGGTCACCGTACTGGGGTCAGGAGGCCGGGATGGACTCGTGGCAGGGCGGAGCTGGTCGTGACGCAGCTGAGGCGGTTCTGCCTGGTCCCACACCACAAACAGCGGCGGAGGCGAATCCGTCATCCCCGAATGGGGGGGCGGCGCACGTTGTGCTCGGTTTTGAGCCTGCTGCCTAGTCTCAGTGGCGTGCACGGCCTGGCTGGAGGTACCAACGGCTGTGCCCCGGCGACTCCTGCTGCTGCGGTTCTTCCGACGGTGGCGACGACCGGGGACACTAGGGAGGTCCACCTGGTGTTCTTCAACGTCGGGAACCGAAAAGGGATTTACCAGCTCGACGGTGTTAACCGAAGCGTACCCAACACCGTCATCGGACGAATCATCCATCACCGGGCGGATCCGAGGAGGGACCCCCATCTCCGGGGGCATGAAATCGCCGAGAGTGCGGGATAGTGGCGGAACCGGCGGGGCGCGCTCTTCCCTCTTGTGCTGCCGTCGTTTTCTCCTCTTGGAAGAGGCAGGCTGGGACGACGATGCCGAAGTAGCACCCGCAGATTCTAGGGGCTCAGGCTGATTCAAGCGCGCACGGATGATTCCATGGGTGCGAATGGTCGTCTTGCGGGCCATCCAGTTATTATACTTCTGGGATCCGCGGTCGGAGACCAGCTGTCATTCGTCCTCGTTGCCATTATCGTCATCTGATCCCACGAACACGCCCGCCACTTGTGCTGGAGCTGGGCCCAACCTGATTACATTGTTGTTAATCTGGTCTTGGAGCCAATCCTTAAACACATAGCACCGCTGGATGGTGTGCCCCAGGGCCCGATGGTAGGGGCAGTAGTGGGGGTTATTCGTAAGATGTGCCTCCTCTGGCCTCCAACACTCAGGTAGTCGCACAATCCTCTGCTCCAGGGCGCTCCGGAAATAACCGGGGACCTGATCCTCGTGGAATGAGTAAGTCAGGTGTCGCGGGCCCCTGGGAGCGTGGTCTTGACGAGGGGCTGGAGGGGCCGGCCGAGGAGGTGCACCCTGATTATCTCGCCTGGGTTGCGGCGGTACATTACGCGGAGGGGCCGGCCGGTTTTGAGGCTGCCGCTGCTGGGCCGGGAACTGAGCCCGTGGAGGCGGATTCCTGTGAGGCTGTGGAGCTGGCCTCGCCGGCAGCAGCTCCAATGGCCTGGGGGCCTCTATCTGGGCGACAGCAGCGGGCTCAGCCCTGCTGACTCTCCTTGCAGGAATCATAGGAGGCAGCGGGTGTGCCTGGCTGGCCTGTTGCAGGGCTTCCTCAAGACGTTGAGCTTTGTCTGAGAAGTCCCTGAACCCTCCGGGGTAATTTTGAGTGATCAGGGAAGGGACCAGCTCGGTCTTGACGTTCCCGACGCACATTGTCAGCAACTGCTCCTAAGTCAATGGCATGTCAAGGGAATACGTGAGACCCTTCCATCGGGCGACGAAGTCCGCGACTCGCTCATCAGGCCTATGCTTGCACTTGAAGAGGTCTGCGATACTTGTCTTCCGGGTCGTGGAACTGAACTGGTAGAGGAACTGTCTACGGAGGTCCTCCCAGCTGGTTACCGACCCGACGGGGAGCTGGCTGTACCAGACAAATGCTGGCCCTTCCAGTGTCTGAACAAAGCAGCGAAGCTTAGCGGCCTCTTGCTGCGCCGGAGTCCCCAACATAGGCCCGCACCTCGAGTTGAAGTGGGCTAAATGCTGTGGCGGATCTCCAGTCCCGTTGAAGGGAGCGAAAGTGGGATTCCCGAATCCCGGAGGCGCCGGCATGTCATCCACCCATGCTGGGTAGGGCCTGCCGTCCGGTGGGATCGCCACCTGCCGAGTCTCCAAGGCCTCCAAGCGGGCAATGAGTGCCGCCATCGGATCGTCCGGACATGGGTTCCAGTCCTGGCGAGGATCTCTAACCACGAGCGCATTGCATGGCCCTTCAATCGGGTCGTCGACCGGGTCGTCGAACTCGGCAGCTCGTGGGATGGCGGGCGGAGCGGCCCTTGGGGCAGCGGGAGGAATCCGAGCGGGGTCTCTCAGGTAGTCACACCGCTCGGGAGGGTGTGGCGAAACATACCGCGCCCTCGTGCCGTAGGCAATGGCCTCTCTCCTGTCGGCGAACACGGCGTAATCACGGTTGCCCGGGAGAGTCTCGTCGAGGAGCGGTTGTTCCGGTCCCTGCTGTCCTGGCCTAGGATCACCGTAGTCAGGCCGCCGTTCTGCAGCGCGCTCGGCGAGGAGCTGGTCAACCAGCTTCTTCTGTTCGGCGAGCTGCTGACGTAGCATAGCCTTCTCGGGATCCTCCTCTGCCCTCTGCATGGAGGCAGATGGGTCGGCGGGCTTTACAGCCTCGCTGTGCTCTTTTCCTTTACTGACGTTTCGGCTCAACGTCAGTGCTTCAGTGGGTGCGGGGAGCCCCAGGAGGTTCCTCTGATGACGAGTAACTCTCACCGATGGCTCTGACGACGGCTTGTCTTCGGGGGGGAAGCCCCCGTCGAGAAGTTCCAAGTCGTTCCCCTCTCCCGACAGGTCAGCCATATTGACTGTCTCCGTCCCTGTGGATATACCCTCAGGGCCGCCCAGTGAATCAGGCTGTCGGCGAATCACACTGAAGCGTAGGGCAGCGTACTGCCCCCATCCACGGATATACACGTGGGGAGTGGCTTCCTCGATAACTTTGCGGAGTACTTGAAAACACTCAACGCATCGTTGTTGGAGGTCCTCGTGGTGCTCAAATGACCCGGGGTGCCAAACCGCGGGGAGCATGGCCAGGTCAATTTGACGGCACTGGTCACCAATATCCTCCAGGTGCGCTTGACTCCCGGGGTATGGAATTTGTAGGCGGTGAAGACAGGAGCGAGTCTCCCGGAGAGTTCGGCGGAAGCATTCGAACTCATCCGGGGTGAGCGATTCGGGTGCATCAAAGCCTGGTCCTGCGACTGGCCAAAACTTCTCAGGGAAGTGGCCCTCTGCAAGGACGGTCCAGAAGCTCCACGACTCAAACTCGGGACCCAGATCTCCTTGGTCCTCTTCAATGGCTGGGAACGGACGGGGAACCGGCAGTGGTGCCGAGGCGGGCCGCCGGGCTGACGGGCTGGCCGACGGTGAATACGGCGAACAGGCCGATTGGCCTCCATATCCCGGGCCGCCCTCTGAGGGTGGCGGTGCCCTGGCTACCACATCACGATAGGACGGGCCGGCGAGCGAACATCCTGCCGTAGCATCGGTGCTCGCCGAGGGTGCACTAGATCGTGGTTCGACCGTCGGTCCCCAGAAAAAGTCTCCGGCTTCTCCGATCGAGACGGAAGGCACTTCCGGAGGGGCCGGTACCAACCGCAAGCTTGATCCTTGGGGGTCTACCAGGCCCTCGTTACTCCGGATATACCTTCAGAGAGAAGCGGGGATCACATCGATCTCGCTCTCGGGGAGCACGATGCTGACGTGCCGCATTCCTACCTCTGCCCTTGACTGGCGGGATTGGGGAAAGGGCTCTGTCGCCGAATCGTACTCCGCCTCTGAATCAGAGAAGCGAACCGGTCGGATCTCTGTCCGGAATTCCGTAACATTCTTCCCTCGGCGTCGACGCCTTGCCTTCCTGCCCCAGGGTGGTTCTTCGGGGCAGGGCTGATCTCTATCCTGGCGTCCTCCGGCCGCACTGGTGCTGGGGCCAAGAGGACTGGAAACCAAGGTGCGAGGGGCACCGGGACAGATATCAAAGGGGACGCGGGGAGAGATGATTCCGGGCAGGCCTCCGGGCCGGGATCGGAAGGTGGGATGACCCATGCCTCCTGGATCGGCCACACGGAGTGGATCCCGCTGGTGAATAGCGCTACCGCGAGGTGGTCCGTGGTGGCTACTGCCTGTACCAGCAACCGGGAGAGTCGACCCAACCTGCCTTTGGGACGGTCGGGGCCTCGATCCAGGTCGGGCATAGAAGTTCCCCTGCTCAGGATGCGCAGGGGCCTGGCGAATGGAGTCAACAGTGGCTTGTGCCAATGCGGCCGCTGTTTCTAGGGCCCCAAGGTGGGCATCCTCCTCCGCTCGTGCCCGACGTTGGCGTCGGGACAGACGAGTCGGGATGAGCGGCGCGGGCAGGTGGAGAGTCCGCTCTTCGACTTGAGAGGCCTGGCGGCGGTGTCGCCGTGGCCTGGCGGGAGCCCTTACCGTAGATCCCTGGAGCGAATCCCGGATAGGGTGATCCCGGACATCTTCCACCTCATCCGCATAGGGAAGGGAACTGTCAGAGTGCTCCGGGGATAAGCTCCCGAAGCGGTTGGACGTGGAGGTGGGCAGCGGTGCCTCCCTGCGCGGCCCTCGGGGGCGGCGGTGGTGGCGAGACGCAGCCTCCTCGAGGTCTAGGCGAGCCATGTCCCTAGTGGGGATGACTCCCTCTTCCTCATATCTCCGCACCAGGGTGTTGATCACCCTTCTATGGATGACCTCCGAGGGGGAGAGAGGGCGTGGTCGTCCCGCAATTGCGGCTGCTGGGACGGCTGTGGAACGGGCGGGACCGCGCGGAGTAGCCGCATCGGTGTTTCCCCTACCCCTGCGCCAGTGGGTGGGTGGCGATCGGGCACTGGATCGGGCGACCTGATTTCTGAAAGCAGGGAGAAGGACCCATTAACACTGACAGGAAAAAGGAATCGACAACCAACCATTAGCGCCACGACGCCTTCCGTGGGGGGAACCCAGGCCCTGGCGGGTAAGACTGAATGCTTGGCCGGGCAACATGCCGGTCTTCCAACACCTCTGAAAGCCATCGGTCTTCGTATCAAGGAGAAGAGATTCACGTCGTGTTCACCATTTTTCTGTTTCGGTGCGGATGTGCGTCGGGTTACGCTGTTCCGCCAGGACGCGTTCGCGCGTGCACCCGTCAACCCGAGGGGATGGGCGCGCGGCTTGTGGTCCCGCAGTCCCGCTTTCCAAAGGCGGGCGGCATCCGTCCCTTATTCAGGGGCGTCTGCTCCTTGATCGAAACCGGGATGATGGGATGTCGGCTCCTCCTTCCTTGGACGTCTCCTCGGAACTCGTCGCCTAATCTGGGTCTCCCTCATAGATTTAAGACATGCTCGTGAATCTCGTTCCCGGCGCCATATCTTCATGGACACCGGTTAATTACGCTGCTTCCGCCCGGACGCTCCAAGGAGTCCGGTCGGGGCAGCAACCTGCAGTGAGAAGGCCGGGTGGCTCGGGGTGCTGGGGGCGTGTCGTAACACTGCGGCTCTGCACGTCTGTCTTCCGTCCCTAATAGGGCTTCTCGAAGGAATGATGACCTGAGGCATCCCGCACCGGGTGCGGGGAACTGTGTCACCCGAGGTTTTCCTCGGCTTCCCATGTTTAACACGGGGTATGCCGCGAGTTTAACGTCCAGCGGGGACGGCATCGGACCGATCAACACGAAGAGTGGATCAGATGACAGAACCCCTTGCGGGGAACCTCCGACGCTGGGGCCAGCGCATGGGCGGCTTCCCAAGTGATGTGGAGTGGAGAGAAGTGGCATGACCCCACCGGGATGTGGCGTCCCGGGTAAGGATCAGGATGGATGATGGAGTGAAGAGCTTGGACCCCGTAGGGGCTTCCTACGTACCACGCATTAGCACGGATCAAAGTCGACGTAGTTCGGGTATACAGTTTAACGTCATGCTGGACGTCGGCAAGCCGACTCACGAAGGGGTCGAGGCCGCCGGGCGGAGGATTGAACCGAACCACCTCGCACAGAGGGGGATGGAACGGCCGGGTGGATCACAGTTTCACGTCATGCTGGACGATAAAAGGAGAGATGGAAAAAGGGGCTGTGGGGAGGCACAGTGGAGATACACACGGGAAGTCTCCCACAGGGGCGGATTCATAGGTGAATCGACGCAAGCGTGAACCCTGGAGGGGTCCACTGATGGACGAACCGACGTGAATACGACCGGGGCGACCAGGTGGTGGGCTTGAACCTCAGGGAGGTTTCCTACGTACCCTGTTTAGAAGACAGGGATCAAAGTCCACGTAGTTCATTCTGTCAGGACTTACGCACTTGAGGCAGCCCGAATGCGGCAAAACTCAGTTGGAAGGGACTTGGACCGAAAGTAGGAGACACCTCGATCCCAGTCACACCCTCTACTGGCTTCGGCAGTGGGGAGGCGCAATGGAGATACACATGTGCATCCCCCCACAAGAAACTAGGGGTTTGTAATACCCTACCCCCCGTGGGGAAAAGCCGCTCCCATTAAATCGTCCCTAAAGAGGGGCAATCCTGACATCCCTGCAGAGACGAGCGGGTGGGGGCCACATCCAAACCGAGGGGGGACCCTGCGTGCGAGGCACGGGATCAGGTGATGCGGACGGTTTAGCGTCTTTCCAGACGAAGTACAGTTTAACATCGTGTGTTAAGGACGAAGCGGACGGTTTAACGTCTTGCCGGACGAAGTACAGTTTAACGTCGTGTGTTGAGGATGAAGGTGCTTGGCGGTTTAACGTCTTGCAGCGCGGACGATAGGGGCTAGGCAGTTTAGCATCGTGCAGCTTGGACGTGGTGCAGTTTAACGTCATGTGGGACGAATGTGCAGTTTAACGTCATGCTGGACATAGGTGCAGTTTAACGTCATGCTGGACATATGTGCAGTTTAACGTCATGCTGGACGTATGTGCAGTTTAACGTCATGCTGGACTTATGTGCAGTTTAATGTCATGCGGGACGAATGTGCAGTTTAACGTCATGCTGGACATATGTGTAGTTTAACGTCATGCTGGACATGTGTTGCCGCCGATGGGTCCGTGTCACTTCGCGCAAGCCTGGAGGGCCGCACGGAAATACAATGCACGGTGCGGGCACCCAGGACGAAGATCATCAGGCGCCACGCAGGCGGGTACCCTCAGGGGGTCAAGGGGGGCGACCCTGGCGGATTGCGCGCAAAACAGCAGGTCGGCGCGCAAAATGGCGGGCTGGCGCGCAATCGGGCCAGCCCTTTGCGCGCATGATTGAGATTGTGCGCACCGGGCTTCGGACAGCTCGCGGGGGCAACGGCTCATTCTCTAACGAACGACCACTTTGAAGATGGGGGGTGCGCGCAATCGGGCTGGATTGCGCGCACCCGGGGGCAATTGCGCGCAAGAGGCTTCTTTTGCGCGCAAAGGCCTTCGGGTTAAGGATTTATTCAATGGAAAGGAGCCAAGGTGATTGCGCGCGAAGGCAAACCCCAAGGCTCTATTGCGCGAAAGAAAGGAGGTTACCTGAAGATCGGCATTGCGCGCGGAAGGGGTTGGATTGCGCGAACGAGCGACGCTTCGGATTCTGGAAAACTTCAAAACGTCGGGGGTCGCCTTATATTTATAGGCAACCCCGGGCGCGGAATCCGGTCTCGGGCGCGGAATTCCCTTCGCGGGCGCGGAATCAGGACCCGTCGCGCAAGGGAGCCGCACAGGCCACGGGCGCGCAAAATAGCGCGCCGGCCCAGCGCATTGCGCGCATCCCGGGAGGATTGCGCGCCGAGACTCAACTTTGCGCGCGGGCCTCTGAAATTTCGCGCAAGTCCTCCGGGCCCTCCGGAACGTGCCTCTGACTCCAAATATCACTTCGCTTTCCGCATCCGGAGCTTCGTTTGGGAACAACGGACTTTTCCGGCGTCTACAGATACATATCCTAGAGCCATTGTCTATCAGATCCCTTTAGATATCCACATTAACTAATATAGCTGAATAATATAGTGTTCTGATGTGTCATTGCATAATTCTTCCTAATCATTATCTATGAACTAGATGGTCATGTGTAATTATCCTAAAATGTTATCTATTTGAATACATTGATTGCAATGGATCCTCTCTCTAATTATTATTGTCTTTTGATGGATTTAATGAGTTCCTCTCTGAGTTAGTTGGAATAATATAGTACATCAAAGATTGAGATAATGGATTGATACATTTCAACCTATTATAATATTTCATAATTCAATGCCAATGGACAAGGCATTCAGAGGTGGGGTTTTCATTGAAATGTGTCTTAGCATCGGATAAATTTGAGGGGGATAAGATTGGTGATTTTTTAAAGTTTGAGGTAGCGTCTTCTGTTAGTGGTGCATGTCATTCCAAAGATTTTTATTTCCTGGAATGATCATTTAATTAAACCCCTTCTAGGTTTTCATTCATGAAAACTAGGTTCAAATGACCACTAGAGGGTTCTGAGATACCTCAATTTATTTTATGGGTTTTTTGGAGTGCTTTCACATGGATATCAGTGACATATATGTTCCTTGTGGGTACACTACAAAAAAAAATTATTTATACCAACAGAAATTTATCGATAGATAATATAAATGTTGGTAAAAATTACCAATTCCAATAGATATTATTTTTTATTTGTATTAATTTTAAGTACCAACACTTTTTTTTATCAAAAAATATATCTGTTGATATTGATTGTTCAATACCAACAAATATTTTCCCAACAATCAAATCTACTACTTTATCATACCAATACAATCATTTTTTTAGTAACACTTGAATCTGTTATTAATAATAAATATTCCAAATAAATGTTTATTCCATCAATAATTACTATAATATAGATAATTTTTTTTGGGATGAAATATGTTATTAGTGTTTAATATTAATTAGTGAAAAAATAAAATAAGATAAAAAATGAAAAAAACGACGATAATTAAGATCCCTCCCCAAACATCACTTCCCATGCGCCTCCCCTCTTCCCGCGTCTTCATCCCTACCACCCCACACCTGTGATTTTTTCCTGAACTCATACACCTGATCCGTCTCCATCGCCCTCATCCGCACCAACTCCCACACCCTCCTTGATTCTTTGACATCGCATACACTTCTCACCTACGAACGGTTGATTTCTTTCGTCCTCTTTCAAATGTAATGTTGAGGTGTCGGGAGGCGCCTGTACATAAGCCTATTTCCTACCCAATCAGTTGATGATTTAGACTCTTATCAGGTATGTGTTTCTTCTATTCATAATTTATGAATAGGAAATACTGGGTATCTTGTTTTTGAATTGATTAGCAGTTACTGTTTCTTAGAAATTATAATTAAATGAGTTCTCTCTCTCTCTCTTGATTTCAGAATGCTAAATCCATACTTCTCTATTTCCTCTCCAATTAATCGAGTGACCCCCCCACCCCCAGTACATGGTACACATGAATTACTATTTAATAATTTTTGAATTTATTCAAATATTGCAGAAATATAGAGATTCAATGCAGTGAAATCACTGAATTCATCTCACACAACGCTTTCTCTAAATCATAGAACTAATATTCATCCACTATTAAGAATTCCTTTTTTGGATCCTTTGATATGTCACTGACCTATTGAAAGGATCATTTTCATGATTATATCTGAGAAGAAACCAAACTAGGTAAACTTGATGGTGCATTAGTCTTCACTTCCATGAACATTGGATGCATCTTAGAATCACTGATGTCTTGATGGTTTGTATTGTTTTAATGTGATGATCCATCTACTAAGAATCAATTTTCAAATTATATAAAAAATTAACAAATCTTGAGTTATGCATCATAGATTAAATATGGGGATTCATCTCTTCGGAACACAATCAGTTGGAGATGGGCTTGGCACCACACATCCACCTAAAATCTAGCTTGCTAGTTTCTACTCTCTTATATTTCTTGTCATAAAAATTGAATCTGCAAGTGGCTGATAATAATCCTCATTAATAAGTTCCCATTTATATTTATAAAATATAAAAAGGTCCTTTAAGACCATCTGTGAATCAATATACCCAATACCTAAGCTTCTCATTTCACTAAATGATTTGTTAGATATTGAGTTAGGTTTCATTGTCTATTAAACATAACATTACAAGAATACAAAATTTGATACTAGATATCTGTCTATTTCTTTTACTTCTATTCCCAAGAAACAATATTGCATCAGAACTTGTTAAACCACTGGCTATCCTATCAAGGACTCTGATTTTATGCATAGATAAATATTACTGATTTTTTAACTGGATAATGATATATTTCTCCATTATAACTTATTCCTTTACTTAGGTCAAGTGTATTGATGTTTTTTTTAGAATTTCGTCAAAAGAGCCAAGCACTAGAAACTGAAATTGACATACTTGTCCCTTGAAATGTTAGTGAGAATGAAATCGGTTGGGATCAGAGAAAACCTTTTATTAAAAATTAGAAAACATATAGTGAAAGGAAGAAAAGAGGGTTAGAAATTGAACCCCTTCCCACTTTCAAAGAAGAAACCACAAGACATCATAAATAGGAACAACACATGTCATAATCTAGTTCATTACTTCTTTCATAATCATTAAAACATTTGAAATCATATCTCAAGGAGATGAACATATTAGACTATTTCGTCCTCCCCTGTCCCTGTGGTAGAGGAGTCATCTGGTACTCATAGTGGGTTTTAAATTTTGAGTAGTCTGTCCTTGGTGTGAACATTTTCTTTGGAACGGATGAGAAACCCCCATCATCCATCATCTTTTCATTAGCATATGCATACCTGTATGTTGTACTATCTCTCTTGACATTTCCATCCTCTCTAACTTCATCCAGATCAGATAAATATCTCCAATTACCAATGACACCAAAGGTATTCATTGAATCATGGATATATTTCTGATAGTCAATACCTTGTTGCATCTGTGCATGGTCATGCTGAAAAGCCTTATGATTCTCAGCATTGACCTTCCCAGACTTGTCAATTGGTTACCCATTTTGAGTGGAAATAGCCTCCCCAACATGGAAGTAAGCATCAACCTTCCCTATGAGACCTGCATTCAAGCCCTCATCCTGATTACAAGACATGACTTGTGTGCCAGCCTGACCAAGACTTGTGGAATCAAAAGCAGCCTGAAGTGGTTTCTCATGTAAGTGTAGGACAGACCTCTAAGGTGAAGCGCGGTTCCCACCCTGTCTAGAAGGACTACCCTTCCCATGATCCAGATTAACAGAGGCAGTAACATTGTTTTGAAAATTTAGACCAATATCCTCTTCCAGCCTTTTCCGTGACTGATAAACAGAAACTGGTTCACTTTCATGATCATTCACCTCATTTCCTTGGAGGGTTGCAATGGTAATGGACCCTACACCTCCAGCATCTGCTCCTTTGAGCCTGCATGACGTTTAACAGGAACAATCTGTCCAGAATCCCTAGCATATTGACAAATCTGAACAAATTCAACCATCTTCTCTCCGACCACTGCATCAACAACTTGGCCCTTTCCTTGCTCCTTCCCAAACACATGCCCCTGGGAAGAATGATCCAGTACCTAACCACTATCCACCACACCTGAAGTATAATTACCCAGAGCCAACAAAGTAGCATCAGTTGTAGCTCCATGGCCCTATGAACCATTCACATTACTCTGTTCCTATCCTGTTCCATCCACAACCAAACAACTATTTCCATGCAAGTTTTCCTTCCTCAACATCCTTTTACAAAGCCTTTCAGCACGACCCTTAAAATAAAAAAATGAACAGAACATATTCTTAAAATAGTCTTCATTAACATGACCAATCGAGCTATAATTCACACAGTAAGAAGGAAACAATTCGTAAGTAATTTGTAATGTCAATGAGAAATTTAAACAAAATACCATGGGTGTTGTTGTGGTCACTAGTTATATAGTCATCTTTTTATTTTTGTAGGATGCATTATTATTTCCAATGCTTCAGTGGTTTGAAATTTTAATTTATTTTATAGTCAAATTCTTTTCTATTATTCATTTCCTCAAGGAGATTGAGTTTCTCAGAAATTATGGATGTGTTGGACTTCAACAATGATGTTATGGTCAGATTATTACATTCCCTATTATGTTCCAAGTATATATAGCTAGGACAGAAATACTTAAATGATTTTTCTTTATGGTCAAATTGAATTCAATTCAATGCGACCAATAAAATGAGAGTTTAAATGCATAGATGTGGAAAAAAAGTTTGGTTTTATTAATCCTCTTTACAATGTATTGGGTGATGATAAAAATGATAGTGGAATGATGATTACTTGTGTTTTAACTTGCAGATTCATATGTCACTTATGGATGAGAAGAAGAATTTTATTGAATATATTGACATGAAAGTTAAATATTCCATTTAATCTTTAATAATTTGTATCATAAATATCCAGAAGTTGAATCTTCATCAATAGTTGGCCATTGAGTGTGTGGAGTAGTCGAGCCATACATGTTTAAGGTAACATATTGAGTCTAAATTACTATTTGAGTGACCACACTAACCTCTTAATTCCCCTTATTTGAAAAATAAATTTTTATTATCGAACACTTTTAATGAAAAAAGTGAGATATCATTAGTCAAGCCCAAATGAAGATAACCAAATAATTAAAAAAGTGTTTCAGCCTACCCATTTTAGATTCCCTTAATAATTTCAACGAGATAGTGTTTACCTGTGTGTCTGGTTCGTCCATCAGATGATCTTCAATTATAAACGCCAATTTAACCAAGGATTTGATATACTCTCCTGTGGTGATATTCCCCTTGTGGAATCCCTTTATTAAAATGAGGTCATATTTATCAACCCAGTTGGCCTGCTCCTCATTGGGTGTCACACTTAGTGACATTCCCATCAATCTTTTAGCATCCTCGTTAGAAGCATTAATTGTAAAAATAGATTCAAAATGTACCTATTCCGATTCCATAATCAATACCAATGGTTGATCAAGATAACCATCAGCCTCCCACTACACAAAATATGACATCTCGCTTGTCATTTTCATGTCCTTCAACTTCTTCGTAGATCTGGTCTGCATTGGAAGAGGTAAATAAGACAAGTCCTTCCTCTCCTTACATTTAACACTCCCTCCATTACTTATCCTCCGGCTTGGGTACCAACATCCCTAAATCACATCCTTTGAATCACCTGCATATTGGATGGAATTTACATCACTGGAATCATTTTCAGTGACCTTATTCTTATCCACGGAAGAGATAACGATGTCTTTTTCAGACACCATGACTATATTATCATTGGCCAAGAGATCAAATTGGTTTCACATCATAAGACTTGACACCTCTCTAGGACCTTTCCGGAGAAAGTCCTCACCCTCTGCACCCTATTCAACATCATTGGAACCTATAGGAATACTCACTGTATGTTTCTTATGAGCCTCTTCTTGGCCCCTAACACTACTACCCTGCCTTAAGCCCACCAACTCAGCAAATGAACCACCCGAGGAAGTCTTGGGACCTCCCTCCTCCATCATTTTTGGTTCCACATTAACACCAATAGATAAACCCACCTCCGAACTCATCTCCATCAGCAGAGTTTTCACAATGGGCTAGGGACCACCAAGATCCTATCTCAGGAGACTGAATATTTCCGCCACAAGGGGGTTACCATTTCCTAAACCATCTTGCACGGCTTTAGTTAAATTAATGTTATAATCCACACATGCTAGCCATTGAAGATATGGAACCTCTACCACATTTTTCTTAGTATTATCATGATAAGAATTGATCATATCCTTCTGGAAACCCGTATTCGTTGGCCCACACCTATAGTTCTCCATCGAGTGACCCAGGGGCTTGAACTATTTCTTTAATTGTGAATGAACTGTTTGATTTAGTTGGTGATGGACTGTGCGGAGTAGTTGATGCCTGCATGTTTAAGGTAACATATTGAGGGTTAATTTCTCTTTCAGTGAGAACATTGACCACTTTATTCCCATTATATCAATGCTATATTATGGATTAAAGTGGGAATAAAGTGTTTTTGAGTACTTCGATCTTATAGTTTTTATTTTTTATTTTAATTTTTTTATTTGAGTTCAGTTGATGACTATTGTAATGATGTAGCTACAATGTGTCACTTCCAAATAAGTTGTACCGCATGACTCCACATCCTCTTACATAAAATCATTTTCCCTTCATATAGAATTAGAAATCTATGTGCGGATGTTTTCTTATAAGTCCATTAATTCTAATTAAATAAGAGGTTGGCTCTGAGTTAGTCCTTTCCTACCAGACTCTAATCTCAAAAGATGGTGGTTTTGGCCTTCTGTTCTTGATTTGTGGGTTTGTTTTTCTTTAATTTTTTGTTCTTCTTGTCTCATATCATGCTTTAGTGATCTTCAAGTCATGGTTTGAATGTTGGTTCACGGATTACATTCAAATTTCATGCACTTTAATGTGGTGGTTCTGTTGTAGGGGTTGCTATCTATTTCTGGGGTTGATCAGACCTACAGCTATCTTAGGCCTAGACCATTCCTTTGATGATGTTGTTTTGTGTTACTTATTCTTGTTTTTCTATTGGATACCTACTCTATTTTCCATATTTTCTGCTGGAGTATTCATGCAGGGGTGATTTTCAAGTTTCATCTTTTTGGATGTAGACTATTTCTCTATGATGGGTGAGGGATCTTCTGGACTATCCTCCTTCAGACAGGTCGCTTTGTGCTATTGCAGGCCACCCTGGTTTTGGTCGGATGCATCTCCAGGGTTTCCACTGATTGTGATGATGTCGGGCAATTGGATTTTCCATTCTAGATTGTGTGGTGTTGAGATTCTTGTGATGATGGGGTTGTTGATTTGGTCTGTTGTTGGGGAAGATGTTTTGCTGATGGAGATGTTTGGATAGTCTGTTGATGGTTCCATTGTGTTGGGCTGGTTGTGTGTGGATGGTTCATGTGATTTTGTAAACACAACAGACACGCTTTTTGTTTTGTCTTGTTTGGAGCTTCCCAAGGTGACCTAGGCTTATTCTTATTTTGATGTCATGTTTTTAAATGTTCTGAACAAGTTTATACAGATAAACCGTCAGTTTTTTTTGAGTTTCACATAAGCTAATTTTTTAATTATTATATAATTAAGTATGCATTGATTGTATTAAATTTCATTATTAATATTATTATTCTTTTTCTACGATTGAAAATTTTGAAAATAATCTATATAATTATAATTAAAACATGTGTATTATATAAAATAAATTAATAAATATAATATAAAATTTTAATAATAAATACTGAAATAGATAAAAATAATATCTTTTTTAAAAACTAAATTATAAACATATATTAATTATTGTTATTTTTTATGAAAGTTGATAATAATACTACCAACAGATTAATTTTTATTGAAATCTATTGCTAATAATTTTGACCAACATATATATTATCTCTTGGTATTATTATAATTGCAACACAACTATTTTATCTGTCGCAATAACATTTAGCGATAGTGTTTTTACCAACAGTTTAGTGACAAGACAATTTTTTTTTGTAAAACGTTTTACCAACAGATAATGAAATTTTACCAACAGATATACACCTGTTGGAAAAATCTAATTATTTTGTAGTGGTACATGACCAAAATATTTGGTTTGATCAGACCCTTTTTGTCTCATGTATCCTCGGTTCATGTACACGTCGCCTCATGTTCCCATGTTTGGTTTAGGGACATCTTACTCCTGGGAATACTAATCATTAGTTAGTGGGTTTTCCAATTCTATCATTTATACAGAACCAAATAAGATCTCATCAACTTACGAGGGTTCCATTTGGTGGTAAGGTGGCCATGTTTTTCTCATTATAGGGAATAAATATGCAAGGGTTAGATCTTATGTTGGAGTAGAATATGACTCTTCCAATTTTTTCTATTCCTTTATATATTGTTCCTGCCCAATTTTGGGATTCATAACTGGTGTCACCTTCTTGGGTGGTGGAACTATCATTGGTCTATGAACGAGTGATCTTATAGTGGCAAGAGCATGATCAACTGTTTTCTAAGTCATCTTGGTGTTGAAATTTTGTACATTATTTTCTAGAACATTTTTCCAATCACTCTCTTCCTTAAACTAATTAATCGTTATGTAGTCCACATACTCTAGGAAGTTATCTAACACCACCTATTAGGATTTGAACATTTATTAGAGGAGTTATTTGATGATAATGAAATCCTAGACAATATGTCCCATCCTTCTATAGAAATGTTCGTAGTCAGGATGGTTGATAAGGATAGGTTCATTGGGATTCTTGTGATGTGGTAGCTTGAGTAGGTCCTTGTCCATGGACGCAATAAAATAACAAATGACTTGTTCATTTCAGAAGGTGTATTCTCTCTTTAATTGTTCCCCAAATCCTGGTTGAGTATAATTTATATGTGCTTCTAGATTATTGAAATTTTGGGGTTGTTTCCACTCAACAATAGCCACTGGGTTGTTCTTAACATGCTTAGGTGTTTGAATTGGCACTATATATAGATTGAGGGTAGAAAAAATAGATTTTTCCTTTTTTATCCATTTCCTATTTTTTTAAGGAACTAGTGGTGGTTTATCTTTTTTTTAGCAATGGAGTCCTCCAGAGGTTGTGCCATTTCTGTGAACTCAAAAAACCAACTTGGATAGATCATTAGTATTAGAGGTATCTGAAACACATAGATGATATTTTTTTATTAGATTTATAGTAATTTTTTATATGATAGAGGGATGATGATTGAATAGTTTTGACCCTTCCATCACGTCTTGAAGTCAAAAATCCTCTCATTTTTTTGTTCTGGATAATATTTTAGGTCAAAAATTTCTATTTTCCTCAACATGGAGGTAAAATAGTAATGGAATTGATGACTAAGGTATTCCCATATAGCAATATATCCATCCATAATTCTATTATACCAAACAATGTCTAGCCCAATCTTAGTATTTTCAAAATATATCATAGTTTTTCCCATACTGGTCTCAAGGTTATATCATCAACCCACATCTATATACATATTGTGGGGGATATTTTATAGGGTCTATCATGCCATTAATAGTGAAGAAGATAGGATTATTGAAATTGGGTAGAGTAAAAGTGTCATCTACCCATTTGGGATATGGATTTCTCTCAAGTGGTATAGGATCATGTCATCCTTTCTTGAATTCCATTAATTTATCTAGATACTTGAGGTTTTTGAACAGATCAAGAGGTACTCATGTTTAATCCGTCTCATAACTACATGGAGTAGGAGAGTCTTTGCATGGTGGTCTTGTCTTTGTCTTCCAAAGATACTACACCCGTACAAAGATCGAGTGATTATCCTGGTAAGGGAGAGCTGATCATCATAATGTTGGGAGGTCATGATCATATTTGACTTCCTCTCTTTTTACACCTACTTCCTAGATCCAGAGGCTATAGGATTCTCCGAAGAAACATTTTCAAGAATATTTACTATTGGAGAAACAATATTCATCTCTTCCTAAAGACAATAACCAATAGGAACATTAACCCCAAGTATCTCCTTTTTGTGATGTTTGAGAGTTTTTTATCATTATTATATTGTGAAAAAAAACTCTTCAATGGAAGGAAACTCAACTCTACTAGGTGGTCGTTGAGATTAATTCATTCCTTTCCCTTTGTATTTGGCAGTGTTCTTCCTTAGAGGTGGAAACTCGATATTTAAAGTATCCTGATTTTGGAGACTTATTTGGTTCTGATTGCATGTAGCCACAGTTGGTGCATTTAAACCACACTACTCTCAATTTATGTTTTCCATGTTGTGGAACTTCATATTTTTTTCTTGAGCAAGAATATCTATTGTGTTGACTTTAATAAAATTTATATAAACATGTCAGATGATGGTGGTCGTTCCATTGCATTCAATACAATGGGATATTTCCGCGGAGCCTATACTAGGATTGTTCCTCAATCCCTTGGCCATATTGGGTCATTTTGTCTTACGTCCCTAATGGGGTCTGATTTCATTAATCGAACACCCCTCATGTATCATCCTATGAGTAATTTCCTTTAGAGAGTTATTGTCCATTATATAAAAATTGGCCCAGAATATCAATGTTTTTTCTCATGGTAGGAGGAATGAATGGGATGTTGACCACTGATATTTACCTTCCCAACAGTACTAGAGTGATTATTTATGATGTGATGATGAGGATGAAAATTACCTTAGTCTTATAAGATTAGGGTTATCTGTGGCCACAACAGGAAATTATTGATCCTATTATTGATGATTTGATCCTTCTAGCCAAGGATTTCATGATTACTAGGATGGAATTTGGGGTACAAATTCCCCCATCCCAGTTGGTCGGGGTTGAAATATAATCACAATTTATTATTCCCAAACCCTGTTAGATGATGATGCACTTAGTGATGGATATTGAGATAATACCCTCATCCAAGTTGGATGTGGTTTGTTTACAGCTACAGATGATATTTCTTGAATACCCTTAGGAATTGGAGATATGATAGGTGGAGGTGGTTCTAGATATTTCCCTAGCCCGATGAGTTGGGTTTTATCATGAAATGTTTCTATGGAAGGTACGAATGATGCCTTTATGATGTGGCATGGTTGTGATCATGTATGAGTTGGGTGTAATGGGAGTCAATTTCTATTGGGTGTTGTCTGGTTGATTGAAACCTTGGATTCTTTAAAAAAATGCATTACTATTGTTTTGAGGAGACCATTTGAAATAATACTAAGGTATCATGTTCATCTATTAATGATATTTGGTCATCGTTGATGTGTGTGAAATTTTTTTTAGTGGCCAATTGGGCCTTGTTTTAATGGTTCCCTTTCTTTATCTAGAGGTTGTGACATTATAGGATTTCATATGTAAGGGGTTTTTCATGATCAAGGGGCTTGATGATGTGTATCACTCCATAAGTTCTCAATCCTCGAATGTGGATACATGACATTTCATCAAATATAAATTACCAAATAGATGAGATAAAATGACAGTAATCCTATTACAGATTTGCACTGTGCTTTTCTGGTTTTGGATCCTAGGTCACAAAGATAATAGCCATGTATAGCATACAATAGAGTCTATTTATGGTCTGAAGGTGATGCACATATCCTAGATAACGGATATATCTACTCTTTAGTTTTTGGTTAGTATCCCAAAAAATATAACAATGATAATACATCCACTACTTTTTTATCTCATTTGGGATCTCAAAGTCCAATGTGGAATGACGTAAGTATATGATGACGATGTTTTTTCTAGCTACCTCTCACCATATATCAATTTTGGTTAAAATTCATTATACTTATTCATCCATCAATTCGGACCATATAAGATTCTTATTGAGGTATACTATTAACCAAAGTGGAGTTCTTATGGATTTTAATTGGGAACTATATACAATTGGCAGCGATGTAATGAGAACCATTCTATATAAAGGTATCTATGTTTTGAAAACCTCTCTGTACAGAGGTTTTTGGGTAAGGGTAAGATTACCTTGTCCATTTGATATATCACCATGGGGATGTTGACCATGAAATATGTATGGATTTGAGTCCCTATGATCCATATCCTTATAACCAAAAGGAGGACAATCATGGTAATGAATATTAACTACATTTGTTGACTAGTTTAAGGACCCATTGGGCATTTTGAATGATTCAAAAAGAACGTCAAGGACCCAAGAATTGAGTAGATTAGGTATATGATCCTAGTTTAGTGTCGTGACTAGAATATGGAAACCTTCCTTCTAGAATTGTGCACAGATGTGAACCTAAAATTTTAAGGATTCCAGAAATTGATTATAACCATCCGGTTCTATGGGAGCATGAGCCTTCTATTTATAAACTTCAAGAATAGCCCTATAATCTTATTCATTATTGAAATAATTTGATCCTTTTGTGAGGCATGTTTCATTATCACTTGTTTAGACTTAGTCATAATAGGATAATGAGCCCGATCATTAGCCTCTAGAATATGATGTTTGTATTTTGTATTAGGGATATGAGCCTTCCATGAGGTATGTTATGATTTCAATTGTTGATCCCCATTTGAAACAAAATATGATGTTTTTTGAATATTATTTCCCAACCAAAATATGTCCAGGTACATTTGGAATAGGAGATGAAATATGAAACTCCTTCAATATTTCATCAAAGGGATGTTAGTGTAGTTGTTAATCCGTAGAAGTAAGAATAGGTACCTAGATATTGCAATCTTCTAGATTCTGTTGATTATATTCACTGACATTAATATGATCCTAAAATGAGGCATGTTCTTTTATCATTTAGTGATCATCAACTAGAATAGGTATACACACCCGATCTTTGTCCATTGGAGTATTTGTTTGGTCTTTTGGATTGGAATATGGGCCTGGCCAGTGGCATGTACCCCTATGACTTGGTGAGACCCATCCTGAATGGGGATATGAGCCCGTTCTAGGGAAGTTGGAATATGCCCCATAATTTTTCGATAGGCATTTCCCCTTCTCCTGAGGAATGTTCCTCTCTCACATGTTGATCCCCAATTAAAATGGGAATATGATCCTGGACCGATGCCTCATCCTTAATTAGAGTATACCGATAATCCAACTAGATGGGAGAAATAATGTGTTCTAACTGCTAGGAAATCACTTGTTCATAATGATCATATTTTTTAGCTTCCTTGGATGTAGGGATAGTAATATGAACCTATATTTATAATTTTACCAGTGCTAGAATATGTTGGAAGAGTTCATCAACTATTGAAAATATTTATTAGAAGTTTAACAAAGTGTTTTATGTGAGGTAATCCTATAAATTTTCAATATCTACTATATACTATAATATATATTCTATTAAATTAGGGATATGAGAAAACATTTTTTCTCCTTATGCCTCAAGAAAACACCAATGGGCTTCATGAAAGAGCGATAGGGATATGATCCTCCCTCATGCCTGCTGCAAGAATATTCCCACATACTTGTTTTGAGTGATTAAGGATATATGCATTCTCAATGGTAATTACAAAAATATGTCCTAATACATCATTATTGGAAGTGGGGATATGATCCCACTAATGATTATCTAGATCCTTCTCCTCCTAATGTCCTTTATTTGTTACCCATACATGGGTTCCAAAGGTGGCAATTTTTTGAGTGGTACCATAACAAGAGACAGATGGGTACCAGGGATGTTGTGTTGGCATCAGCGGTTGAATTGAGCCATCCTCAGTGGGCCCTAAACTAGAAGGGATTCTTTGTTTCCCCTTGATCCAAATTCATTATATACTAACTGTGGTAATTGTCTCACTATGTTGATAATCTCCTAAAGTGGTTGGTAGTGGAAACGAGGCCCACCATATTTGCTAAAACTTTACATGGATGAATTGAACTCATCAGTTTCCTCACCTGAAGACCATAATAAGAATAATTTATGATCATGATCGTAACATGCTGATGGTATTCCAATAACATTTCATTATCCACCCTATGATAAAGATGTTAGGAGGGTGAGGTCATCCCAAGGCCCATATGGGTTGTAGATTCTAATTATATTCTAGAAAAGTCATTAGATGAAGTCATTTTCAGGGAACAGTGTCCTATTGATAATAGAATTACCTGAAATCATGTAGGAAAAAAGAAATGTTTTCACCAATTAATTCGATATCATAGGCTTGATATGTGAACAATCATATATCCATTGTTAAAAAATATTCATTTTTATTCATGATCTTGTTATTCTTCCTCTATGGACATTTCAAATCGAGGTTGGAATAATTCATGGGAACGTCATTTACATAGGATAAGTTGGGAGAGTATTTTTCGGGTATTTATTTTGGTTTTTGTAGGATGTTTCAAAAAAAGTGGCATGACATATGGAAGATTTAACATCGGGCTATTTGAGGGATTTACATCGGGATCATAATTTTTGTTTGCATGAATTATGAAAATAAAAATGCTGTAAATCATGATTAGATGTTCATTCTATTATTTTAGAAATTAACATATAGTTCACCATTTTTTTCCTTAGAATGATGTGGGTGGATTTCTTTTAGTTTTCTTATTGTGTTGGGTTCAATGTTTTTCAAAATCATTCATATCGAGATAACCATTTGGAAATCATTTATAAAAACTCCCAATGGTTACTTAATATATAACTGGGTATGACCCTTCTTTCCAATGGAAGAAAACCAATTGGGATTTCTAATCAAATGAAGCATAAGAACAGACATAGGTAAATAGGATGAGAGGTCAATCCCATCACACCCTTTTGGGGGGAATTTTTGAATACTATGGGACATAGATATAGATTAAATATGTGTTCGTAAATATTTTCCTAATCTCAGTATGGAATTATTGACACTAAAAAATGAATATAAGTTAAACCATTCTATAATAAACATAAGTAGATATCATTACTGAATCCTTCTGTATGTATCTGTGATTATTCATCCATTTTTCATAGATGGGTATATGCTTATATATTGAAGCTGTGTAACATGGAAATCCAAGGTATTTTTGTTATCCAGGGATGTGATTAATAACTCAAGGATGGTGCTAATCTATTATGAGGCATCTTACATATCATGTTTTATAACATGAATCAAAACCCACATAGTTTTTTAAACCTTGGTATTTTAACTTCATACGAAAAATACATATATTTTGGCATTGGGGAACCAAATATTTGAACTCGAACATTAAGGAGGCTTCTTACGTATCCTGATTATATAAGGAATCAATGTTTCTATAGTTCATTCACCTCCTCATGATTCTCTCGTATGTATATACCATTGTATTTTGGGTAATTATATCAAGACACTGACGGGGGCTTAAGAACTGAGGTTTCCATAGATGTTGGAGATTTAGGATGCCAAAGTTGTTCTTATTCTTACACTCTAAGCCCACTTAGTAAATCCTCATTGTGAAATAAAAGTGATACAATGTAATAAATATCATTACATATGTACATGAGGATTATATGCTAGGACATCTCATTGGATTCCTAATATAGAGTTGGAGACTTAGGAAGACTTCCTACATATACTGGTTATAGAAGGAATTAGATTCATAATATATCATTTATTTCTCAATCAATTATTACGGGGGGAGGATCATTGGACGATGGGTGAAATTGGGTCTCGATGGTCGGAATGTTAGAGACATGGCAGGACATACACTAATGTGTATTCCCATTGTAGTTCATCCTTAGGACTCGTGAAGTCATCCTATGAATCTTTGTTATAGAAGGAATAATAGTCCTCATAGTTTAAGAAGTTCATTATTACACTTTGAGGTGGACCTACTAATAATTTAATATAGATCTTATTCCATGTGAAATCATCATTAATATACTTTTTATAGAATGGATTAGAGTCATCATGGATTATTTTTTTGGGTCATACAAAATGATGATTCTTTTGTACATAGGAAAAAACATATTATTTCATTGATCGGTGCTTACACATTGAGGTTTCCCTTGTTTGTATCACATATCATATTATGCTGATGATTAGGTCATATACACTGTGGTTTCCATTGAATGTGGGACATATCATATTTTTTCTCTAATTAGGTCTTATTCACTAAGGTTTTCATTTTCCTGATAGAGGCTAGTGATGTAAATAATATGATCCTTTCGAATCCATAAGCCCATTTGAGATTTTTTTGGTGTGAAAATACCTCCGGAAAAAAAATATGGTCATTACTTGTGGATGCAGTACATATGAACTTGAACTACTTTACTCGGATTTAATACACATATCATGCCCTAGTAAGGTGTCCTACATATCTTAGTTAAGGCATTAATTGAAATATTCAAAGTAAAATTGTTTAGTGATTACACATTAATGTTGGCCTTATAGGTGGGCCATATCATATTATGCCATTTAATGTGGATTACACACTAAATGTTCCCTTTATAGAGAGTAGAAAATGTTAATAAGTCATGGGATTCCCAACGGATCTCTCCTTCATGTGTGCCTTGCATGAATTGATTCTCTACTCGATATGACAAGATTGTGTACATGACATGTTGGAGGATGGCTGAATAAAATTCCCAAATGATATTTCATGATCTAGTTGATTTTTCTGAGGGACATCACATAATCTAGCTAGCATGTCTAAATTTACTCACATGAGCTAGGATAACTTTTCTGGAATACATTTTAAGATGCAACTAACTTGTCTTGGATTCTATAACAAGATCTCAGGTGACATGCTTAAATAGTGTCACAAGATCTTGGTGAATTACCCCAGTTTCATCGTGAAAGTAGCATGGCACACATGGAGGGTGCCATGAGTTTCAATGTGACATGAATGGAGGGTTTCTATTGTCTTGGATGACTTGTCTAGGTGACATTGTGAATTCCATCTCACAAGTTCAAAGGACTTCACAAGAGCTACATGACATACTTGGATGGTGATGTGAGATATGGATGGCTTGTCCAGAGGACAGCATGAGAAGTGGTTTAAATACGCTAATGTAATCAAGAGACGTAACTAACATGTACTTGTGTCACTATATAATCTAGATTATATTTCAAGAGAAAAATGTGTTGTATGGATGGGGAGGATGGAGGGTAACGTGAGCCTCGGGTGGCATGCCTTGGTGTTTCCATGGGAGTTTCTATGAAATTTACATGGTACATTGCATGATAAAAATAATATAACAAAGGAGAATCATGTTAATTTAGTGACATATCATGATGTTTCTACATGACCAGGGTGGTTCATGAAAAGTGAATAAGGATTAGCATTATGTTCTTTTCATAAGTCTCTTATCTTTTTCAACTTGGTTTCATTCTTTTATTCCATATGCCTTAGGTTTGTTTTGTGTTATCTTGTTTTAAATATCATGTGATCTAGTCATTTTTTTGGATGTTATTTTTAAGATCCTCTAGAAGTCCTTCATGTGATCTATGGGTGATAATGAGAAGTTCCTATGTATGATGCATTATTGCTCAAGTTTCAATCTAGATCCCACATGATGGAAGACATTCCTGATTGTGAGATCAGATGCTCTATGAAATTCTCACTAATGACTGGGTTCATCAGTGTGAGGTTACAAGGAAAAGGACCATGAAATTTTCAATTTGTGGTTTGTGATTAATAGGCCAATCCCACCCCGATTATTATGAAAATTGTAATGCTTGTAATTTATAAAAGCATGCATGATTCGATGGATGTATTAGATGCCATATGTTTCGTAGGTTATTTTGGGGGCATCAAGAGATTTTCAGTGTCCGTCAGATAATCCCATCAATTCAACATTTACAAGATCATGGTCTATTAAATGAGTATTAGATAATCACGAAAACATGAAAAGGGTATTCTGTTTTGTATGGACGACACGTATATATATTTTTATGATATTCAAATATGTACATAATGAAATTTCTGTGATATTTATTTCCTTTTTTGGGATATTATGTGAGACAAGGATGGCATTAATGGGGGCCTCTACGAGATAAAAAGGGCTTGTGAAGTGGTGTTTATGGTCTTTTACAGTGAATCATTTGAGTTTTATGACCCCAAAAGGATCTTATTTTTCTATTTTCTCTATATTTATTTCATAATTACTTTTGTTGTTTCGTGAGTTTAGTTTACTGTTGTCTGAGAAAAAACTGTTCCCCATCGATGACGAATCATGTGACCAATAAAATGTCACATGGATACTATAGGAACGTGACCCAAGAAATCCTAGATCCAGTGTCTACTATCAATTACACTAGCATGAATACAATGAATGATATCTTGAATGATCGAGAGTTTAGTTGTCTTGGTAAACCAGATACATACATGAGTCTTGTTTTAAAAATTAATACACTAATTAAAACATAAATTCTTTATAAACAAATAACTTTTAGGGTAATGAAATCAAGGGTAACATTATTCCATCTAGTATATCCATTCATATCATTCTTTGTACGATTTTTGGATTCCTAGGGAAAAGAAACATAATACAGGTGAGCTCAATTTCTTAGTAGGGATAAATTTTAAAAGAAAAAATAATGAATCAATGAGAAATATAAATATAGAATGGTAAATAACTGAAGTAGACATACAATTAAATGAAAAAAATAATAAGGAAGTGCATAAAAAATATTGATATGTAATAACTAGAAGTACGTCCCCTTAAAATGAATGGATACGAAAAATCAACAAAGAAAGGTATGAAACAAAAACACCGTAATACCCATATGTTTTTATAAAATATTTTTTCTAGATAATTTTAATTCATAAAAAGAATCCATAGAACGAAATATAATGTTTAAACCAACCATGAGATTCTCGTATTATAAAATGACCATTTTAACCTAACCATTTGGTTAGCAGGGATAAATATAACTATGTTCTGAAATTGTATGGTGAAGTCATCCACTATAAAGAAAATTTAAATCAATTAGATATTTTTATTTTTTAATTTATAATTTGAGTGAGTTAATATACTTAAATTAAATAAATTAAATATATATTTTGTATACAAAATAAATAATTTCATATAGTCATCAAATAGATGTTTTTTTCATATGGTATGAATAATCCCAATTTGTTGTAAAAATACTTATATTTTTCAAAAGGGTAATCATCCTCCTTTTAATGGATAACCCCTTTTAAATTAAGATTTTTAAACATTAATAATTTTTATATTAAAACAAAAAAATGTTCATTGGATTATTTATATAAGAAATTACATTTAATGAAATTTTAATATTTTTCTGATAACTTTCAAATTTTGATGAATAGTTAAAATACATTAAATTTTATTTTAAAACTTCATAATATAATTAATATATATGGTTAAATTATAATATTTTATGTTTTTAAATTATAAATGTAATATATTTTAATTATTAAATATATTTTATGTCATTAGAATATATTTTACATTGAATTCAGATATAAAAATTTGTCAATCTTCACCAATGTTTTATCTTTTAAAACTCATTCTCACTTTTCAACAATGAGATTAATTTTAAATTAATTAAAAAAACATATGTTTTTTCAATTTTGAAAAATGGTTTCCATATTTGGAATCAGTTGGTCGAAATTATTTATGTAGCCTTGTTTTATTTTTGGGCATTATGAATAGTTACTTTGGAAATTTTTATTAATACATTAAAGGGTAAACCTGATAATTATAGGCAAGAATACTATTATTAAATTATCCTAACACTTTTATTAGTATAATGTGATTCATGTTTTAGACATAAATCATCATTGGGGAAAAATGGTGTCTTTTGGAGGCCACATGGATGAGATTAGAACATTTAATATATTTTATTTAATGAAAAGGTAAATATATCTCACTAAAATTTTAATAAAAAATAATTTTTATATTAATATATATATATATATATAATTTGATTATAAAAACTTATTTTAAGGATATATTGTTTTTCTTCATTATGGTAATTTATTTGTTATTTTTGAGAAATAAATAATTACGTAAATAGCATTTACATTAATGTTGGAGAAATTATTTAATTGAGGAAAAATCAATAACATAGTTTCTGTTAAAAGAATAAAACCCATTAAAAGACTTAAAAACATGGCCAAATATTATTGGTAGATTATATCTCGACCATAATCATCAAAGGGCCTCGCTATTGACCATTTGGAACCTTATAGATGGGATTATAACACATATATTATTTTATTAAAAGTGATGTTGATGTTTTCACCTTCATAATTTAATAAGTATATCATTTTAAATGTTTGATTTTCCGGATGATAAATTTGAATAAAAATATTCTTATGAAATATATTAGATTTATCTTCATCATAGTATTTTATTTTAATTTTTTTCATCAAATAAGTATATTAATTAATTACACAATATTGATGTAGTAATTATTTAATTAATAGAGATATCAAATAAAAGTTATTAAAAATATTAAAATTAAATATAATATGGGAAATTTAATATTTGAAAGTAATTTTTAAATTACCTTAACTTATTTTGAATATATATTTTTTGATGTTAGTTTGTTTTTAAAAATCAATGAATTGAATAGTGTCAAAATTGACACTATTGATTATTTATCAAAATAATATTTTATTAAATTATTTAAAACTAATAAAACTGTTGTAAGAATTTGTAATAGTTATTATATGGTATGAAATTTTCTATTTATTTAATTAAGGTCTAATTGACATCAATTAATTAAATATGACACCCTTTAAATTCTGAAATATTTGTAAAAGAAGATAAAATTTCAATGGAATAACAATGTGCTAATTAAAATGATAAGGATTATGTTTATAGAAATACATGTCTAAAAACTATTGGTTGATGAGATTACAACCCTATCTTATATATTATTTTAATTGGGGAATTTTTTTAGGTTTTTGGATTGTGTTTGATTTTATTATAAATAAAAATTTATCCAGTTTCCAAAACACCCCCTCACCTCAATTGTAAAGCCCCGAACACTATTACCCAGAGTCGGTGCATTATTACATAACATTGGAATGATAAAAAAATATCATGTATCAAAAGGAATATTAGTTTAGTAGCCTTGGAATCACTAGATACATTCATACAGTTTACATTACATCATAATGTGAAAAACTACAACAACATCTATTCATCATAGACCACACTCATATCCCCGCATACTATCCCAGCAGGTCATTCATAAAATACTTCTTATCATCCTGGGAAAAATAAATCATAGAAAGGTATGAGCTCAGATACTCAGTAAGGATAACAATATAGAGGAAACATTTTTAAATAATCATAAACATTTAAGGCATTATATAACTAAAACAAAAGCCTTTTAAAATTGAACTTCAACATAATATGGAAAAATAAAATGAAATAATTCCATTTAATTATTCACATGGATATTATAATAATCGAATAATCACATGAAATATCAATTACCACTTTCATAATGATGGAATGCATAATTCCAGACCATCATAACCACATAGTCAAGGCCTTGTGCCAAGACTACAAATAAGTTTTTGTCAAGGCCTTTTGCTGAGACACTAGCTTGTCTCATGATACCTAACGATGTAACACCCTGAGATTTTATGAAAAAAATTTATTTTTAATTTCATTGATGTATTCTATTGTAAGCTACACCAAAATTATCTTGTTCTATACGCAACACTGTATTAGCTTGCAGTGTACATAACACTATTCTTGACTCATGTTACACACATTTTCAAGTTCGTTTTGTAGAAATTATTCTACGTACCATTAAGTATCGATTTTGTTTAATTTATAAATGAAATAAGTTTTGAATTATGTTATACGCAACACCAATGGGAGATTTCACTACACGCAACCCTGACCTGGTTTGCATTACACGTAATCGCGACCTTCCTCGATAGTGTGTGTTGTAAGCAATACCGGGTTTCACTAAACAATGATATATGGTTATAATATTATTATGAACTAGCCTTTACGAATAGTATTGACTAAAGTTTTAATGTTATAACATTTTTAATTTATCTTACACATTTTATAGATCATGGTATGTGAAAAAAATAAATTTTTCAGGTAAAATGAGTATTTTTTAAAAAAATGCAGTTTTGCCGCCATTTGATGGAGCACCCACTTTAAATCTAGTTTTTGACATGTTTATAAGTTCAATTTGACAATATAAAATTATTCTTTGGAATCAGGATATAAAAATTTAATTTGGATAAAATTTTCATGTTATTCTTATAACTTTCATATTTTAATGAATAGTAAAAACATGCTATATTTGAATTAAAAACAACTTTTTTTCATCGTAATAATTTATGTGGATAAATTATAATATTGAATGGTTTTAAAGTATAAATAGAATATATTTTTACCATTTACTATAATTTATTTCATTACAATTGATTTTACATTGAATTCATAGGTTAAATCATTTCAATCTTTTGCAATGTTTAAAAAAACCCATTTTCTTTCGACAACGGTATTAATTTTAATTTAATTTCTGCAACTTATGTGTATTGAATTTGGAAAATTGGATTCCATATTAGGTATCATTGGGTCCATATTATATTAATAGACTATGTTTTATTTTTTAGCATTATGAATAGTAACTACGGTAAATTTTATTTACCATAGTAAAAGGTAAATCAGGTAATTAAGGGTAAATATAATATTATAAAATTACCCTAATACTTGCCTTAATACAATTTGATTATTATATTTCGGCTTAAGACATATTTGGGTCGAAATGGAATCCATTAGAACCCACTTGTTGGTGATTATGACCTTTAGTTTATTTTATTTAAAGGAAAGTGAAATATGTCTCACTCAAACTTTAATAATTAATGTATTATTAATATATGGTTATACAGAATATAAATTCAGTTATAAATACTCATTTTAAAGCTAATTTTTTTTATTTTTCATGGTAATTTATTTGTAATTTTTAAGAGTTATTTAATTACATTATTAGCTTATACATTAATGATGAGGAAATTATTTATTTAGTTAAAAAAATAAATAACATTGTTTTTATTGAAATAGTAATACATATTAAAGGGCCCAAAAAATGAACAAAACTTATTGTTAGTTTATATATACACCATAAGCATCCAATGATCGAATATATGACCGTTTAGAGTCTTATAAAAGTTATTATGACACTTATATTGTTTTATTTTAAATGACTTCAAAGTTGTCACCTTCATAATTTAATAAATATAAAATTTTAAAATTTGGGTGTTTTAGAAGATAAATCTGACTAAATGTATTCTTATAAAATATATAAGATTTATCATCATCCTAGTATTTTATTTTTAATTTTTATGAAACAAATACGTATATTTAATAATTATACAAAAATGTTGTTGTAATTATTTTATTAAGAGAAATATCAAATAAATGGTATTACACATAGTAAAATAAATATTATATGAAATATTTAATGTTCTCTACTAATTTTCTAGATTATTATGACATGTTAGGAACCTAGTAAATATTACAGTTCGAATTTATCCTCTGTGTGGATTTTATTTAAATTCAAAGAAATGAATAGTGTCAAAATTGACACTATTGTTATTTTATAAAAATAACATATTATTAAATTGTATAAAGATCACAAATAATATTTAAAAATTAAAAATTAGAATTTATATAGTCTAAAATTTCATAACTTATCTAATTGTAGATAATTCACAGCACATATGTAATTATTTATAACAAAATTTAAAATTTAGAATCTTATTACCACAAATAAAATTTAATAGATTAAATAAAGATAAATCATGTTGATAATGATTAAAATAAATTCCCTACATGTATAAATTTTATTGGTTGATGAGATTACAACCCCATATCATCTAATATTAGAATATAATTCATTTTTGGAGGGTTTTAAGTGGGGTTATATTTATTATAAATTAATAATTTTAATATTTTTAAAGGTGCCCCTCTCCTCCCTTATAAAAAGGGAACCCCTTCCCACTTCTCTTCACACCCTTTTGAACCATAAATCTCGACCAAACCCTTCCAATTACTCTTATCAACCTCTCTAATTATATCATATAGGTTCTGGCCTTCTCAAAATACCAACCCTAGTGCCCTAAGAAGATGTTTAAAGGAGGTGCGTCGAAGAAGAGGTAATCTCTTCTACCGATTCTTTCAAACTTTTTTCTTCTTCAACTTCCTCTTATTTAGTTGTTTAATTATAAAGTAATAACATCAGTATAAATAATATATTGATATTCTATTATAAATATGAAACTAACCCATTTCACCTTCTATCCATCCTACGGAAAATGAAATCACCGCGCGTGCGTACGTACGGAATACCGTCTCCACACCGTGGTGAAACTATTTTTCCAAAACCACCTTACTTGGATGGGTATAATGGTGTAAAAAATAACATTAAATATTTATTATTACATCATACTGATTCTGATATATTGTATCATCCACTCCAATTCCCATCAATAAATATGGGAATGATATCATCACTCGTGCGTACGTACGGATTACCATCTCCACGACGCGGTGAGATTCATTTTCCCATGTAAACAATTCAAGAATGATTATAATGTATATATAATAAGTAATCATGAAATATAGGACATAATAATGATACTGGATTTATATATATATATATATATATATATATTTATTTCATCTAATTAATTCTATTTAATTCAATAAGTAAATGAAAACAACGTTCATGCATACGTACGGCCTACCGTATCCATGAACGGTGTATTTCATTTCATTTATATATCTATTATATATATATATATAATGAATATATATATGATATATAAATCATGATTTACATTCGGGAAGTAATTAAATCAAGATATAAGTAATAATAATATCAAGAACAATAAGTCCAAACATGTACGATAAATGAAACGATTTTACCCCAAACGCTGCTTTAACAGGGATTTACAAAAGAACAAGTAATATAAAGTCATAAGTAAAACATATATGATATTATAACAATAAATATGATTCTGTAATAAGTCAATGAAATTATTTAAATCATTATACAGGAGGTTCAGATACGTATGAAGCATATCAGACCTAAGGTAAGGGATAATTATTCCAATCTAATTCTTATCCGAGATTGTTTATTCATATGTATGTACTGGAGTTATCCTTATCATCCATGTCCATATGTTTTCAAAATGCTTTCATGAAATGTTTAATTTTATTCTATGTATTTTTAAAGTCATTTTACCCTTTTTTGACTTTTACCACATCGTATGGAAGGAATATTTATTTTATGAGGAACTATTAGACTTTTCCGACAGAAGTACAAGGAGAATGTTATTTTTAACTTATACGGCGTGAACGGGTTTTTACGGTTTCATAACGCCTCATTTTCCTGAAGCTTAAAATACAAGATTGCATGATTATTTTCAAAAAAACCCCTTTTCATTTAAAATTTCATGGAATTTTGTGAAAAAAAATGCTTTTGAAGAAGAAAGGATATTTTTCTCAAGAATTCATTTCAAGTGTTTTATCAAAACTATTTTCCATCTATAATGACATTAATTAATATGTTTATGTTTCAAGTATAATGTCTCCATTATTTAAATGGTTTGATTCTTCTTATGATGAAATGATATCCATTTAATATGGAATATGTTATGATGGCATGATTTTTATGAATCTCATTCTATTACGTGGGTTATGCTATGATGTATGATTTATGATTTTGTGGCACATGAAAGAATGATTTCAATATGAGATGGGTGGGTCCTATATCTCCCTCCAATTCATTGGGTAATGATTTATATCTCATGAGATAGACATGGCTGGAATAGTAAGTTAATCCGGTTTAGTAATAGAGGACTGGAATGAGGTGTGAACTCGATGCAGAAAGGGACTTTGTCCACTAAGATGGTCTTAGAAGCAATGCCTTGGCTACTATGTAAATAATATCATGTGCTTAATGGTTGCAAAAATCACATGTTTTATTCACATTCTATTTTATCATGACTAATGTTTCTTTATGATATATACGTTATGTACTGCTATGTTTTATGTCATTGCCCATGATTTTGATGTTTAAACATTATGTTCATGTTTTTAAGTTCAAATGTATATGATTTGTATTATTTTATACATGCTTACCCTTACTGAGCATTTGAGCTCACCCTTTATATGTTTTCTTTTCCCCAGTATTTAATGAAATGTTTTAGGTAAGAAAACAAAAAGGGGAAGATCTTTATGGGAGATGTTGATGATCTATCACCACAATTAGAAGATTACATTCCGAGTTTCCAAAGACACTAAACTATTATGGTCCTTCTGTGTCTGTTTTTGTTATGTATTAAGTATTCCGCAAAAGTAATGTAATTTCCATGTATGTCAAGATTTGGGTCTCTACAGTTGGTATCAGTGGAATGGTTTAGTTAACCTTTGGAAACTACGATGCGAAAATGTTAGTCAGATCTCTAGAGATATTTTTCAGGTATGTCTAAGGATGTACCTAAGGATAAGTATACGTATAGGTTATAGTCCTATAACTATGGTAACGATCTTAGAATTTAACCTAAGATTTTAGATATTGAGAGTACTCCCCCTTTATTATCTTGTTTTCCCTAGTATGATTTTTCCCTCTCATGCTATTCTTTTTGGGTTTTAGAAAATTGCTGGAAACAAGAAGATTCACGATAATAGAGGATATGATGGACAATAGAATGATATTATTCATGAGCAACCAAATGAAACGGTATTTGGAAGTCCAATCATCGTTATTATGCCTAATCAGTAATCTCATAATATGATCAATAATCTCAACATTGGTAAGTTTCCCGACTCAGATAATAAGAGAAAGATGGAGTTTCATTATGATCATAGAGGAAATAAAGTTCAATTTCCCTCATGTAAATTATGTGGGAAGAGGCATCAGGGAGATTGTTTCAAAGGAACTGGAATATGCTTTGGGTGTGAAAAAGAAGGACACAAATCCAGTAAGTGTAAAGGAAAAGGTTCAATTAAAACCATGGACAAGGATAATGGTATTTCTATGACATCAACAATGATTAGATGTTTTAAATGTTGAATGTATGGGTATTATGCAAACCAATTACCTAAGGGAAAATCTCATGAAGAGAATCAGTATGGTCATATGGGTAGTATTTATGTGGATGATGATGAAGATACTACAAATGAAATATGAGTTAAAAGAAATGATGAAGCTCAGTTATTGGTTTAAGAAGTTAGTGGAAGGATTGTATGTTTATCAAATTTAATGTATGGTTCTATGGAATAAAGAATCATATAAGGATTGTTACACTATTGTTTTTTCTAATGTATTTGAAAGTATATGTTGAATGGTACTGGTAACCATGAAAGGTTATTCAGATATTTTTGGAAAGAAGTTGATATGCGCATAATGAAGGGATAAGGAGAAAATAATATGTTTGATAGTATTCAGGAGGTCATGGATGATAAAAGGTCAAAGTGTTATCATGATTCGAGTATATATATTTTATTTGGGATTTTGGTATGTGGAAAGAGATAACTTTTGAAAGAATTCAAGTTTTCGCTAAGTTTCTATGGTAATTCATGTTTCAAAATAATACATGATTAAGGTATTCATATTTTTGGAATGTGACCAACAAGTTATATCTTATGATATATGGGGGACAAATGATGGAATTCACATGCTCAGTAGATGAAATTTCTAGTAATCGGACAGAAGTATTTTCGATAAGCCTAAAGGTTGGAATGGACATCATATAGTATTGGTTAAGGACATAACTTTTTATTTCTGAAATGTTATTATAGTATAGTTTTAGAAAAAGGATAACCTGCAGGATGGACGACAACTCGTCGCGTTGGACAAGGTTTTGGAATCGATCCCACAACCAAAGTGAGACATGCCTTTATCACCTACCACAGGCCTACATGAAGTCCGTGGTTAGTATAAATTAGTTAAGTGGTATGATATATGATGTATAAGTCAATTTTAGGAACCATATATGATTAATGTCACTATAGATGGACTTATGTATATTTGATAACTTTAGCTAACCTTTTGTTTGAGATAGATGGAATGAACCATCATTCTATCACATGGTCTACTAACACTTCACAAATGACAAATTCAACTTCATTTATTTAAGAGATGAAGTGGAAATTGTCCAAGGAACGACCAACAGTGAGATTGTACCAAAATCATGTATGTATTTCTTTTAATTCATCAACATTAAGGAAATGATCTTGAAAAACAAAAATATTGTCCTAGTTCCCTCATATCTGATGAATTAGATGGTCCCTTAGATCATCACAAATTAATGGCTTTGTGATTGTTGGCTTTATCATAGCCATGTCTTGTACCACTCTCCATTAGAACATGATGGTCGGATTTCTCTTCCATATCCATATTTTCACCTATGTTTTACTATGTGGAAACCCAGTGAATAGTTTGTTTGGGTGACCGTTATGTTTTATACGTTACTTTTTAATGATATGTTTTGGTATTCCTTTTTACGATGTTGGTTTCTATTTAAGAAACTATCGAGTTGTAAACCATTTATATCCCCGACGAATTTCGAGGGAAAAATTCATTTTAAGGGGGGTAGAATGTAACACCCCGAGATTTTAAGAAAAATGTTATTTTTAATTTCATTTATTTCTTATGTTTTATGCTACACCAAAATTATCTTGGGCTATATGCGGCACCGTATTAGGTTGCAGTATACGCAACACTATTCTTTACTTGTGTTGCACAAAATTTCAAGTCTGTTTGGTAGAAATTATTCTATGCAACATTAATAATAGATTTTCTTTAATGAATAAATGAAATAAGTTTTGAATTATGTTATACGCAACACCAAAGGGAGATTGCACAACATGCAACCCTGACCTGGCTTGCATTACATGCAATTGCGACCTTCCTCAATAGCATGTGTTGAACGCAATACCGGGTTTCACTAAACAACGATATATGGTTATAATATTATTATGACCTAGACTTTATGAATCGTATTAACTAAATTTTGAATTTCATAACATTTTTATTTTATCTTACACATTTTATAGATCATGGTATGTAAAAAAAATAATTTTTTTGAGTAAAATGAGTATTTTTAAAAAAATGCAGTTTTGCCGCCTTTTGATGGCGCACACACTTTAAATATAGTTTTTACATGTTTATAAGATCAATTTGACAAAATAAAATTCTTCTATGGAATTAGGATATAAAAATTTACATTGGATAAATTTTTCATATTATTCTGATAACTTTCATATTTTCATGAATAATAAAAACACGCTATATTTTAATTATAAACAACTTTTTTCATGGTAATAATTTATGTGGTTAAATTATAATATTTAATGGTTTTAATGTATAAATAGAATATATTTTTACCATTTAATATAATTTATGTCATTATCATTTATTTTACATTGAATTCATAGGTTAAATCAATTCAATCTTTTGCAATGTTTTGAACAAAAACCTGTTTTTTTTCGACAACGATATTAATTTTAATTTAATTTCTGCAACTTTTGTGTATTGAATTTGAAAAAATATAATCCATATTTGGTATCTGTGGGTCCAAATTATATTAATATACTACTTTTTATTTTTGGGCATTATGAATAGTAACTACGGTAAATTTTATTTACCATATTAAAATGTAAATCGGGTAATTAAGGGTAAATATAATATTATAAACATACCCTAACACTTGTCTTAATATAATTGGATGATTATATTTCGTCCTAAGTCATATTTGGGTAGAAATGGAATCCATTTGAACCTACATGGAGGTGATTAAGATCTTTAGTTAATTTTATTTAAAGGAAAGTGAAATATGTCTCACTCAAACTTTAATAATTTAAGTATTTTTAATATAAGGTTATACAGAATATATATTCGGTTATAAATACCCATTTGAAAGATAAATTTATTTATTTATCATGGTAATTTATTTGTAATTTTTAAGAGTTATTTAATTACCTTATTATCGTATACATTAATGATGCAGAAATTATTTATTTAGTAAAAGAAAATCAATAATATTGTTTTTATTGAAATAGTATTACATATTAAAGGGCTCACAAACCAGAACAAAACTTATTGGTAGTGTATATATACACCATAAGCATCCAATTACCTAATATAGGACTGTTTGGAGTCTTATAAAAGTGATTATGACACTTATATTATTTTATTTTATATGATGTCAAAGTTGTCACCTTTATAATTTAAAAAATATAACATTTTAAAATTTTGGTGTTTTAGAAGATAAATCCGACTAAGTGTATTATTATAAAATATATAATATTTATATTCATCCTATTATTTTATTTTTATTTTTTATTCATCATATAATTATATTTAATATTTATAAAAAAATGTTGTTGTAATTATTTTATTAAGGGAAATATCAAATAAATGGTTTTACAAATAGTAAAATAAATATTATATGAACTATTTAATGTTCTATACTAATGTTTTAGAGTAATAAGACATGTTAGGAACCTATTAAAGATTTTATTTCGAATATATCCTCTGTGTGGATTTTATTTAAATTCAAATAAATGAATAGTGTCAAAATTGATACTATTTTTATTTTATAAAAATAACATATTATTAAAATGTTTAAAAATCACAAAAATATTTAAAAATTATAAATTGAAATTTATATAGTCTAAAATGTCATAAATTATCAAATTATGGATAATTAAAAGCATAAAAGTAATTATTTATAAAAATTTAAAATTTAGAATCTTATTATCACAAATAAATTTAAAAGATTAAATAAGGATAAATTAAGTTGATAATGTTTAAAATAAATTCCCTACATATCTAATTTTTTTTGGCTTATAGGATTACAACCCTATCTCATCCAATATTCTAATATGAGTCATTTTTGGAGGGTTTTAAGTGGGGTTAGATTTATTATAAATTAATAATTTTCATATTTCAAAAGGTGCCCCTCTCCTCCCTTATAAAAAGGGAAGCCCTTCCCACTTCTCTTCACACCCTTTTGAGCCTTGAAGCTCGGAAAAACCCAGTAAATTTCTCCTCTCATCCTATATATTTATATCATATAGGTTATGGTCTTCTCAAAAGACCAACCCTATTTCCCTAAGAAGAAGTTTAATGAAGGTGCGTCGAAGAAGAGGTAATCTCTTCAACCGATTGTTTCAAGATTATTTCTTCTTCAACTTATTCTTCTTTGGTTGTTTCATTATAAAGTAACAACATCAGTATCACTAATATAATGATATGTTATTATAAATATTAGACAAACCCATTTCAACTTCTATCCATCCTACGGAAAACGAAATCACCGCGCGTGCGTACGTACGGAATACCGTCTCCACGCTGTGGTGAAATCTGCTTTTCCAACACCACCTTACTTGGATGGGTATAATGGTTTAATGAATAACTATACATAGTTATTATGAAATCATACTGATTATGATATATTGTATCATCCACTCCAATTCCCTTCATCAAATATGGGAACGATATCATCGCTCGTGCGTACGTACGGATTATCGTCTCCACGACGCGATTAGATTGATTTTCCCAAGTTAACAATTCAAGAATGATTATAAAGTATATATAATAAGTAACCATGAAATATATGACATAATAATTATACTGTATTTATGTACATATATATTTATGTCATCTAACTAATTCCATTTAATTCAATAGGGAAACAAAAACAGCGTTCATGCGTACGTACAGCCTACTGTCTCCATGAACGGTGTATTTCATTTCATTTATATATCTATTATATATATATTGATTATATATATGATATATAAATAATGATTTATATTCTTGATTTATGTAAATCAAGATATAAGTAATAATAATATCATGAACAACAAGTCTAAACATGTACGATAAATGAAATGATTTTACACAAAATGCTGCTTTAACATGGATTTACAAAAAAACAGGTAATATAAAGTCATAAGTAAACCACATAGGATATTATAACAATGAATATTATTCTTTAATAAGTAAATGACATTATTTAAATAATTATATAGGTGGTTCGGATATGTACGAAGCATATCGGACCTAAGCTAAGTGATAATTATTCCAATCTCATTCTTATCCGAGATTGTTTATTCGTAAGTATTTATTGGGGTTATGTTTATCATCCATGTCCATATGTTTTCAAAATGTTTTCATGAAATGTTTAATTTTCTTCCATGTTTTTTTAAAGTCATTTTTACACTTCTTTTTTGACTTTTACCACATCATATGGAAATAATATTTCTTTTACGAGGAACTTTCTGACTTTTCCAACAAAAGTACGAGGAGAATGTTATTTTCAAATTATACGGCGTGAACGTATTTTTAGGGTTTCATAACGCCTCATTTTAATGAAGATTACTCTACAATGTTTCATGATTATTATCAACAAAACCCTTTTCTTTTAAAATTGCATTGCATTTTGTGAAATGAAAATTATTTTGAAGAAAAACGATATTTTCCTCAAGAATTTATTTCAAGTGTTTTATCAAAACTATTTTCCATCTAAAATGACATTATTTAATATGTTTATGTTTCAAGTATAATGTCACCATTATTTACATTGTTTGATTCTTCTTATAATGAAATGATTTCCATTTTTTATGGATTATGTTATGATGGCATGATGTTTAAGAATCTCATTCAATTAAATGGGTTATGCTTTGATGTATGATTTATGATTTTTTGGCACACGAAAGAATGATTTCAATATGAGATGTTTGGGACCTATATCTCCCTCCAATGAATTGGGTAATGATTTATATCTCATGAGATAGACATGGCTGGAATGGTAAGTTAATCCGGTTCAGTAATACATGACTAGAACGAGGAGTGAACTCAATTCAGAAAGGGACTTTATCCACTATGATGTTCTTGGAAGAAATGCCTTGGCTACAACTGATTCATCGATGACCTATAGCAGGATCCACGTGTCACTTATTATGTCCAATGCATTCCTCATATGAATAGGTTTAAACATACCATAGACATTCTTATTAAAACTAGCATACGAAATGTCAATACTTTCTCCATAAACCATGAATGGTATAAAAATAACTCATACACAGTCAAAAATATCAGAAAATCCTTCAATGCTATATGGAAGTTTTTTATCATAATAAATCAACATCAAATAAGCTTAAAATTCATCAAAGGATGTTGACATAAATGAAATCGAAACTATTCGAGAGAAATATCTCTTTTTTTGAAATAATTGAAAAGTCACACAATTATTAAGGAAGTAATTTAAAAGATATTTTTTCACTAAAAGTGTCCCATAACACTTTGAAACGTTTGAAAAGAATTATCATTTCCTAACATTCATGCCCATATATATAAATCCTTAAAATCAATTTGAAAACATGAACGTTAAATAAAAATATTTGGAAAGATAAAACTGTAAAACATTTCAAATTATGATCTTGATTAAGAGTAACATTCACATATACTTAAAATATATATTTTAAAATCATTTTTATGAAAAATGGACTTTGATGATAAAAATGTCCCAGAAAACACTTACACATAAACAATCTCGTTTAATAATGTGATTGAGAAATTAACCCTTACCTTGAACTTTCCTTTAGTAGAGGGTACATTTAACCTTCTGTATGAATATCATAGTATGTTATTAAATTATACCAGAACCATATTAATATTTATTATATCATACATGATTCATTTATGACTTTATACTACCCATTTAGTATTAAATTCCATGTTAAATTAACATTTTGGGTATTAATCGTTTTCATTGTCGTACGTGTTTTAACTTGTTACTCTTGATCATATCACATATTTAAAGATTTCAATAAATCCAGAATATAAAACATATTTATATATCTAATATATATATAATATAAATATGAATAATAGACATATATATGAAATGAAAAACATCGTTAATGGACACGGTAGTCTGTACGTACGCATAAATGTTGTTCCCATTTTCATATCGTATTGAACGGAGCTAAGTGAATAAGATATATGTAAGTACATACATATATATATATATCTCCAGTAGAATTATTAATTAATATATTACATATTTATTAGAAATATATAATTTTATAATCATCGATGAATGGTGAACGTGGAAATGGATCTCATCACGTCGTGGAGACGGTAATCCGTACGTACGCATGAGGGACAATATAATTTCATTAATGGTGTGGAATTGGATGGTATATTAATTTTATAGAGACATTATCATGTTATTTTTATTATTTATATACATATAACTCGACATTATATCCATCCAAATAACATAGTGTTGAATAACAAATTACACCACGACGTGGAGATAGTAAGCCGTACGTACGCACGCATGGTGAAATTATCATTCATAAGATGCATAAAATAATGAATAAAGTTGTGCCATATTAATAATAAAAACAAAGTATATATAATATACTGGATTAATTATTTTAGACTGGAAATTACAATGAATGATGAAGTGGAAGAAAAAAAGAACTTGAAAGAGTGCGGTGAAATTATTACCTCTTCTTCGGGTTCTTCCTTTTGATTTGATCAAAATGGATCATTAAGATGGATTTCTGACTAAAGTAGGGCCTCTAGGATGATGTTAGGATATTTTAGAGAGTATTTGGGCAGATTTTGGCCGAGCCAAAAGGATTTGAATGTGTGAATTAGAGAGAAGGGGGAGTGCCCTTTTAAAAGTGGGGTGAGGGGCACCTTAGGAAAAACATAAAATATTTTTTTATAATAAATTCATATTCGGTTTATAATGACTCCAATGTGACTTATTTCAAGTCTAGGGTGGGTATGGGTCAAAATCCACTCAACCAATGTGTTTTAGACAAGTTTGGTTCATTATATTAACCTAATCATTTAGTTTTAACTCTTAGTTAATTAGTTTGACATTTACCATGTCTCTTTATGTTTTTATATTATATGGTTAATAAACATACTATAAACTTACAATAGAACCATAATTTGTTCCTTAATGTCATATATATTATTATATAAGTCTTTTGGCCGATCCTCAGATTTTGAGGACCATTATATCAATTAATAATATAATATTTTATTTAAAAACTACTTTATGTCGATTTTGACACTATTTTGTATTTGTTTTTTTGTTAAAATCATAACACCATTATTACATAGAAAAAAATACATCTAACAATCCCTAACATGTAATATTAATCTATAAAATTATTTTAATTCTGAAAAGTCTGAAATTACATTTATTTGTATATTTATAATATCTATTAGTTTAATATTTCATTAATTAGGTAATTATTGCATTATCATTGTATCATAATTAAATTAAAATATTTAATGTCTAAAAATTATAAATAAAATACCATTATGTAGGAAATATTTTTATCTTTCTAATTAATAATTATAATCGATTTTATCTTATGTATAAACCTATATTACAAAAATTTTAGTTATTAAACATTTATTTTAACTCTTTTTATCTTTTTAAATAAAATATTAATAAGTGTCCTAATCTAATCCAAGTTGATATAAAGGGTAATATTTTATTTATTAGGTTGTTTATGGACGAATTACACTTATCTAATAAAATTAAGACATGTGTTAGAGTAATAATAATATCATTTTTACCCTTAATTACCCTATTTAATTTTAACCGTGGTAAATAAAAATAAAAAGTTACTATTCACCAAAAACTATTTTTTTCTTATTGAAAAACATTTTACTCCTTGATATTAACCGTATATATAGGATTTTCAAAAATTCCACTCACAGAAGTGGTAAAATTATGATTTATGTGAATTTGCAAATTCTCCTAGGAGGTGGGTAAAAGAATGCGAAAAGTTCTGTAAAGTTTTTATATATCTAAAATTATTATAAATTGACTCCAATGAATTACATTGAAATTATACCGAAATTATGTGTCTATTTTGATCTAAAATAAATTTAGATAAGATATATAATTATTTAAATAAAAAATTGGTTTTAAACTATAACTCAGTGTTTTTCAACTATTCACCAAAAATTGAATGTTTTCATAAAAATACCAAAAATTCACCCTCAATTAACTTTGATATTATGAATTCAAAAATGAAGTCTACTTTACCAAATTAAAATCATAGATATTACTTTTTTTAGTTTAAAATTAATCCATGTTGTCAAAACCAAAAAGCCTATTTTTATGAAATAATAACTACAAAAATATTGACATTTGTTTATGTCCAATTTCAAAGTGAAATTACTTCCAATGACCAAAATTTGATTAAATGGTAAAAATATAATCTAATTATACATTAAAACCATTAATATTTATTATTTAACACTATAAATTATTTTGATTAAAAAAGTTGTTTTATGTTGAAATATATTATTTTTCACTATTCACCCAAATATGACAGTTTTCAGAAAAACACAAAAAAAAATTGAGGCTAAATTCTTATGTCCCGATTCCAAATAAGAAGTTTATTTTTTCAAATTGAATATATAAAAGTTTCAAATATTTGACTTAAATAGGGTTTGCCATTAAAAGGTTGTAAAATCACATTTTTTGAAAAATACTTCTTTTATCTGAAAAAAATTAATTTGTCCTCACATTATGTTAATGAAACTAATAATATTGATTCTAAAATTATAAGGGTTATATAATGATTAAAATTTTGTTCATACTATTTATAACTGCTTTTGAACAGCTAGTTTGGTAAGTCGTGGTGTGCCTGAATTCGATGTTACGTGTAGTGTAAGTTAATTAATTACATTGATGATCTAACGTACTAAGAAATCTTGAGGTGTTACATTCTTCCCTCCATCAATAAACTTCTAACTCGCAATTTGATATTTTTCTTTCAAAAGAAAAGGATGAAAATAGAAAATACCTTTGTGGGAAAATCCACATCAGAAATTGGGTTAAAAAAATTAGTCTTAATAAGAGGAAAAGGGGAAATGAAACAGTCACCACCAAATTATGATCTAAATTAGAAGAAAATTGGTGGAAATTAGAGACACATAATTGGAGGAAAAACGTAAATATTTAGAGTGCGTTGTTGAGTTCATCAATCACAAACAATTGTATAATTGAGGGCCTCAAAGCCATCAATCTATGATGATTTAAAATATCATCGGTTCAATGAAACATAAGGTATTTGGGTAAACATTTTTAGTTTTAATATCCTTTACCTAAAGATTAATAATTAATTTCTTTATAGAATAAGTGAAAAAAATATATATACTTGACAAGTAGAGTTTGAACCTTTAACTAATTTCAACCCAAAACTCATCTTCCACTCTAAAAGGCAATAGAAATTTAAAAAATTATATTCTATTTATCCAATTCATATAGGGTTCCTAAAAAAGGAATTTATAATTCATCTACCAGATCTTTAAAAAAAATAAATTATTCAATCTAGGACATCATGTGGGCCAGTGGTAGGTGATACACCCTTGTCACCCTTCTATTGTGGGTTCAAGTCTTGCGGCCTTGCCAGACACGACGGGTTGCCTCCCGACCTTTAGGTTTTCCTTTTATGGCATTCCAAAAATAATATCAAACTAGACTTATCCAAAATATTTTTGTCCAAACTCACACTCCAAAAATTATAAGGAATTTCAACACAATGAAGGTATTTTCTTCATGTAATAACATGTGAATACTTTCATCATGTATTATTTTAAAATATGGTAACACCCTGAATTACCATAAAACCTTATTGATTACATTCATTCTCCCTTATTCCTTATAGAATACTAGATATATTCCTTATGTCAAAAAACATTGAATAATCCAACAATGATGAAATAAACAAACCATTAATCAGTGAAAAGGTACTCAAGAATATCCAATATAATTTATCCAAATCAACCATCTCTTATTCCAAAATTACTAGCTTGAAATCAAGACCATATTAAGGTTTATATTTCCTTCAACCATGTATTTAAAAAAAAGATTGTCTTTTTGTTTAGTTACTTTTCATAGTACCATATAATCTCAAATCCTCAATGAAATAGTACTGTAGAACAATCCTTATTTATCTCCATAATTCATAAAACCAGTACATCCTTGATACAATACTCATATGAAGAAATTCTGTAATAAAAACCTAAGAACACTAGTCATTCCTCTTCATCTATGATAGTATCATAACTTTATTATTATTGAACAGCATCATTTGAGGCATACTTTGATGATTTGAATATTGATTCATGTAGTGTCTCCACTCCTTGCAGATGAGGTATTGTACATTTGAAACCTTTTTCTTACCCTCGCAATCAAGAACGTGGTATCCTTTTTCTCAACACTTATAACATATTCACATTCCCCTAAATCATTTTCCAAGGTGATTCTTTCCACAATTATCACATATGAGAAAATACTTATTTACCTTATTCCCTATATCGTTCCTTCTCCCTACCATCCTTTTCTTCTATGGCTTCCCTTCAAAGCCGTAGGACTCGAAGAATTATTTACTTATCATATCAACACATGATACTCTTTCTTCATATGATGATAATACGTGGGAGACTATTCCCATTCTAAATTCTTGCTTAAAACATTGATAGATAAGATCCTTCTTACTCTTTGGATCATGCGCATTGCTGGAGTTCTCATTCCTTCTACTGGCCACCATTTCAAAACAATGGCATACACTAGATTAGTTTATGAATCACAATGCCTAATCCCTATCTTGTAAAACACTTAACATAAATTAAACACTTTATGGAATTAATCCATATTCATAAAAATGTCTTATTTGAAGAAATATATACTCATAAACCCTTCATAATGGTCTGTAATGAAACTGAGAATTATCCTAAGCATATCCCCCGGGAGTGTCTTAACCAAGAGTGCAGCAAGGCCCGTTGTCATGCACCAGTTCCCGTTCGAGTCTCTCTCAAAGCGGTGTTTTCATGTTTTACCCCTAGGTACATCTGTATGAGATCCTCCTCTACCTGCTCGTATCCAGACAGGGATGTATTGCTTAGAAAACTCAAAAAATCTCTACAATACCAAAATTCTAGGATGTTATTATATACTAATCTTCAAGTTCTATCTAAGGGATATGTTCTCTAATAAAAGTTTCTCTAAATATAGCTTACAAGGTTTGTACTAAACTTCCTCTCATACTAATTGCAACGCCCTGACCCTAGTTACCCAGATTCGGTGCATTATTACAAAATATTTTCATGATCACAAAAGATGTAGTATCGAGGAATCAATTAGTTTAAGGCTTGGAATCACTAGATACATTCATAAAGGTTACATTACATCATAAAGATAACAACTTCAACAACATCTTTTCACCGTAGACCACACTCATATACCCTCTTACTATCCCTGAAGGTTATTCATAAAATACTTCTTCACATCCTGGGAAAAATAAAACATAGAAAGGGCTGAGCTCAGATGTTCAATAAGGATAACAATATAGTGGAAAAATTCATAAATATGCATAAACATTTAATACATTTCATAACTAAAAAAAATCCTTTTCTACATAACTTCACCATAATATGGAAAAATAAAATGAAATAATGTCCTTTACATATCCACATGGATATTCTACTAGTCGAATAATCACATGAAATATCAATTACCACTTTCATAATGATGGAATTCATAATGCGAGACTATCATAACAACCTAGCCAAGGCCTTGTGCTAAGACTAAAAAAAATTTGTCAAGGCCTTATTCCAAGACACTAGTTTGTCTCATGAGACCTACAAATGCATCGAGGATCTATATAGGGCTCCACCAGTCACTTATTAAGTCCAATGCATTTCTCATATGAGAAGGTTTAAAAATAAACTAAACATTCTTATTAAAACTAGCATACTAAATGTCAATACATTCTCCATAAACCATTAATGGTATAAAAATAACGCATCCACAGTCAAACATATAACAAAACCATCAATACTATATGGAAGTTTTGTATCATAATAAATCAACATCAAATAAGCTTAAAATTCATCAAAGGATGTTGACATAGATGAAATAAAAACTATTTGAGAGAAATATCTCTTTTTTTTGAAAACATTGAGAAGTCACACATTTATGAAGGAAGTAATTTAAAAGTGATTTTTGAATCAAAGTTTCCAATACCACTTTAAACTTTTGAAAAGAATTATCATTTCAAAACATTCATGTCGATATAAATAAATCCTTAAAATCATTTTGAAAACATGGACATTTATTAAAAATATTTAGAAAGATAAATCGTTAAAACATTTAAAATTATGATCTCGATAAAGAGTACCTTTCACATATCCTTAAAATATTCATTTTGAAATCATTTTTATGAAAAATGGACTTGGATGATAAAAATTTCCCTGTAAATACTTACACATAAACAATCTCGGATAATAATGTGATTGTGAAATTAACTCTTACCTTGCAATTTCCTTTAGACGAGGGTACATTTAACCTCCTGTATGAATATCGTAGTATGTTATTAAATTATAACAGAACCATATTAATATTTATGATATAATACATGATTCATTTATGAATTTATACAACCCATTTAATAATAATTTTTTTGTTAAATTAACATTTCGGGTAATAATTTTTTTCTTTATCGTACGTGTTTTAACTTGTCACACTTGATCGCATCACTTATATTAAGATTTAAATACATACAATATATAAAACATGATTTAAATATCATATATAATTAGAATATAAATATGTATAATAGACATATATATGAAATGAAAAACACCGTTAATGGAGACCGTAGTCCGTAAGTACGCATAAATGATGTTTCCATTTTCATATCGTATTGAACAGAACTAAGTGAATAAGATATATGTAAGTACATATATATATATATATATATATATCTAGTATCATTATTATTTCATATATTACATACTTATTAGTAATATATATTTTTATAATCATCGGTGAATGGTGAACGTGGAAATGGATGTCATCGCGTCGTGGAGACGGTAATCCGTACATACGCACGCACGACAATATCATTTTATAAAATGTGTGGAATTTGATGGTATATTAAGTTTACAGAGACATTACCATGTTTTTTTAATTATTTATATACATATTACTCATCATTATATCCATCCAAATAACATAGTTTTGAATATCAAATTACACCACGGCGTGGAGACGGTAACTCGTACGCACGCACGCATGGTGACATTATCATTCATAAGATGGATAGAATAATGAATAAAGTTGTTCCATATTTATAATAACATCACAGTATATAGAATATACTGGATTTTTTATTTTAGACTGTAAATAACAAAGAATGTAGAAGTGTAAGATTAAAAGAACATGAAAGAGGGTGAAGAAATTATTACCTCTTCTTCAGGTTCTTCCTTTTGATTTGATCAAAAGGGCTCTTTAAGGAGGCTTTATGACTAAATTGGGGCCTCTAGGATGAAGGGAAGATATTTGGGAGAGTATTTGGGTAGATTTTTGCCGAGCCAAAAGGCTTTGAAGGTGTGAATTAGAGAGAAAGGGGAGTTCCCTTTTAAAAGAGGGGTGAGGGGCACCTTAGAAAAAACATAAAATATTATTTTATAACAAATTAATATTCTGTTTATAATGGTTCCAAAGTGACTTATTTCTAGTCTATGGTGGGGATGGGTCGAAATCCACTCAACCAATGGGTTTTAGACAGGTTTGGGTCATTATATTAACCTTATCTTTTAGTTTTTACTCTTAGTTAATTAGTTTGACATTTACCATGACTCATTATATTTTTTTATTGTATGATTAATAAACATACAATAAACTTCCAATAGAACCAAAATTGGTTCATTAATATCATATAATTTATTATATATGTCTTTTTACTGAGCCTTATATTTTTAGGACCATTATATCAATTAGTAATATAATCTTTGTTTTAAAAACTATTTTATGTCAATTTTGACACTATTTGGTATTTGTTTTTTTTGGTTAAAATCATAACAGAATTATTACATCACAAAAAATACATCTAACACACCCTAACAAGTAATATTAACCTATAAAATTAATTTAATTCATAAAAAGTCTCAAACTACATTTATTGGGATATTAATAAGATCAATTAGTGTAATATTCCATTAATTATGTAATTACTACATCAGCATTATATCATAAATAAATTAAAATATTTAATATATTAAAATTATAAATAAATTACCATTATGTGGGAAATAATTTTATATTTCTAATTAATATTTATAATCGAATTTATCTTAGGTATAACTGTATATTAAATATGTTTTAGTTTTTAAACCTTGATTTTAACTATTTGAACTCTTTTTTAAATAAAATATTAATAAGTGTCCAAATCTAATATAATTGGACCTAAAGGGTCATATTTTATTCTTATGGTTGTTTTTGGTTGAATTAAACTTATCCAATAGAATTAGTACAAGCGTTAGGGTATTAATAATATCAATTTTACCCTTAATTACCCTATTTACTTTTAACCGTGGTAAATAAAAGTAAGAAGTTACTATTCACAAATAATTATTTTTATCTTATTGAACCACATTTTACTCCTTGATATTAACCGTATATATTTTATTTTCTAAGTTCCACTCAAAAAAGAGGTAAAATTATGTTTTATTTGAATTTGAAAATTCTTTTAGGCGGTGGCTAAAAGATGGTGAAATGTTCTTTAAAATTTTTATATATCTAAAATTATTATAAATTTACTTCAATGAATTAAATTTAACTTATATAGATATTATTTGTGTATTTATATCTAAAATAAATTTAAATAATATATATAATTATATAAATAAAAAATCAGATTTAAACAATAACTTAGTGTTTTTCAACTATTCACCCAAAATTAAATGCTTTTAGAAAAATACCAAAAAATCACCCTAAGATAATTTTGATATTCTGAATTCAAAAATGGGCTATATTTTAATAAATTCAGAACATTGATATTACATTAATTAGTTTAAAATTACTTCCCATTGTCAAAACACTAAAGCGTATTTTTATGAAATAATAACTACCAAAAGATTAACATTTGTTTATGTCCAATTTCAAAGTGAAATTATTTCCAATAACCAACATTGGATTAAATGGTAAAAATATAATCTAATTGTACATCCAAACCATTCATATGTATAGTTGATCACTCTTATTTATTTTTATTAAGAATGTTGTTTTCAGTTAAAATATATTATTTTTCACTATTCACCCAAATATGAAAGTTATCAGAAAAACACAAAAAAATTATTGAAACTAAATTATTATGTCCCAATCCCAAATACGAAGTATATTTTGTTATATTTAATATTTAAAAGTTTCAAATATTGGATTTAAAGAGGGTTCTCCCTTAAAAGGAGGCAGAATCGCATTTTTTGAAAAATACTTCTTTTATCTAAAAAAATGAATTTGTCCTTACATTATATATGTGAAACTCATAATATGGATTATAAAATTATAAGAGTTATATAATGTTCAAAATTTAGTTAATACTATTCATAACAGCTTTTGAATGGCTAGTTTGGTAAGTCGCGGTGTGCTTGAATTCGGTGATGCGTGTAGTGTATGTTATTTAATTACATTGAAGAAATAACGTACTATGAAATCATGGGGTGTTACATCAATTATAAAAGGTAACTTCCTCCCTTAACTCTTCACTTCACTTTGATCATTCAATATCATCCATACCCAATGATTGTCCCTTATCAATTTCAATCGTTACATTATAGAGTATTTGGTTTTCTTCAATGACCGACTCTAGTTCTATAAGAGGAGACTTATAGGAAACATGTCGAAGAAGAGTTAATCTCTTCTATTGATTCATGCAAACTTGATTCTTCTTCTACATCATCTTAATGATTTGTTTCATTATTTAGTAAAAAATACAGTATCACATATATACTATGATGTTATTATAATTATGAAACAACCATATTCCACTATATATCTATCCTATGAAAAATGAAATCACTATGCGTGCATACGTACGACATAATGTCTCCCAGATGTGGTGTCGTCTATTTTCCACACTCACCTTAAATGGATGGGTATAATTATGGAAATAATAACTTGATATTATAATTATAACATTATATTGATTCTATAATAATATAGACCATCGACATCATAAATATTAGTCAATTATGGGGATGATATCATCTCTTAGGTGTACGTACAGCCCACCACCTCCATGATATGACGTGATTCATTCTACATGATATTCATTAGCATGATTATATATATGTAAAGAAAAAATAAGTATTTTATATGTTATGTTAATATATATGTCTAATAATATTACTATTTACTAATAATGACAACCATAACTTATTTGAAAAAATATGCATAAGAACATAAAGAAGTTGATTTCCGAATAAGGAGTAACAATGAAATCATACTTAATGACAGATGATAATATGATCATATGTGGTATCATAAAAATGACTATGATTATAGAATAAGATGATGGCAATATTAAAATCATTATAAATTAGGTTCATATACATATGATGGATTTCAGACCTAAGGTAAGGGATAATTTGGCAATCTCATTATTAGTTGTGATTGTTTATATGTATGTATTTAGTGAGTTTCATTTACCATCCAAATCCATGTTCACAAAAAATATTATACTATTTATATTTTTCTACAATTTTTTGAAGTAAATTTTATACATTGGTAAATTATTACTAAACGGTATGAAAGGAATCTGTTGACATTATTCTATATGAGGTACTATTTGACTCTTTTGTCAAAAGTTTGGGGAGAATTATTTTTTAACGTATATGGCATGAATGAATTTTTACATATTCACAAAACCTTATTTGCTTTAATTTTAAAATAAAATATTTCAAGATAATTTTCAAATTTATTTTTTTTAATTATACATTTAATGGAATTTTTAGAATGGAAAACATTTACGAAGAATATAGGATAATTTCCTTCTGAAATAATTTCTATGTTATATCAAAATTATTTTCCTTCTAAGGTTGAATTATTTAATAAGGTTATGTTTCAAGTAAAATATCCTTATTATTACATTGATTTTATTGTTTTTATGATGGAATTATATTTATGAAATCCATTTGTTTTTATATAGGTTTTGTTATGAAGGAATGATGTTTAAAGAAACCGGTATTATTCTTTGGGTTGTGATGAATGATTTATGATAATGTGGAACACATAAGGATGATTTAATTATGAGATGGGTGTGACCTATATCTCCATCAAATTAAATAGGAAAAGATCTATATATTATTATATAGATATATATTGAAAATTAAATTTTCATAGTTTAGTAATACAGGGCCGAAATGAGGAGTGAACTATGTTTAGTAATGGACTATGTCAGCTATGATGATCATGGAAATGGGCCTTGAATAATATGAAATGGTTTTATTTACTTATATGTATGACACATAATCTAATGTCTTATTTTGTGAATTTTGGTATTATTTGCATTGAATCTTATAATCTTTTATGATTTATCCCATGTTATGATATCACGATCATTCATATGCAAGATTATATTTTCAAATGTTATGTTCTTTGGTCTTATGATTATGATATGATTGATATCTCCCTTGATTACCCTATTATGAATTTTAGCTCACCCTTTCATATGATTCATTTCACTAGGTCATGGAGAAGGGTATTAAATAAGATATGTCAATAGGGTTCTATTTATGATGAAATAAGTGTCACACAATGAATATGTATTATAAACAAGTTGTTTATGTTTCCCAGTTTTTAATGTCACTATACCTATATTTTCATGTCAGGGTTTTGATATATTTTTTAATTAACATTCATTAGTATTGATGTAATATCTATGTATATAAAGAATTCTCTTTTATAGTTTGTATCGAAGAAAATTTATAGGTAACCGTTGGAGACTAGGATGAGAGAACCATAGTATGAACCCAAAGGATGTGTTTATGTATAAGTTAAAATCCTAGTGTTCTAGAAATGATCATGAAAATACTATAATAAAACCAACTGATTCCTAAATTGAACTTTTAATCATGATTATGTTGTGTTCCCATTAAAATTTGTGTTTATCACAATATTATTCCAGGTTATAGTCAATGGATGGAACCAGAAAGAACCACAATAACGCTAAATGCAACGGGAAATGGAATGATTGTCCTCCTGAACAACCAAATGTTATCTGATATGGAATGAAAAATATTATATCCATTCTAAAATGAATATCCCAACCTATGAATCATTAAAAAGATCCAAATGAGAAAAGAAGGCAAAAATACTCTATTGAATCTTTAATTAGGTAGTGTCTAACTTTTTTCAGTTGGTCTTCTAATACATTATTGGGTGAACACTGGATTAGTACCACTGGAAAGTTACTTTTAGTTATCCAATTTTCATAACATGATATGGTCATCGTAGTATTCTATCGTTTCGAACATGTAGTTGATAAATGGTGGAACCTTGTCAGGAATATGAGGCTAAGAGATGAAATTGAATGAATGAATAAGATAAGGTAAAGAATGTATTTTTTTAATTAATAATTTCCTTGTATTATTCAAATAATGATGAATACGGAGTTCCTAGAACTTAAGAAAACATACTCTGAATCGGTTTGTACCTAGGAAGACTATTTTAGTAGATTTTCATGGTTTTCTTATTGAATTATTATCCAACCTGACAGTAAAATTGATCGATTCTTTAGTTCTATAAAACCAAGTCTCTGAATGTAATTATCCATAAAGGACTTCAATAGCTATGAATAAATCATTAGATTTTTTCTGAAGGTTGATAGAGATATTATAGTAACCCATCAATCATATGGGTTTTATAAGAATATAAAATATGGAATTCAAGGGATAATTAAAAGACCACACTAAAAAGAGGATGATTTTTCACTTATGATCAATGTGTGGAAAGAAACATGGGGGAATTTCCTTAAATGGAATATAAATTTTTATAAATGTGGAAAAGAAGGTCATCAGGTAGTTGAATGTTAATGTGATGGGAAATGGATGTCTAATGATGAGAATATTTAAAAGGATAATAAGAATCCACCTCTTACACTTCAATGTCACAACTGAACGGAAATGGAAAATTATTCTAATCAATGACCTAATCCAAGGGTTATTGATGATGATTAGAATCAAAAAACTCTTAAGGATAAATAAAATGGCATGTCACATGTGAAAAAATCAATTATGTGGAGTATGATAATGAAGTGGTGAATGATTCACATATCATCCACTCTAAAGTAGAAAATATTTTGTTTGGTTTTGAATCTTCCAACTCTTTTATTCATGAAGAAAAATTTAAGGGTATCACCGTATTACCTCAAAAATTCAATGTTGAGTATGTTTTGACAACACTTAATGGCACAGAAGTCACATAAAATGCTTATAATTATTATATGGTTGATGTTTTTATGCAAATTCATCCAATAAATCTTGTGATCTTTCCAATAGTAGAATTTGATGTGATTCATGGAATGTACTTCCATTCTATATATGGATGTCATATCAATTTTCAAGAAAGGGAATTCATATTTTATATTCTATATCAATAAATGATTATATATCAGTGCAAAGATGAATATATGCTTCCAGTATAAATTTCACATCTCCTATGCGTTTTCATTCCTATAAATTAATTTTATTTGTCTCAAATGGTTGGTGATAAAATATTTATTATGAATACACCCATTTTATGTGAGTTTGATGATTTATTTCTGTATGAATTTCATCTTCAACCACCTAATGGTGATTTTTCATATTCAATAGAACCCATTGAGGGTGTTGTGCCTATTTGGATGACACCTTATAGAATGGATCCAATTGAGCAGTATGAATTGTAGATGAAACTCTAATAGAATCTTGATATGGGATTCATACACTCTAGTGTGTCACCTTGGGGGAGCACCTATTCTATTTTCTAAGAACAAATATGGATCAATGAGACTCTACATTGATTATCAAGAACATAACAAGATCACTATCAAGAATAGAAATCCTCTTCAATGCATTGATGACTTATTCGACCAACTTTAGAGAGCCAAATACATTTCAAAATTGGTATTAATTTGGTATATCATAAATTATGGTCAAGAAGGAGGATATACCAAATATGAGATTTTCTATAAGGTTTGGAAACTATTAATTCATAGTGATTCCATTCTGTCTTACTAATTCCAACATTATCTTCATAGATATAATAAATAGAGTCTTTAGAGACTATATGAATCATTTTTCGGTAGTATTTATAGAAGATATTATTTTTTATTTGAAGTGAAGGGAAGAACATGAATATCACTTGATAATTTATATGAAGATCCTGTATAAGGAGATTATTTATGAAAAATTTAACAAGTGTGAATGCTGGCTTCCAGAAGATTTATTTTTTTCATCACATTTTCTCAAGAGTGTGGATATATGCGGATCCTGAAAAAATCAAAGTCATTAAAAGTTGGAAAACCCAAAAAATGACCACTTAGATCTGATGTTTTCTTATTTTTGGTGGACATTATCAATGTTTTTAAAATAATTTTTTCAAATTTCTATAATCCACATAACAAGTTGACGTAGAATAGTTTTTTGTTCATCTAGACAGAGGGATGTGATTAGAAGATCAAAATATCAAAAGAAGGTTACCCAATGAACCTATTCTCACACTATATTGTAGTGGGGAAGTGTTTGTGATCTACAGTTATGCATCCAAAAAGTGGATGGGTTGTTTTTTCATGAAAAATGATATTGTGATAGCTTATGGATCATGAAAATTGAAAATAAATAAAGAAAATTTTCCAACTCTTGATTTGGATTTATATTCGATAATATTTAAATATTAATATGAAGGAATTATATTTATGGTGAAATGTATGATATTTATACTTATCATAGAATATTAAAGTATATTTTCACAAAATATGAGATACATAAGTGTCAAAGAAGATGGTTGTATTTTTCTAATGATTATGAAAACTCAATACATTATAACAACGAGAATTAAGAAAAGGTGGAATATGATTTGATTCAAAATGACGTGCTAGCCTATCCATGATGGTAATCACAAAAGATCCAATATTTATTCATTTTCAAAGAATGGATCATTAAATTATAACAGAAGGGGATAAATCATAACTTTCTCAAATGAATTTTCAACCATCTAAAGTTGTTATGATTATGGAGGTGTAGAAGGAAGTTATAGAGATAAATTGTAAGGTGAGAAATGTTCCTTAATTTAAACACAATTGTGATTGAATAATCATGTTAAAGAATCAGGTTTTTATTCCTCCCATACAATAATTAATGATGGATCAATTTCATGAGGCATGTAGTTAATCATTCCCCATTCACCATGAAAGCACAAAGATGTACATGGAATGTAATGTGAATTTCTGGTGAGATTCTATCAAAAGAGAGGTTGTTGAATATGTCTCTTGAGGCTTGGTTTATCAGCAAGTTAAAAATGGGAGACAGATGTCTAAGGGGATGTTAAAACCATTACCCATACCAGAATGGAAATGTGAAAACACCACTATGGAATTTGTCGTTGGACATTCAAAAACATCCAAAGGAAATAATTAAATATGGGTTATATTTGAATGACTTAAAAATCTAGCACACTTCATTTCTGTTAGAGTGAATTTCATTTTTGATCATCATTCTATGATATATATAGACGATAAGGTAAGATTTCATGGAGCACAAAAGTCTATTATATCTAATCGTGATATGAGGTTTTCCTTGAAGTTCTAGAAACATCTTCAGCTGGCTCTAGATAAAGAGTTATGTTTCTGTACTGATTATCATCCTTAGACATATGTTCTGTCTGAGAGGACAATTCAAACTGTAGAAGTCATTTTGAGATCTTTTTCAATGGATTTCAAATGTGGTTTGGATCAACACCTACCTTTGGTCGAATTTTTATACCGCAATATATTTCACTCCAATATTCAGATGGCACCTTATGATGCCCTATATGAATAGAAATGGAGAACTATAACTTGCTAGAATGAATTTGGGAAATAATACTATTAGTATTTGATCTCATTGATGAAATGGATGAAATGGCCAGATCCATTCAACAACACATTATAGCAGCTCAGAGTCAAAAAAATGTTGTGGTAACAACTAAAGGAATGACATAGACTTTCAAGTGGGTGAAAAGGTGTTTCTATATTTATCTCCATTGAACAGTGTAAAGGGATTTGGATAGAGGGTCAGCTTGAGCCCTTGGTAAATCAGCCCTTTTGAAATCCTGGATTGAGTTGGGAAGGTAGATCATTAATCGGTGCTTCCACCAAATCCCACTAAAGTTCGTGATGTGTTCCATGTATCTCTCATAAAACATTAAAAACCTAGTCCTTTATATGTACTAAACTCAAAATTCATACAAGTGGAGAAATATAATTTTTATGATGAATAACACATAGAGATTCTGGATTGTAGTGAAAAAGTTTTCAAAATAAGACCACGCTTTTGGTTAGTGTTTTGTGCGGAACCACCAATTTGAGTATGCTACGTGAGTACTTGAGGATATGATGTGGGATACATATACTGATATTTTGAATTCCAAGGGATGAATTTCTATTGTGGAATTCAGTATAAGGGGGTAGAATGTAACACCTGGATGTTTTTATGATATAATTTTTCTAAAATACATATTTCATCAATATATTTCATTGCACAAAATCATGAGTTTAAAACTAACCCGGAGTTTCCCTTAGTATAAAATAACCATTTTATCCTAAGTTTCAGGTTACCAAGAATTAAGATAACTAACTTATGAAAATGTATAGTGAATTCATATGCTTCTAATTATTTATAAAATAATAAATCATTTCTATATTTGTATTTTTGTATTAATAAATTTATTAAATATCTATTTTTAAATGAAATTAATGAGATTTATATTTAATGTACTTAATAATATATTTTTTATATTCATCTGATAGATAATTTTTTATAGGGTATGAATAAACTCTATTTGATAGATAAAAACCTATATTTTTCCAAAGGGTAATTTTACACATTCTAATGGAGAAACCCTTTTATAATAAGTTTTTTATACAATAATAATTTTTAGATGACAAAATAATCAAATTCTATAGAAGCAAGATATAAAAATTTTCTTTGGATTATATTTCAATATTTTTCTGATAACCTTCAAAATATGACGAATAGTAAAAATACCCTAAATTTTAATTGAAAATGACTTTTTTCTTTGAAATAATTAATATGGTTAAATTATAATATTTAATTATTTTAAAGTATAAATAGAATTTATTTTTATCATTTTATATAGTGTACATAAGATTCATTAATTTTACATTAAATTCTTATGTACAAACATTTCAATCTTTTCCAATGTTATAAATTTTAAAACATATTCTCTCTTTCCAATAATAAGACTAATTTTAAAATAATTACTGAAACTTATGTGTTTTTAATTTAAAAAAAATAATTCCATATTGGGAATCATTTGGTTTAAATTATGTAAATATATTTGTTTTATTTTTGTGTATTATTAATAGTAACTTCAGTAATTTTTATTAATACGATAAGAGGGTAAAATGGGTAATTAACGGTAAGAATACTATTTTAAAATTAACCTAACATTAATCATAATATCACTAGATGTAGTTTTTGACCTAAATCATCATTGGTTCAAAATGATTTCCATTTCAGGCCACATGGATGTGATTAAGACGTCTATTTTATTAAATTTAATGAAATGGTAAATATGTCTCCGAAAAATTTTTAATAACTAAATAATTTTTTATATAAAGTAATACAAAAGATAAATTTGATTATAAATCCTCATTTTAAATCTAATATTTATTTCGTTATCAAGGTAATTTATTTGTAATTTTTATTTAATAAATAATTACAATCGTATCTTATAAATTAATGTTGCAAAAATTATTTAATTGATTAAAATTCGATAATATAACTATTTTTAAAACAATATTTCAAAAAATGAACCAAAAACATTAACAAATCTTATTGGTCTCGTATATCTCGATCATAAACATCCATGGGTCATGTTATTGATCATTTGTAGCCTTTAGAAGGGATTATGAAACTTTTATTATTTTATTTAAAGAGATGTTAATGTTTTCACCATCATAATTTAATATGTATTACATTTTAAATGTTATATTTTCCAACAGATAAATTCTACTACAAGTATTATTATTAAATCTAGTAGATCTATCTTTATTATAGTATTTTATTTTTAATTTTTATTCAAAAAATATATATATAAATAATTACAAAAAATTGATGTAGTAATTATTTTATTAATGAAGATATCAAATAAACGTTATCAAAAATAATAAAAATAAATATAATATGGGAGAATTAATGATTTTAATGACTTTTTTATGTTACCATGACCCTTTATTAATATAATAAAATAATTTTTTAATGTTATATTATTTTTAAATATCAATGAATTGAATTGTGTCAAAAGTTACATTATTGGTTGTTTATCAAATTAATGTTTTATTAAATTATTTAAATATCATAAAACATTTTTAAAAATATATAATAATTATTAAATTGTCTAAAATGTGTTAATTAATTTCTTTTGTCTGATTGGCATCATATATGTAAATATGTAACCCTTTTGAGACAGAAATAATAGTCACACTAGTAAACAATTTAATAGAATAACTAAGTGTTAATTAAAATGAAAAGGTCCAAATTTACATAAATTAATGTCTAATTTTTTTGGATTCAATAACAACCATATATCATATCATCTTCGAATTTGGGACATTTTGTATTATTATAAATGGGTGTTGATTTTTTTATAAATTAATATTTATGTTGTTTCCAAATGTTCCCTAACCTCAATTATAAAATGGAATCCACATCGTCACCTCTTCACTCCACATTGAGACATAAAGGTCATACATCACCCTCTCTTTCCCATTATTAATTCCCCTAATTAAATTCTAGAGCTTATGGTCTTCATCGAATTCCAACTGTTGTTTTATAAGTGGATATTTAGAGGAAGCACGTTGAAGAAGAGGCAATCAACTCTATCAATTATTTTATAATGTTGAGTCAATAAGGTTTTCCTTATGACTTTTTCCATTCGTTCATTAAAAGGGGAGATTGTTAAGTCGTTAAGTCTTTCCTTATGACTTTACCATTTCTCTTGTTTTTAAATTCACAAACACCTTAATTTTAAGGAAAATCTCATTTTACCCCTGTTTTACTTCTATAAGGAATATTTCCTTTACCAAGGAAATTTACCCTTGCCTATATTTCATTCCCCATGTAATAAATTTTCTATGTATAAAATTCGGATTGAATCCAAAAACCTCAGAATCATAAAATACTCAGATATGAGGTATTCTATTCAACCACTCCATATTCTGGATATGAAATATCATGAAGTTCCTCTTCGAATTCCGGATACGAACTCTCTTGAAGTTCCACTCTGAATTCTGGATACGGACTCTCATGAAGTTCCACTCCGAATTCAGGATACAAACTCTCATGAAGTTCCACTCCGAATTCTGTATACAAACTCTCATAAATATCCACTCCGAATTCTAATTATTTATTCTGATGATAAATTCTGATTACGAATTCTCATTATGAATTCTGATGATTAATTATGATTACAAATTCTCATTACAAATTTTTATAATGAATTATGATTACGAATTACCATTATGAATTCTGATGATGATTTCTGATTACGAATTTTGATGATGAATTCTGATTACGAATTCTCATTATGAATTCCATAGAAAAACAGAATTTGAATATCTTTGTACTATATACTCCGAATTCATTCTTTACTTACATTCAAAAAAATTCGTTTTCACCATTCTAAATATATGTTTTAGTTAATCTTACACTTGTTTTATTACAAAATGATGTCGTGATTTTAGTTATTGACTAATTGTTGTTTGAGTGACACGTGTACATGCCTCTCCTAAAATCAAGGAAGAATATGACCATTGGAGGAGGGAGAAAACCGTTGGAACCGAGCCTATAAATAGGAGCTCATTCAAAAAGAGCTCACAACTTTGACAACATTGACAAATATTTGGCATCTGTGATCACAAGCTATTAAAGTGATCTATAGAGAGAGAGGAACTTATGAACTCTCATGCTTCGTGCAGAAAGTTTGAACTGCTTCTTCAAACTTTGCTTCGTGCAGACTTGCTTCATGTGACTACGATTGTTGCTATGTACAATCGAAGGACTCCTAGGATAGGAAGACAGATGTGTTGACTACCTGATAGTTAAGGGTTTACGGGTATAAAAATACATACTCAGATCAAGGGACCTCTTATCCAGGGTTGTTGGATACCCTCCTATTTGGGTTAAAAGAGTTTATACTTGTTACTTGTATTTTTAGTACTTTTTTTACATTGTGCATTTTGTATTGTTAAGGAATGTATAACTATCCTATACATCCTTACTCTTGTACTCTGATATAGATTCTACACGCTTTAAGGTGGAATTTTCATCCTTGTAAAATTATTTAAGTTACATTTCAAGAATTACTTTTCCAGAATTTAGCAAGTAATTAGAACATATAGAGGTCTTGTGAATTATCTTGTTTAACCTTGTTAAACATATCCATGTTCAAAATTTCATTAGGTAATTTTTAAAAGGTACAATCCCCCCCCCCCTTGTATCTGAGAATCTCATTCTTATTTCGATCCTACATTTGGTATAATAGAGTATATCATACTCAGACATAGTATCCTAACAATTGGTATCAGAAGATTTGGTTCAATCTAAATTAATCTTACGATTAGATTCAAAAGAGATTTCTCGGATTTGAATTTTCGGATTCACACATTCAGATTCATTTTTTTTTCAAAATCTATTTTTCTGACTCATAGTTCAGATTCACTTTTTTCATAGAGATACTTTTTTTCTATATTTACATTCATAGAATATTATCCTTGTTTACAAAATTTTTCTATTAACAATATTTTTTGGAAATAATTTTATTAAAGATGGCAGGAATCAATGTTGGTTCCATAGAAAATATAAATCCAACCAGACCACCAATCTTTGATGGTAAGGATTACGAATATTAGAGAGATTGTATGAAGACTTTCATTATCAACAATGGAGTTGAAAACTTTGTTATTCTTACCGGTGGATAAAAAATTCCTGATAATTATGTAAGTGCCTTTACAAATCAAGAAAAGCATGAATATCAATTGAATTATAAGGTACGTAATACTTTGCATTGTTCAATGAATAGAAATATATATAGCCAAATTTCATCTTGTGAAGTAGCAAATTCTATATGGATGAAACTTGAAGTTACTCACTTTGGAACTTCAAAAGTAATTGATACTAGAAATGCCATGCATAGAGCTGAATATCATGGTTTTAGTTTTTCATATGGTAAACCCATATGCAAGGTGCAGTAGAGATTCATGACTAATGTGAATAGTTTACAATCAATGGGTGAAAAATTAATATATTATGAATCCCATGTTGACAAGATCATCGACATCATGCCAAATGAGTGGGAATGTAAAAGGACTGCAATTGATGAGAATAGAAAGTTACTCAGATTACCCTAGATGAGATGTTTGGAACTCTTCTTCAACATGAGACTAGAATGAAGTGATATGTTGATATTGTGAAGAATAAGAATAGAAATGGAAGTGTATATTTTACTACTACTAATAATCATATGAAAGCCAATACTCTTGAGAGAGTTACTAGGTCCAAATTTAGGAAAGTTATTATCTGTTCCGAATCTAGTGGATGTGAATCCTCAGAAAATGAATTAGAAAATCTTTCTTGAAGGATGAACAAGGTAGCTAGACAGATAAATTTTCAATCCAAATATAAGAATAAGGAAAGGAAAGACAAGAATGATTCAGAAGTTACATGCTATGAATGCAAGAGAGCTGGACACATAAGACCTGACTGCCCTATGCTCAAGAGAAAATAAAGAAAGGAAATGAATTCTGAGAAAAAACGAAAGAAGTATTACAAGTCCAATTCTATGAAAGCGTTTAAATCCAATGACACATGGAGTTCTAGTGGTGGAGACTCATCATATGAATCTTCGTATTATGAATCTTTTGGACAGTAGAATCTTGGTCTTTTAGCCAAGCTACCTATTGATAAACATTTCTTGATGGCTAAGGTACACAATGCTTAATCAATGACCAATGTTTCTTTGAATTATAATGACAGTAAATATTATAACTCTTTGGATGAAGAATCTTCTTTTGATGAAGATAATACATTACCCACCTATGAAGAAGTTTCTAGGTTTTCCAAACTCCTTAAGAATGAGAATTCAAAACTAAGGAAATATCAGATCTTGCTAATGATCTTCATAAGAAAAATACTGACTTTGAAAGTATTTAAAAAAAATCTTGAGGATGTAATTTCTAAGAAGAATAAACTTTATAAAGTTCTAGAAAATGTAATTTCTATGAAAATTGTTTTCGAGCCAAGATCTAGCTCAAAATCAGATATCGTTTAAGACAGGAACTTAGTTATAAAACTCAAATCCAAAATATTTTCCTTGAGGAAGTTTCTATCAAACATTACCCTAGGTAAGGAAAATTTTGATAAAATGTATTCAAAAATCCGACCTCGAAGGAGTACATCCGGTTTTCATTACACAAGTTCTAAACATATTTTTGTAAAAACTACTTTGTTCCTCAAAGTGCTTGATTATATACTAAATTTCAGTGTGGTGGTTACTAGGAAAATAATTGTTCCTTAAACAAAACCCAATATTAAGGATTTCATAAGGTTTATTTTTCTAAGAAGATGTGGGTACCCAAAACTTTTCTCTCTGAAATTTTTAGATCCAAGGATGTCTGGATTCCAAAAACCTAAATTTTTATTATTTTCATGAAAATAGGGAATGTACCAACAGAAATAGTTGGTACATGGATAGTGGATGATCGCAACATATGACTGGTAACAAAAACTATTTTGAAAATTTTTTCAAAATGAAATGAGTAAAAGTTACATTCGGTGATAATGCTCAGGGAGAAATTATTGGTATAGGTAACATCATTTTTCTAGGAAAAACATTGAATTCAAATGTCTTATGGATCACACACAAAAAGTAGATATCATTCTTTAATTTATCGGAAGACAAGATCAACTTGCTGACATTTTCACAAAATCTTTACCCTATGATAGATTTGAATACATTAAACAAAATATAGGAATGATAACATTGAGGTAATTTTTCTTAATTAACTCCTCGTTAAACCAATATCCTTACAATAATAAACTACTTTTCATAGGGTGAGTACATCTGTCATTAATGTTTTTCAAATTTTTCATAATGAAAATTTTTGTAGTGGGTGTTTCAAATTTTTCGTAATGAAATTTTCAAAGATGGTTTTTCAAATTTTTCGTAATGATATTTTTGTTGTTGGTTATTCCAATTTTTCCTAATGAAATTTTGGTAGTTGGTTTTTCAAATATTTTGTAATAAAAATTTTTTAGTTGGTTTTTCAAAAAATTTCGTAATAAAAATTTTCGTAGTCAGCATTGAAAATTTTCAAAATGAAAATTTTCGTAGATAGTTTTTAGAATTTTTTGTAATGGGAATTCATCGTCAGGGAAATTTTCATAAGGGAAATTTTCATAATGGGAATTTTCGTAATTGGAATTTTCATAATGAGATTTTCATACACATAATTTTCTCTATCGAGTTTTCGTACTCAATGTTTTTGAAATAAAACTTTTATCTCTTAGGATTTTCGTACGGAGATTTTCGTACTGAGTTTTATGTACTGAGTTTTACGTAATCAAATTTTCTTCAATAAGAATATAACATATTATGAATAAAATTTTTTGCCAATCCAAAAGGTATGATTTCTTTACTTATGTTTTCGTAATCATTTTTACTTGTTGGTATTTTCATTTGAATTACAATTTTTCAGATTCTTTTTTCCAATAAACCTGAATGTTTTTATTAAAACCTCAAAAGATCAGATTCAAGATTTCATTGCGGGTATGATTTTGACCATCATATCAGATCAAAGAGTTTTTCAACCATTAGAATGGAATTGGAGGTTGAAAGGTCACTTCCATCGCCTTTATAAAGGGGACATCAGATGGTTGTCCCACATCGGTTTCCATGCTCTCGTGTCTCGAATTTCTGACTCAGTTCTTAAGCTCATTCTAAATTCTTCAAGAGTGCCTAGTCTAAATGTCTGTAGAAGCCCCTTCTCCGGATATGTCTTTAGTCAAGCCGATCTTGGAATGGTATATTTATAAGGAAAGGTTGGTACACCCAAACTTCTACAAGAAGTATCATTCTCAAATTTCGAAGAACATCATGCTAATTGGTTGGGAAGATGTAGCCATTTCTAATACATGAGCTCAGGATGTGTTCTATCCAGATTAGCTCATAGTGTTTTATGATTCAGCCAGTTTTTTCAATGAAGATGGAAGGGAGATGTTTTCCTTCAAAAGCTATGGAAAGACATATGCTTTATCTTACACCAAGCCTGCAAGCTTAGTGGGGATATCATGTGAAGGGGAAGTAGAATTTTTCTCTCACAAGTTGCCGGATATGGAAGGAAGTTTCATCAAGGTGAAGGCTATGGAGTTCCTTAATCTTTTTCATATCAAGACTGAAAAAAGATCTCCCATACATAATCCAATAATCAGATTCAACAACACTGGGTACAAGGATTCATTGTCCAAGGAGGGGAGATAAGGATACCCTCAAGAAGACTTATATGTATATTTTATAATTTTTTGTAAATATAAGGGAGGTGAATCTCATGAGACATGTTCTCATTACGATTCAGGACATCAAGGATGGAAATATTAGAACTCAGATCATTATGTATCCGGAATTTCTTTCTAAGTTGATAGTTCATTGACTAGAATCCTTGAAAATCCCATTTATCTCCATGCTAAGAAATTATAAGGTGATGTTGATCAGTGATGACACATTGAAGAGAATGAAAGTTGGTTTCTCAAAACAGTCAGGTGAGTTCTATGATCTACTTGAGGAAGAGGTAAAAGCCAATCTAGAAATCGTTGAAAAAGAAAAATCATCCAAATAGTCCAGGAAGAAAAGTAAGTTGAACATAAAACCCCAAAATCGAAGAAGTCCAATCCGCACCTCCTAAACAGAAGAAGAAAAATTATTATCCTGATGAAGTTGTAGAAAAATTGAGGGATGTTAAGGAAAAAAGGAAAGAAGGGGAGCCACAATTTGTCTTGGACCCTGCTGAGGAAAAGTCCTTAAAAGAAAAATCTACTGATGAGTTAGAGTTGCAGACCAAGGAGAAGAATCTCAAGAAGAAAATTTTTGAGGAAGAGATTGTTCAATCTATTTTGATGAAAACAGAAATTGCATTCGAGAAAATACTAGTGCCAAAATTGTTCCTTGCGGAATCATTTCATGAGATTCCAGGTAATAAGACTCTGGAAAATCCCAAACCAAAGGAAGTTCAAAAGGAAGTGATGGAGAAATTTCAACAAGTTGTGCAGGAAATTTAGCAAGCTGAGATGAGTGATTATTTTGAGGATGTAATCAATCAAGTTGAGGACTATCAGGAGAAAGATAGTGCTTCTGAGAAATTTTCACTCCGGAATTCTCAAGCCGAATATTCAAAATTGGCTACACCCACAGATGAAGAGAAGGGTGAAGAATAAGTGAACAATCCATCTGAAGAATAAAGTCATAATCATGAATTTATCCATCCTAAGAATGTTGAAGTTGGATCTAAAGAAAATCCTGATGAAGAAAATATAGTACAATTACCCGAGAGTGAGCACAAATCCCCTGATGAGGAAGCATTACCAAAAATTATCAAGGGTAAGAAAGTGGTTATTGGGACTCCAACAAACGATATTATAAGGAATAAATAAGTTGGAGGCTATTCTAGAAGGAAGCATGTTGAAATAAAAGAAGAACAATCACCTAGAAAGTTATCTGATTCGGAGTCATCTGTATTGGGACATGATTTTGTTGTTCAATCCCTGAAGATGTTAGTATATACCATTCCGATATTTCAAATAATAGATTCCAGATGCCAGATGCTTTAGCACAGCATGAATCAGAAGTCAGAATCTGTATCCATGGTGATGGATAAATGTTTGAAGATTGAGGCAGAACCTAAAAAGTTTCTTATCAATTAAGAGGTCCACAGAAAGTCTCGCAGCAATATAACTCAATGTTCAATGAAAATTATTGATGATAAGGATGATCCTGATCAGTTTCAAGAAGATTTCAAGGAATATTTTGGTAATAAAGATTTCGACATAAAAATTCTTTCAGACAGTTTTCAGGAAAAGATATGGCTAGAACAAGGTTCTCGGATTCAGGATGTAAAAGATCTAAATGGAATGATGAGATATATTGTTCAAAGCTTAAAAATAGAAAAGGATATCTGGAGAGAGATGAAGAAAAGATTTTGAAACAAGACAATTTGTTAAAGGCCCATGGAGAGGCCATGAAAGCTCGGGAAAGGTCCTGAAGGCTTAGGAGGACGGGATCAAGGAATTTGAAAAGCAAGCTGAGGAAGACCATAAAGTGTTAAAGAATTTGAATACCATTGTCAAGATGCTAATCCCCAACGAAAAAGAAACAAAATAGACCACTCCGATCATTTGTTGTTTTTGTCCATTGTACTAATTCTTTCAATCATAATTAATTTTTGGTTGTGTGTTTATTTTCTATATTCATATTTCGGGAACATTTATATTTTCCATTCCCTAAAACACTTTTTGAAAATCACAAAGGGGGATAAGGAAAAAGAATTATAAAAGGGAGAAGGAAAAATATCTATGTAATGAAGAAACGTCCTATGTAAGGGGGAGTTTATTTAATGGGTGTTTCTCATTACGAAGATTCCCATATTCAAATGAAAATTCTCATTCCGGAAATCTAGAATATGATACTTAGTGTTCCAAAGCCTAAGGGGGAGTTAGTCATATTTACCATTATTCATAAATAAATGGAGATAAGCCTTAATTTCAATGTCTAGAAATTTATTCTAAGTACTTACATTCTTTTTAGTAAGGATGTTTGTGTTCTCCAAAAAGAGGGAGATTTTTGAGTCAATAAGGTCTTCCTTTTGACTTTTTTCATTCCTTCATTCAAAGGGGAGATTGTTAAGTAATTAAGGCTTTCTTTATGACTTTACCATTTCTCTTTTTTTGAAAATCAAAATCTCCATAATTTTATGGCAAATATCAATTTACCCCTGTTTTACTTCTATAAGGAATATTTCCTATCTCAAGGAAATTTACCCTTGCCTTTATTTCATTACTAATATCATAAATTTTCTATATATAAAACTCGGATTGAACCCAAAAACCTTGGAATCATAAAATACTCAGATATGAGGTATTCTGTTCAACCTCTCTGAATTCTGGATATGAACTCTCTTGAAGTTCCTCTCTGAATTCTGGATACGAACTATCATGAAGTTCCACTCTGAATTCTTGATACAAACTCTCATGAAGTTCCAATCCGAATTCTGGATACAAACTCTCATGAAGTTCCAATCCGAATACATGATACGAACTCTCATGAAGTTCTACTCCGAATAATCATTACAAATTCTGATGATGAATTATGATTAGGAATTCTCATTACAAATTTTGTTGATTAATTCTGATTACAAATTCTCACTAAGAATTATGATGATGAATTCTGATTACAAATTCTCATTACCAATTCTGATGATGAATTCTGATTACGAATTCTCATTACGAATTATGATGATGAATTCTGATTATGAATTCTCATTATGAATTGCTTTGAAAAACAGAATCTGAATATCTTAGTACTATAGACTCTAAATTCATTCTTTACATTCATTCCAAACATTAATTTTCTCCTTTCTGAATATAAGTTCTGGTTAATCTTACACTTGTTTTATTACAAAACGATGTCGTGATTTCAGTTATTGACTAACTGTTGTTTGAGTGACACATGTATAAGTCCCTCCGCAATTCAGGGAATAATATGACCATTGGAGGAGGGCGCCGACCGTTAGAAACAATCCTATAAATAGAAGCTCATTTGAAAAGAGCTCACAACATTGACAACAGTGACACATATTTGACATCTTTTCTCACATGTTTTTAAGTGATTTATAGAGAGAGAGGCTCTTATAAACTCTCATTCTTCGTGCAGAAAGATTGAATGACTTGTTCAAACTTTTCTTCATGCGACTAAGATTGTTGTTGTGTACAATCGAGGGCTTTCGGGGATAGGAAGAAAGAGGTGCCGACTAACAGATAGTTGAGGGCTTGTGGGGATAGCAAGACAGACTACGGTCTTCATATCAAGGGATTACCCTAGTGTGGGTAAGACAGACTTGCTTGAAATTATAAATCAAGGGACCTCTTATCCAGGGTTGTTGGATACCCTCCTCTTTGGGTTAAAAGAGTTTATACTTGTTACATGTAGTTTTACTAAATTGTTTTCCGCTGTTCATTTTGTATTGTTTAGGAAAGTATAATTATCCTATACTTCCTTACTCATGTACTCTGATATATATTCTACATTCTTTAAGGTAGAATCTACATCCTTGTAAATTTAGTTATGTTTAATTTCTGGAATCACTTTTCTAGAATTTAGCAAGTAATTAGAACATATAGAGTGCTTGTGAATTATCTTGTTTAACCATGTAAAACATAACCATCTTCAAAACTTACTTAGGGAAAATTTAAAAGGTAAAATTCACACCCCACTTGTATATGAGAATCTCATTCTTATTTCGATCCTACGTTTGGTATAATAGAGTATATCATACTCAGACATACCATCCTAACACATACTTCTTTTTATTCATATTATTCTTCATGATTTGTTTCATTATGAAGTAATAAATCCAATATCAATTATATACTATGTTTTTATTATAATTATGAAACATCCATATTCCACCTTCTATCAATCCGACAAAAAACAAAATCACTATGCATGATTACGTACGGCTTACTGTCTCTACATCATGGTGTAATCTATTTTTCAACTTCACCATACTTGGATGGCTGTAATGATGAAAATAATAATTATATATTATTATAATAACTTGATATTGATTCTAATATATTATACACCAATCTATTCAATACCATTCCTCAATTATGGTAATCATATCATCGCCTTTGCGTATGCATGACCTAATGTCTCCACGATGAGATGTTATTCATTCAACAAGATATTTATTAAATAATGATTATATAAATGTATACAATGAATAATAATTGAATATATTATGATAAAATAAATTTTTTATGATATACGTATGTCTTGAGAATGAAAAATATTACTTATTAAACAAAACATCCTAATGAACATAAACCAGATAATATATGTATAACGAGTAAAAAAAATTGTTACTATCAAACAGATGATAATATGATCATATATGATAACATAAATATTTTTGTGATTCTATAATATGTCAATAAAATTATTTAAATAATTATAAAGAAGGTTTAAACACGTACAAAGGATATCAAACCTAAGGTAAGGGATAATTTTTTAATCTCTTTATTATTAGAGATTATTTATATATAAGTAATTACTGGGATATATTTATCATCCACATCAATATTACCTAAAAATAGTATGATGAGAATGTTTTTTAAATTATATGGCATGAATAGATATTTCAATCATAAAAATTCCTTATTTACATAAATATTTTTATACTGAATTTCAGTTTTATTTTCAAAGATATTATTTTCATTTAAAATTACACGTTATTTTGAGAAAAGAAATTGTTTTTTAAGAAGAAATCATATTTTACTCAATAATTATATTTAAGTGTTATAACGAAATTACATTGTATCAATGGTGGTATTACATAATTGGGTTATGTTTAAATTATAAATTTCTTTTTTGTACCTATTATTTTATTGATTTTATAGGGAATTTTATTTATGAAATCCATTTGTTTTATAGTGGTTCTGTTATGGTGGAATGATGTTTGAAGAACCCCATTTTATTTCATCAGTTGTGATGAATTATTTAGGTTATTTTTGAATATGTATGAATAATTTCATTTTGAGATGTGTGGGACCTATATATCCCTCCAATTAATTTCATGAATATTTATATCTCAAGCGATAGGAATGGATGAAACGGTAAATGATCTCAATTCAGGAATGCAGTGCTAGAAGATTAGTGAACTCGGTTCAGTAATAGACTTTGGCCACTATAACTATCTTGGAAATGATCCTTGACTAACATGAATTTATTTTCCATGTTTATGTGTATGAAAAAAATATTAATTTACTATGTCAAGACATTTGGGTTTATGTTCTTTGATTTTTATGAACATTTATGATTTAGCCCATGACATGATATCATGATATTTTATATGCAAGATTAGATTTTTATATTTTATGTTCTTATGTATTATTATTATGATATGATTGATATATACCTTGTTTACCCTTACTGCGAATTTGAGCTCACCCATTTATATGTTTCTTTTCCCGAGGTCATGAACAAAGGTATTAAATAAGATATGTCAAAAGGGCTCTAGTTATGACGAAATATGTGGGAGACAATGAAGTTGTATTATTAACTAGTTGTTTATGTTTAAAAATTTATAAAGGAACAATACTTATACGGTTCTATCATGGATTTGATGTATTTTTTAATGAATATTCTTCAATGTTGAAGTAATGTCAATCTAAGTAATGTTTGGGTCATTATAAAAACATTAACCTTAAAAAATGAACAACGAATGAAATGTATCCTTAGATTTGTTGACAAACAAATTCATGGTTTAATAATAATAGAAACTGAATGAGGGAAATGATTCATTATTGGACATTATGTATTTTAAGTACAAGGTAGTTTTACCATCGAGACATTTGAAACGAAATTTTATAGCATATTGGCAAAAAACTCATATAAGGAGGTTAAGCAAATGACTCATACCATTAGACTATTGATGCACTAAGGGGTTATATTTATCTGGTTTCCAACAATGTTTTTCTAGTCCAAAACATTCCTCTTATATTTAATTGTTGGTTTTACAATTTTCCTTATCAAATATCAGTATACAGAGAGAGATAGTGATTTTCCAATTTTTACCCAAACAATAAAAAAACATTCAAATTATACGCTGTATTAAATTAATATATGGTTTAGGAAATGAACATATCTATGATAAATAATATAGTAAATTTGGGTAAATTCAATTCTTAATTATCACACAAAAATAAATTTTTGAAGTGGAAAAAAGGAATCAATGAAGTTAGTGTGAAATCAATCTTTGGAAAAATCCATTATAAACCATACAGATGATGAATAATGATGTAATTAAAACATCATACCACATGTAGAGTAAAATAGAGGGTAGTTATTTTCATTGATTGGAAATATCTTAGAAAGATCTTTTAAAAATATTCTCAATGAAAATATCTATTTTTTTAGAAAACCTTATGAAAAAAAATCTTTGATAATTATTTATTAAATAATTTTCATTAAAAATTAAACATTTAAACATGAAAAATAATCTCCTAAGGAGTGATACTATTTAAATTCGTACTAGTTATAGAATGTAAAAAAATCGTTTTCACAGAAAAATTTTAAAAGATTGCCTTCATCTGAAGGTGAAAAATATGATTCAATTAAAAAATTAGTAAAAGAAAAAAATTGTAAAAAGACATTTACCAAATAATATTAAAAACTTTTTTTAAATTTTTTTAATAAAATATAGTTCTTATAAGAAAACATGTTCTCTGACTAATGTGGTAAATGCAGTTATGTTTTCTTAAAATTATTTTTTAAATCACCTTGAGTACCGACAAGTGGAAAATAGTATTAATACTTGAAAGAGTCCATGAATAACCATAATAGTGGAAAATTTAAGATTTTATTAGACAATGTTCATATAAATTACTCAAATATAAATACCATTGAATTTTCAATAAAATTATTCTTGTGGAAAATAATCTTAAAACATTTCAATGTTTCCCAAACTAATTTGAAACATTTTAAATCATAAGCCTCTTGAATGAATAATATTAAATTAATGTTATAATATCATGATAAAATTTATATTCTATATATATCTTGTAAAGGATAGTATATAAACTATAATAAATAAAATCGGAGAAAAACAACAAATAAGTCTCAACGGAATTTAAATTGAGATGAAATCCCTTACCTTGCATTTATTTTCGAGTAAATATCTTTTAAATTCATATATAATAAACTTATTTTAGTTATATACTTTCTTGAGATCCTTTTTAATGTTTATAATTAATTTTATTTCAATTATTACAATTTTTATAGAACTATTTTGTTCTTCATGTTGACGTCGATTGTTTTCACCAAATTTGGTTTATGTGTAAAAATAACTTTTTATGTCATATATGGTCAATGGACTAATGATATAAAATATTTGGAATAATAATAATTATTTAATTATCATATTTATACACCATTATAATTTTAAACATAATTTTTTATTATTGTTAAGAAAAAAAATCCATGTTACAATCTTGGAGAAGGTAGGTCGTACATACACATGAGTGACATTCCCATTTTTTAATGAGCTCATTAGAAAGAAGGTATGTAACTCCTTATCATTCCATAATGATAATAATATCAAAAATAAAATTTTATATAATAGTATATATTTATATATTGATTTTTTTCTTTAAAAGGAATAACATCATGTTGAGGAGTTTGTAGTCCAGATGTCTACATATGACTTTACCACTTTTTAATTGTGTGAAAGGGTAACAATGAAAAAATATATTCTATGTCCAAAAAGTTAATTATGTAACAATTATAATATATATGTAAATTTTTCAGTTCTTATTAATTAAAACCATCCATTATATGTTCAGCATATAGTGTCAATGAATCACATCCCATTGAGGGGGCGGTCTTCCACACTTCCACAAACAAGTATATCATTTTTACAATAAAAAATAAAAGTATAAAGAAATGTGTCAGAAATGAATTGATGAAATTATATAAATAATAAAGATCATAAATACCACATTTAATCAAATTTTACATCATAATTAAAACTAATATAAGAAGTAATGTAAGAAGGAAAAATCATCATTTTGTTAGGTGGTAGGTCAACATTCACATAAACAGTATGTTAGTTACAAATTAAATTGGAGTTTGTGTAAGTGTAGGTTGAATCCATTTCATAAAAAATCATATTTCATTTAATATACATTTTATTTTTATAAAATAATGATAAAATAATATTTTATGGATTGGAGATTTTAAATAAAACCTAAAATCATGAGAAGGATTCTTACCTTTTTTGGGTCACTACTGTTGGTTTGTACCAAAATGGCTTCCATAGATTTCATGTTGATGATGTTGAGGATTCTATGATTAGGGTAGTGATGGTTAGGATATATATGATAAGATAATTGTCATGAGAATGTGTATTTATAGGTACGACAAAGTGGGAGGAGAGGAGACCTTTTTATATGGGCGAAGGAGTGTCACTCTTATAATATTATTACAATGGTATTCAATACACAATTTTCACAAAAGAAAGTGGTTAAAATAATATTAAAATATTTACCCATCTGAGGATAGGGTGAAAATATTTCTTGATAATTTCTCTTTCAAATGTTTCTTGGTCATTTAGGCCCTTAACATTATGGTTTAGTCCCTTATTAAGCTTAATTTCCATTAACAATTTTAAATATTTGAACTTATATTTTAGGTCCAAACTATATTTAACTTATTATAAATTAGAAATTACGATGATTCCAAATGTGGAATCCATTTTCTCAATTTAAAATAAAATAATTTGTAGAAATTAATTGAAATTTAAACCCTCATACATGACAACTATAAAGATTTTTAAAGTAAAGACGCCCAAGAATTATTTCATTTCTATAGTTAACATAAATTTAATTTCCATAAAAAGTTCCTAAATTGCATTAATCAATAAAAATATGTACTTACAAAACTTTCAAACTAAATTTAAATTAGACTTCACTTTGTAAATAAATTATATGAAAAATAAGTTTTGGATTAAAATTTAGTATTCTTCTTCATTCATCAAAAAATAAAACATCATAGAAAAAAACAAAAAATCATCTTACCCAAATATATATGATTATATTTCAAATATTATGTTAATTTTTATGTATATAATCAATAAAAGTTTAATTTTTTTTTAAATTATGTTCTTCATTAAATGGCAGTAAAAATGACTTCATAAAAATATACTATTTTTTTATATAACATTTGGTTTTTTTATCTTAATCCAATCAAATATATTGAAAATGAAATTGATTTAATATAATACATATATATATAATTGATATCACCCACTAATTTTATTTAATTAAATTTTTTAGGTTAAAATTTATTTGCGAGCATAAAAATTTTTTTGTATAAAAATATTCCGTTTCTCTTTTATTGGTTCTTATATTATCTTCTAATTAATTTGTAACCAATGAATTTATTTAATAATTATGTAAACCATATATTTTCACAATTTATTTATTACTATTTATAAAAAAAATTAATGTCTAGGTCATGTTTTATTATATTGAATAAAAATATTTTATTAATATATCATTGTTCGGTTAAAACTTGGTCTTGCGTATAACGCAAGCCATCAAAAAAAATCTGTATTGCATGAATCATAATCTAAATCAGTGTCCCATTCATTAAAAGCTAAAAAATATAAGTAATTACTTTATAATAGTAAATATATTATAAATTCTCTAGATATTATATTCCTTTACATGTCTGGTATTGTGTGTCATACATACTATTTAATTAAACATTCTTACATTTGATTTTCATGGTATTATATTCCCTCCACCTAAAAGAAATCAGGTCCTCTCAAATTAAAATCAATCGTGGTAATATATTTATTGATATTTCCTAGGCTGAAATCCCACATCCGTAGAAGTGTCTCTAAAACATCTTCTAGATAAGAGAGAATGATAATTTCTCATTGACTAACATATAACTAGGTATATAAGTCGGAGAACATTAGTGACATGTAGATATAGTAACATGAAGGGAAAAAATCAATATTTTTAGGGGTGATTGATCTCATTTATCAAAATTAATTGAATGATCATTAAAAAGATCAGGGCCTCATATCTATAAATAATGGATGATTTAGAATCAAATATTCAAAAAAAATTAATATATTAATACACCATTTTTACCTATATGATTTTTATAATGTTGGATAATAAGATTAATGCGTTAGAATATAATGAAATTTAGATAAATGATATATTTTAATTTCATAATAAAAATTACACATTTTTTCTACATTTATCAATAAGTACAAAAATTAATTTTGAAGCCTAAATCACTAATAAACATTAATAATGGATCTTAAGACCCATTAATGAGTGTCAAGTCAAACTATTTATCTGTAACTATTTTCCATAACCTTTATGGTTAGGAAATTTATATCTAAAACAAATAATTTAAATTAGTGATTCATTATTAACATTTATTAATCAAATTCATTAACTAAAAACAATGAATTATTAACGATAAAATTACATAGGTTAGTCGTTACTATGAATGCCTTGTGGTCATTAGGTCATGGGTTAATGTCCCGTGACCCTGCTGAATTTGATTGGTTATCACCCAACATACAATTTTTCATTTTCTAAAACCATAATATTAAAATTTCCAAAATAAATATTATAGAGATACCTGAAATAAGGGTAATCACCAAATATCATTTTAACTAAGGTTTATGTAAAACCTCAATATATAAATACGTTATTTAGCATAGCATCGTCTAAACTTAATTTACACGTATTATAATTTCCCTTCCTTTCAGCAGCTTCTTTCATTTAAACCAAGGATTACTTATATTGATAACACATGTTCCCCCTTTTACATTATAAGGCACGAATCACATGTTTTTTAGAAAACATATGATTTTTTGGAATTAAAAAATAGAAAATAATCATCAAATTTTTATCGAGACTACTCATACTATGATTAGGCACCACATTATTATCTTCCTATCACTCTGGACTCATGTGGAGTCCGATGAACATTTTCATCTTGGAAAAATATTATCAAACTAACAAAATCTCTTACTCATTGTACGTATGATTAACTAAATATGATGGTATGTCGGATCACAGAAAAAATTTACAATGTGAATTGAATTATTTTCATTGAAAAACAAAACAACACTTCTTTTCAAACTTCTTTCATCTTCCAAAAAAACATCAATCCAACTTAATCCAGACACTTTTAATCTTCTCTACCATTATGATCATTTCACATTTCTTCAACACTGAAAATATATAATAAAATAAATTTTTCTAATGCAAAACATCTAATCAATAAAAACATAATTTACTATCTCACTATATCCCCCTAGGGGTATTTGTGCATCTAGGCTACATGAGTTGATACAATGTTTACCTTACACATCATATACTCTAGATTACATGTCTTGTGATTTGTAAATACTAATTTCATATATTTTCTTTCTCTTAAATATATATGATGATCCCGCTATATCATGTAGAAATGTCTTCAACACTTAATTAGAAGAGGAACAACCCATTCCATATAGTGTCTTTGTAAACTCTATAGAGGATGATCTAATGGAGGAATGATTAATATCACAATTATGTGAATTAGTGGTTCTTACTCTTGTTATAATATCACTATCCCTTCCATCATCATCACTTGTAAGAGCACCTGCTAGAGTCATAATATAACTTCCACCTCGTCAACAAATGTTATACATATCTACCACCCAATGGTGTATTATATTTAATTAATAGTTTCATTTCTTTTATAGTTACATTGTTTCATTAGTTCAATGCCCTAGGCCCATGTTATGGCGCATCAACATTCATTTACATGGGGTTTCACATGGTGGACCATAAGAAAATGTAAGTGTGTGGGAGGGTTCCTCAACACCACAATGTTCCATGACACTATAACTCATCTATGAGACATTTCTAATTAGATGATCTATTTTTATATGTTGGAACCTTCTGAATAATCATGATTATAATTATTAAATACGAAGATATAAATCTTTTAATATTCATTATTATTGTAGTTATAAAGATACATTAAAATTATTGACGATATGATTCTGATTCTTGACTATAATTCATATAAATGTTAATTTAAAATACTATTATTTTTTATACAAGAACCTATTTTTTCCTTGAGGTATGGATCCTATAAATTTTTGTTTAATTCATTTTTTTAAACTTTTATGGACCTAATGATGTCACTAAAGATTTTGGGGGTTTTCGGGGCTTGTTCATATCATTGTACCCTGACATGGGGATGAAATTTGTGGGTTATAAGTTTAGTCAATACCGTCTAACCCAACCCACATGGTTTCCCCTTACCATTTGGGGCGTTTTAGAGGGGGAATCAGGGCATGCGTTCTTCCCAAACCATACAACCACGACAGCAAAACCATGTCGGTATGTAAAGACCCAATATGTTATCAATAGAATTTCCCAATTCCTATAGTAATTTAATATAGTATCAATCACATTAAATCAATTATAGTCCATAATAAAAAATTTATAAATAAAGAATTAATTAAATAATAAGTATTCCAAGATGTTAAATAACCAATACCGATAAAATATTAACTTCACCATTGAAATTGTAATACGATACTTCTGAATATTAAACCAGCCAAATGAATAGTCACGTCCCCCATGAAAGTATAAATTAAATAAAGGCATCTAATATGTTTTAAAGTATGGTATAACTCTAACATATTCTATGTAAATAAATTTTTTAAAATTGTTACATAAGTATGGGAATTTTAAAAGTCATAAATATTTAATTATAATTTTAAGAATAATATAATAATATTAAGGAAATTTTATTTTCGTAAAATATAATAATAAATTAATTTTTTTGTATTATGATAATAATATAATTTTATGACACCTTATGTAATTTTTAAAAGTGTTATAAAATCAATTATAAATTTAAAATTATTATTTCCATGTCAATGATGATTTCAATTGAAAATTAAACTTCTCACATTTAGAAAATTATATTCACAAAATGGAGTTTTTTAATTATAAACATGAAAACCCCATTAGGGTGATTTTTTGGATTTCTCTAACATACATGAATTTTCAATAAATAGTAAAATATGATAATTTAGAATAAAATATAATTACATTGATTATCGATTCATAGATGGTGTAAGTATGATGTAAGCCCCAAATATCTAACTCTTATCCATTAATTTTTTATATTTAAAGATAATTCTCATAATATTTATAGAATTGCTCCAAAATACTAATGTATTGAATATAATTTTGGTAAAACCCGCCTCTCATGCATTATAAAAACATCCCCTCCGCACCTCTTCTCCCCACACATATAAATCATTGAACCATGCTCAAATTATGACAAAAAATATTCCCAAGCCCCTATACCATATATAGGAGCTCTTATTCCAACTAAAAATCCAAAACCATTCCCTAAAGAGGTTCACAAGGTGCATAAATCCAATTGCTAAAATCCAGCTCCTTTTTTCAGTTAATTTTATTTAAATTTCATATATTTTCTTATCTTATCCACTCATAAACAAATGAAAAGTGAATGATAACTCAATTTTGTTTTATAAAAATTCATTCAATCAATTTCATGGAAGATAAAAATATTAAATCATCCTTCTCTATCTTCTATTTAATGAATGAAATGATCACTCGTGATGTGTCAATTTACTGACATCGTGGGTGATTCGCTTTCATTTTCCATTAAATCTTTTAAGGATGTTAATAATAAAATTATAATGGTTTTAACATATTTTAAAATTTACATTACAACAGTGTTTATATCACATAAGTAACATTTATACATAACACTAAATGATAAAAAAATGAGTTTGTTGTGATCGAAAAACTTCCAAATTTAACCTAAAACTATCATTATTAAATTTTCTGTAATTACTCATCGTTGTAACATATAGATAAATTATTTAAAAGATAATTTAAACTATTGTATGATCATTAATATCATATAATTTAAAAAAATTATTTTTATCCACATTTTACATGAACATCAATTTATGTATACAAGAAAACCAATCATGAAAACCATGAAAATGAATACCCCCAATTAATGAAATTGAACTCTAAAACTCACCAAAAATCCCAGAAATTAATTTAATAAAACCATGGTAAACAAAACTAAGGTATAAAAGGTTCTGTATTTATCAATTAATGGATATAATGTTATTTTATAAGACATTAATGTGAAGAAAGAATTTAGACTTAAGGTTAGGGGAATGTGCAAACCCAAATCTCTTTCTTTGGGTTTTCCCTATTTTACCCCATTTTCAGTTTGTTTATGAAATAAATATAAATTTTTCATTTTTATATAACCATTTATAGGATTTAAATTTTTTCTACCCATGTTTATGAAAAAAATAATGTTTTTGAAAATAACTCTTATATAAAAAAACACACCATTTACTTCCCGAGATTGTTTCTTCTTCACTAAAGGTTTATGGTTCCCATATCATGTCTGTTATTCCATAATTAATTCGGAAAACTAATTTTTATTAATATAATAATTATGAAATTAACCATATTTATTTTCATGGTTTATTTTATGTCCAAGGTTCATATATGTTCTATGTGGAATGCATGATTATTTAAATGTTATGGTGTGACGGGTGTGCCCGAAATTATGTAGTGCAATGTAAATGTAATGATGTGGTGGGTGAACCCAAAATTATATAGTTCCCCAATTAATTAATTAATGTTATTTATATCATGAGAAAAGTGAATTATTCATGAAAATTATGCTATATTTTTTCAAAACTATGTTTGGTAGTTAACCACTAAGACAAGATGTTTCATTTTTATGCATTGCCACAATACATGAATTTTTTAATGCTTCCTCTCATGATTATGATCTTATTACTATGTTAAAATGATAATGATTATTATAACCCCATTTTATAATGTTTTATGATAATATCTATCCTTTTAATGTGCTTTTAGCTCACATATTTGTATGTATATCCACATGTTGTTACTTATACTAAGTAGAATGTGAAGACCTCTATGAAGCCAAAGAAGAAAGAATTATAAAAATGTATATGTTTTTTTATGTATGGTTATAATTTTCCCATGAAAATAAACCTTTATATCCTTATCATGTAATTATTTTACGTTGTTTATAATTAAAATTATGTAATAGTAATATTAGAAAAACAGGGTTATTATATTTGGTATTAGAGAATGGTTTAGTTAATTTGAGAATTAGAATTAGAGAACCTTAGTGAAAACTCCTAATTTAAGACTATGTATAATTAGTCACTCAGAATAATTGTTTTACAAATTCTTAACATAATGATACAACAATATATGCATTTATTCTTTATTTCTTGAACGAATAATGTATCGATGACGTGTTGACTTATGTTTTCTTTTAAACTTGCGTATTTTAGAAAATGGTGGGAATGAGAAGAAACCATGCCAACATGCCATGTGAGGGACACTACATAGATTTCTTTAAAAACCTCTACAATTCCTTGGGAGGTGTTGTTCAAAATTTCATGATTATTCTTACCCATCTCTTTTAGGATATGAACAATAACTTGAACAATGTGGAACATACTCAATTACCTAAGAGGGAGAAACTGGATATTGAGTGTTTTAGGTTGTAATGGCCACCGACGTTTAGTGGATAGTCAAATACACAATTCATTAAATAGTGGGTCAACTAGAAGGAGAATATCTTTTCTATGTTTCACTATTCTCAGATGGATATGGTGAATCTCTTTGTTTATCGCCTAGATGGAAAATCTAACAAATGGTGGCCTTTGATTAAAAACAAAAATATGCTAGATTAAATTGAAGATATGGAGTAACATGAAAGTAAGATAATGGTTAATAAAAAGTATTTCCCTCAAAATCATTGAACAATTATGGGTAGAGAATTAATAGAGAAGAATAAAAAATAAAGAGAATCTTTTAGGGCCTAAGAAGCTAATTTCATAGGGTTTACATGGTACGATTTATGTTTTTTATCAACATTGATAGATAAATTGATGGATTATTTAGTGGTTTAAAAAATAAAATTTGAAAGGATCCTAAAATTCTAGAATTTGGGTTTTCTGAATAAGTTGTTCGATATGTTGTCAAAGTGGAGAAAGAGTTCATAGATTAGTACCATGCCTATGGTGAAAAGAAATGGATTATGAAGTTTCAATAAGGGGGATTCATTGAGAAAGGTGGAAAGAAAACTTATCCACCCACTTGTCAAAAATTTATGAAGAATCATCATTGGAACTACCTCAAAGGGATGGGGAAATGCTTCATGAGTGGAAGAGAAGGTCACCATGCTCATAAATTTTGAAAATACATGAGGAAGTTGGAAAATGTGTTGGAGGGGTGGAGAGAAGCACCCATGGTACATTACTAAAATTTTAGAGAGAAAGGTAGAAATGCAAGACAGTTCACAAAACTATGAATCCTTATGTGATATAAGCTTATCATCCACCAATTACAATAGATAAAGGAAAGGATTATGTCATCACCAGTGCAGAAGTGGAGAAAGAAAATGAAGTCACACTTGGTACACTTTCTATTCAATAAATAATGGAAAAATTATTATTTGATTATGGTTTTATACATTCATTTATATCATGAAAGATTTCTAGATCTAATGAATAGATGCCCTGAAACCTTCATGTAGATATATCATTAAAAACACCAAGTGGTGCAATCATTGGAATTTGATAGTTGGAGTCCTCACCTATTATTATTTGTGGGAATATTCTTCCAATGAATCTTATGATACATCCAATTTTGGAATTTGAAACTATAATGGGAATGTATTAGAACTAGTAAAATAGAGCTCATATATACATTCATGAAAAGGAAATATATTTTCATATTCCGAGCCATACCATGATCCTCAGCAATTTCAAGAATGATCATGAATATCCTATGGAAAACCATTAAATGGTATTGGTGTTGATTTTTGTGAATAATCATATCATACACAAATGGATGAGTTATATGATGTTATCAACCTAGGAGGGAATTTCTATTATGATGGAATAAAATGATGTATTTTATGAAGAGTTACCTTGAATTCCCCTGAATTGTGAGGTAGATTTATTAATAGAAATCATACACAGAACAACTACTATCTCAGAATTTTCCAACAGGTTGGATCCTGTCGAATTGAAGGAGGTAAAGAAACATCTTCATGAGAATTTGGAAAAGGGTTTATACACCCTAGTAGATCACCAGGGGTGAAATAGTGCTCTTATTTAAGAAGAAGGATGGATCAATTCGTTTGTGTATAGATTATCAGGAACTCAAAAACATCACCATAAAGAACTAGTATCGTCTTCAAAGGATTGATGAATTCATTGGTCGGATATGAGTATCACATTAATTATCCATGGTGGTATCTTCCTTATGGATATCATCATATAATGTTTACGAATTAATATATTAAAAATAATTACATTTTTAAAAGTTATGTGCACTATGAGTTTCTGGTGATGCCCTTATAAATTTCTAACACCCCTTTTATATTCAAGAATTTTATGAACAGAGGGCTTAGACATTACCTAGAAAAATTTGTGTTACTGTTTATTTATGATATTTTCATTGACACCATCATAAATGTGAAAAATAAATAACATATAAGGCTTGTTTTTGAGATAATAAGGATGGAGAAATTGTATTCCATGTTCAGTAAGTGTAAATTTTAGATGCATCAATTGACATTCTAGGGACATGTGATCACAATTGGGGGAACTAATGTTGACCCGTAAAAAATGAAGGATATTGAGGAGTGGCCCAGACCCTCTAGTGTCATGGAAATCCTTAGTTTTCCTAGATTAGTTGGGTACTACCAAATTTTTTAGAGTAATTTATCATGAATTTCAATCCCAGTAACTATGTTTTTGAGCAAAGGGGTAAATTATTTCTATATAAAATAATGTGAGGAAGTCTTCAGTGATAAAAACAAGAGGTTGATCACTATACCTATAATCACATTACCAAAAAGTGGATAAATTTTTGAGATATATAGTGGTTCTTAAAAGGAATGATTCGGTTGTGCACTAATGAGAAATGATAATGTGATAGAATACACCTCATGAAATTTGAGGATCCATGAGCATAACTACCTGACACATGATCTGGAGTTAGCATATGTGATTTTTACTTGAATAGTTTTCATCACTACCTCTATGGTGAGAAGTGTGACATATATACCAATTACGGGATCCTAATGTACATATTCACACAAAAGGATGTCAACATGAAACAAACAGATACTATTAGAGCTACTCAAAGATTATGATTTCCTTATTCACTATCATCATAATAAAGAGATCAAGGTTACTACTGCTCATAATAAAAAATAACCTGCTACTCTATCTATGTTGTGGATTGGGAAATATCATATCCTATTGTATATTCAAATGATAGATAAGGAAATCAAAATGGAAAAGTAAAAATCCTACATTTCCCAAAATATTTCCCAACTATATATCTAAGTGAAGATTAAGGAGGCACATATGATTGATCCATAGTTGAAAAAGAAGGTGAATGCAGTAAAGCATGCAAAACTGCAAGGGTTTCATATTGATGATTATAGTGTGATTTGATTTGGAATGAGGATATGTGTGCCTTACTCACCATAGGTAAAGATGGAGATACTTGATAATACACATAGCACACCGTTAAACATTCATCATAGAAGTACTAAGATGTACATTGATATCTGATAATGCTTTTTAAAGTACAACATGAATAGGGATAATTCTGAGTATATCTCAAGGTGCTTGATGTGTCATTAATTTAATGTCGAGTAACAAAATTCAAAAGGGGTGATGTAACTATTTCCTATACCCATGAGGATATGGGTGATTGCCACTATAGTCTTTTCCATGGGTCTCCAGAAGATGAATAATGGAAATAATGTGATATGGGTTGTGGTGGACATTGTCTGAAAAACTTCCAATTTTATCTCTATTTGGAATGATATATCAATTTAAAAACATGCTATTATATATGTAAACTAATTGGTGAGACTGCATGGGATTACACAATATAATTTCTCTGATTACAATTACATGTTCACATCAATATTTGAGAGGAGTCTTCAATATGATTTGAGTATTGAAATAAATTTCATCACAACTAATCACCCACAAAATGACATAAAATATGAGAGAAAAATTCATATTCTCAAAGATATACTATGATAATTATATTTATAAATCAATGCTGGATGGGGTAAACATCACACATTTGTTGATTTCTCATACAACAATAGTTTCCACCCAATTATTATGATGTCCCCATATGAAGCTCTGTATGGAATGAGATGTATAACACCATCCTTTTGGGACAAGGTTCATGAAAGAATGATATTTGGAAATAATCTTGTGCAAGTGCTGACATAGGAGGTTCAATCCATCCAACAACAAATCAATGCTACTCATATTCGCATAAAGACCTATACTAGAAACCATTGATGGGACCTGGAGTTCAATTTTGAGATAATGTCTTCATTTGAATATCACCATGGAAGAGAGTCATGTGGTTTGGAAAGAAAGGGAATCTAATCCTGAGGTACATTGGCCCCTTTGAGATCATTGATCACATTGGAGTTATAGCATATCATATTTCACTTCCACAAAATATGGCGCTAGTTCATGATTTATTCCATGTATCAATCTTGAGGATGTACAAACCCGATCCCTTACATGTACTGAAGACGTAGTGGGTGAAACTAGAAGATTGTATCTCTTATGAGGAGCAACCGAAAATGATTATATACTAGATATATAATGTTATACACAATATGAAAAATAATCTTGTTAAAGGGTTTTGGAGGAAACATATTTTTTAATATAAAACATGGGAACATGAGGAGGTGAGGAAGGAAAACTACCATCACATGTTTATGTAAAAGAAAATTTTGAGGGAAAAAATTCAAAAGGGGGGTGAATGTAATGACCCAATATTTTATCAATGGAATTTCCCCTTCTTATAGTAAATGAATTTAGTAAAATTCAAATTAAATCATGTATATAAATAATAAATACTATATAAATTTTGAATTAAATAAATAAGAAGTATTTCTAGATGTTAAGAAACCAATACGAAAAAAATAGATACTAGAACATAGTAATATAAATATTAATCCTATGACTTGTAAACCAGCCAACGGAATAGTAAACTCACCCATGAATGTATATATTAGATTTATGATTATTATAAATTAATGTATTACTAATTATAACATTGTCTATGTAAATAATTTTTTTAAAAATTATTAATTATGTGTTGGAATTTTTGTAAGTTCTAAATATTTATTTATAATTTTATGATTAATTTAATAATTTCATAAAACAAATTATACCTAAAATATATTCATGAATAAATATTTTTTTTCTTATGAATTTATGATTATTTAATGAGTCCATATGTAATTTTTCAAATTGTTATAAATTCAATTATAATATGAAAATCTATATTTTCCAAGTAAATGAATATTTAAATTTAATATTAAATTACTCATATTTAGAAAATTATTTTCCTAAAATGGAGTTCATTTTTTATTCTACATGTTGAAAAACGTTTCGGGTGATTTTTTTGGAGTTTCCTAAAATTATTGGATTCTTATGAATAGTAAAATATGAAAAATTTAAATAAAAGATGAATTCATGAATTATGGTGTCACAGATGTTATAAAGATGATGTAAGATCAAAATCACGAACTCCCATTCATTATTTTAATATTTTAATAGGTAATATTCAAACTATTCGTAGTATTGAGAAAAAAATAATAAACTAATGAATATAATAATGAGAAAACATATGATCCTCTATTATAAATATAAAGCCACACCCCTTCTTCTTATCACACCTCAAAAGCATTGATCTTTGCAGTTATTTTTCCAAATAATTATTCAAACCTCCTCTCCCTTGTTCATGAGCTCTTGGTCTCACAAAATTTCGAAAATCATTCCCTAAGAAAGAGAAATCCTAGATGTAAAATCCTTTTCCTTTTTCTTTAAATTTCATTTCTAATTAATTTATTTTATTATATTAATATAATCGTATCTTATAAAAAGGCCATTATTGCTCCATTATGTTGGATATATATTTATTATATCATTTTAATGTAATAACTATAAATAAACTTCTCTCTCTCTCCGTTTTATTGAAAAAAATTAAATTGTCAGTCTTGATGTGTCAACTCACTAACATTGTAGGTGATGTGCTTCCATTTTCCATTAATAACATCATGATTGTTAACAAAATCATTATAATTACTAAAAATAATTTAAAATTTATGTTACAACACCATTTTGGTTCATCAACTATCATATACAAATGATAAGAAATGATGAAGTAAAATGAGTTTGCGGTTATGGAAAACCCACAAAATTTAACCGAAATTAATCATCATTAAATATTATTTATTGATTAAACCTAATAACACATAATAAAATTAATTAATGTATAATTTTAACTTATATAATATCTTTAATAACATATAACAATAATTATAGATATTTATCCACCTTTTACTTGAGCTTCCATGCATTTTTACAAGCAAATTAATCACAAAAACCATGAAAATGAATGCTCCCAAATAAAGAAATTAAACTCTATAGTTCGCAAAAAATATCATAAATGAACTAAATAAAACCATATTGAATAAAATCTATGTATTATTTTTTTCTATTTTTATGTTAATTCATCTAATGTGACCAAATATGATATTAAAATTAATAATTTTTTCCAACATAAGCTAAGGGGAATTCTCGAACGCAAATCTCTTTCATTGGGTTATACTATTTCCCCCAATTTTCTATATTTTTATTTCTTAAATTTAATTTAATTAGTATTATATTTTTTTATGTGATATAACGGTTTTATATTTGAGGTTTTGAAAAATATAATGTTTTCCAAAATTACACTTCATTTAAAAAACACCATGTACTTATGAGATTGTTTCTTCTTTACTCATTGTTAATGATTAATATATTATGTATGTTATTACCTCATAAATATGTGAACCCAATGTTTATGAAAGTATTAATTATTAAATGAAACCCATTACTCATGATGGTTTATTTTATCTCCAATGTCGATATATGTTTTATGTAGAATCTATGATAATGTAATGGTTATAATGTGATGGGTACACCCAGAATTATATAGAACAAGGTAAATGTAATGATCTGATGGGTGCACCTAAAATTATATATCACTGTAATTCATTATTTAATGTGTTTTTATCCTAAAAATGTTAAATATTTGGGGACATGATGCTAGTATTATTCACAAATGAGGATGGGTTTTGACCACTAAGAGATGATGTTCTATTTTTATGCACAGGCACATTCCTAGCCTTTTATTAATGATTCTTTTCATAATTATGATACTATAACACTTTTATGAGTATAATTATTATTATCACCCAATGTTATATTATTTCATGTTCCAACCTAACATATTATTATGTCTTTATCTTACCCCTTTTAATTTATATCCTTATGTGATTACTTATAATAAAAAAAATTAGAAGACCTCAAAAAAGCTAGAGAAAAAAGAATTAAATAAATTTTCAGGTTTTATTTTTAAAAATATTATTTATGGTCCTAATTTTTCCAATAAACTAAACCTTTCGATCTAGGTCTTTTAATTATTTTATATTGGTTATAATTAAAATTATTTAGTAGTAATGTAAGAAGAAGCAGGGTCGCTATGGAGTAGCTCAGAAAATTTTAATGGAGTTGTGCAACACATTTTTGTGCATGTTAAGTGAAACCCTACACATAAAACCCTATAATGAAACTCCTTAGGTAGTAAGAGGAATTTATATGGAACACAGTTTTCCTACCCCTTTATCTGAACCATGCTACCACGTAAAATTTAAGTAAACAGTGGTTTTTTCCAATAAATATATTTTTATCCAAGCCCATACTATTATTTCTCCTCCAGTTGACAGAATGATCTCATATCTTCTATAATGTTCTCTAACCATATTTCTGACCTAGGATTAATGATATCTATTTTATATAGAGTTTGCTAAAATCATTTTTCATCTCATTGGGTCCCTCTCGATAAGATATCTAATCTGTTACTATATAGTCTTTAAAAATAATTCCTTCTTTTTCACTTTTTTATGCTGGTTCATATGCCCTATTTTCAAGGTATTGATCCATTATTCTATTTGTTTTCTACCTAGTCCAAACCAAGGGATGATACATGATGATTATGTTTATATTTGATTGAGGTAGGTGTTGTATGACTCATCCCTTACGTCTCGGGATCTTAGAAACTGTCGTTGTAGTGCACACACCAATTTCATCTGGTGCTGCCTCTAAAATTCATATTCCATGCTTATAATAACTATTATTATATTATAGATTCCCATATATGAATAATAATCAAATAATGAGAAGTTATTAAATCAATTATGAACACCCCAAGTTGGTTGTGAAATGTTTTATGACTTTTTAACCTACAAAGGGTCTACCTACACCATAGTTTGGGTGAGCCAGAGATACCATTAATAAATGTAAGTGTTTCAATAAAATAAATTAATTTTAAATGGCTAGTGCATGAATAGTCTCACATGACCCTACTATGGAATGAGTTTTAAAAAAATCAATGAATATTTAAATTGTTAAATGGTACATGTACTTATATATATATATATGTATTACATGGCATAGTTAATCTATAATTGAATGGAAATTGGTTGCACCTCAATAGCTGACCTTTTCAGGATTATGATAGGTAATTCAAAGAACCTAATAATTTATTATGTAATGGATCAAATGAATGGTTTCATTTTCTCTATATCCTTTTCACTTTATATGAAAGGAAATAGAATGAACCAAATGAATTCCCAAATACAATGAGTATTTCATGGACTAATTAACTGATAATATATGTATAAGGTACTTATCACATAATTAATCTTTTATCATTATATTAGTGGTGAAATATTACCTAGTCGTGGATTCTTGAGGGAATGCTTTTAGCACTCTGAGGACACCTTTCTAATTAAAAGATCCTGTTAATAAAGGAGACACTCACCTTGGAACATTGTCATTTCTTGTTAGTTGATATATGGAAAGATTACATAGGATATATTCAATATCATACAAATATTAGGATTCCTAATATACACTCCTTGGATCCATATTTATGTGTTCCAACATGTGGTACCACGGATTCACCCCCTTGGGACTTGTCATGATTAGAAAATTATTTCCATTCACAAGATCCTTGGAAATAGTTTGAATATTTTATAGTGGAATTCCTTGTGCTATGCCCCTCAAATTACACTCCAACCCTTTTCCAGAATACATGTTATTTCTAGGAGTTTTCGTGAACACTGAGGTCAAGGAATCCTTGGTTATTACCTTATATCCTTCTTCATTATTACCATCATTAAAGCATGCTTTGGATACACCTTGGATCATTTTACATTATATATATCATATACAGTATGGTTAACAATTATTATAATCTATAACATTACTAGATCAATGATGACATGTTCAGAGAAATTACCAGGTAAGGATGAAGAATTTATTAGTTATATCATTATGGAACTACTTCACTTTTATGTATAACCTCACGTTGTCAGTTTTTATTCAATGAATGGATTGCATAGACATTATTGGTGGTGGCGTACTCATATTTAACTAACTCCCTATCTAATACTCTATTTGTACCCATGAATAATATATGTATAAATATGTTGATAAGTGAAAGTATCTCAATTTGGAAACTTGATTAGGATGGAGCATGGTTGCAAATGACAGAACCAGTGCTTGTGAGGATTTGATTGTTTTTTGATTTTTTAATTCCATTGTATAGAATATATTTACTACTACCATGTATATATTATTTATAGTTTTCTAGATACAAGACATGAAACTATCATTTTTCATATGATTTAGTTTCATGCATTTGATTATTATTTGATTCGTGGTTGTTTATGTATGTTTTTTTCTATTTTAATCATTTATATAGTGATTCTTATATGTATATATTTATCATATATATTTCTACAATTCTCCACTATGCCATGAGAGAATAGTCTCCCCAAATACACACCCTTGGCCTTCACTACTATTTGGTAGCCTCTATCTTTTGGGGAGTCACTCGAGATGACATGTGGCCAACTAGGTTTGGGGAACCTTTTGAGTGGAACTTGGGTTGGGACGTCAGAAATTAGTATCTAAGCAGTTTTTCTTTTTGTTTGTATTATCATTTGGGAAATATATATATGATGTTGGTAACATATTGGAACCTAGTTATAATATTATTCTAGAAGTAGCCGACCGAAATTTATTGTAAATACCATGTTTCCCGGGAATGTAAATTGTGATTCAATATTTCACTAATTACAATTGATATACATTCACTATTGGGGGATTCACTAGAATATTAGTATTTTACATTATTTATAGATATTTTCCATGTCTTACTAAAGCAAGGAGAATTGTTACATACATCATTATAGATACCTAGAATTTTTATTCCATGCATATTCCACGCCAAATGGGCGCATTTGATTTTTTTCATTTCATGTGTTTCATAAGATTGTTGAGTGCTCGATGGTTGCTATGTATTCCTATATTTCTAATATATTTTACTAAGTAAGAATATTTGTTGGTTATATTGTAAATTCCAATATACAATTTATTTCTTATATCAGTTGATAGTCACATCTTAAATAGATGGTTTGTACCTATGTCAGCTATATACATCTAGTTACATGATCTACTCTTTAGATGTAATTGAGTGATAACCAGTTTCAGTGTATGAGGTGTATCCCTCAATGTGAATTAGAATGTGTAATGAACCAATTCAATCAATCATTTATAACATATTACATTTCCTAACCAAATAAATTGGGTGTTGAATTAAAAAAAATGGGTGTCGCTTTAAGTTATAATGTGTAGGGGCCTTTATTAGCTAGCAATGATATATATATAAATTAGAAATTGAAGATAATAAATATAAAAATTTATTTTTTAAATGAAATGGTTTACATTTAATAAAGAGTAAATTTGATGTGGACCCTTCACCAATATGAATCTCTGTAAATTAAACATAATCATTTACCAATAACCCCTCATTATAATTATTATATAGGGGTATTTCCTTGGGTAATGAGCCCTTATTCTTATGATATGATTAAATAAGTTCTTATATCTAACAATAAATATTTATCTGAGGCGTGTACTTATAATTTTTTGAGCTATTCCACCAAAAAATCCTCGAGTAATGCACTAAGAGAGTGGTGATGATCATGCTCCAAAGATGGTTTTACATAAGCCTCTTGTCTTAACTCCAGAAGTGATACTTGGGGAACCAACTGTTATATTTGAATCAGGATCTAATACTCATCTTTCACGGAGTTATATGAATTTGATGCAGTTTATGTAGAGTTATCTATGACCATCACCTATTATGGATGATCTGACTCATAAGTTCTAGTTGTTGTATCCTATCATCTCTTTAGAAGATGGTAGTCCACTGGCTATTGAGTCATTCAAATATGCTACCATATCTATCTTATAACATCTAGAGATAGCTCTAGAGAGGAGGATCAATATTTCCAACAATATTCTTTATGATTCTGCCAATCAATATTAGGATGTGATTACTCTGACTGGACATCATCAGGGAATGGACTTAGAGAAAATATGAAATGTATTCTATGATTACTTTATCAATCATAAAAAGAGTTTTGATAAAGATAGAGTGTAAATAAACATATATTAAGGTAATTATTTCATGGAGGACAATTCAATGAATTTTATAGAGCTGTAAATCTTTGAACCTCTCTATCCTGTTATGAGTTATTGCGCGCATGAAATTTCAAGGATGTGATTAATCATGAAATCCAATCAGGGATGAATGTCCATGGCCTACATACCATCTTTGATATTTTCATTCAAGATCATATCACTAAGTAAAACCTAATATAAGCCGATAGTATTGGCCTTAGAAGATCAATACTGAGGAACGGTAGTAGTAATTTTTGTAGAAGGATGCATAGCCTTGAGGATTCTTATTAGAGTATCAGTGTCCATATTATCTTTACTGGATACTTCGTTATATTAATTCAATATGGACGACATTGGAAATTGAAGCCTCATGGATATAGGTAACCTCTTGAGGGTTTTTCTTGAGGTTACATGGAATATATTCATAGATTGTCGTTGACCTTACCACCTCCTTATAAAAGACAAGTATCTGCACCAGCTCCACCTTATGAAGTGATATTTATTGCACAATTTCAGGCAGGGAGTTGAAGTATAAAATGTAGTGTATGGAAAGGAAGAGGATATGACAATGGTGGCCAAAATTCTGATTATTAGTGTCAGCATAGTGGATATGACCATTGAAGTCCATATGTTTCACATGTCTGTGGATCAAATATGTTTCATGATTTAAAACCAATACCTAATAATTTTAGTTCCATGCCATTTAAAATATGAGATACTATAATAGTCTCCTTAGATATTGAACATATTTTGTCTGATACAGGTTCACCTCAATCATTTATCTTCGTATAAACCGTGAAATGTTTCTATCTAGAAATACAATAATTTTGTGGTGTGACTATCGTAGATACAAAATTTAATATATGGACCGATGGTATATTACAATTTAGGAACTTCTCCCTTTATTTTTTTAGTTATCCATTTTTATGGGACCTCTTTTCACTGAATATGCTATTTCTTTTAGTATTGGAAGTGAATATCTAGTTCTAAACCACACCGATGTGGAATTCTATCACCACATTTTATCATTTACATCACTAGAGTGACTTATTTATCACTATAAGGGTGAGTGGAATGTACATGATAGAAGATCTGGAATTTTGTATCATTGGATAGGTTGATTTACCACCTATATTTATAGTAATTTCATTGAGGAGTAGAGAATACATCCATTAAATTTTCCACCCTTGGTAAATCATTTACATGGATGCCTTTCCTGAGTAATTTTTCTTTCTAACATCCCTAGAGGTATGTGGAGTTCAATATTGTTCTTCTTCTAGAATTAGGTCCAGTGTCAATTTCAATGTATGTGTAGATGTTAATTAGCTTCAAGAGCTCAGTAGATAGTTGGATGTCTTGTAAACTAAAGCCTTTAGTTACTTCTTATTGGTGTTCAACAATTAATTTCACTAAGAATGTAGATGGGACCCTTAGTCTATGAATTTATTTAATATGGATGAACCATATTATGGTTATGAATTGGTATCCCCTTCCTCTGATAGATGATATCATTGACCAGCTTTGAGGATTCATGGTTTTCTTGACGATCGACATAAGATCGAGTTATCATCTTTTGAGAGTCAAGACTTTAGACATGCCTCATAAATATTGTTTTATACTATTTATGATCTTTATATGAATATTTTTATGTAATTTGTTCTTATGAACATGTATTACATTTTATTGGAAATGATGAATTGGTGTTTCCACACCTATCTTGATTCCTTTTTTGTAGTCTTTGTGGATAAAATCATTGAGAATTATAATACACATAGAGATGAAATTGAGATCATTTCGAATACAATAAAAGAGGACAAGATTTATAATATTCTTGGGATGTTCCAAATTTTTATCAATACATTTCACTTCATGGGTAATATTACCTCATAATTAAGAGTATCAGTTGAACTCGAGACGATGAGTGTTATTGTTTCCTATGAGAATCCCAAGAATATATTAAAAATTAAATATTTTTTGGGGATGGATAGATAATATAGTTGTTTGATATAGGTATTATATTTTCTTTCTACACCTATTAATAGAATTAAAATAAATGGTGTGATATTTTTGAGGTCATAAGGGTGTCAAAAAAGCCCTTCATGACTTGTAATGATGGATTGTTTGGGCACTAATTATTTTTCATATAGTGTCTGGAAGAGGTTCTATAATGTTCTGTGATACATCCAACATTAGGATAAGTGATGTGATGATGTAGGGGGATATATTAATTGAATACAAAACTCAGTAGTTGAGACCTCATGATAGAAACTACCCAACACATGTTCTTAATCTCACAACAGTTTTTCATGCCCTACATTTGATGGAGACGCTATATAAAGGGTGAGAACTATTATATTTATAAATTACATGCGATAATAAAATATTTATTTTAAATCATGAATTTAATATAATGTATTGAATATTGGGAGAATACCAACAGTTTAATTACATTGATCATGCTTATACACATAGAAAGGGAAATGCAGCAACTGATGTGAAATGTTAGAAAACTCAGGCACACACCACAAATGAATTTATTGATGAATAAAAATTGAAGAAATTATTTTATGAGATGCATCTAGAGTTTCAGGAGACAAAAGATTATTTTTCTCTTTCATCCTTAACAGTTACCTCTTCCCTCTTTGATAATTTGATGAGTGGTGATTTTTTTGATCCTCAAGGATTTGTTCTCAGGGAGATTATTTTTGGTGATGACACACCTCTAGATTTTTTTTTGATAGGGATATAATCCTATGTATATATGGGAGTATTTGGGTTCCAAATGATACGAGAGAGGAACCGATGCAGGTGTCCCTTGCTTCTCAATGGGTAGTTCATCCAGGCATCTATAATATGTATTGTGATATTTGATGCCAATAATGGAAAAATGGAATGAAACGTTCGATATCATGTTATATCGATTGGTATTCCACCAATTAGCAGCTAATTTCATAACTCTAGTGACGTTCTATGTTGTTACATATGTTACTATTCCTATAATAGAAATGGGAAAATGTTCAAATGGATTTTTTAGTCGTATTACTAATGATGCCTGGAGGTAGTTACACTGTTTGGTTTGTCATGGATCAACAAATAAAATTTGACCACTTCATTCCTATCCATGAGATTCTTCAGTTTTTAAGTTGGGATGACTGTATGTTTTTGAGATCATACACCGGTGCTTCTGAGCATAGATTTTCACCCTCAAAATGATGACCATTCATAATGGGAAGTATATGATTTCAAGGAAATGGTCTAGAAATGAATCAATGATTTGTACATTTCCTAGCAGAATCATATCCCTCTCATCATTTTTTCCAACAATAATAGATTACCAGAGATTATTCAGGTTTCTCTGTATAAGGCCTTGTATGGAATGTCATTCATTTCACCCCTATGTTGTGGAGAGGTAGGATAGGCGGTTCTACATGGTAATCATTTAATTTTGGAGGCTTCAAAGGAGGTTTATCTGGTTAGAAATCATATGTACACTGCTCACTAATGATAAAAATCATATTTATATATCCATCGATGATCTATATAGTTTGACGTCGAGGATCATGTTTTGTTGCAGGTATCACCAAGACGTGGGTATAGAAAGACATCAATGAAATGGAATATTTAACCATGTAATGTTGATCTATATGATATTCTAGGGAGCGTTAGGCCAATAGCCTATTAGTTTCCATTACCTTAAAGGTACTATCCCATCCACGATGTCTTCCTTGTATCATAGATTCATTGTCATCATGTCGACCCATCTCATTATTTTGATCCCAATGATGTTTAGTTAGATATTGGTGCTTCTATTAAGGATTATCTTATATGAATCATTGAATAATGAGTAAAGGTTCTTTGAGGCAAGTATATCTATTTAGTATTGGTTCCATGGAAGCACGACCGTCTACAAGACGAGACATGGGGCGGTATGCTAATGTGAATACCATGAGTCTAGATTTATTAATAGAAATTCTTTTTCAAACCGTATAATGTTAACTCAAGAATGTTTTATTTTATTGTGGTAGATTTTATGAAACTAGTTTTTCATGTGGAAAATATTCTTTAAATTTTGGTCTAATTTATTCTTTTTAAACTTTTAGGGATATCTAATGTGGTCATTAATGTTTCAGGGTATCCACGGTCGGTTCGTATCTCAAAACCTTGGTTGATGTAAGAAACCATTATCCCTCCTGATTAGTCTAAACCATGTTACCTAGCAGGAAATGTTCTCCCTAACCATTCGAGTAATTTATAAGGATGAAGTAGGGCACACAGTCTACCCTAATTGTGTGGCTAGGGGTGGGGACCCATGAGGGTTTCGTTGTAACTTTTATAGGTGGTGTGAAGCATGGTTTTCACATGGTTAGTGAAAATATGAACATGAAACCATACATGGCTACTCTATAGGTATTAGGAGGCTCACAATTGGTATACGATTTGGCCAACCATGTTACCAAACCATGAAAATTGTTAATTTCTTGTTAGACTATTTTTTTGGACCTCAAAATCTATTTTAACCTTTCACATCACTCTTATATCTATTCTAGAAGATATAATGATCTCCTCCCTTGTGTAAAGAACTCCCACCCTGGTTTTATCCTTATATATCTAGATATCACTTCTGTCTAAAGTTGGATCAATGAAACATTCAACTAGAATATTATTTCTACCATAGAAATCTTGATATATCGTCTTACCTTATCATATATATTATCATATCATTCCAGATTTTACCCTTTTTTAGGAATTTTTCATATTATTTATTTTTATGACATTGATACATTTTTCCATTTTCTTCTGAACCAGAGAAATTTAAGGGCTAACTTGGATTAGGAGAGTCTTATAGTCTTGAGGTAGGTGGTTTATGACTCATCCATCATGTCTAACCATTTTATAAACTATAGTCAATATTAACCTACCTATTTCATTAGTAATTACATCTTAAATTTATATTCCAAGCTTATTGTCATTTTTCTCATGATCAATATCCACTTCGATAAATGATCACTATGTTTTTTGAGGTTATGACCTCAATGATGACTACCCCAAGTTAGGTATGACCTCTTTTATGCATGTGTAACCAATAATGGGTATACCAATGCCCCTGTTAAAATGATAATTTCTTTGACATAATAAAGGAATGTATTTTATTCAAATACATGAATTGTAAATAGCTACAACATGTATACTCTCTCTTGACTGTTCTAAGGAAAGTGTTTCAAATTAATCATTGAATCTGAAAATTATTAAATAGATTGTATATTTATATATATCAATTGGCCTCGTTAATTTATAACTGAACAAAAATTTAGTTTCATGTCCTTATCCATCCTTATTAAAATTATGAAAGGTAATGGAATGACCCAAACTATTCAATATTTAATTTATGTAACAATTTTTTTCTGTAATTTTTATCCATTTCACCTAGTAAGATAGGTAATGGAATGAACAAAATGAAATATACTATGGAATGATTATTACATAGCCTAATTAACTATTGATATATAAATATGGATATTATTCTATACAGAAACCTTTATCTATATAGAAGTGGTTAGAATTAATCTAGCCTTGGATTCCTAAGGGAATTCCATAAGCACTTAGATGACGCCATTCCAATTATGAGAGCCATTTTGTAAGGGACATACCCACCTTGGAACTTGTTTCTTCTTAACCAACATTATGTCATAGGATCCCATCACTATATTCTATGTATTAGGATGCCTTGGATTTAATACTTGGATCTAGATTGATGGCTTCAAGCATGAGGCTCTATGGATTCACTCCATTGGGACTATTCAGGATTACCTCATTCATACCTTGGAGGAGGTTCTAGGACACAGATATACTCTTATGTAATGGAATGGCTTAGGTTATGAACCCCATATTACACTTATACACTTTTTTCAAACTGAAGGTCCTTACGTTGAGTTCAATCAACCCCTGAGGTCAGGTATGCCATAGTAATTACCTTTGATCTTCCTTTATTATTATCATCATTATAGGATTACTTGTTTACAAATTGGTTCTTCTTACTTTATATCTATCATATAATGTTTGGAAGAAATTTTTTATAAGCTATAATATAATGAAATAAATGATTATATGTTTAGAAAAATTACCATCTATGTCTAATGTGGTATCCAAATATCATTATGGAATTTCTTTTCCTTTACATCACAAACACACTGTTTTTATATTAACCTACTAGATTGAATATATTTCATTGGTGGGGTCCAACTAATATTAACTCACACCTTATCTGGTCCGCCATTGCTTCCTGGGAATATTATGTTTATGATGTGTTCAGAAGGGAAGTGTCCAACCTTGGAAACCAGATCTTGCTTGCTTGATTTGGATGGATCTCATTAGCAGATGACTGGGATAGTTCTCATAATGATTAGATAGTTTTTGGAATCTTTTTATTATTTTTCAAATCATATATTACCAGCTTCCATGTATATATATTTTCAAGTTTCATAGATACGTGAAATGATGTTATCATTTTGTATACGATTCATTTTTTAGAGTTTGATTATTATCTATTTCATGTTTTTTATATCTTCTTCTTATAAGTTATTCATTATTATTTTTATTCCGATATTTATATATTTATTATATAATTATTATATGGTTCAATCAGACATGGCAAAATAGTCTCCCAAGGGAAAAACCCTAGGACCTCACTATTAGTCATAAACCATTGGCATATGTGGAGGCATGCTAGAAGACATGTGGACAACCATGTTTCGGGCACATTCTGAGTGGTACATGGATCACGATTTAACAGTTTTATTCCCAGACATGATTTTCTGATATTATTTTAGTTTCATTCCCAAGAGGTACATTCATACTATTTAAAATATTCTTCTTTATTTCATCATTATCAAGAGAAAATAATATATACATACTATAAGAACTATCATATTTGTTGTATCAAAGCATGAATATTTTGAACCACATTAAATTGATTGGGGAAATCAATAGATTAATTTTTAGCCTATTTGATCATGATACCAACTCTCTGTTTGATCTGTCATGAAGCCTATAGAGACCATGAGTTTTAATGATAAAGATTCAAATTAGAACACTACTTATTATTTATACTATATTTCTATAGAATGGTTTAATGATTATTATAACAGACCATAACTTTCACATCAAGATCCAGTTCTTAATTCATAAATTTTACTTCCTCATCATTCAAACAGAACACAGAGAACCAATTTTCAACTATCAAATCATACAACAGTAATAATAAATATTCCATCACTTATAGACCAATTAAAGATAAGATCCAAACTATAATTTATATTGAAATATCAAGATTACTATTTTAGATACTATGAATTTCATCATTGAGTATCATGAACTATATAATAAAATTAATTTAGACATGAATTTAATATATAACATTGTTAGAAGATTATTTTGTTTTAGGAAATGTAGGATGATTTACCAATACAAATAATGATAAGATCCCTTTGAAAAAGACAATATATTCATTATACCACATAAGATTATGGTATAAGTATATATATTTTTTATAAGTAACTTCCCATAAACCATGAAGAATACTAATATGATTTACATCCAAAAGTCATACCACTTGGTATTTTATTTATAATTTCATTTCAAGTAGTTTAAGTGGTAGAAACTGATACCCATTAATTTAATTTAGATAATTAGTCTCCCTTTCGCTACATTATTATCATTTACACCATAATATTAGTCATTACAGAAGTTCTCCTTATTCCCCTGGTTTTGGAGGTCATTGACGAATATTTTCCTCATTAACACTTTTATCATGGAATTTATTTGTATAATGACTACACTCCTTTCAATTGAAGTATAATTTCTTTTCTTGTCTCTTTCCCTTACACCCGTTATCTTAATGGCCTCCATTTTCATAGAATGAAAAAATTTACATCCCCTTAAAGAGAACCATAAGGTGTTTCTTCCAAAATTATTAACATGTAGGGAATTGAATCTTATTTCATTCATCATCATTATCCCCCAAACATCAATGATAGGTTATCCATATCTTCCTTGGTATGTTTAATAATTTTTCAATGTTCACATTTCTAATAATAATTAATTATTGTTGGTTTGGAATAATCATAAATTTCATAACTCTAACTATTACCCAATTTGGATTCTAATTAAGACCATAAATGTGTTTTCTATTATATCCATTGTTAAATTTGTTATTATAATTTCTATACATTACTAAAACCAAAATAGTCAACACGAGTGAGGAAACTTTTGAATCAGAATATAATAATGTTAAATTAGACCACAATATATCCTACTCTATGAAACTATCATGTTTTGTTACATTTCATGTTAGTTAATGTTATGTCACTCTTGGACCAACATATTTTTATTTATTTTCTATTATTTAATTATCTTAAAAATATTTTTATGTTACCATTCTATTTATTATAATATTATAAAACATACAATCTTTAAAATAAATGCTTTCGAAATTCAACATATTTATTATCTATAAAAACACAAATCAATTAATATATGTGTTTACTTTTTAATTTCTATTTTTAATCTATGTTATCTGTGAAAGTTATCCTATTAGGTTCTCTAAAAAGTGTATTTATATCCTTCATGATGTTTTGAAAGATATATTTAAAATGTCCAAAAAATATAAAGCTGGTGTGTCTATCCTTGTGTACATTTTTAGGCCCACTCATGATGCACTGAGTAAATATTGATTCAATAAAGAATAAGGGTTTTTTCTGGGTGATTACCCATAATCCATTTGTACCACAAAAAAATTAATTTCTAGTGTTATGAGTTTTATTTAACTACTATCATGAAAACACACTCGCTACTTTACTAAAATTTAGGATGTTTTCCTGTTTGTAGACTCATATCTAAAGTGTTCTCTAGTGTTCAATTAGCTTAATCGAGGTACAATATAAATCAATCTATGTTCTCTTAAGATAAATTTTTATAACATCCAAAATGGGTATCTATAAATTGAATGTATGATCAACCATAACCTATAAACCCTTAATTCATCATGAACTAACATATTAACCTATAAATTTATATAAACCTTTCATTGATACCAACTGTAACACCTTAAACATTCAATATCGGATCGATTTCTAAAAAAATTGCTTTACATATTTCACTTGATAAAAACTATATATTCCTTAATATAACTATCAAATAATCAAATTATTTATTGTAAATTTTTTATTATAATTTATTTTGTTGACCATTTAGTTGTATATCTTCATGGATTTTGAAAAAATCATAAAATAATAAATATCGTTTTTTTCTCAACTAATGGATATATTTTTAACTATATAAGAAAGTATTTAATACGTAATAATAATTCAATATCTCCCATAAATTCATTACATAATTTATTCTTCTAGTTATATCATATGCAATACATTTATTCATTACTTAATGAACTAGAAACATAGGTAGGGTTGAGCTCAAATGCGCAGTTAGGGTATACATAAGTGATAATAATCAAAGAACATAATTTACAATAAGAAAGGAATAAATAATTTGGGATTTATAAATAATAAATAATTATTCCATAATAAATTGAATCATAAAGAATAATATATGCATGGGTAACAATGGAAAAATAAGATCACATCAATAATTAGTTCCTTAGTGATGATATTCATAATGTTTGACAACCCATTTCCATGTCCTAAAGTAAGACATTGTGATCTTAGAAATGATGATAATACTATCAAAGAAACATTTCACGAAAACCATGATCATAGACATCATGATATTATATTCATGGCCATGTGTATATGAAATATTTGGTTCTGGGTGGGAATAAACCAAAATATGAAATCTAGCATGTATTTGGAGAAGTATCAATGCATCGATGGGATATTATGGGCTTCACACACTATAATATACAAACTTTTTAAAGTAATTAATTTTATTATTTTAATTCTATTAATTCCTTAATTTCAGTTTTGGAAGCTGTTGGGTCAATTTTTAAATATTTTTTTGATGTTTGTTTTTAGTGGAATGGTTCACCCACACGATTGGGGTAAATCATAGAGGAACCCAAGTGGGTCTGAGTTGTGGCACATGACTTGTGCATAGTTTATTAAACCTTGTGACAAGCATGTGGCTCAGCATTGTAAGTGGGCAGTGTTGAGTGGTGCAGTTTGAGCAAAGAATGATCCATTTTGCATCGGGTTGTAGGTAACCATACACAGACCGCACGGTTGCCCAATTTTTAAAACGAAACAATTAAATTGAATGAATGATAAAATAAAATGAGGTAAACATTAAATAAAAGGGAAATGTATTAATTATATTAAAAATAATAATTTTCTTATAAAGAATGTTATTATTATTATAAAAATTATTATTTTTATTATTATCATTATTATTATTACTATTATTATTTTTTTATAAATTATTATTAGGTTTTTAGAAACCCAAAGTGAGGTCATTCCTACCATTCCTCCCTACTAGTCATGATGCTAAACTCCACTTCTGCCTCTCTATTGTGAACACCCATAGAAAATCCCCCCTCTCGTGTAACCCCCTGCAGAATGCCTCCATTGACAAACCCTCTCTATTGTGCATGCAACCCCTTGTCGAATCCCTGTACTGTGTGATCTCCCCTATGACTCACCTCCACCCTTTTATCCCTACAATTCTTCATGGGTTCCCACTCGAATCTCTTAGGTAATGGTTACTCTTACCTTATCTTTCAAATTTTGAATTATTTTTATACTTCTCAATTCCCTGCCCATTAGGCTGAAAGCCCTTGGTGTGGGTTAGATTGAGTTTTTCAAGATTCTTCCAATTTTAGGGTATGCATGGGGTTTCTTGGGACCCATTAGCCCTTATTTCAGAAACCACCAATGAATGCAAGGGGTTTTAGGTTAGTTTAGTCCACTGCCGTCATTTTGGGGAAAGATTCTAAACTTGTTATTGGTTTCAAAGATTCTATTTTAGGATCAAATGGGGTTAATGAGTGTTGTTGAATTTTTGTAGGGTATTATGATCAAATTCCAAGGGTGTTAACTCTTATTCCATGTTATGGATATATATATATATAGATATATATATCTCCCACCCTTGTGCATGTTCCCCCATGGTGTGGGGAACATATGAAATGGTTTATGATTATTTATATATATATATATAAGGGTGTGCATTCGATCAGGTGACTGTTTGAGTTAGAAAGAATTTACATGTCCATTTTTTATATAGTATCTCTGTGATTTGGCATTAAAATTTAAGAATAATTTATTTTATACATTTCACACATACTTTTTATATTAATAATTGATATTTAATTGTTATTAATGTTGTCTATCTTTAGTTGGATTGGTTTATTTCATGAAATGTATTGCAATATATGGTTTTATTGGATTTTTCACATCAATTGATTGATAAAATGCCACACTAGACTTTATAAATTTGATTTATATTTCAAATGGTGACTTGGGTTTCTTAAGTGGGTGTCTAAGTTGATTTTTTGTTTTGAAAGTGTCATTTGTTGGTTTATTTTAAAATGGTTTGGTGTCGAATGGTTGGATGAGGCCCGTTTATTACTTTTATGAAATGAGTTTATTTGAAAACATTCATTGGTATGACACTATTTCCTTTCGGGATATTTATGGTATTGGGTGGTCCTCATATAGGAATTACCTCGTGATTTGGTAGTTGAAGGCAAGAGGGGTAAAATCCCTTAGAGTGATTCGCGAGAGACTATGGTTTTTGTTACATGTGTGTGATGCGTGTATATGTGATGGATTTATTGTTTGAGATTGTGGATCACCCCCCACATGCCTTTAGTCTGAACATGGGGACCTAGAATAGGGAACAAATTTTCAGTGAAAAATTACAACAATAGTTTAGTTTACGCACTAGCTAGTGGCCCATAGCAGAGGAATAATTTGTTATTATTTGAATGGTATTGGGCCCCTTGGTCGGGCCAAGTAGGGAAACAAATTGGTATTTGGTAATTATGATGTAATTAGGTAGGTAATGTTTATGGGATGAGTAACATGTATAGTAAGTTCAAGATTATTCATGATATCCTAGGTTCCCCCACGTATTATGGAACTTAGTTATCTATGGAGGATGATTGTGGTGCCTTGGTTGGCTAGTTATTCATGTGATATAATTTCCATTTCCCTTGTGGTGTGGTTTTTGTTTCGGCTTCCTTTTGTGGTGTATCCTCTTTCATAAAGTGATGGGTTGGTTTAAAAATTATTATGTAAAACATTTTAATTTTTTCACTGTATTTCTTCCTTTGTAAGTGAAAGAAAATATTATTTCTCTCTAAAATGTTAATGTATCTTTTTTGTAGAAGAACCAAGTTTTAAATGAAAAAAGGATAATCGATTTTGATTTATTTTAATCATGAATGTGTGGGAAAACCTAGTTGTATAAATTGTATATCAAACTAGAAATTGATTGATCTTTTATTTAAAGGAAAATGACAATGAGAATGGATTGTTTTTTAAAAGCTACCGTGTTTTAATACTCCCACCCATAGTTTTATCTTTGTTTTTAGTTTCGGGTGATGTGTATTTCTTGGAATCAGTATCCATAGTGTGATGTTGGCATGAGTTCAGTGGTGAAGTACATGGTCACATGGAGGAATGTACAGTTTTATTTTCTCATGGATGATAGTTTCCATTTTCATTGGTAAGTTTTATTTATTTATTTTTATTTCATTTATGGGCCGAATCATTCCTACCTATTTAATTTTGATTCTAGACACTAGTTTCTAACTTGTGGGGATCCACAACTCCCTTCGGGCCATGCTGTGGCACTACCACAAAAATGGGTTTCCACAACGCCACCCTTTATCAGTGCTAAAAAAAGCGCTGATAAAGGCCACTCCTTTATCATTGTTTTTTAGCACTTTTAAAGGGGACCGCTTTATCAACACTTTTTACTAGTGCATATAAATTTTATATTTGATTAAAATAAACAACCTGAAAAATTATATATCTCTATATAAGTATATTTTTATTGATATAAATATTATATATATTTTTTCAATACATTTTAGATAAGTATAAATAGACTATTACAATTAATATATAATAAATTTAGTGAACATTGAATTAAAATGTAACAGCCCGAGATTTTATGAAAAATATTCTTTTTAATTTTATTAATGTCTTGTGTTGTACACTACACCAAAAGGAGCTTGCACAACACACATCTTTGACTTGCCTTGCATTACACGCAATCGCAACCTTCCTCCATAGCGTGTGTAGTACGCAATACTGAGTTTCACAAAACAACGATATGCTGTTAAAATATTATTAAAACTAGCCGTTATGAATTTTAATAACCACTTTTTAAATATTATAAATTTTAGCTCTCAAAATGGACTTCATTTTTGGATTTGGAGTATCGAATTTAGCCTAAGATGAAATTTTGGCACTTTTCAGATAAATTTCATATTCTGATGAATAGTGAAAATTACTAAATTATAATTAAAAACAACTTTTTTAATCGAAATAATTAATAGTGATAAATTATTAATTTGAGTGGTTTTAAAGTATATTTAGAATATATTTTTACAATTCAATACAATGTTGGTCATTGGATGTAATTTCACATTTAAACCAGTTATAAACAAGTTTCAATCTTTTGATAGTTATTATCTCTAAAAAACACGCCTTTTGTTTAGACGACGGGAATTAATTTTTAAATTAATTAATGCAAATGATATGTTTTGAATTTGATAAAAAAAAATCATTTTTGAGTTCATAATATCAAATATAGCTTAGGCCTAATTTGTGGTATTTTTTTGAAAACTTTCAATTTTTGATGAATAGTGAAACCACTAAGTGGTAGGTTAAAAACTGAATTTTGCATAAAACTTAATTTTACCGCTTCTGTGAATGGAATTTCGAAAATCTGACAGACACGGTTAATATCAAGGACTAAAATGTGGTTCAATGAGATGAAAATAATTTTTAGTGAATAGTAACTTTTTACTTTTTTTTTACCACGGTTAATAGTAAATAGGGTAACTAAGGGTAAATATTATATTACTATTACCCTAAAACATGTCCTAATTCTATTGGATAAGTGTAATTCTGCCAAAAAAACCTTATGAATATAATATGACCATTTAGGTCCACTTGGATTAGATTATGACATTTAATATTATTTTATTTAATGAATAGTTAAAATGGTTAAAATCAAAGTTTAATAACTAAAACATTTTTAATATGGGGTTATACATAAGATAAATTCGACTATAAATATTCATTAGAAAGATAAAACGATTTCCTACATAATGATATTTTATTTATAATTTTTAGACTTTAAATAAATTAATTTATTTATGACACAACGATGATGCAGTAATTACCCTTTTATGGAAGTATTAACATAATTGATGTTATAAATTCTCAAATGAATGTAATTTGAGACTTTTTATGAATTACAATAATTTTATAGGTTACTATGATATATTATTGTTGATTCAATAAACTTGGTTCGAACATATAATTCTGTTATGACTTTCACAAAAATCACATATCAAATAGTGTCAAAATTGACACAAAATAGTTTTTAAATCAAATATTATATTATTAATTGTTATTTTATACCTAAAAATCTAAGGATCGGAAAAATGACTTAGATAAGGATATATATATTAATAATAAACAATTTGGGGTTCGTTTGGCATGTTATAGTAAGTTTATTAACCATATAGTGTATGAAAACAAAAAGACACGGTAAAAGTTAAATTATTTAACTTAGAGTTAAATCTAATTGATAAGGTTAAAATAATAACCTAAACTTGTCTAAATCCTATTGGATGAAAGTATTTCGACCCATCCCCACTTTATCTTCTAAATAAGACCCTTTGGAACCATTATAAACCGATTTTGACTTTATTATAAAATAATATTTTGAGGTATTCCTAAGGTTCCCCTCTCCTCCCTTATAAAAGGACACCTCCTCCCCCTCATCCTCACACCAATTTGAGCACACAATCTCGGAAAACCCCTGCCAAAATCCCTTCTCCACTTCCCTATAATAATCCTAGAGGTCCTGGTCTTATTCAAAGACCAATCTTAGTTCCCTAAGTGGAGGATTCAAAGAGGCGTTTCAAAGAAGAGGTAATATCCATTACCGATCTTTTCAATTTTTTTCTTCTTCAACTTCTTCTTCTTTAGTTGTTTCATGATAAAGTAATAACATCAGTGTTACATACATACTGATATGTTATTATAAATATGAAACAACTCTAATTAACCTTCTATCCGTCCTACGGAAAAAGGAAATCACCGCGCGTGCGTACGTACGGAATACCATCTCCACGCCGTGGTGTAATCTATTTTCCACCACCACCTTACATGGATGGGTATAATGGTGTAAAGAATAACTATACATAGTTATTACAACATCATATTGATTCTGATATATTGTATAATCCACTCCAATTCAATTCAATATTTATGGAAATGATATCATCGCTCGTGCGTACGTACGGACTACCGTCTCCACGACGCGATGAGATTCGTTCTCCATGTTAACCATTTAAGAATGATTATAAAGTATATATAAGAAATAATAATGAAATATATGACATTATAAAGATACTGGATTTATGTATATATATATATATATATGTATGTCATCTACTTACTTCCATTCAAGACAATAAGGAAAGGAAAACAACGTTCATGCGTACGTACGGACTACCGTCTCCATGAACGGTGTTTTTCATTTCATTTATCTATCTATTATATATATATATACTGAATATATATGATATATAAATCATATTTTATATTCTGGAAGTAAGTAAATCATGATATAAGTAATAATAATGTCAAGAACAACAAGTCAAAACACCTACGATAAATGAAACGATTTTACCCAAAACGCTTCTTTAACATGGAATTTACAAAAGAACGGGTAATATAATGTCATAAGTGAACCATATATGATATCATAACAATGAATATGATTCTGTAATAAGTCACTGACATTATTTAAATCATTATACAGGAGGTTCGGACACATACGAAGCAAATCAGACCTATGGTAAGGGAAATATCACAATCTAATTTTTATCCGAGATTTTTTATTCGTAAGTATTTACTGGGGTGTATTTTATCATCCACATACATTTTTCATCAATATTTAATATTATTTCCATCCACCTACAATTGTTTAAATCCATTTTTACCCTTCGGTGAGTTTTTAGTAATATGTATGAAAGGAATCTTTTGTCGTTTTTCATACGAGGTACTTTTTGACTTTTTCTACAAAAGTACGAAGAATGTTTTTTAACTTATACGGCATGAATGGATTTTTAAAAAATTATTTCCTAGAAACTTCCTTTACAAGTTTTCAAGTTTATTTTTAATAAACATCTTTTATTTTAAAGTTGTATGACATGTTATGAAAGGAAAAAAAAATTGAATTAGACAGGATATTTTCCTCATGAATGGAGTTCAAGTATTTTATCAAAATTATTTTCCATCTAAGATAATAAAAGGGTTCTATTTTTATCCCTATTATTACATTGGTTTGATTATGTTGTGATGGAAATATTTTTATGAATTCCTTTTTCTTATATGAATTGTTTTATGATGTCATGTTGTTTAAGAATCCCATTTTTATTACATGGGTTACGCTATGATATATGGTTTATGATTATGTGGCACACATAAGAAAGAATTCATTATAAGATAGGTGGGACCTATATCTCCCTCCAATGCATTGGGTAAAGATTTTATATCTCATGAGATAGACATGGCTGGAATGGTAGGTTATACCGGTTCAGTGAAACAGGACTGAAACGAGGGTTACTCGATTCAGAAAGGGACTTTGTCCACTAAGATAGTCTTGGCAATGAGTCTTGACTAACAAGAAATGATTCTCTATGATTATGTGTGAATTCCACAAAGTTTCATGTTTTAAGTTATGATTATTGTGATTACATTTCACTGCCATGATTTACCCCATGTTATGAAATTATGATCTCTTTTGCAGGTTATGATTTCCAAAAGTTATGTGCTTATGTATATGATGTGATTGATATTTCTTTTGTTTACCCTTACTGAGCATTTGAGCTCACCCTTTTATGTTTTCTTTTCCCCAGGATATAAAGAAAGGTTTTAGGTAAAAAAAAAGAAGATCTTTATGGGAGATGTTGAAGATCATTCACCACGATTAGAAGATTTTATTTCGAGTTTCCAAAGACACTAAACTATTACGATCCTTGTGTGTGTGTTTTTTGTTATGTACTACGTATTCCGCAAATGTAATGTAGTGTCCATGTATGTCAAGCTTCGGGTCTCTACAGTTGGTATCAGAGGAAAGGTTTAGTCAACCTTTGGAAACTAGGATGCGAGAACTTTAGTGAGATCCCTAGAGATATTTCTACGGTATGTCTAGGGATGTCCCTAAGGTTAACTATACGTATAGGTTATAGTACTAGAACTACGCTAACGATCATAGAATTAAACCTAAGATGTTAGATATTGAAGGTACACCCCCTTTATTATGTTGTTTTCCCTAGCATGATTTTTGCCACTCACACTATTCTTTTTGGGTTTTAGACGATGGCTGGAACCCGAAGGAACCGTGTTGATCAATGTAATGGACAATGCAATGATTGTCCTCCTGAACAAACAAATGTTATGGGAGATGGAGTGCAAAATCTTATTGTTATCCTTACACAAGCTATGAATCTTTCTGGACTTCCAAATGAGCAGAGAAGGGAACAATATTCTATTGAGTCCTCCATGAGGCAATGTCCACCTTCTTTCAGTGGGACTTCTGATCCACTTGTTGCTGAACAATGGATTAGAACCACTGAAAAGATATTTTCAGTTCTTCAATGTTCTGAACATGATAAAGTCGTCTTAGCAGTATATCGTTTGGAAGGTGAAGCTGATCAATGGTGGAATCTTATCAAGAATACGAGGCCAAGAGATGAAATTGAGTCCATGGAATGGGACGAGTTCAAGAACTTGTTTTTCAGTAAGTACTTCCCTCGTATTCTTCGAAAAAAGATGGAGAAGGAGTTTTTTGAACTAAAGAAAAAAGATGATGAATCTATTGGTATATACGAAGCGAATTTTACAAGACTTGCAAGGTATGCATCTGGCATTATCATCCAACCTGAAAGTAAAGTAGATCGATTTTTCAGTGGCTTAAAACCAAGTCTTCGAAGGTCATTAGCTATAAGAGACTTCAGTAGCTATGAAGAAATTGTGTGTTGTGCTATCAAGGTAGAAATGGAAGTTGGTGTTACATATCCATCACATGGTTTTGAAAAGAAACGAAAGATGGAGTTCAAGGAGAAATCTCATAATAATGGTGAAAAGAAGATGAATGTTTCCTTATGCACAAAGTGTGGAAAGAAGCATGGTGGAGATTGTCTTAAAGGGACTATAAAATGTTTTAAGTGTGGAAAAGAAGGTAATCGAGCAGCTGAGTGTCGAAGTAATGGAAAAAGGGTTTCTAATGATGTGAATAAAGCAAACACTGCAGAGAATGCACCACCAACACTTCAATGCTTCATGTGCAAGGAAATGGGGCATTATGCTAATAAATGCCCTAATCCAAGGGTTAGTGATGATCATCATGAGCAACCACTGAAGGCAATGGACAAAGTGAAGTCACATGCGATCACTATTGGCAATGTTGAATATGACAACGATGTGGTGGAATGATTAAGTGTTTATGTAATGGGATTCCAAAATAATGTTGTATCATTAAGTATTGAAATTTTTATTGATGTGGTATTCAAAGTGATGGAGATATTTTTTGTAAATAAGAGGATATGCGCATAATGAAGGGAAAACGAGAAAAAGAAATGTTTAATAGTATTAATGAGCTCATGATTGATATAAGGACTAAGTGATATCATGGTTTGAGTATAAATAATTTTGAGGATTTTGGTATGTGGAAAGTGTTAACTTTTAACTGCATTCATGTTTTCACTAAAGTATTCAAGAGAATACATAATTAATGACTTTGAATGTTTGGAATGTGACAAACAAAACATATCTTATGATATATGGGGATCAACGATGGTATTAAATCTCTGGTAATCATTTTCACTATGTTATGAGAGTGGACTGCAGTATTATGGATAAGCCTAAAGATTGAAATGGATTATGTTGGACATAAGTGAGTATTGTTTAAGGATAGAAGTTTTTTTTCGATATTATTGATGGGATGTTATAGTAATGTAGTTTTAGAAAAAGGAAACCTTTAGGACGGGCGACAGCCCATCGCTTCGGACAAGGTTGTGGGAATCGAACCCACAACCGAAGTGCGACTGGCCTTTATCGCCTACCACTGACCTACAGGAAGTCCCTGTTTAGTAGAAACAAGTTTTATTATATTAAGCATTATGATATATGAAGTATAAGTCCATTTTAGAAACCATATGTGATTAATCTCACTATAGATCGACTTATGTATATAATTTTTGCTAACCTTTTGTTTGAGACAGATGGAATGACCCATCATTCTATCAAATGATCTGCTAACACTTCCCGAATAACAAATTCAACTTCATTTATTTAAGAGATGAAGCGGAAATTGTTCAAGGCATGAACAACAGTGAGATTGTACCAAAATAAAGAAAGTATTTATTCTAATTCAAATTTTCAACATTAGGGAAATGATCTTGAAAACCAAAAATGTTGTCCTAGTGATCTTATACCTGATGAATCAGATGGTACCTTAGATCGTCATAAATTTATGGATTTGTGATTACTAGATTTTCCATAGCCATGTTCTCTACCACTCTCCATCAGAATATGATGGTTAGATTTCTCTTCCATATCCATATTTTCACCTATGTGGAAACCCTGTGATTAGTTTATTTGGGTAATCATTAAATTTCATACTTTAGTTTTTAAAGCCAAGTTTTGGTATTCCTTTTTACGATGTGGGTTTCTATTAAAGAAACTTTCGAATAGTAAACCATTTATAACCCCGACGAATTTCGAGGGCCAAATTCATTTTAAGGGGGGTAGAATGTAACAGCCCGAGATTTTATGAAAAATATTATTTTTAATTTTATTAATGTCTTGTGTTGTACGATACACCAAAAGGAGCTTGCACAACACGCATCTTTGACTTGCCTTGCATTACACGCAATCGCAACCTTCCTCGATAGCGTGTGTAGTACGCAATACTGAGTTTCACGAAACAACGATATGCTATTAAATTATTATTAAAACTAGTCGTTATGAATAGTAATAACCACTTTTTAAATTTTCTAAATTTTAGCTCTCAAAATGGACTTCATTTTTGGATTCGGAGTATCGAATTTAGCCTAAGGTGAAATTTTCGTACTTTTCGGATAACTTTCATATTCTGATGAATAGTGAAAATTACTAAATTATAATTAAAAACAACTTTTTTTAATCGAAATAATTAATAGTGATAAATTATTAATTTGAGTGGTTTTAAAGTATATTTAGAATATATTTTTACAATTCAATACAATGTTGGTCATTGGATGTAATTTCACATTTAAACCAGTTATAAACAAGTGTCAATCTTTTGATAGTTATTATCTCTTAAAAACACGCCTTTTGTTTAGACGACGGGAATTAATTTTTAAATTAATTAATGAAACTGATATGTTTTGAATTTGATAAAATAGAAATCATTTTTGAGTTCATAATATCAAATATATCTTTGGCCTAATTTTTGGTATTTTTCTGAAAACATTCAATTTTTGATGAATAGTGAAACCACTAAGTGGTAGGTTAAAAACTGAATTTTGCATAAAACTTAATTTTACCGCTTTTGTGAATGGAATTTCGAAAATCCGACAGACACGGTTAATATCAAGGACTAAAATGTGGTTCATTGAGATGAAAATAATTTTTGGTGAATAGTAACTTTTTACTTTTTTTTACCACGGTTAATAGTAAATAGGGTAACTAAAGGTAAATATGATATTACTATTACCATAACACATGTCCTAATTCTATTGGATAAGTTTAATTCGACCAAAAACAACCTTATGAATATAATATGACCATTTAGGTCCACTTGGATTAGATTATGACATTTAATATTATTTTATTAAATGAATAGTTAAAATGGTTAAAATCAAAGTTTAATAACTCAAACATTTTTAATATGTGGTTATACATAAGATAAATTCGACTATAAATATTCATTAGAAAGATAAAAATATTTCCTACATAATGATATTTTATTTATAATTTTTAGACTTTAAATAAATTAATTTATTTATGACACAACGATGATGCAGTAATTACCCTTTTAAGGAAATATTAACATAATTGATGTTATAAATGCTCAAATGAATGTAATATGAGACTTTTTATGAATTACACTAATTTTCTAGGTTTCTAGGATATATTATTGTTGATTTAATAAACTTGGTTCGAAAATATAATTCTGTTATGACTTTCACAAAAATCATATATCAAATAGTGTCAAAATTGACACAAAATAGTTTTTAAATCAAATATTATATTATTAATTGTTATTTTATTCCTAAAAATCTAAGGTTCGGACAAATGACTTAGATAATGATATATATATTAATAATAAACAATTTGGGGTTATTTTGGCATGTTATAGTAAGTTTATTAACCATATAGTGTAAGAAAACAAAAAGACACGGTAAAAGTTAAATTATTTAACTTAGAGTTAAATCTAATTGATAAGGTTAAAATAATTACCTAAACTTGTCTAAATCCTATTGGATGATAGGATTTCGACCCATCCCCAATTTAGCTTCGAAATAAGACCCTTTGGAACCATTATAAACCGATTTTGACTTAAATATAAAATAATATTTTGAGGTATTCCTAAGGTGCCCCTCTCCTCCCTTATAAAAGGACACCTCCTCCCCCTCAGCCTCACACCAATTTGAGCACTCAAGCTCGGACAACCCCTGAAAAAATAACTTCTCCACTTCCATGGAATAATCCTAGAGGTCCTGGTCTTCGTCAAAGACCAATCTTAGTTCCCTAAGTGGAGGATTCAAAGAAGCGTTTCAAAGAAGATGTAATATCCATTACCGATCTTTTCAATTTTTTTCTTCTTCAACTTCTTCTTCTTTAGTTGTTTCATGATAAAGTAATAACATCAGTATTACTTACATACTGATATATTATTATAAATATGAAACAACTCTAATTAACCTTCTATCCATCCTACGGAAAAAGGAAATCACCGCGCGTGCGTACGTACGGAATACCATCTCCACGCCGTGGTGTAATCTATTTTCCACCACCACCTTACATGGATGGGTATATTGGTGTAAAGAATAACTATACATAGTTATTACAACATCATATTGATTCTTATATATTGTATAATCCACTCCAATTCAATTCAATATTTATGGAAATGATATCATCACTCGTGCGTACGTACGGACTACCGTCTCCACGACGCGATGAGATTCATTCTCCATGTTAACCATTTAAGAATGATTATAAAGTATATATAAGAAATAATAATGAAATATATGACATTATAAAGCTACTGGATTTATTTATATATATATATATATATGTATGTCATCTACTTACTTCCATTCAAGACGATAAGGAAAGGAAAACAGCATTCATGCGTACGTACGGACTACCGTCTCCATGAACGGTGTTTTTCATTTCATTTATCTATCTATTATATATATATATACTGAATATATATGATATATAAATCATATTTTATATTCTGGAAGTAAGTAAATCATGATATAAGTAATAATAATGTCAAGAACAACATGTCAAAACACCTACGATAAATGAAACGATTTTACCCAAAATGCTTTTTTAACATGGAATTGACAAAAGAACGGGTAATATAATGTCATAAGTGAACCATATATGATATCATAACAATGAATATGATTCTGTAATAAGTCAATGATTTAAATCATTATACAGGAGGTTCGGACACATACGAAGAAAATCGGACCTACGGTAAGGGAAATTTCACAATCTCATTTTTATCCGAGATAGTTTATTCGTAAGTATTTACTGGGGTGTATTTTATCATCCACTTCCATGTTTCATCGATATGTAATATTATTTCCATCCACCTACAATTGTTTAAATCCATTTTTACCCTTCGGTGAGTTTTTAGTAATATGTATGAAAGGAATCTTTTGTTGTTTTTCGTATGAGGTACTTTTTGACTTTTCCTACAAAAGTACGAAGAATGTTTTTTTTAACTTATACGGCATGAATGGATTTTTAAAACATTATTTCCTAGAAACTTCCTTTACAAGTTTTCAAGTTTATTTTTAATCAAAATCTTTTATTTTAAAGTCGTATGACATGTTATGAAAGGAAAAAGGTTTTTGAAGTAGAAAGGATATTTTCCTCAAGAATGGAGTTCAAGTATTTTATCAAAATTATTTTCCATCTAAGATAATAAAAGGGTTCTGTTTTTATCCCTATTATTACATTGGTTTGATTATGTTGTGATGGAAATATTTTTATGAATTCCTTTATCTTATATAAATTGTTTTATGATGTCATGTTGTTTAAGAATCCCATTTTTATTACATGGGTTACGCTATGATGTATGGTTTATGATTATGTGGCACACATAAGAAAGGATTCATTATAAGATGGGTGGGACCTATATCTCCCTCCAATGCATTGGTTAAAGATTTTATATCTCATGAGATAGACATGGCTGGAACGATAGGTTATACCGGTTCTGTGAAACAGGACTGAAATGAGGGTTACCCGATTCAGAAAGGGACTTTGTCCACTAAGATAGTCTTGGTAATGAGTCTTGACTAACAAGAAATGATTCTCTATGATTATGTGTGAATGCCACAAAGTTGCATGTTTTAAGTTATGATTATTTTGATTACATTTCACTGCCATGATTTACCCCATGTTATGAAATTATGATCTCTTTTGCAGGTTATGATTTCCAAAAGTTATGTGCTTATGTATATGATGTGATTGATATTTCTTTTGTTTACCCTTACTGAGCATTTGAGCTCAGCCTTTTATGTTTTATTTTCCCCATGATATAAAGAAAGGTTTTAGGTATAAAAAAAAGAAGATCTTTATGGGAGATGTTGAAGATCTTTCACCACGATTAGAAGATTTTATTCTGAGTTTCCAAAGACACTAAACTATTACGATCCTTGTGTGTGTGTTTCTTGTTATGTACTAAGTATTCCGCAAATGTAATGTAATGTCCATGTACGTCAAGCTTCAGGTATCTACATAAAATATTTTAAAAAAATATTATAAATTAATAATTTTCTGATTATAATAGATTTATGATCAGTTAATAGCAATTTTAAGACACAAAAATTCAAAAAAAATAATAAAAAATTCTAAAATAAGTTGAAAATGTAACTCAAACTTCAAACAACCATAACTTTTGATCAGGGTGTCCGTTTGAGCTCTACAACAAATCAAATTGAATCTTGAGATGATCTATGAAAAAAAAATTACCCAAAGGATCCTTCTTTCACATTTTCTTGAGGCCTAAAAAGTACCATAAGGCCTCTAAAACTATGTTTTCTGTTTGGATACCCGGATTTGTTAACATTTAACTAGATATTACATCTAATCTAAATGTCCTCTAGGCCTGTACCACATATCACATCGAATATTGTTTTATTTTTTACTATTTTTCTGGTTATATAGTTGAAACAGACTTCTGGATTGGATGTTATGGTTGTTTTAACATTCTATGGCCTTTTAGATACACATATATATGTATTTCTTCGTAACTATATATATATATATATCTGTGTGTTTGTTTCTATGTGTGTGTGTGTGTTGTATATATATATATATATTTGTATGTATTTATTTATTTATCTATTTATAAACACAAATAAAAAACATATTTTATAAATATATTTCAAACTAATATTATAAATATATATTAATATAAAAATAAATATGTGGATAAAAAATTATAACTAAAAATGTATATATAAATAAATATAAATATATATTTTTATATGAATATATATATACTAATATATGAATAAATAAATATATATAATAATATAACTAAATATATTTATATTAATATGAATAAATATTAATACATATATATATATTAATATATGAATATATATATACATGTATTAACAATTAAATAAAAATATATGTATTAATATCACTAAATATATTTATATTAATATGAATCTATATTAACATATGATTAAATATAACTATATATATATATAAATATAAATATACATTAATATATGAATAATTTTATATTTATTAATATATGAATAAATATATAAGTAATAATATAACAAAATATATTTATATTAATATTAATCAATATTAATATAAATATAAATATTACTATATCTATACAAATAAATTGATATATCATTAATATGAGAAAAAAATAAATATCAAAGTGGTAAACGTACAAGCACACAAGGGGGGAGGTCTCAGGTTCGAGTTCAGGTGGAAGCATGGTGTGTGTGGGCCAGTGGGGATGCATGGAAGGTGAAGCAAGCCGATAGTGGTAGGGGTCCACCTATCATTGATAATGGGGGGGGGGGGTCAAGAGTTGTTAAAACCTTCCGGGGCATTGTATTTTCTTTTAAACATTTGTTTTAAATTTTTTGAAATTTATCAGTGCCTTTTTGCATTAATAAAATGGGACTTTATCTGCACATTTCTATGCACTGATAAATGGGACCCCCCTATTTTCACCTCGATTAACAATGCTTTTATAGCACTATTAATGCACTTTTCTAGCACTGATAATGGCCATATTTGTAGTAGTGAAGGCTGGATTGGGGGAGTAATTATGCAACGACCCTGGATGATTTGTGAAAAAATAGTATTCGAGAAAGACCCTGTTATTTTGGGGGTTTAGTTTTTAGAGATTATGAGTGTCGGGAGTTAAGAGTTTGGTACGGGAAGGGCATCCTAAACCCTTCCTCATTCATATCCTTGGGTTTTTAGGGGTAGTTTGGGAACTGAGTCTTTTGTCTTTGGTTTGTATTAAGGGATGAAAAGAGAGGCATGCTAGTGTTTCATCCTGATTTCACATGGAGTAGTGACCCATGTGGGGTCACAATACACATTTTAGAAACCACTTAGATTTGATGATTACATGGTTCATGGCTAACTACCATGTCGTTGGGTTATGAATGAGTATTAGTTCTTTATTTCAGTAGTTTGAGGTAAGTAGAGTTTTTTTGTGGTTCCAGGTAGTGTAAGGGTGATTGTGAAAAACGAATAAAAAATCAACTGGGGATGAATTATTTAAAATGTATTTAAATTGGTAAAATGAGATTCAAAAATTAAATTATTACTTGTTTGAAAATTTGGAAAATTTTTTTAATTACAAAGGTAATGGTTTGACCACAAACTTAGGTTCTCCTCCTGGATATTTTCACAAGTTATGGTGTGTATAGAAATTGTATTTTGGAATGTATGGATCGACGAATATGGAAACATGTGCAATGGTGTATGGTATTACTTGTGTGTGTATTTGAAATTAATGGCATGGATTGTTTTTTCCTAAGAATATTTGGGTGATAAAATTCTTTTTGAAATTTTATATTTTAAAAGGGTTTTCCTATTTGAAAAATGTCCTTGGAGGCATGAATTATGGAATATTTAAATGAAAATGGTGGATTTTGAAAAGAGAGTGTTCTGTAATACATGTGTGTGTTTGATTTCTGAGTGTGTTGTTTTGGATCAATTTGTTCCTTAAAATTTTTCTCTTGTTTGATGCTGGTTTCGTTTCATATTTCTTGTGTTTTTTTTCTGAAAATGCTTCCTAGAAAATACCCCAATGTTTTTTATAAGTCTTTCCCAATTTCTGTTTCTTCATAAATTTTTCATGTTTTTCATGGTGATAGAGGTTAGTTAAGGGTAGAAATGTGGCATGAATGGGTAGGGTGTGTCTTTAGATCATTGGTAACTCTAGAAGCTTCTAGAGAATTTGCTATTGGGGGGTTTAATGAATGTACAACTTTAGAAAAATGAGAGTTTGTTGTCCCATAATAGTGGGAATTTGGGGTGACATTGTAAATTTCTATGGCCTCCTTCACCCAAGTGTTCATAAATTATTAGGTGAATTTGAGGGAGGTGGCAGTGTGGATGAATTTTTGAGAAGGTAAGCAATTAGTAAAAGTTTACATTGACCACTTTAATGGCATGATTCCTCTATTTGTTCAGAGTCATTACACAATGATTTTGGGAATTGTTTTCTCATCTCTTGTAAACTGTTTTGAGATGTTGGTTAATGAGACATTTTTAGTGGAGCCAGTTCCTGAGGTGTAGTTACTAGGGTTCGGATTTGGTAAATGTTACCTATTTGGATTAAAGTGCATGCTGGAGGGAGTTGTCTCTAAGAATTCATCTTGATTGGTTATATATTCCAATTCAACATTCCATTCATTTATGGGCCACTAGTGTGGCTAGTTTAGGAATACAAATCCATCTTGTCACATCCCTCAAAATACCTGCCATCACTGTGTCTGTATGGGGAACCTAGAGATGTTTGTTGGAATTGTTACTCAAAGAAGGGATTATGACTAAGGTATTCTCCTACCTAAATGCGTGGTAGGAGATTCTTCATCCATCATAGCTCTATCCATAGGTCACAAGGTGAGGCTCGTGAATAGTTAGGGGTTCCGGGGGTATATTAGACAATGGTATAATTCATAATAAATCCAAGAAGTTTTGTTTGTTCTGAATGTGGTTCTTAAATCATTACTTTTCCTTTAATAGTCTTTGTCCCTTGGTGCAATGATTTTGGTTCTACTCATGTTTTTTCGAGATTTTTAAATCCTATAAATTCTATGGATAATGGTTCAGGTTTATTGTTTGTTTTAATTTTCTTTTTATTTGTTTTCCATAGTGTTGGGTGTTCAGTGGGTATATGTAAAAATTGCTAATTCTATTGGTATTAGTGTTATCCCATGAATGGAGGGTTGTTTTTTCTTATAGGATGTTCCCTCTTCCAGATATCTCAGTATGACGGGTTGCCTTGTAGTATGTTCTTCATTTCTGTCCTCCTGATGTGGTGTGGGCTGCGATAAGAAATTGGTTGGAGTTCCTGTTGGGAGTTCCCCAGTTCCCAGTTGTGGTGAGGGTTTTGTTTGGAAAATGTGGATAGGTCGATATAGTTTAAGGGGTCACATATTTCTGATTTTCTCTATAGTAGTTTTTTTCGTTTATTCCCTGTTGAGTTTGGATGGGTAATAATGATTCTATGTTAGTGAAATTTTTGTGGTGGGTAGAACCTTATTATGTTCTCCCCTAATTATAGTACATTGGTTTCTTCTTGATTAGTAATGTGAGACATGTGGGAACAATGGTCACCCTAGGGATCCTTGATTCTCATGGTTGTTATTGGGAATGGGCATAGTTTATGGTTATCCTTTGTGTTAGTGAATTTTTGGGGGCAGAAAGCATTTTTGGTGATGATACTTTTCACACCCTGGCCTTGTGAATTATTTAATTTAATTATTTTAAGACATTATTTTGTGTTTTCATATCAAGTGGGTCATGTTTTAAAGAAATTATTGAAAACTTTTTATGGTTTTTTGTTTATCTGAGACTGTTGGGGGAAACATTACAGTGCACATGCGGGTGCCTAGGTGGGTCTGAGATGTTCCACAAGAATTGGGCACAATTTATTAAACCATTCGAAAATCATGCGGCTCATATATGAAATTGAGAAGTGCCGAGTGGGAAAGTTCGAAAACATGTTTCTCATTCGTATGTCAGGCAATAGGTAACCATGCACAAAGCATATAGTTTTCTAGTTTTTAAAATGAATAAATAAAATGAAATGAAAAATAAAACAAAATGAACTAAAAATAAAATAATAAGTTTAATGTCTTAATTATTATTATTATAATATTTCTATTATTATAAATATTATTGTTACTATTATTATTATTATTATATATAAATCATTTATGTTTTTATAAAACCTAAGGAAGGTATTTCACCACTTTAATCCATAGCAGGTGCAGCGCCCAACATTCCCTCTCCATCTCGAGTGCGCTTCCCCACTAACAGATCCTCCCTCTCGAGAAGACCCACCATATTGGGCCCCTCCATGGCTAAAACCTCCCTACAGTGCACATGACCCCCTGGTATACTCCCATTAGCTCATGATCTACACTCTAGATCCCTTGTGACCTTCAATATTTCAGATTCTTTATGGGTTCTTCTCAAATCTCTTAGGTAAGGGTTCCACTTCCACCATCCTTCCATTTTATTATGATTTTCGGACATCTCAGTTCCCTAACCATTAACCTGAAACCCTAGTTGAGGGTTTGATTCGGTCTTTCATGGTTCTTCTAATTTTAGTGTATGATAGCTCTATCTCAGGACACATTGGTCCTTGTTTCGGTAATCGCTACTAATGGTGAGGTGCACTATGTTGATTCAATTTGCTGCCATCGTTTTAGTGGATTATTGTAAACCCGTAGTTGGTTTCACAACCTCTATTTTTGGATCTTATGGCATGTTTTAGTCCCAGGGAATTATTGTAGTTTATTCCAGTCAAATTCTATTTCTGTACATGCTTATTCATAGGTATGGATATATATATATATATATATATATATATATATATATATATATTTCATCCATGTGTGTGTTTCCTCATGGTATAGGGAACATGTGCATTAGTTTAATAATATATATATATAACTCTGTGCGTACGAGAGAGCGACTGTTTGAGTTAGAAAGAATAGGCTTTCCCATTATTTACAGTAATATTTTTATGTATTGACCACAAAAATTAAGAGTCATTTATTTCCTTAAAATTTCACATTGTTTTTATAATAATTAATGATATATAATTATTAGTAAAATTGTCTTTCCTGAAATAGGGTGGTTTATTTCATATGATGTATTACAACCAATGGTTTGATTGCATTTTTCACATAAATTGATTTATGAAATTCTAAAATTTCCTTTATAAATGAGTTTTAGATTTAAAATGGTGATTTTTGTTTCTTAAATGGGTGTCTAGGTAGATTTTTTGTTTTTAAATTGGCATATCTAGGTTCTTCTGAAAATGGGTTGGTGTCGAATGGTTGGTTGTTAACTATTTGAGACTTTTATAAAACGAGTTACTTTGAAATATCTATTTGGGATGCACCTCTTGCCTTATTAGATATTGATGGGAATGGGTGGACCTTAGATAAGGCTTCCCTTATGTTTTGACGGTGGAATTAAAGAGGGGGAAATCCTATAGAGTGATTCTGGGGTGACTGTTGTTTGTGTTACATGTGTATTATGTGTTTATATGTGATGGATTTATTGTTTGATAACATGTATCACCCCCCATTTATTCTTTACTAGGGAACCTATCATATATAATGAATTTATGGTGAATGATTATTTTTGTAGTTTAGTTTATGAACTACCTAGTGGACCATTGCGTAGGGTACAATTTTTTTTTATGGGATTGTGACCCTCAGTCAGTCCAAGTAGGCGATGACCAGACATTTGGGTGTTATGATTACATCAGATAGGTCATGCCTTCAGGATGAGTAACCTGTATAATATGTTCTATAGTATTCATGAGATCATAGGTTCGCCCATGTGTTTTGGAAATTTTTTTATTGTAGTGAATGGTTGTGGTGCATTGTTCGACTAGTCATTCATGTGCTCTATTTTCCATTTTCCTTATTGTGTAGTTGTTGTTATTACATCCTTGTATAGTGTAACCTATTTTATAAGTGACGGGTTTGTTCACAAATGTTTATATAAGACAATTTCAAAATGTTATTCACAATATTTTTTCATTTTTATGTGAATTAAAACATTATTTCTCCCTAAAATGTTAATGTCTCATGACGAAGAACCAGAATAAAAATGGAAAAGGTCAATGGAATGTGATTTATTTTAGTGAGATAAATGTTGGAAAACAAGGTTTTATACAATATATTTAAAATTGTAAATTTGTAGATCAATTATTTAAGGGAAATGAAAATGAGAATTGATTTTTGGGTAACATGTTTTGAGTTTTAATAATCACACCTATTGTTTTATCTTTGTTTTCATCATTGTGTGTTGAATCTTTCATGGATTTAGTCGATGTTGTGAGACATTTGTTTGAGGTTTGTGGTGACCTGTAGTGTCACATAGTGGTATGTATAGTTTTATTTTATCACTGATGATATTTTTTATTTTTATGTTTAAGTTTTATTTTTTTTCCTTCATTTATCATCCAAATCAACCCCATATATTTAATTTGGATGCACATAAATAGTTTCCACCATGTGGGGATCGATAATTCCTTTAGGAAATGTCGCAGGCCTATTCGTTTGACCGGTTCAGGGTTTACCCAGGCTTGTTCATGAAATACATCACTAATTAATTCCAATAGAATATACATACGACGTAAACAATAAACTATAAAATATATAATTAAAATTCTATAGTAATTAATAAATATCAATACTGAAATAACAAGAATAAATATTGTTAATATTTACCAAATAAATAAATGGTATAACATTTTATATAAGAATCCCCAAGATAAAATTATATAGATTAATGTTTATAGTATTAATTCCTTAATTTCCAATATCAATAAAATGAATATATTTTTACGACCTAATCACTCAAACTAACACCATATATGGAAATGTGTATAATGATACTTCAATTTTTTATGTAATTAATTAATTTAAGAGCTTTATATATAAGAATCCCTCTAAATAACAATGTATAGAGCAATGGGAATACTGTTAAGTTAGTTATTTCCCTAAAATAGGATGTGAAATGAAATGTAAAAGATATAATTGATGGAATAAAGTAAACATAAATGAGTATAATAAATGGAGATTTTTTTTGAAACTATGAATAGAAATTGGGTTGAGAAAAAACCCATTTTTATTTTGTATCTTTAGTTTAAACTTAATATAAGGGATGTATTGTGGTTTAAAAATAGAAATACCATAATATAAACTTTAATAGTGATTAGGTATATCAATGTGATAGCAAGTGCACCATTAAATAATATTGTTTCTTAATAATAATTCTCTATCAAATATTTAATGTTGATACATATAAGACTTATTAATTCTTTTAATAATAAAATAAACATGATATATTGGATGGATTTATAAAAATGCATGAAAATACCAATAAATAAATTTTAATATAAATAATAAAATACAATTTCGAAGTAATAACTTCATGTAAAAGAACATATTGTAAGATATCAAACATGTCTCATGGATTATAAAATTCAGCTAAATAAAACCTTAAGTTAATTCCTTACTTCTAACAGAGTACTGAAACAAAATATATGAAAAAATAACAAAATTAATCACAAATTTGAAAACATTATTCATTTTTGTCAGATTTTTTAAACATCATATGTAATTATTACCGACATGTATATTAGTTAATTATTATCAATTTTCAATATAGGGATAGAGTAATCTTGATCATTTTGAACTAGTTTCATAATAGGGGTATTATTATTCATTTTTATCTAAAATTTCATCATTACTAGATACTAAAAGGTACAAAAATTAATAATTTATTATTATTTTTAATTTTATAATTTCATTATATGATAATTTTGGTAACAATAAATAATTACGGAATAGATGATGAACATGATTCAGAGATTTTTAATGAATCGATGTTTGAATCATATTTATTGAGATTTGTATTAGTGCAACACATATAGAAACAAAATGAAACCTTGCAAGAAAAACCAAAATCAAATAATGGATTACATATTTATATGATTTTTTATCAGTAATTGATTTATCCATCTCATCCATGATATTATTATTTTTCATTGTTCTAGTATATGGTTTGAAAAACCAAAACATGAACATACAAGAATTAATGGATTATTATGATGTGATTTAGTTGTAATATAATTATTCGTGAGTAAACATGAAATTTTATTATGTTTTATTCAATAAATAAATCATCATTTAGGAGAACTATAATAATAAGTAATTTATATGAAACTATTAAAATGTTGGACGAAATTAATTTTACTCATAGTATACTAATTTTAGACAGTTGAATTCTGTTAACTTTACAATGATCACTTATTAATCTAATTAATAATAGAATTTATAAATTATCATTAAATAATAATAATAATTTCACAAACATGATATTTATACATTAAATTCACTCTGAAGAGCATCCATGAAATTGCAAGAACAAAAATAGAATAAACCCTTCCATGGAAGTGTTTTTCCGCCCATATTCCTAGATAATGATTTCATTTTCCATAGAACAACAAAAATATATAATATAGTTTATTATTTTATAATACAAAACATTTTAAAAATATCATTCATATTTACTAAATTACAAATTAGTATCAACCATTGATGTTTTTAAATAAAACCTGATGCTTCATGAAGGTGATAGTACACACATATGAATTAATATTGTTTTTATTTTCCATAATTGAAAAGGGGAATGTGTGATATAAATATTTTACATTAGAATAATAAAATTCATAATAAAACATTAATAAGATCATAATATAGAAATTATATAATTATATTTATACAACTAAGATAGAAAGTGAAAATACTATATTAATGATTAGTAGCAATGATGAGAACATGAGATTTACCTGGGAAGAATATTTAGAAATGAAGAAAATAGGTTAACCTTTTTAAACAAGGAGAAAAATAAAGTGGAAAAGGATTATAGTGGATGGGAAAAAAGAAATATTTTCAAAACTAAACCATATTTTATTGTGGTCATGAAGAGGTGTTGAGGGGACTCTTTTAAATGTGGTAAGAATGTAATTTTTGTAAATATATCATCTTAATATAAAGATGGTGCGTGTTTAAAATGTCAATAAGATAGCTAAATAGAATATACCTAAATGGAGATATGGTTTGGTTGATCCAAAAAAAACTATTTAACTAAAAAAATGTTTTTTATGTGATATGACAATTACTTATTTAGTTAACCCTTTTTACCCTTTTGGCTTCTACCACGGTAACTAGTTTTTACTTAAATAATAGATTTTTTATTCCCAATAATAAAATGGTACTTATTATATAATATATACCTTCTAATTATAACATTTAAATCTATATTATTATATTCATTTTCCTAAAATTGAATAAATTAAAATTTAAAATAAAAAATTTCCAATGTATTAAAAACAGTTTTAGAGAATACTAAAACATAAGCTCTTAAATATGAAACATAAGTTTGTAAAACAATTATAAATATAAATGAATTTATAATTTTTATTATAAAATAAATATTCTTTCTCTCAAATGGTGTCATAAATTAAAAATTCATATATATATACTACTAATCTCATAGTTGTATGCTATTTGTAAAAATGACAGTTATCAATATTCACCTAAAAATAAATATTTTTAGAAAAATATCAAATATTTATCTTCAGATAATATTTTCATGATGAACCTATAAATTGTGTCTATTTTCTAATATTCATGTTCTAGAATATAAAAATTTAAACATTAAATAAAATGATAAAATATGATGGAAAACAATTTATTAATGAAAAAATAACATTTTAAAGAATTACATATAATTTTTATTAATTTATATAAATCAACCAAAAATTAAAATTAATCAATCATTATTATATTTCATTAGAATTAATATAAATATTTTTCATTAATAATTTTTACAACATAGGAAAAAATAACTTTATGTAAAAAAAATTTAGTCACAAAATGAACTAATTAAATTTGTATCAAATGACAATAAATTTATTTATATATAATTTTCAGAATTATATTACTCCTATTGATGCAAAAAAGAATCTAATGAAACGTTTCCAAGGATATATAATGTCCCACATATCATTTTTGTTTGGTTTTTTGTGCCTCAAAAGCTACCAATCACATTTGTTTTTAAAGGAAATTAAGTATAAAATTTTATTCTTGAGCTGTTATAGATACTTCAGTTATATAATCAAGTGTGTGTAAAATAAATTTGTGCCTTTCAATGGGCATGGTCAAATTATGTTGTTGTTATTAGTGAGGGGATTAAATAATTTTTAAGTAAATTATGTAAATTTAAGAATTTTCTTCTTCCATTCTTGTGTCATTTTATTTTTCATAGGTACCTAATTTTCACATCAAGAAATATTCTTATTCCACCAGAGGTTGGTATGCCTCTATAGGATATAATTTTTATCCATGTGATCCAGCAATTCTATACTCTTATATGATGGAGTGCCACCTTTATCTAGATTTTGTTTTTCCAAATTCCAAATACCCATGTTAATTATACAAACCCATCATATTTTTTAATTCCATACAAAAATATTAATGTATATTTTTTATTGATGATTGAATATTTCAAGAAACACCACTTGGAAAAAACTAAAATGTTGAAATTACCTGGAATTTTAGTAGAAAAACATCCCAAGATAAAAACTAGGAAAGATGATCTGGTTAACTATAAAAATTAGTCATGTATCCTATTTTCATATAAGGTACCATTTTATGATGCTGAAACTAATTGTTTGGATTTTAATTATTCTAAAATTGAGATTTTAAGTGATCAAATTGAAAATGAAGACATATTATTCCATGATTGAACAAAATTTTAATAACCCATTATCTATGGAACCTTTTTTAATAACATAACAACCCTAAAATAATGTTTTTGTAATTTTCTGGATATTGACATTAAGGATAAAGAAATAATAATAGGAACAAAATATTTTGCACCCACCTATCACAAACAAAGAATGGGTCTCTCCACAGTTTCCAAGGGAGGTGAAAAAATGAAGAATATTAAAGAAACACTTGTCATAATTTATTACATTTTATCCTTGGGACATGAGAATTACAATCCATCCCCCTCATCCTCATAAATAGTTTCCCAATTTCATAGAAAATAAAGGCATCATACACATGTGATGGTTCATCCAGGATAATACACTCCCTCCATTAGATTATGGGAATGTTCACACTCTAAAGATGACTCAAAAACATTAAAAAACGTTATACAAAGGAGGATTCCCAAATTATCTTCATCCTATCATTATTTTCCTAATTTAAATATTTAAAAACCATGTCCTCTTTACATGCACATTGTGTATCCCTCTAGCTTCTCATGTCTGAATTTAATTTAAAACCATATAAATTTATATAATGAGTAAACAATGTGTGTTATAACACATAGTCTATATTGAAATTTTTATATGTGCATTATAATAAGTCCTTTAATACATATAAATAATAATTAAATAAATATATGACAGTTAATACTTAAGCAATGGTACTGTCACTCCATGGTATCTGAGACATTGTTTATTCAAATACATCCAAGATAACCATTGATGTAGTGGATATTTTCCCTTATTTTTTTTATAATAGTACATGATATTCATTTATAAATATTAATAATTAGAAAAATATATTTATATCAATAATGTAATTAGATCGATGTTATGGTCTCTATATAGTTCCAAAATACTCGAGTTTGAGTCCTCTAAAATGACTCAAGTACATACCTTTTCACTAAAAAATTATATTTTTCATTTTTTGAATAGTAATCTATGTTTATATTTATTTAATTATGAAAATAAAAAAATTAATGAAAAAAAACTAGTATAATCTTTTTTCTAGTTGTTGTGGATGATCAGCATAATTGAACTAGTCGCCAAATCAAATCCCCGCACCAAACATATCAATGTAGTATATTCATCGTATTTCCATTTATAAAAGAACATGTTATATGTATACATACAATCCATGTTTAATAATTAGAAAATAATAATAAAAATAAATAACCATATAATGATGAATAAAAATGAATATGTACATGACTTATGGAATTTTTCTAACACTCAATGTGGTTTCCCATAAATCCAAATGACATCCTTCCTTCATCAAACTTCATTATCCGCCATGCCCTATTTTAGTGTCTTCTCACAAAATTCATGGATGACCACCTCTAATTTAGAGCTTTATTTTTATTTTTTTCATTCAATATCCATTATTTTAGTCCATTATCAATCTATGTTCCCATTAAACCCTTATTTTTATTTTTCTACAAATTTTCATTGATTTTAAAGCATTAGAAGGATTTTTCAAAATATTATCGTAGTACATAGGTATACGAAATTAAAACATGATGTTTAATTTTTACGAAAAAAGATATGAAACTGAACATTGTCTTAATAAAACACAATAATATCATTTAGTATACATCATGGACTCATTGTATCTACCAAGCTATACACATATTATGTCAAAATATTTCACAGTTGGGATCACACTTGTTGACACATGGTGTGTCTATGTGTGTGTGTGTGTGTCTTTGTGTCTGTGTGTGTGGTATATACTTCGAACCTTCACCACCATCTTGAGTATTCCACATTCCATGTACAGTCACAACATAAACTGTGATCCATTTTACTAATACACAACATACTTTCACTGCACTCATATCTTTTACTATCTCACTTAATTTAAATGGAAATTACAAGTCATGTATCTAGAGTATCTGATTCCATACAATGACTAAATTACACATCATTTACTCTATAATACATGACAAATACATTTTCAAAACATTTATCCCTGCATTTTCCTATAGTTTTATTTTTATTGTTTCTTCACTTTTTCTTTTCTAGGGATCATGGAAGATGTGGAACTCTCTACATCTCACGGAAAGATCCCCACCACTTCACCAAAAGATGATCAGGCTGGACTATGGAGAGTCTATGTAAATTCTATAGAATATTTTCTAATGATTTTCCAATTAATATCATATTCATGTGAGTTATTATTGATTCCTCTTATGAAGACATTATTAACCCTTCCATCTACATCATATTTAAGAGCACCATCTGGTATAGTAACAGAAACCCTTCCACCAAATTCAACATTAGAGATATCTACCACCCATTGTAGTATTATTTTACATTATTGTTTTTCATTTATTTCTTGATTTAAATATTTTATTTCTAATATGGACTATTCATGTGCCATGTCTCATCACATTTATCTTACATTGTGTTTAACATGGGGGAGATATGAAATATTAGTTGTGGGTGAGGGTATTGTAGAAACACACTAGTCATTTTCCCTTTGGGTAATCCTTGCGGTATAATTAATTAAAAAAATATTGGGACATGTTTTAAACATTAGGTTAATAATAATAATAATTAAAAAACAGATAGTTCAAAATTATGAAAGTTACAATCAAATACTAGTTTTAAATTTGATTAAAAATTATTATTATTCTTGATTTTAATTACTAGAAATTTAAATTTACTAGAAAAATTATTTATGTTAAATCCATGAATTTAATCTTAATATATAATTATTATCATTCCCAAGAGGTACGTTGAACCTTTTTAAAATGTTATGTTGTGTATCTACTTTCTATAGAGACTTTCATATATAAATGACTACTAGAAATTTCATGGTCTTTATATGAAAGTGAAAATATTTTTACCATATTAAAATGATTGAGGTAATTCCTGAATTTATTTTTATCCCATTTTATATTGACAACAACCTTGTATTTGATCATTTAAAAAACCTAAAATTCCATGAATTTACATTTTAGGAACATAAAATACAACCCAAAATATCCATCCGAAGATAAGTTTTCATTATTGTTTCATGATTATTCATTAGGCTTTATGAAGTGTTTTTAGTTATTTATGGTGTCTTTGGGTAATAGTTCCATGAAATGAGTGTGTGGGAAGTATCTCTTATTAATTTGTGGAGGAATCATAAAAAAAATTTAAGATTTTCTATTGTAGTTCATCATTTTTATATTATGAAATTTTTTTTAAATGAATAAAATATTTTATTTTATAATATTTTAAGTTTTAAAAAACCTATGTTAAATAGGGGAAGATGGTGGATCTAATTTTTTCCCAAGAATGTTGAAGGATGAATGTATTTTTAGGGAATATAATTGAATATAATTCAATATATTTAGTTAATATAACATCATTTTTCAATACATTATGTTTAATATTTATATCATTACCCTCCAACAAATACGCTCAAATTTATTTGAACTATAGTGGAAGTCCTCAAAATTATTTTGCGATTGATTTCTAATTTCAAATTTACAATACGTTATGGCTGGTGTTTTGTGTTCATATACATTAAAATGATTGTAAAAAATATTAAATGAAATTTAATTATGATTACATTTAATTTTCATGTAAAATATATCATCTGTGGCATATATCTTAATGAAAATTCAAATAAAATGATAGAATGGGTAAAAATTATTTGAAAAAATATTATACATAAGGAATGATTAAGATTATCTAAAATGGATAAGTTGTATGCTTTTGAAATTATCAATTATGTATTAACGAGTCAATATATATTTAATGGAATTTATCCCCTATTAGATTATGGTTTATTTCTATTTAATGTTAATATTTTAATTGTAGAAAAGAAATTTTTTAGTGTGGGGATATTGACACACCTGATTTGTTCAAATTATTTAAGAATATTTTATCGAGTAAAAAATACATATAATATATGATATATTTTTTACGGTTTATATGATTCATTTTAATTTTTACGGATGATTTATTGGTTTTTATTAAAGAATACACAAATAAAATTACTTTTTGAGTAAAATATAAAACTACATTATGCCAAATTAATAAACCCACATTGTTTAATTTTTAAGACAAACTATTTTGTTTCTTAGATCCCATTCCATGTTCTGAACCATATAGCATACATCATGTAGAATAATGTACATTCCATTTATATCTATTATAGTTGTTTTAGTGGAGATAATATTTCTACAAGAAATGTATATCTGTGCTAAACATCATGTAATCGAAAAAACTGATAGTGGTTTCCTCTAATTCAGTGGGCCCCATGATATTATCAACTACCACTATGGAAATCCAAATAGGCATCACTAACCTAAGTGGATGATGTGTAACCTGTTACAAATAATGAAATATTATTTTCTTATAAAAATATGGAATTTCCTTTTATTTCTTAACTATTCATAGAGGGTGGAGGTGTTTCCATGCTATTCACTAGACCCCTCAAAGACTATGTTTTTTATTCTATTTTAATTTTTTTATCTCTTAACCCTTTTCATCCTTAGATTTTATCTATTATCAATGTGTTTCATCGATTTTCTTCATAATTATTTCACCATTCTTGAGGTCATCAAATGATAAAAGGCCATTGTTGTTGTCATAAGGGAACTATGGGCATATATTAATAATTAATTATGGTGTTGTTTTATTTTGTAATTTTGAATTTATAATTTTGTTAATTATTTAAAATTGCAAACACAATTGTTGTGTAATATCTGGAAAGGAATGACATTATTGGGAAATCCCAAATAAACTATGTTTATTTATACTGTAATAATTGGGTAAGAATCTTTCCATTATTAGTAATGTTTTTTAGAAAAAAGTTGTTTTAAGGAATAAATCATAATTCCAATTGGTATGTTCTTAAAAGGCTTGGTTTTTTAGAAGAAAAATAAATAAAAAATTGAATCCTCATGGTAAATGAATGTAACAAATAACATAAATCAATTGTTCTGCCTCCGAGGTGGCACGTTTTGTGGGTGGTTTGAAAATAGAATGATGAAGATTATCACACAACCCTTCTTCAATAGATATGGGTTCTCGTCAAATTTAACATTCCATTGTTTTGACCTGTTCAGCGTCATTATCCTTTATAAAAATTCTAGTTAACCATGCTGGAACTATTGGTCACTACATGTGATTTTGTGTGGGTCAAGCACTCATGAATTTTGTTCTTCTTGAATATAACATCCTTGAATGGTCTCTAATGGTTTTATTAATGGAACCAAGAATGTCAACCAACCCAGGTATCCATAAGTCATGGGATTTATTTCCAATGGAAGGCGCTCGTTGGCTGACAATTTGGCCAGTGACACTTAAGGACTCCATTGGTCGAGTGGATGGAAGTTTAGGCTCACCGCACCCTTCTGGGAGATTAATTTTTCATATTCTGGGACTCTCTTATATATTTATTTCATGATCATATGTTTTTGAATCATTGTTTCATTACCAAAGAGTGTTTCCACGAGCTACACATAGTTTTCAAGATTTTCATGATCATGCACATGTTTAATGGCAAAGAGGTGATGCTGACTTAGCCATACTATAAGTCTCTCTACATTTTATCATCATCTTGGGGGCAGAAGGTTACTTGATATTGGGATCAGTACAACAAGGAGGGCTTATTATGTCTCCTCAAGAGAGGAATCAGAACCCATGTAGTTTGGATTGTATGGTGCTTACGTATAGAAGCAGCCCATCTTAGGGTATATGATTTGTCGAACCCTTTATGGATGGGAACAATTTTGAGCTCGGGCCTTCCGGTAGACGTCCTACATATCATGATTTAATCATGAATCAGAGTTCTTGTAGTTCAGATGGTGTGGGGATTACGCATTGAAGCTACACATTTGAGGTGGCATGGTTGGATGGACCATTTTTCGATGGGAACCAATTTGACATTGGGCCTTCTTGTAGGCATACTATGTATCCAAATTTAATCAAGAATAATAGTTCCAATAGTTCATATTGTGTGCAGATAATTTAATCCTCACAAACCTCTTAGCCCACTTGACTCATGGTTGGTGTGAGAAACAAGATGATTTTAATGATTCAACAACGTACATCCCTTCTCCACTATAGGTGTGGGAAGGAGATCCTGTAGAGGAAGACGTCGGTGCGACCATGGGCGAGCGTGTAGAGTAATAAAGCCTTCAAAGTGAGATGGTATTAATGTTCATGAGATCCAGCCTCGAGAATTTGGGGATGTACCTCAGTGGGAGGGCCCCGGAGCACGTTCTGTGAAGGGGAGGAGTTTCGTCCTCGCCAAAGTGGGAGGGGAACACATCCCCATTGACTGATCATTGTCCCTCATTAGATGAAAATGAAAATGATCACCCTCAATCTTAAGAATGAAGAGGTTAAATATGGAATCCCCGGGTTGGCATCTGGGTTAGAATGGGAATGTAGCCTCAAATGCATTCCTGAAGCCCACACCTTTGTTGGGAGGGCCTTAGTGACTCCTCTTACTATGGGTATGTACACTCAATGTGGCCCACTGTTGCCACCGATGGTCTGATCATACGGGTCTGGTGGATTTCTAAGAGGCTTTGGATTAATGTTGTAGGACTAGTTATAGGAGGGATCGTTGATGAGTAGAGGATAATAGAGGGGTGAAGTTGGATGAAGTGGGAATAATTCCCAAAGACACCCCATTCCGCGTACTGGTTTTCCACTCCGGATGGTGGGGCTTTGCATACCATAATGGTATGTGGGCTGAGGGGCCATCCATATACTGTTGTGGTATGAAGTCATGGGTATCATCCACTATGTACAGAAGTGGTACAAGGATAACCATTCTCCTTTGGGTTCCTTCTGTATACCAATTTTTTATGTGGTTCTGGGATCAGTCTATGTAGCAGTACGCTGTGCGAAGCACCATATTAAATGGGGTATGGGGGATCATCATTCCGGGAGAAATCATCTGTGAGAATTATTTGGTTCCTAGTTCCCCAATTAGGATCGTGGTTCCATTATTATTATTCAATTCACCGTTATATGGTTCCCGATCAGTTGTACCTGCAGTGGGAGTGGATTGAGGCTCGTGATTCACCAATGAAACAAAACAGATGCTGGAGTGAAACCACTAAGTCTCCATCAAGATTTCACAATCCGTCTTTCTCTTTATCCATATCCCTCTGTGTCTGTTCTCCATCTTCTACTATTCTTCTTCTTATGGTGCATTAGAGTGATCATATCTATTGGGCACATGACACCATTTGCAGAGGCCCATTGAAGCGATATTCTGACCTGAAGAAGACTCGGTCAACTAGGGTTTGTGGATGCTTCAGTTCATGATAATGGTTCATGGAATCATTCTCATTCGCTTCGTCAGCGAACTGATGGGTTCATGGTATGGTACACAAACTCTCTTTATGCGCACAACTCCTTCGGTAGACCCGGTTCGTGGTTTTTCTTACTCTCTTCCCATCGGTTCGTGAGACAGTGGTTCACAGACCATCTCGGATTCCTAGAGGTTCTAGATCCATCTTTTTCATGTACTTTTCTCTCTGATGGAACGTGGGATACATAAAAATCTTTAAAACATCATTTCCTTCATGTTACTTTAATGAAATGAAACTCATCTATGTCCATTCACCATGATATACTTGTAGAAGAACTGGCGTCCTTCTAGAAAGTGATTTTGGGGGTACTTTCTACACTTCATGGAAATTTTAAACCCTACAAATGCCTTCCATCCGAATGGTGTTCATTAGGAACAAAAATAAGTACTATTCTGATGTAGAAATGGTCCTGAACTAAAATGGTTCATGTTAGAATAGGTGGACCCAGTAGGAGGGGACCACACCTATAATTAATGGGCCATGTCATTTTTCTTCTAGCATTTCTTATGGAAAAAGCGATCCAAATTTTACAAGCGTCCTTCTCTCTCACGTACCATTCTCATTGCAAAAACCCCATTTGTGAACTGCTCTGTATGTTCCGCTAAGTAATTTCCTTTCCATTTCTCCTTCCTCATACCAAATTTTGAATTCCACGAACGGGGCTCTGTAATTTTAAAATGTAAAATCTTGATTCTACATGGATGAACCCAAAGCAGTTTAATTGATCGCTTACTGAATAGGGATAGTTGAACCTAACATCTAAAACTATTAATACAGACTTAAATTTTAATCCACAACTTTTGAACATGAAATTAACTAAGGCCGACGTCTTCAGTTTCTTAATTTTGTAGATCGTTATATTCTCCAGCCAATGGTATGCGAGCCTATGCATCACAATTATTTCGCATACCATGGTTGTACATAGTGAACTGCATCTGCGTACCATTCTTGTAGGCAGAGTGGCTTCCACATGTCATGTTATACATGGAATGCACTTTCCCCATACCGTTTCTTGCAACAATATGAGAAATCATTTTCAAACATGTTTTTTGTCCTTTATCCCTTTTTTCATATCATTTACCCATCAATTTATATTGGACTAACCTCTCACCAGTTTCAGGATCGTCCTATATAGGCTAAAATGGACAATTCACAGGTTGCTTCCAAATCGGTAAAGACCAGAGTATCCATGGAGAGGGATAAAGAAAGCCATATTTGTTCCCAAATAATTCCACACGAAATCTTCTTGACAATATTCATGATTCCAGAGCTCTTACCTTATCCATTATCCATACAGTTTCCACTCTATGACTTTTAAATTCCTTCTAGAGTGTCTCTTCCAATGCCTATCACTGACATCCCTTTCATCTTCTTGGAGTCACCACAATTTCATGACCATGCCCACAATTCCCCAATAAATGTAGTCATCACTACTCATATTTAGGAAAATTTATTTATAATACAAGGTTCTGCATGGACTTAGGGCATTCAAAGGTGCCTCAATGGTTTCCCAATACTAGACTTCTAAGAATACCCATCCATTATCAGCATCTATAGATAAATGCCTAGTGGTGGGTGGAGAACCAAATGGGTTTTTTGGACTGGAAGATGTTACTCCAATGATTGGTAATGGGAATTCTAGGTGAATAAGACCTGTTTGGAGTCCCCGAACCAGTTGGAGGCGATGGGCTTACACCAGGCAGCATGGGTGTCTCTGTTTACAATCTTCTGTCCACGCGAAATTCTTCTGGAATTGTAGATTCATGGGTGTTCCAAAACCAACACCTTTCACATACTAAATGAAGAGGTGGGGATTAGTCCTTGGGATATATATCCTCTTGGAGATCTTCCCATCCTTGGAGAAATATACTAATAGTTTCCCTAGCAGCAGCCACATGGAATGATACCAATCATGTGTCTCCATTGACATGGAGCTTACTAGTTATGGTAGCTCGATCATTGGATCATCATTTCAAGAAATGATCCCTCATCCCATTCGAAGTGAGGATAAGGTTATTCTTGATGTTGAACAGACCCAAGACGAAGGCTCACTGTAGTCAAACTCATCCCACTCACCAGTCTTGCCAATCCCCAGGGTCATATTGTGCCACCCTCGAAGTAGGGCAACATACCACAAGGGGAAATGTGTTTCGGCTAAAATTTTTACCTCTGCATAGGCTAGTAGGTTTCTACGTCATGTTTTTATGTGGATGGATCTCCCATACAATGATGTATAAACTCGGTTTTCAGACTATACCTTGATTATGGTGGCCATGCTGTGGGAGGGTCTTCCCATTAATTTAACCCTTCCTACCCTCACCTGACATTATGAATTGTTGGGACATATTCCAGAAGTTAGGTCTCCACATTGTCTTAGTGGAAAATTCCAATCACTATACAAGGGGATTGTGGAACACTTCCCCTATTATGAATATCATCATACTCTATAGGTTCCCCACTCTGACATTCATCAAAATCTTCTTGGCATTTTTATTTTTCATCCTAGGACTTTGACTTTTACTGAAGTGGTTGGTCTGTTGAACGAAACCTCTCATTTCTCGTCAACCCTACATCCTACCCCTCATAGATCATTGAGAGGTGGTAGGGTTGGTTCCTTGGAGGAATTTTCATACCTAATTACACGTTGGGATTGGATGCTCACTGCTCATGTCTACCGAGAAGTTATTTGTGTTCCATACACCCCATACCAATTTTCCATGATGTTTGGATGCCTTCAACAGACTGTGCTGCTTCCAGTCATTCGACTAAGATGAGAATATATTATTTTTTTCTCTTCTAATTGTGTATTATAATGATTCATGAAGGATATGTTTGGGAGATTATCATTCCTAACATGATGGTTCCCACCTTCCTATCGATGGAGTATGCCCAATTATGGGTAGATTTCTACTCCATGGGGATGCTGAAAGAACCTGTTCATTGTGTGAAAAAATCCTTGACCATTTCCTACCCCATTCATTCATAAATTAAAATGCCTCGCATTAATTTTATTGAGTGAAGACCAATAACTTTACCTTCTACTTTTGTCCCTTTAACAACCAAGATGGATACTCCTCCCGCTCTTGTTCTCGTCGTAAGAAAGTGCTCGCTCCATCGTCAGAAGCGTCTAGGAGGGGTTACATCAGTATAACACATTTTTGTGGGGATAAATTCATACTAAACTCATGATTCAGATATTTCCCATGATCTTAATGATATTGGCCTCATCCATATATCACTAACCATCCTAGAGGCAGCGGTTAGTCCTCTATATCTAGCTCTAGTGGCCTGGCCATCTGAGTGCAAAGATAGTCCCCCATATTTGGTGACTTTCCTTAGGTCCCCCCACTCATATGGTGATGTTTTACTCTTAAAAGAATGGGGCAGTAGGGGAGGATCGAAGTGATGTTGTGGTGACGAGACACCAGGCAGTGCACAATGGGGCATGGTACCAGCTACTTATTTTTGTCACGGAGACACCCATGGAAATTTTTTCCGAAGAGGGTGAAAATTTATGAAGGTTATTTACTAAGATAGTTTATGGTGTATTTGATCATCAGCACCTTCACAACCTTATTTTTAAAATCATCATTTCCTGAGAAGACCTCCCCTACTACGAGGACAACCTCGCCAGGTTCAATTCTTCCCATTAATAGGTGGTGACCTAACAAGATATTTCAGAAGAATTTTATCATTTGATAGATGAGGAGGTGAAGGCTCTTTATTTTTTGATGACCCAAGAGGAGGAATTTCAGGATTATGAAGCCCATTCTACCATGTGGAGGGAACAACTGGCCTCTTCGCGTGCCAATTATTAAGTCATCCAGAAGAAGGAGAGGGACCTTAAAGATATACTAAAATGGGTATGTCTGATGGTCAAATCCAACACAGAGGGATGAAATTCACTGGAAAATAACATCGATGGCCCAAATAAATCACTCTCCATCCTTTTGGAAAGGGTGATCTAGGCCCTATTGTAGTTCTGTCCCAAATTATGACATATACTCTCTCCATTTTTTAACACCCTGGAGAGGCTCCGAATTGTGGATGTTCCTCCATTTTTTTTGAACCCAATGAAATATATTTGTATTTTAAACATATCTTATCCATATCATCTTGTTAACATAATTTTAATCTGGTATTAACTTCTTACCATGATTGAAATCTGTAAACCGAAACAATCAAATCGAGCTGTAATTGTTTCCATAGACAATGGACTCAACAAGCGTAGTTAGACTACTGGTGTGGTATTATGGAATAACACATGAACAATTATTTATTTTTTATTATTAATACATGAATTTTTTCCTATTTTTATATGGTACAATCTTATATGGTATAACATGAAATTTTTATAGGCCAACAATCCTGGGATTCCAACTTAATAAGCATTACGCATTTTGTGTTGGTTCAATGTTTTTTTAACGAACCAATACTCAACATTTTCCCATAGGTTTCTTCTGCGGATTTTTCCTCTGGAGAGTATGGAATATTTTCCATTCTCTGGAATTTCGTATTCCAAAAAATCAAACGTATTAATGATTTTTTAGGTCGAACAAATTTGACCATGCTTAACTGGGCAGGGCCTTAACTCGGGACCATCAGCTGAGAATGTTCTAATATCATTTAGACATGGATTAGGGATTGTTCCTGACCCTTAATTTTTAGATTCTAGACATGCATGAGGCTCATGATATACTATTGGAATACATGGGTATGAAAGGAATCTCTTAGGGATTAAATTTCCTTTTTTTAATGACCATTTTTGTGGGAGACGAATGCAAATCTACCGAGGCATGATATGCATAGTCACAAAAAGGTGATCGAAGGATATTGTCCTTCTATTTATGATGTCCTGATAGGGTTTTGAAACATTTTGAATTTATATTGAAATGGTGATCCATAGTGGGTGGTTTTCCCAAGAGGTTGTGTTTGAAGACATTATGGAAATTCATGTGAGCTTTCAGTGGGCAGTTGTTTCTGTACGTTTATCTCTTGTGTGAGGGAGAATTGGTGAATGATGTTGTAATATAAGATAATTTTTTAGGCTAGGGTGACTTGGGATGAAAGAGATACATATGCATTCATCCAATAGTCATCCAAATCCAGAGGTTTGATAAGACATTAATGTCATTTGAGCGTACGGAAGCTGCAAAGGTTAGTCATATGGACAAATATTTCTTTATATTTATAGCTATTGTTTTGCGAAATTCATGCAGAACCACCCAGGATTGATATACATGGTTAGGGAATGGAATTAGTAAGACAATGGCCTTCCATTTACATTGTCTTGTGAGGGTTATAGAGATTAACATATTTTTGAACACGGTATGTGGCCTTCAATGAGGAGTGCACCTTAGCATCAAAAGGGGGAATTTTAGCTGAGCATATTCAAGGAGACCCATTAACAAGTTGGGAAACTCTTCTATTATATACAGATCAACTTCTATCATATATAAGGGATATCTTTAAGATCTCCAAAGAGTCTATATATGAATCGAGCCCGTATGTTCTGATATATCGAGAATAAATTTATGGAGGAATGTGTAAACCATGACATTAAAAGCCCTTGAATTAGGAGGGATAAGAAGTGGCTTGGAATCCATTGGGAGTACTAAGATAATAGAGGACTCTCCCATGTATGAATTTTCCTTTGATTGATGACCATTTTTTGGGAAACATATGCAGAGCTACTAGGGCATGATGTGCATAGTAAAGAAAAGGTGTCTAAAAGACATTGTCCTTCCATATCAGATGTCCTTCTAAAGTTATGGGTATTCAAGATCGCTAAAATCACAACATTAAGAATATGGTATTAGTGTATCTAGACATATTGACAATATTTGGGACTTAATTTACTCATGGAAATGTGTGTCCCTTACATAAATCTAACTCATACGTAGGGTGAGGCATTCATTTCATTGTGGGGATACCTAGTTATTTAACATCACATGGGCTGGATATATGGTTCCTCTAGTTGGAGGGAATCATAAAATGACTTTTATGGTCATGATGCAATGACGGAATTCTTGGACTATTTTTCCATAACCCCACAGTGGATCTCTCGCTGAAATCCCTACTCTCACGTGATCCATGCTTGGTGTGAGAAATAGGGAATTACGAGGATTCTGTGTCATTTCATAAGAATAGAAAAATCAGAATTAGAGGTCAATTTTGTCCTCAAAACATTGTTAGGTAGTTTATTTTCATGCAGTAAGAACAATTTTGGCCTTGTAGTTTAACGTCATGTGGTGAGGACGATTTCTTCCTTGTAGTTTAATGTCATGTGTTGTGGACGATTTAATACATGTAGTTTAACATTGTGCGGTGAGTAAAAATTAATTCTTGCAGTTTAACATCATGCAGTGAAGATGTTTTTGGCCTTGCAGTTTAATGTACTGCGGTAAGGATGATTCTGGCCTTGCAGTTTAATGTCATGCGGTGAAGACAATTTTTATGTCATAATGGGTTACAAATGTTTTAGGTTATAACAATCAGCATGATCTTCCATTGCTTATATGTGAATGATGATATAAGGTGTAAACCATAGTTTTGGGGTGACTTGAATTAGGAGGGAGGTCATGGTGCATGAAATCCATTGGTCAATTTGGATAAGAGGGGACTCTTCTTGGGATGAATTTTCCTTTGATTGTTATCCATTTTTTATAGGAAACATGTGCATAGCCACTAGTGCATGATGTACATACTCAATCAATGGTTTCGGAAGGACACTAGCCTTCCACCCCAGATGGACACGAATGATTATGAGGATCCATTTTTTATCGAGGTATGGAGTGTGACAAATAGAAATGATGTGCCCGATAACATGATAATTCCCGAACCATGATTATCCAAAAAATACTAGAGTTCCACACATGTCTGATTAGTATGTATAAGGGGAAGTATGATATCTTTACCTCTAATGACTGAGAGGCATGTGTGGAATCTCATAATACTAGGGATTGATCCACACATAACTATTGAATAATTTCACAGTTTTACTATCGTGAGATATGACTTTTCATGGACTCCCCATTCTATTCTAACTTACACATGAGAGAAAGGAGTAATTTTGGCCGGTGGATGGGCTAGGATTCCAAATCCGAGCGTAACTATGTATCCTACAAATGTATGAATCAAGCCACATGTAGTTCTGAATATTCCCTACAAGTGTTTTTCCATGTGATAGGGATACTTGAGGTCATTTTGGTTTAACATGATATTGGGATTTGGACTATCATATTCCCCTATAATATATTTGTGTAACAGAATCCCTACCACTTATCCTAAGCTTATGTGAGTTATACTCAATGTTAGATACAAGGAGTGGTCATAGAGTCTACTTCACAAGTGTGAGGTGGATAAGAATTGTATGGGGGTGTTTTCATTTTCTTTCCTGGTGTTGCTGGGTCAATATCAAGGATCGAGGAGTTGCTACATATCAAGGGTGGGTGGGAATCAAGGCGTACATAGTTCTATTTGTACCATGTCCCGATTTGGCTTGGTCCAACAGGTAGGGGCACTTCCATTCATCCTACCACGGTTGCCAGGTCTACCCTAGTACCCTATAATTGACCTCAATAAGTGAATCTTCACCACCCATCCTAAGCTCAAAGGGGTCATACTAGATGTGAGAAAGAAATAGTGATAAGGGTTTCCTCTATGAATATGGGTAGATTGGGGGCATGATTGATGCATTTTTTCAATTGGAGGCTCCACCCGAATTGAGGATTGAGGAATCACTATGTATCTTACTAGTGCAGGAATCAAGACACCTATAGTTCTGTGAGAGACCATGTGGTTTATTGTCATCCAATTAAAAAGATTAATTCTATATAATTTAACATTTAGGGGATATAACATGAGTCATAGTTTAACTCCATGTTTTAGGGATTAGATCCTTATAGTTTAACAAATTGTGGAATTGATGAAAACTCTTATTTTATGGTCATTGAGTATGGACCATGATATGGGGGTATTATAACACATAGTTTAGGGTCATAGAGCTCAGACCTTATCAATAGATAATTTTTATTACTCATAGTCTACATTCGTGGTGTATGGACCATGTTATAAAGGGAATATTTTATTACTCATAGTTTAAGGCCATAGAGCATTGAACTTACTATTGGTGGCATTCATTACTCATAGTTTAGGGTCAAATAACTTTGACCTTTTTATGGAAGACATCCTTTATGACACATATTTTATCTTCATATAGTTTAGACCATGATATGGGAGATTTTTTTGACTCATAGTTTAGGGTCATAGCATTTGGACCATAACATGAGAGAAATTTTTCTACGAATCATAGATTATGGTCATAGAGATTGGACCATAATATGAGAGGTTTTTTTATGACTCAAAGTTTAAGGTTGTAGAGTTTGGCCCATGATATGGACGAAATTTTTTTATGACTCCTAGTTTAGTGTCATAGAACTTGGACCTTCCTATAAGAGGTATTTCTTAAATATAGTTTAGTGTCGTAGAGCTAAGCCCTTTACATAGGGACATTATTTATGACTCATAGTTTAACATTGTAGAGCTAGGACCTTGGCATAGAATAAATCCTTTATGAATCGTAGTTTAACATCACAGATCATGGACATTGTCAAGGAAGACATCCTTTATGATTCATATTTTATCATCATAGAGCTTGGACCATGTTATTAGTGGCATTCTATAATCATAGTTTAGGGTCGTACAGCTTGGACCATGGCATGGAAGGAATTTCTTTATGACTCCTAGTTTAACGTCAGAGAGCTTGGACCTTACTATTTGAGGAATTATTTACTCATAGTTTTGGGATTTAGATCTTACAACTTGGCATAGGGATATTCTTTATGACTCATATTTTATAGTCGTGGATCTTGGACCATGGCATGGAAGACATCCTTTTTTACTCATAGATTAACATCGTAGAGCATAGACCTTGGTATTAGAGGCATCCTTTATTACTCATAGTTTAACATCATAGATCTTGTACCCTGCTATTGGAAGACATCCTTTATTACTCATAGTTTATAATCGTAGAGTTTGGACATTTATATTGGGTTACACAATGTATTTATTCAAGAACATCGCATTTATAGGAGCTATAATGAGCTATCCTTACATTGATATTAGGGAATATGATCCATTGGAATATACCCTATGTTGGAAGTATGGTCCTTCCCACATTGGTTCATGCTTTGGGAATCTTCCCAAGTAGCATCGTGGTTCTGAGGGCTAACACAATTTCTTCTTCGAGGAAAGATTGAAGGCGATCCTTTTTTATAAAGGTTCATACAATCTGGATTTGGTAGAATTCCAAATGGTGAGAAGCACAAATCTTTTTCCCTTTTATCTATTCCAATTCATCCAATCGTCTCTGAGATTTCCCAAATATTGATAGTTGATTGCAAATGTCCACACAATGTAATAAAACATGTATTTCGATAGGTAACACCACCTCTTCCCAATATACTAGTGAGTACGGGGTTTCCTGGGTTGTGGTGCGGTTCTTGATCTGGTAATCCCACAAAGCATGTATGAGATTATCAAGCCACGTTATCTTATCCTTATCGACCATTTATTGAAGTATGTTGGAAAAAGTGTTGTTCAAATCCTCTATATTATCTTTGGTCTCTGGGTGGTAGCGGGATGACTAGTTGACCTTGATTCCATATTAATGCTCCTTCTTGTCCTGTGCATCAGAGCAGAGGTTTGTATTGTTGTCCATCAGTATTGTTTTAGGGACACCAAAATCTTGTTATGATGTTGTCCTTCACAAAGCTAATGAAGATTTTCCCTGACATCCTTAAGGGGTATGACTTCATCCTATTTTGAAAAGAGTTTGGTCGCTGTGAGTATGAACATGAATTGTTTGTATGTGGTCGAAAGATATGGTCCCACAACATCCATACCCTAGGAAATTAATGGCCCAGAGTACAAAGATGTATGAATTATCTCTGAGGGTGATGTATGAAATTAGCATGAACATGGAAGGAATGACACTTCTTATTAAATATAGAACAATCTATTATCATGGTGGGATAGTAATACCCAAGCCTCTGAATTTGGTGACAGAGCATGGTTGTTGACTGGTGTACTCTGAAAGCTCTGACGTGCACCAACATAATGAAAACATCAGTCTCTTATTCATCAGTACACTTGAGGAGGACTATGTCAAGGCCTCGTTTGCAGAGAACCATTTCTTGGATTACCTGATTTTACAAGGTACAATTGACTTCCCATATCCTGTCATGCTTCCTTCCATCCCTGTATGGTTGGAGTTCCCCATTCGGATGGTAAATTTTAATGGGAGAAATCTAACTAGTGGTATGAGCATAAGGATAAGTAACATCACTAATTCCATCTATTTTCTCCATATTTCAATGGATGAATGGCAAGACCACCCGGTGCGGATCAATTCTAATGACGGTTTCATCGTGGTCGGGATCTACCAAGATTGTGGTTGCATTTTCTAAAGCATCGGCATGAGCATTCATTTCCAGGGGGAAATAAGTCAATGTTGGTTTTGATGGGGATTCAGATATCATTTCTTGAACAGTGTTCATCAAAGGAACCAATACTTTTTTCGTGATAGCATAGTCATGGATGACCTATCTGATGACTTGCTCTAAATCACCCTTTATTTTTAAGTGTTTTTATTTAAAATGTAGTTCCAATTCAAGTCCTACAATGAGGGCATGATACCATGCTTCATTATTCATAAATCATTTTGAATGAAGGAAAGAGTAAGGCAGGACGACCTTTTCAGGTGATATGAGTATAACTCGCCACCCTACTTTGTTGAGTGCGGGATCCTCCATCCTTTTCCCTATCAGACTTCAGAAAGCATTATAGTTGTACATTTCCCATACATGTGTTTCCACATGTTTTGAAAACACTTAAACATTTGTATGTTTAGCATTCCATGGTGGTTTCTCATATGAGGGGTTCTCAGCTAGGAAATATTCTAATGCCTAGCCTTTGATGGCCTTCTAGAGCACGTATCATATGTCAAATTGTTGTTGGAATACCGACCATCGGGATAGGTGCCCATTTATAATGTGATTAATGAGGATATACTTGAGAGGGTTGTAGAAGGAGACCATGTGGACCTCACGGTGATGTAGGTAATGCTTGAGCTTTTGAACTGGGATGATTAGGGCTATGCAGTTTTTTTCAATCATCGAATACCATGTTTGAGCTTCAATCATTGTAGGATTGAGATTTTTGAGGCTATTCTCAGTTCGAGCATCATATTTCTTTGCGATGAAGGTGTATAATGACCGTTACATAGAAGTTATGTATAAAATATGTGGTCTCCACTCAACTGGAGACATGAGAACTAACAAGATTAGGAGATATCTATTTAGGTTGTCAAACACTTCCTAACAATCTTTATCCCATTCATACATAATTGCTTTATTAATGATCCTATTGAGGTAAAATTTACCTCCCAGGTTAGCTATGTAGCATCAATTTTAAGCGATGTTCCCCTAGGGACCTCTGAACATGGTGAGGTTGCGTAGTGGGGACATGGAAAGAATGAAATTCATCTTCTCAGGGTCGATATCGATGTCCTGATGGTGTGTGACGAAGCTAATGGATTTTCCCGAGGTAACTCCAATTGTGAATTTCAAGGGATTCATATTTAAACTATGATGTCGCAATTTTATGAAGAAAGTTTCAAGGTCAACTAGGTTGTTTGAACACTATAATAACTTAACCACTATGTCATCGACATAACACTTGACGAATTTTCCCTAAAATAGCTTGATGATGTGATTCATGGCACACTGGAATGTGGTGTTGTAATTCATTAGACCAATGGGAATCACATTATAACATAACACTACTCGAGGGACCCTAAAATCAGTACATTCTTCTTCTCCTAAGGCCATCCAGATTTGATTGTATATAGAATAGTCATCCTTGACGTTGAGGGCATTGTATCTGGTTATTGGATTGATCAAAAATTCTTTGATCGGGACAGGGAAGTTCCCTTTTGGGAAATTGTGATTATGGTCCCTAAAGTCAACGAAAATTCTAATATGTCCATTATTCTTTTCGATAGGGACTATGTTCTCAATCCAAATCATATGTTGGACCTCCCGTATGAAGTTGGTTTTATTATCTTGTAATATTCAGCCTCTGTTTTGGAAGCATGCGTCAGGTGGGTCCTTCTTGCTGTCTCGTTATAGAATTGGTGATCTCTGGTAATCCCAGATGGTGGGTGGCAAACCTAAGATCCTTCCTTTGATTCTACATGTAATTAAAATAAATCATAACTCAATTATTTTTTAGGAAGGATTTGTATGCCTCATGTTCCTTGACTGGCTTGGCCACACTAGTATGAGTAGGCCGTGGGTCATTTTTGGTGCCCAGATTTATCACCGTAAGTTCATCAATTATGTTGGAGTCCCCTTATTCTAATGCATGAGGGGAATATTTGAGTTGTTCTACATCATCATCATCTTCTTCTTCATCATCATTGTCATCTTCCTATTCTGATGGAGAAAGGATTTTTGAGAAATGTTCTCAAATATTGGAAGAGGAATCGACTTTTGCCTTAGTGTGTGAGGCAAGGCATGTTTGATGTCCCAAGTACGGGTAATGAGCATCTTTGATAGGGAATTTTATAACAATATGGGAGTCATCCTGATCTTCTGTGTCTCTGGACATGGTCGTCGTAACAAAGACCATGCAGACAACTGAGTCTATATCCAAACTTATACTTAATCATGGAACATGGTAGATGGGTAGAACGTACTCTTCCCCCAAGTATCTAGAGGGGATCGGTAGGAGCCATCTCCAATCCGTTTGAGGAATTTATCCAATCAACTTAACCATCTAATATATATTTTTCTTATGACTCATAGAATCTTTATTTGATATAATGCGACTCACAAAATTAAAATGAGGATTTGTTGGCGTGGAATGCCCGATTTTAACCATTACTAAAATACTTTTTGCACTGATGGTATGAGGACATAATTTCAGTGTGCTGATGTTGTCATGGTCTCCCAAATAGAATGTTGAAGGTACTACTTTTCCACACCACCATGAACATGTATTCTGATAAGAGATGTCTGGGCTGTGTTTTATGTTTGATTCATCTCAACAGTTTCTTCTCACTTTTGTCATATCCCACCATAGTTGTAGTGAAGGGTGTCATGTTGTCTTTATCATAACCCAGTAAATGAAGCATTCTCAGTGGGTGGAGGTTAACTCTAGAGCCGTTGTCAACGAATATCATCCAAAAAACAATTCCATTAATCTTTCCGGACACATATAATGGATTTTGGTGCCCTTTCATGAGGGAATAATCATCCTTGTCTATAAAGGAGATGAAGAAATGTCATTCTTCGGGACTAGTCTCTATCTGTTAGACTTCTTCCACTGCTACTTAAACCTAGAACTTATAGGGACATAGAGAGGCTTCGATGAATGCCTCCTTATAATCTGTGGGGAGGCTCAATGTATATAGGATTGAAATCAATAATGGTACTAAGTCAAACTACTTTAAAATGTCATACATATGCTCTAAAGGTCCGCACTTCTGAGATCATGGTTTCTATTTTACGTAAGCATTAGGTGGTTGATGTTTGGACGTATATGGTTCGACCTCTGTAGTAGCGGTTTTTGGTGCTACCATATTTTCCAGGTTTGGACAAACTGGTCTGCCTATATACCTTGGGCGGTTTTCCATTTGTTCTGCCCCTTATGGATAATCCAAGATAACTGGGCTTTTTTTTATTCTATTGGGGATGTAGAAGCATTCCAGTTATTGTTGTGTCTGTCAGAGTGTCCTTCCACGAGTTTAGGAAATTTTAACGGTTTGACTTGTGTCGTGTCCAGAAATTTGTGTCCAACCACGATCATGCCTTCCATTAATCTTCCAGCCTCTACGGCCTCCTCCTCTAGCTCTCTAGTAGGTTGTGGGTAATTTGGTTTCATCATCATAGTCTTCATCAGATAATGGGTCCAACAAGTGAATTACATTAATGGAGCCGAAGATCATTTCTTGATATGACATTGTTTCTGTATGACTATCTTCTTTTGATGGTGTTGTTTGGTGGGGTGGTGCCCATTGTACCATTTGGTAGGGCAGCGCCCGTTGAACCAAGATTGTTGGCATGAAGTCTGAAAGCATCAACCCTAACATCATCTTTGGTTTCAGCTCATCCTCTTGCTCTTTCTTTCATCCATTATTGACTTTAGAGTACTGCAGGGATGAGGAGGATGGTTATGTTGTATTTGGAGATTTTTGGGGTGTAGTTTGATTATTCAACTATGCCTGGAGGATGCCATGGACTCGGTTGGCAGTCTGTCGGGTCATGCAGTTATCAAAAAAATTCTCCTTCTTTCTAGTGAATGTTTTCCAGTCCTCTTCCTCTTCTGAGTCATATGTGGAAACATACATGACCTTTGCTGGTGGCAGGCCCAATTTGAATTGCCGGGAATCCGCCATATTTTATAGGAGAACCCTAAATACAAATAATTCATGGATGGTGTGTTCTATTATCTAGTGATACATACAATAATTTGGATGGTTGTCGAGACCTACTTCATCGGATCGCATTTGCTCTGGCATCCAAGAAAATTTCAATTCATGGTAGTAGTAAAATATCCATAGACCTAGTCATCTTGGAACAAATACACTATATTTATTCGTTCATAGAACTGATTTCTTTTAGCACCTATTCACTCATCTTGTCGAGGCGGGGGAGGATGTTGGTGTCTAGGAGGTCCCGCATGGTTTGGTGGGGGCCTTTCAAATGGAGCTGGTTCTAGGGGTGGCTTAAGCATGAAAAAAGCCGCTTAAACTTTTCTCATTCATTCCCCAAGGGGTGATGGGGCCATAGAGGACATAATGTGGGGACTTTTCAAGGATTCTTCTATCCTGATGGCAATGGATGAAAAGTCTCTAAACCCACTATTGTACTTTATAGGGATGAGTGGATTTCACAATTCATCCCGAAGATTATCGATGCACATGGCGAGCGTCTCATCCTGGGGGAGTGGCTAGTTCGAGGAATATGCCAGGCCTTTCCATCTCGAAAGTAATTCATAGACTCTACCGTTGTCTCGAAAAATGCAGTTCATGAGATCACTAACCATCGTCTTAGGAATTTTTGAACTAAAATAAAAGAGAAACTCTTGCCATATGTTCTCCCAACCTGTAATTGAATTTGATTGAAATATTTTACCATATGAAAGCTAAGCCCTGTTGTGTTCGTACGAAGCACCTGAGTTTTACGGATTCTTGCTACTCCAGAGTTCTTTTCATGGGGACATAGTAAGAGGCATAGTGTATTTAATGATTTCCATGTCCCCCATGCCATTGATGACTAGCTATACGGGGTTACAAATGTTTGGTAGTGGCTGAACATTTCTCACCCACTCGGGGTAGGGTTTGTGCTCTCATTGTATCAGAGCGTGCCACCCATCCATGGATTCTAGTTGAGATGTTAGCTTCTTAATAATGTCTAGGATCCATTGATTCATAATCTATCAGGATCAGGATTGAGCTGGTGTGGCATGGTCCATGATTAGTCATTCCAGTGCTGCTGGAATATGGGGTTGAAACCCAACTGGGGGCATCATTTTTCTGTTTACCTGGATATATTCTGGCTTCCTTCCTTGTGGGGGGGTGTATTGATGCCCTTATGAGGACGAGTTGAACAGTCCTCCGAGCATGGATTCAATCACTGGGATGAGTGCCTCTAGTATGAGCACCTCTTCTAGGAGCACCTACTGACGTAGCATAGAGGGAACACATCTGGTGAGGTAACTCCCTCAACGTAGCCCAGCATTAATTCTCCTGAGATCATTCATTTCTTCCTCCAACCTATCGAACCATTCCATGTGGTGTGGGACGCGTCTTCAATTGGAATAGGAGGCGTGTCATAGATTAACTTGGATTTATTTTTCACCTTGTTAGGGTTTCATGGGAATTTAATGATGGGTTCGTTGAAGGGGATCCCAAATTTAGTACCACCCTATGGTTCCTGGTATACACAGCATCAAGTTCGGCGTGGGATGCCAATGGAAGGGAATCGTCTACCTTCTCATTCTCTCTCATTGCGTCATTTTATATGAGATCTGTGGGTTGTTTGTTTACTATATTCACTAAGTAATACTGCATTTCGGGTGGTGTACCCGGTGCCTAATGATAATAAGGTTTCCTGTTCCCTTTTCTAGATGTTATCCTTCCATTCTGCGGTATTCTTTGTGATTCCTGGCAGTGATTGACCCGAAGGGATCCCTATTCTGACCTCGTAACACACATTTGTCTTGTAGGGTGAGAACCATGAGAGTGGGTGGAATGGGTAACTCCTCTGTCCATCATTCTTTCTAGATGGTTGAAGACTAATGTTTGTTATACGGCGATTCGAGGTAAAAATTCCCCTAGCCCTATCGGCTGGGGTTGTTCCCATTCCCTTTTTGATGCGCCAGGGCCTAGATTTTTTGGTCTTATGAGGCATTTTGATTTAAAAATGTTTCCATCCATTGGGGTGGGGGTTGTTCTCATATCGTGATGTTAGCCACTTAAATTTCCACCCTTTTAATTTCATGTACTCTCGCATGGGTGTGAGCTGAGTATTGAATTGTTCCTTCATGAACTCTATGTAATTCTGAATATGTGGAAACTGCTTTTTGGTTGGCTTCCCTGAGGTGGGAATCGAACTAAATGTTCATGGTCACCTAACTGAAAATCATTTTGATGGCTTGATCCCTTTGACCCTGACGCTTCTGAGACTTACCCCTGGATGATTTTTTTTCAGTATCCCATATTTTCTGAGAAAGTGTTTCACTTGATTTTTTCCTATGGGTGATGAAATTATAAGAATTCATTTCCCATGGGGCATGATGAATGTGATATGGGGTGAAGTTCAGAGCTCCATGTTCTCCCCATCCCCGAATGTGAACTCTAGAAGGGGTGTTTCCAATGATGTTGTGCAGTTTATGTAGTGCATGGACACAAGCTAGTTGAAGGATTTTCTTTCGCCTTTCTTATTGAGGCTGCCTTGCGGACGGTTGGGATTCCAGGTCGATTAGACAGAAAAGCTCCCATATCATGATGACATGGTCCATGTACCCTTCGTAGTGTACTATTTTTTCTTTCATCTTTTGATAATTAATCCATGTGATGAGGGGAATGTAATGTTTTGATTCACTCGAAATGTCTTCTAGATTGTCAAAATAAGATCTGGTAGTAGTCCAATACATCCCTAGTATATTATCTGTAGCTATTTTTCTTCTCACAAGCAACATATCATGCAGTTTTTCTTCTAGACCCTCCTCTACATGATATTCCAAGCTCAACTACCTCTTAATAATTTCGTTCGATAAAATCTTGCTGGTGGGAGCCTTATTGATTTGCGGATGCCAAAGGGTTGTCTCATAAGATGCGAATGGCCCCAGACCATCCTCTGATTGAGAAAGAATATCGCTCATTATATACAGACTTCCCAATTAGTTTGAATCCTTTCCGAGCACCATAGTATATGAGAGATTTCTCATATTTGTTCTAGAAAGGGGTGGACCTTCTTCCCAGTATGGGTTTTGGTTGTGAGGAGGACCATCGCATGAGGTGCTACAATGGGGAGAACTACCAATGTAACTTGATACCCGACCATGGGAATTTTATTTATGGTGTATAACTTGGGGTGGACCTTTAGGGTGGGATATATCAAGGGGAGACCATTTTACTACATAATATCACTGAGGGGAGGACCTTCACAACAATTTTCATTGTAGGGAGGGCCTTCGCAATGACCTTCATCACGGCGAAGACTACCATCGTGACCTGATACTTGGTCTGTAGGGATATTTTCTACAGTTTCTATCCTGGTGAGGGCCATCAAGATTTATTTCAACGAGGGGAGTATCATCTCGTTGTTTGATGTTACTTTGGGGAGGACCTTCACAATAAATATCATTGCGAGGAGGGCCATAACAATGATTGTCATCATGGCGAGGACTACCATCATGACTTAATATGTTGTTGCAAGGGGAATTTATGAAATGTACATCCTGGGGAGGGCCTTCAGGATGTGTTGTAACGAGGGGAGGACCTTCTCATTATTGATGTTAGTATGGGGAGGACCATCATAACAACTATCATGTTGGGGAGGTCCTTCTCAATGACCATCATCTTGGAGAGGACTACTATAATGACTTGACGTCTGACTAGAGGGGAAACATATCTGTTGTGTATACCTCAGGTAGGACCATCAGGGTGGAAACAGTCAAGGGTATGACCTTATTATTGTCTGATATTCATGTCTATAAGAGGTCTACCCTAATGCGCATTAGGAGATATGATCTCTTTATCAATCTTTCTTGACCCACGAAGTATGTCCTGTGGGTGCTCTATGGAGATCCTTCAGAGCATCTGGAAGAAACGTTGTAGGGAGGACCTTCACAATTACTACTACCACATCTATAATTAAAAAATGGAATGAAACAGTCTTGTTCCTTTGTAGAAATATTATTGAGGACATCAACAACCCCAACTTCCAGTAGAGTATGGTCTTATATGTTCTCTTGATTTTTGGGTAGCCTTTACTGCTTTTTATTTTTGGGAGCTCTCTTTTAGGTAACAGGTTCCATCTGCTGTTGGTAATGGACTTCATATATGGGTCCCTGTTTTTTTGGGTCATGTGATGTTTTCGGGATATGCCAAAGTACATAGTGAGTTTCAGTGGGGATATATGATTTCCCTAGAGTGGATACCATGTTGGATTGACATCCCCCATTTGGATTAGGTATTTTTTTCCGATCTAGTTGTCTATATGTCGCATGATATTTCCGACAACCCTCCTAGACAAGAGCAAGGAAGCATAACTTCTCTGGAAATACTAACTCATTTTGTGAGTGGGACATTCCATTCGAGGAAATAATTTATAGGATGAGTTGGGATATATTTTTGGATGTAATGGGTATGAAGGCACATTTTTACGTTAGTTTAGGTGTTGGTGCCTGCTCCGATCCTCTATGAGTTTCTAGTAGATACTGGCAGTTCTCTTGTGTTGTGATAGAGGAATGACGGTGCCATCTGTTTTCTTCTCTGATTACACTCGTATTTGACTAGTTATCTTCATATTCACAAGCAGGGATCTTTATTTGATCTCTTACCATTGTATCTGTCTCAAAGGGATTTGTACTCATCCGAAAGAATTTTTCGCTGCTCATATTTGGTTTCTACTTTATTAAAATGGCAGACTTGGAATTCATCAGCAGGTGTTTGTGTCTGTGTATAGCTGAGTGCCTCCCTATTTAGTTGATGTGCTTCTTGTGCATCGGGTGTTATTTTTTCCTACATATAGCTGGTTGTTTCCCATTTTAATGGTAGTTTTGTTGTGCATCAGCCCATATCTCTATTTGCCTATAGATTTCCACTATGTCTAGATGGAGGGACTGACAAGAACAAGTAGGAACATGCATGTTCTCGTATCATTCCACCATATTTCTGTGGTGGGCTTGAGTGGGTAGGGCATAGTTGTGTGTCTTCTATTTGAATGTCACTGTGTTAGTATGGTAGATCTACAACTCGGGAATTAGGGTGATAGTGTGCTCTTGGTTACATATTCTTCGCCCTTGGTCGGCAGCCCGATCGGCCCAAGTCTCCTTGACTTTGGCAGGTGCCCTTGGAATAAGGTCATCCTCGCAGGGAGGAGGCATGGTCATCCGATGTCGGGAAAGACACTATTTGGTGGGGACCCATGAGTATTACCCCTATACAGTTGAGATGAAGTCTTCGGTATTGTCTTCATATTCCTCCCTGAGATAAGGGAGGTACTCCTTTTCAGGTTCTGGGGATAGGCTCCAGAAACTGTTTGAGACAACCACCAGGATTTCCTAGTGCTGGGGTGTTGACAACGGCTAAAGAGGTGGAGGGCGGACCTTTGGATACTATAGTTCTTGTATTGTGGCCTCCATCATGGGGAGAGTACCATTTTGGTGGTAATCCCTGATTAGTGTGCTAGATACCCATCATTGAAGACACTAGGTAGGAGAGGGGGTCTGACTCATTATTTAGGCCCAAACCACCTGTGGGATTGCTGATGTGGAGGTCTCCATTGGTTTTTGGGAAAACATTTGGGTCAAAGGTCACTCTACAGAAACCTAAAATATACATATATGACATACATATTACAAAACGTCGTCAATGTAATATTCCTTTAACATATGCATATTTTGTGATTCAGCTTGGCCAGCTTCCTCTTTTCTTTTTCAGTGAGGGAAAAGGGTCATGAGTGGGCAGAGACCACCACCATGGTTATGGATTTACAGGTGGTTCAACATTTTTTTCTGCCTCTATGGTGGTGCATTTTTCGCTTAATAGGGTGAAAAAAATGGTCCCACATGCAGTATCCTTCTGTCTTTTATCGTTGGGGTAGAACCGCCACCTTGGATAAGGATTCAAGTCGAGTTCACAATTTTTTTCTGCCACCAAGGTGGTTTGTTTTGTGGGCATTGCAGAAATAGAAAGACTAAGATAATCACCCATCCCTTATTTTATAGAGACGATTTCTTGTCTAATTTACCATTCCTTGGTTTCGACCCATCTAGTGCCATTATCCTTTAAGGATGTTCGAATTAAACCATTGGGAATTTTCGGTCCCAGCGGGTTATTGCGTGGGGGTCATGCACCCATGGAATCAGTCCGTCACAAATATAACTTTTTTGGATGGTCTTCAAGTGTTTTATTCATGGACCCAATAATTCCCAACAGCCCTAGTTTCCATGATTCATGGTCCTTATTTCCAAAGGGAGACGTTTGTTTCCTGATGATTTGGAAAATTAAACTTAAGGACTCTAATGGTTCAGAGGATGGGAGGTCAGGATCACCGCACCCTTTTTGGGGAGGTTTGTTTCATGTTTCAGGACTCTCTTTTAGATTTTAGTCAGGTTCACCTGTTCTTGAATCCTTGGTTCATTCTCTAATATTTTTTCCACAGGATACCCTTCTTTTTCATGATCTTCATGAGAATTTATATGTTTAATGCCATAGAGGTGATGCTGACTTTTCCATATTATACGGTGGTCTAGAGTTTATCGTCGTCCGGGGGATAGAAGGTGACTTGTTGGGATAGAGCCCACAATAAGGGCTTCCAACTTATTCTTGGGAGATGAATAAGAACCCATGTAGTTTGGATTGTATGGGGCTTACTCATAGAAGCTTCCCATCTAAGGGGACATGATTGGGTGGACCCATTATGGATGGGCACCCGTTTGAGATCAGGTCTTCTGGAATGTGTCCTACATATTTTGATTTAATCAGGAATTAGAGTTCTCATAATTCAGATGGTGTGGTGCTTACACATAGATGATGTCCATTTTTTGGGGCACGTTTGGGTGGATTCTTTATGGATGGGCACCAATTTGAGATCGGGACTTCTATAAGGCATCCAACATATCCTTATTTAATCAGGAATAAGATTTATCATAGTTAATATTGTGTTCTGATGTTATAAACCTCTCAAACCAATAAGCCCATGTGATTCATGCTCAGTGTGAGAAATATGAGGATTTGAAAGAATTAACAATGAAAATGCCTCCACCCCTATTGGTGGGGGGAGAGCCCGTGACAGAAGATTCTGGGGAGACAATGGGAGAGGACGTGGAGAAACAAACCCTTTAATGTGATATGAAATTAGAGTTCATGCAACCCAACATATAGAATATGGGGTCTTACCTTAGTGGGAGGGCCTGAGAGCATGTTCTTGGATGGTGAGGAGTCTTTTCCTCACCAAAGGGGGAGTGAACATTACCCTTACGACTGGTCATTGTCCCTCATTTCATGGAAAACAAGTGATAAACATTAATCCCAAGAACGGAGAGGTTCACATTGGAATCCCAAGTTTGGTCTCTGGGTTACTATGGGAAAGTTTCCTTAAAGCCATTCATGAAGCCCGCATCTTTGTCGGGAGGGCCTTCATGACTTCACTTACCAAGGGTATAAAGACTCAGTGAGGTTTGCCGATGCACCTGGTGTACTGATCATACAGGTCTGGTCGCTTTGGAGGAGGCATTGGCCTAATTTTAGAGGACTAGTTATTGGAGAGATCATATAGGAGTCGATGATAATGGAGGGTTTGGTTGGAACTGGTGGGAATAATACCTGAAAACACCCCATTAAATGTAATGGTTTTCCACGCAGGATTGGGGAGCCTCCTCATACCAGAGTGGCATGTTGGCATAGGTTCCATCGGCAATCCACTATGGTACATGTGCATTGGTATTGTACATCATGAACTGAAGTGGTACGCAGCTCACTTTTTCTCTTTGGGTTACATCTGCATAACGATTTAATAAGCTGAGCCGGGTTCAGTCCATGTAGAAGTGCGCTACGTGAAGCACCATATTGATGGGGGTTCCGTGGGATCATTGATTGTGAGGAGTTCAAATTCGAGATGTATTTTGTTCTCAGTTCAACAATTATGTTTTTGGTTCCATTATTGTTATTCAATTCCCTCGTTTTATGGTTCGCAGCCATCAGTACCTGTGGGGGGAATGGATTGCAGCTCGTGCTTCCCCGATGAAACAAGATAGAAGCCAGAGTGAAACTTGTAAGTCTCCCTCAAACATTTATATTATGTCCATCTCTCAATCTGTATCCCTCCGTGTGTGTTCTCTTGAATCTATTGTGCTAATTTTATGTAGCATCAGAACGATCATATCTATGGAGAACGTGTCCCGATTTGGGAAGTCTAATTGAAGAGATATTCTGAACCATGAGAGACATGGTCTACCGGAGTTTGCAAAGGCTTCAGTTCATGAAAATAGTTCGAAGAACCCTTCCTTTTTTCATCTACCATGAACTGATTGGATCGCATTACATTACGTGGACTATCCTTACATGCACAACACCTTCAGTTGACATGGTTCGCAGTTTTCCTTTCTTGTTGGTCATTGCATCGTAGGCCAGCAGTTCATGGAATGTCTCGCGTAACTGGCAGTTCGTGATCCATCTTCTCTACATACCATTCACTGTGATGGCAGGTGGGATACTTAAAAACTTTGAAAACTTGAATTCCCTCAATTTTATTAAGTAAATGAAACTGATTTTGAGTCCCTTCACCTTGATAGACTTGTAGAAACACTGGCTACCTTTTTCAAAGTGATTATGGGATGACATTCTTCTCATGATGGAATTTTGAAGAGCCTATATATATAAACATAAATTTTTATAATATATACAAAATGAAACTATCACCCCATAATAATCATTCATTCTTTTCTTTGATTTCTTTTTTTTTCATTTTTTATTTTTCTCTACATCTAGTTTTTTAATATTTTTTTCATTCTCTAACCACCATTTGTTTCTTAAATAATCATAAAAAATCACTGATTTATTAGTACAAAACTTCCTACCTATGACATCGACCCTGAAACATGGATATTATAGTAGAGTAATGGAAATATATTTGTGTTCCTTACGACAAGCACACTAAATCCAACAGTTATTATCCCTAAAAAATATGGGCATCAAATGTAGTAATGTTTAAAACGTTTGTCACATTTATTTATGTGTACTTCGAAAAATTTTAATAATTAAAAATTCATCAATGAATCCTTTATTTAGGAAACTGTAATGATTATTTTGGTAGTAATGATTTATCATAATACAAAAATGATAATCATTTCTGAGATAATTACATATCATATATTATGGGAATCTTACAATAAATATAAAACACGTCATAATTTCTCTCACCGTGCCACGGTTTCATACAATAGTGTACATATCCAACATGTTCATATTTTATTATTAGCATTATAATTTTTATTTTAGTTGAGTTTTAGGGGGGAAATAGATATTTTTGAAGGTTTTATATAATGCATGTGTAGCATTCATTGGCAGAATCCCATGTTGGGGACCACATACCTCTAAAACCCTATCATGTGAATAAATTCATGTTTAGGTTCAAAAATCGTCTAACCATTAAACCTATCCCTTAACTTATTATTAATTTTTTGAAATATTTTTTAATTTAAAAAAAATCAAGGATTTTTGGACTACTTTCCCCATTTCATCATACCACTCATCTAGCAGATTCACTTAGTTGATTTTACCAATGTTCAACAACTTTACACCTAATTCAACATTGGATCATGTTTGTATCTCAAGGTATGTTCTTTAACACTCCAATAATTTCTTCTATAACCCTTCTTCTCTCTCTTATACGTCCATAATCTCTAATATGTTGCACCTACAGTGTCTCAGACAAGCCCTATGAGTGGTGTTAATTTGGCTGTGAATTTATTTTCCTTAACATATAAGGGATATTTTCACACAATTTCATGAATATGATTAACCTTTCAATTTACAATAAAATATATAAAATTTCCAAATAATGAAAATTAATGTTTTGATGTGATTTATTTACATGGATCATCACAAAGGGGTACACCAAGTGGAATAAACCAATGATATGTCTTTGTAATATATGATATAAATGATTGTTTTTTAAGGATCATCTCATGATCAAGGATATATTGTATACCCAAAAGAGTTCTCGATCTATCATCATGAATCAATATATAATATAATTAATATAAATATTAAATTGGAATGTATGTAATCCTTGAAGCTCCATCATTATCAAACTCATTGAATATTTTTTGATAGAGATGACTATGAAATATCCAATAGACATTATCCTCTAAAGGTATTCTACTATCCACACTAATCCTCATTCATAATAAGAGGCCCCTCGAACAACGATTTTGTGATTACACTATCATTATGAAGATGAATAGTGAACTAGGATGAAGAGAGATATTTCTTTGGTTTAGTAGTATCATAGTTCCTTAATAGGGGAATATTATCCCATTATATAGGCTCTATTTACTAAATAATGTGAGTTTTGGATTATCTTCTTTTGTGTGGATGCCAATGTGCATTAACCATGACCCATGGATATTGAGAATTGTATAATTTGGATATTTCTAATGATTTTTAATTCTCTAAATGAATTAACACATATATTAAAAACCTAATGAAACCGTATAGATGATGAGGCAATGTCCATTAGCCAATATCACATTCTTATCATATGTTGCAATATAAGAATCATATAACCTATACAATATCTAGGAATCATAATATGTGATATTAATCTCATTCCTAACATATTCTATGTCACAAGATATATCATGCAATATTATATATCTATTTTACTAAATTTCCAACAATATGTTACTAATATTATAATCCCAATACAATATCACATAAATCATATCAATTCATTATGAATCCAAAAAAATATTTAGGATACAAATTAATAATATATCTTAATTTTGAAAAAACACTATCCAATATTTAATCCTTATTCAAAATACTAACTAAATGACCCTTTTTCCCTTGTATGTATAGATAAAAAAATTCATGATTTCATTGATGTAAGAAAAGATACACATATGTAAAAAAATTTGTTCGACTAAATATATAAATGGGTTGGGTGTGATCTCTATCAAAGATACTCATATCTCCAAATGAATGTGTCAAACTCAATATGTATAATATACATCATATATATACTTATATAATTTCTAATTCCATGACATATAGTGACAATTATACATAGAAAATGTCAATATAGAATATGACAATGAATATATTCCTGATTACCCAAAATAGACTGACCATATAGATCAGTATACAACATACCGGTTATCCAGAAATGAGCACATCAGATGACCCTCATCTAAATAATATTTAACATGAAATTTCACTCAACTAAAAATGTTCATGAATTTATTTAGTGTTATTTAACTAGGGACCCAAATGTCTTTACTCATCATACAAGTGGATAAATCTTATATTGGTCTCACTCTAACAAATGCATGCTATTCAACATTATCATATACCCTTGATTATCTAAACCTCATGGATGATGTTATAAGGATATCAATGTTATAAGGATATCATTCTATGTATATCAGCATCCTTAGATAATAAGGAATCATAATAATCATAAATCCATATATATATATTAATGATTATATGAAATTCCTTGAGGTATATTTTTGTGGGTCGATTGAAATTATAATTACTGACTAATTTTCTTATGATTGTATTTTTTAATATATATATATATATATATATATATATATATATATATATATATATCTTTTTTTAAATTACCAATTTATAATTACACTACTCATAACATTTCATATCAACCCATAGTACCCCATGATGATCAATGATTTGAGACAGTCCTATTTTATACAATAATAGGGTACCTATTATTCTACCTAATGTAAAATATGCATAAAAAGTGAAAAATGATAAATTAGATAATTTATTTTGTATAGAATGATATATTTTATATTCTTAAACTCACTTAAGAATACATAACAAAACTGTACATAGTTATTTTCCTAACATATCGTATATAAACAACATCTAAATCAGCCTTATGCTCACTATAATTTCAATTTCATTATTAAATTCATTATATCACTATGTGAGTACTAAAACAACTCTAAATGACCACCTAATAAAAAACTTAAACTAAACTCTTTTATCAGAAACATCTATAAAGAAACTAGTATTTAAAAAGTAGGAATTTATGAAAAAATTATTAATTTTCAGCTCTATAAACATATTCAAAATCATTAATTGTACAACATAAAATTTCAATATATTAATAACATAATTTATATAAAGAAATCAATTTCTAAGTCTGATATCATAACCCTTAGATCCAATTTCATTAAAAAATAACTTCTAAATCCTTTGGTTACTAATGGAATGAATTATTTAAATCTTATAATAACATAACCTAAAACTTTTTTGATGTTATGTAACATTCCATTTTTATTTTTTTTAGAAAAAAAAAAATTATCTGACAACTTTTAATTTCTCTTATTCCTAACAAAGTCTCACTACAAACTTAGACACTATATTATCTTTATAATAACCTTAAAAGTTTCAAAAAACTCTTTTGTGTTTAGTTAATAAATAATATTTCTTTTTAGTGTTAATGTTTATTAGGTATCCCATTTTTTTATATCATATATTATATTATATGTGGTTTGATAATTTTGTTTTTAAAGAAATTGTACTCATTAAAATATTCCACTGATATGTAGTGGGAAAAATCTCCCTCATATTTGAACAAATATATATATAAAATCATATTTCTTGGGTAAAATATTTTTATCCATGTCATTTTTTAAAACATGTTATAGAATCTGATGAATCAGAAACCATGTTTACCACTCATATTTTTAAAACCATCCATTTTTTAGTAAAAAATTATATTATTATTTTAGATAAATATTATTATTTATATACATTATTAAAATACATCTCAATTTGATTAATTCATTTTCATTTAATTACATCATTTAGAAACTATTGTCTTAAACATTTTAATAAAATAGACTAGGACTAAAAATTCATACATCATTTTTTAGACCTCTAATATTAAAAATAATCATAAAGAATGAATTTGGGTTCACATAACCTTCAAAACCAAAGCATTAATATATAAATCATTGACACCAAACCTGGAAATTCCATTAATTTTCTCAAAATCTTTTGGGTAATCCATATAATTACATCTTTTGGAATCATTACACATTCATGGTATAATCAGTAGGTTTCAATGACATATATTAGATTCTATAAGAAACACTACTATGATTTCCAACTAACCTTTCTTCGTCAATTTTTAACTTTTACTCAATTTTACTATCACTACAGCATAAGAACCTCGACATCACATTCCCAATTAATTTATCCAAATCAATTTTGGAAATTAGGGTAGAAATTTCCTAAACTCATTCATGTTATCAAAACATTTCTATATATGACAAAAAAATTAATTCCACATCCAAAACAAGCCCCATAAGATATATTTATTTTAACATAGTAATTATAATACTCAATCATATTTATTCTATGACAAGAGACTCACTTTTATTATTTCATTTTTTCCCTAATTCCATCTAAACCTAAAGTGAATAATTCTAATCTTATATTGAGAATCTTGATTCTGTGTACTTAATAACATCAGTAATTGCTAATATAGGAAAGTGTTAAATTATTTAACAGATATTTTATCTTACTTGGTAACTATTCATATGTATTTAAATCGTATGAGTTTCTTACATTAAGATTCTATTATTGAAGGATTGATATCAAAGACAAGCCTAATGATGGTAATGTCATTAATCTACAATACATTTTTTATTAGTGGAGTATCATGTTTTACATTCAATTAATAAACTATATTAAATGTTATCCCACAAAAATTTATTACTCCTTGTAAAATCTAATATATTCATTAGTTGGATAATATTCAAATTTGACTAAGAATTTGGTCACTTTATAATTTATTTTATCACTTAGATATTTAGATAGGGCATTATACCAATCATATCACAAATGATTCATGTATATTTTAGTGGAAAAATATTTACACAATTCATTATATGGATAAACTCCACACTATCAATTCAGTAACATTATCTTATAAGTTTATATCAACTAGTGTAAATGAAAAAAAAATCCAAAAATAGACCCCAAATTCTATTAAATTCACCCATTATTTTCTTTCCTTACACATTATAATCCATGGGAACCGAACTTTTAGATAAACCACAAGGTAAAATGGCCACAGTCTACAAAAGTATTTACATGGAAGAAATATAACACTTAGTATTTTAAGGGGATTTTATTCTGACAATCTTATTTCATGTTTTTCCTTTTTTTGTATGAATGATTTTAGTTAATTATTTTAGAATACAATTACATCAACCAATACATTATATTCAACCAATATTGACATGTAACTATTTTCACAACTCAAAACTTGTGTATCTAACCAAAAGTAAAATCCAACTATAATCATACATATCCATGTGCATCCCATGCATATGGTGAATGAAACCCATTAATGTAATGGAATAAAATTATATAAAATCAATATCTTCATATTATTAATCCTAGATCAATGATCTTCAAACCCTATGTTTAAATAACAAGACATAAGTATCCATGCTAGTGGGAAATATAACCTAAATTCCATCAATTGGGGGAACATTTAAAAACAAAATATATTTATTCTATCATAACTCTATCGACTAGTATGTAAAAATAATAATTCTATATGTAATTCAATCTAGAAACTCAATAAAAATGATTTCAAGGATGAAAACAAAATCCATTTTCATATGTAGGAATTAATTTTTCTCGATGCATGTATGGTAAATTATGAACAATTTAAAAATATTAAAAAAATAATACACACATAAATAATGCTGTCAATTTATGTCTCTAAATAAATAATGGAATAACTATTAAATTAGTCCTAAATTGTCATAATTTAACATGAGATCAAAATTTATAAAAAATTCCCAAATAAAAAAATAAAGAGTTTATATGTTATTTAAGCTTATATATATTCCACACTTTTTAATATGAACACTAATATTCTAGTGTTAACATTAAACATTTTTTATTATTCATTAAATGATATTTACATTAAATATATGATATTATGTGAAATATAATCATATAATTGTTGGATTTATTTTATTTAAACTGTTTACATAATCCAAATATCATAAATTAGTTATTATTTAAACCTTTATCAAATAAAAACTCATTACCCTTTTTATATGATTTAAATAATTTCCTCAAATAAGGCCTTTAATTTGAACAATTTAAAATATGTAATTTTGAAAAATACATAATTTTAAATTTTATATATTTATATATATATTCGAATTTGGTAATTTGTAAACACTTTATAATTTAAAAACACAATTTCATTATATATAATATATATAAACTATACGTGATGCCTTATAAATATCACCATGTTAATATATATCAAATTCATATAGAATCCATAACTATTGCATCCCATAAAATCTTTATTGTATCTTTTTTTATTCCTATATGCATGATTAACAACTTATATTTATTAAATTATCTATTATGTTAATACACACAAGATATTATAATTATATAAACAATATATATATATATATATATATATATGAATATTTAAAATTGAATAAATAAATAAATAAATAATTTTCCAAACCTGTGAAAAAAAATTATCCTTTCATGTTATATTTTTATAAAAATATTCTATTTAAAATTCTCATCATGCATCTTTTATAAATAATTGACAAACAACAAGTCTTTTTAGCACAAATTTAAATTTTTATCACATTTAGTTGGATTTTAATTTATAATATATATAGAGAATTATATCTCAAATGCTACTAATTGAATCGGCGTATATGATAATCACTATTCTAAATAATTAATCATTAAAAATCGTTATTCTATTTTATGGAAAATGTAGTGACCCTAACATACACGGAAAATCATATGTAAGAGGGTAAACCAAACAAATAAAAACCATTATGTATCTTATTACCCATAAAAAATATATAATCCCATATATTTCATGTTAATTGGGAAAACATATCTCTTATATATGAGCCTCATGGACTCTTACACATGTCCTCTCATTATTAATAATATATATGTTATTTGTTAATTATGAATAAATTATCTATTTTTACAAAACCCATGATTTACCCATATCATAAGATATCTAATATAATATATTTCAACATAAAAACCCATGCATTTTAATAAATCATATTATATTAAACACTCCAGTCATACCCAATAACAAGATACAGACATTACAATATCCTATAATTTAATATTAAGTAGAGAAATCCTGTGAATTGATGGATGACATTCAGACATGCCATATCAAACACTGTGATATAGCCTTAAATATATTATGATACACATGTTCTTAAAAATGAGTAAAATAACAAGCATATTTATTGATGAATGTATCTTGGAAATGCCTGTTGAGTGGAAGGAAAACCTTCCCTCATATGAACATGTGAAACATTACTTTCATATAAAACTACCATAGCACTCCATTTCCCCAAAAAATGGGTAATACCACAATTCAAATTAACAATTGAGCTCTTAGTTAGAGATTCACACTTCCTCACCACTCATGCATCAATGTTCCCCAGAATAAACCAATATTATATCTTTTTTTGATACCACTAATGGGTTTTAGTGGATAATCACAAGATTGTGGAAGTGGAAAAATTATATAAAATTTCATAATCTATGTCCTTGAATCAACATGAATTATGAAAAACTTAAATAACAAACTAGGATACCTATAATACTACAAGATCAATATCTAACAAGATCACATGAGTTTTTTTAATGATTTTTTTGGTAAGTATGATTTCTCAAAAATGAGAAGATATAAAAATTCCACATGAGTTTTTCCTCATAAAGATAATATTTATCAAAAAAATATTTTTATTTTGACGATACTACAAAAATTTACTGAAAAAAGAAAAATGTAATATAAGAATAATCTTTTTTTTTGTTTTCTGTAATTTAATGGGGGATCAATGTTATATTTTATTTAAAGGGAATCTATTTGTATTGATGTATTTTAAAATAAATTTGAGTAACATTGACATTGATTATTATAATAACTGATAACGAATGGTTCATAAATCATTTTATATACAACTAATTTATTTCATAGTTCTATTTGTATATTGTTTATTACAATTACAAACATGTAAATTCTAACCTTTTGTGGAAAAAAGCATTGAACATTGATTTTTATAAGCGATGGTAAAAAATATATTTTCAACCTCTGTTTCATTGACATCACCTTAAAATGAATGTTAAAAACTAGAAAAAACTATTGAAAAAATTCATTATATTCACTTATGTTATCTCTCCACCCACATTGGTGAGATAAGGTGAAAAAGATAAGTTTAACAAATGCCACTTTTAATGATTTCCTCAAAATAAGTCAAATAAAAAACATGTGTATTTTTTTATGCCTAATTATCCCCTATTGATCATAGATATTAGATATAGTTTTTCATAGAACCAATCTTCAATTAATAAATCAATATTTATAAATTATTTTCCATGTTACATGAATATAATAATCCCTCGAAAAATACTATAATATCATATCATCAATAATTTAAACTCATAACTTAAAGTTTTCACTTCATAGTTGATTAATCGGCCTCAAAACCAGACCTATTTATCCTATTAAAACCACCAAATTCAAAAAAATATAAAAATTCTATAAAGATAATTTATTATTAAAATAAGTATATAGTCCAATCTAATAACACATGACCCCCCAACTTGTGGAATAACACAATTCTTTTTAAAACTTACAGTGGTGTGAAATCCTAGGTTATGGAATGATTTTATTTTAAACACGGATCCACTAAAACATGATAAAATATCATTTTAAACTCATTAGAAACTGAATCAAAATTCCCTAATTATTTACAAATCAGAGACATTTATGGAATGGAATGATGTGTTGTGGAATTATCCCCCTCAATAATAGTCAACCAAAATAGCATCATAGTTTTATAGCAGAACATTCTTTCATATCCCATTCCATATATCCCACTCTTCTAAAACTTAACAAAATACTCAGTACAACCTGATAGATCATATTGTTATTTGATGATATAAACACAACTGACGAGATCTATGAAATATTTTCATGGGGAATTAATTATGTATTGAGGTTACCATATTTTATTTTACACATTCATTTATGGAATAAAGGACCACTAAATCATTATTTTACTACGACACAACATTATTGATGGTGTGATCATTACATTATTTCTTAATCTAGTTTTCCATCACACAGTATCATTTTAAACTCATTACACCACATTCAAGTATTTACAAAACCTCATCCAAGTCTAATTTGATTGAAAACAATGAAAAACCACTTCATGAATCATTTTTAATCTTCTAATATAAAACTCCATCATTATTAAAATATATATAAATCTCCCATTGATATGATCTTGGTTCGAGTATCCCCCTAGGTGTTTTTTTGGAAATCCAAACAATATCCAATTAATATTACTGAGATTCTATATTAACAAAATGAATTATGTTATAGAATAACTATTATATCCCTATAATTAAATATGATAAATTATAAATATATAATAAAAGATATATATTGATAATTATATTCTTTCTGTATACCGTTCACCTCTTTGAAACCTCCAAAAAACATATTTTTAAATTTCAAATCTTATTCATACTATATTGAACTTTCTTTTTTCATCCATATCATTCTCCTTCAAAATTATCCCCATTGATTATTTGAACCCTTATCTATCATACAATAGACATCCAAATAAATTTAAATTTTTTTTATTAGTGAACATATTCTCTTGCCATAGTTTTTGAGTTTATAGGTCATTAAAATATCTCCCCTTTTTAAAACGTTTACTATTAATATCAATGATTATAAGTTCACTAATTTCACTCTATTTTATAAAAAACCTCGAGGGAGAGTTCCAAAAAAATATAATCATATATATTAAGTAATAAATTCATATAGGGAGAGGTTAAATTATAGACCTCCTCAAAAAAAGAGGTGGTTAAATACCCATGTTCATCAAATGCTCCTCATACTCTAGTGTGATGAATGGTTTTATATGTTTACCAATAACTAACTGTTTTATTCTAAAATATTAAATCCTTTTGACTCATTTTCCCACATTTAACTTAATTAAATAATTCCTATTTTGAAAATAGTTTTTATTAGTGCATTTTATTCTATTCATTATTATGTCAATAGAGATCTTGTGTTAATAGTGTATTATTATAGGATCCATGACATTTTCACCAGGATCTTTTATTTGTTTATTTTTCCACAGTAACTGAGTACACATATTAATAGATAAAAAATTTAGTCCATGATAATATATATTGAATATATGTTCTTGTTTTTCAAGTTAATACACTAGCTTTCAATATAGAGAGACGTTCCACTAGTTTATTTTCAATTCATAATGTCTTCGGATCTGTCAGCATCAGAGTAAGCAATTTAATCTAAAATCTCCAACTATTAAACAAAAAACTAAAATCCAGTATTACTTGAATATACCTCATGATTTTATTTATAATAGATACATGTTCCTTCATTAGTATAATATTATATCATGGAGTTAAATATTTAAAAAATACTATGTTTTTCTTTATTGAAATTGAGTTTAGAAAACATCTAATTATCCTTTGGTAATGTTTTGGATATATATATACATATAACATCCTACATCTCCTCATTGTCTTGAGAAAATATGGAATAAAAAATTATCCTTAAGAGACATCCACAAGGTTCCAATGGCTAGAAATAAATTCCAAGGAGTATAATACAATTGGGGGATGATTTTCCCTTTTGAAATAAAACAACCCAGAGAAACACCCTATAACAAAATAACAACTAAATTATATATTATAATAATATAAGTAAACTTATTTAATACATCTAATATCACAACAAGTCTATAATAGAGTTCCATAGTGGAAGACTACAAATATGAAATTACCAATAGAGAACAAAACCCTCAGAAAATAAGATGACATAAAGGCATGACTCCAAGCCCCATCTAGAACTCGATGCCTAAGTATCAAATAGAATAAATAAATAGTGTGATGGTTTACATATACCAGTATCTCAATAGAAAATATTTTAAATTGTAAAAATGTTCTATATCCAGGGTGAGTAATGAAACTTGAAGCATTCCCTGAATTACATCCCTACTCCCACCACTGGGATAAAACATGTTAGTACATTTAAATAAAAATAATTATATAAAACACTTTACAACAATTTATATCAAAACCAAACCATTTAAAAGGAAATAAATTTTCATATCAAAATAATTTTCAAACCAAAACCATATCAAAGGAAATAAACTAAGAAATCCTTTAAACTATTTTAAATTCAATTTTGTAATACCCATTTAAGGATTCAGAGACACACCCACACATTCATGCTTCACTGACAGTATCATACACATGAATGGTTTCTCGTCCATCCACTAAGTAATAAATAACTACCTAATGTCCTTGTGTTCTAATGAAGCACTGCCCTTAACAAGGGTTTTTTCCCTTTATAACACAATGGTACACATCCCTTACTCAGAGTCACGTCAAAAGAATGAACTCACAAAAAACCATGTATACAGACCCCATTCCAATTAAACCATTTCAATAAAACCATTATTTTATTCAAAATAATTCCAAAATACCATTTAAAAAAACAAAATTTAATAGAAAACACGTTACCACACATAAAAAACAAACAAAAATATGAATACAATTATTTTAAAATCATGTTACCAAAATCACTGTTCAAAATAATTCCACCAAATACACAAATCCACAAGCCATCCTTATAGATGGTTTCTACGAAACATTTCAGACAAATTTTACAACCAAATGCATGAAATTTAACCAATTTTAAACTAATCTGTCAACTTATAATAATAGGATTCAATAGTAAATCCATCCACATTATGAATTATGAAGAAAATTAATAATGGAATGAATTATTGAACCAAAACATGATAAATCTCTAAAACTCACCCTATATATATACATACATAACATAAAAAAATCCATATAAAATCAATATTGGCATCAACAAACCAAGATCCATCTACAATGGAATAGATCTAAGAATCTGAGATAAGTAAGATGAGTAGATCTAAAGAATCCTGCCATAAATGAAGACTTACCATGGGAATTTGTCTTCAACAAAACAACATAACCCTTCGAATAAATTCTAGATTGGTGGGGAAAGACTCCAAAACCATTATGGGGAAGAAATATCATGTTAATGATAAAATGGATGAAAACGAAAAGCATAGAGTTGAAAATGAGTGATGCTATTTTTTATGATCTCACTTTTATGCCTTTCATGGTAAATAAAACTGTTCACTAAATGCGTGCTGACTTCTTCATTAACAAACATCATTCATAGTGGGATAGTATAGTTAAAAAACCATGAACCAACCATGAAAATGTCATTTGTCCCACATTTCATTATTACACCTAGTTGACTACACAATTTGACCAATAATTGTTTCTTAACAGTGTGCCTTCCCATTATCCCAGGCCTTACTATGAGTATTTTTATATAAGAGTTGTATGGTGTCCTCTAACTATTCTCAAACTATGAACCATTATATAATCCCCACAAAACATTCCAAAAGTATTCCAAAATATAATAAACATTACTCTGACACATTCATATGAAAAATACATAATGAAAAAATTACATACATGGAACCTGCAATGCAACATTCTCACCACTATGAGCCATTTTGTTCTAAAAATATAAGACCACTACTTTCATGAAAATGTTTTGGATTTTTATATACCATTTATTTATCATTTTCAATTTTTCTTCCTAAATTTGACCTTTTTCACATAACCCGCAATATACTAATTTTATTTCCATGTAAGGATTTCTCTTGCCTATTCAAAGCTGTACTCGCACATGTACCAATGAATCAGCTAGATCTAGATCAATGTGACACCATCAAATCACATGATCAGGATTGGGCTACAACATTTTCAACTATGATATGTGAGAAACCTTATCCACTATACTAAACAATGGTGGAAAATACAACTGATAGTCATCAACACGAATCCAATCATGTATCTCAAATGAGCCAATGTATCAAAGGGATATCATTATTTCCTTCCCAAAAATATGATGTTGATGCCTTTGAGAGCTTATTAAGAAGACATTATCACTAAAATAAAATGACAATGACCATCAAGTATGATCTTCATATGATTTTTTTATAACTCTGATCTATCTTTGTTCTCTTCTTTATGAACTGAATCTTCTTCATTTTTTCTTGGACAACGTTCAACCCAACCTAAAAAGTTTAACATATTTCCACCCAACAAAGTAGATACCCAAAAAATAAGCACATCAAATGATTCAAAATGATCCATATGTATTAGGCCTTGATAACATATTTTATATAATAACTCTGCTAATGGTACATGCTCTTCCCTAAGCCACCAAAATACATTACACAAGCCCACAACATAGAATCCAACATTTTTATATTATATTTGGATTGACCATCCATTTGAGGATGATACACCATACACATAGTCAACTAATTTCCATTGGCATTCTATAAGTATGTCCAGAAATGAGATGTAAACCTCAAATAGGTGTCTAAAATTTTAAAAAAAGATATGAGATTCCTATTTAGCACATCTCAAATATAGATTATCGAAAATTCCTCCACCGTATGTGATTCAAAAATAAGGATGAATTCATCCCATTTTGTGAGTTTATCCACTATCACTCCTATGGTATCGTGCTTCCGAACCATTCTAAGGATACACGTTATGATATCTATTTCTATATATTATTATTTCCACACCATAATAAAAAATGAGCAAAATATATATACCGATTAAAGATGTTTTACCATTACTTTATAACAATATAGGCATCTTGAAACAAACTTAGCCACATTCCTTTTCATATCGACCCACCATAAAATTTCATTCATCACCTTTTAGGTATTCTGTATTTCTAGATGAACAGCCCACCTAAATTATGGTACGAAAAAAGAATCTATTCGTGGAAACCCCTAGGGGAATACTTCCAATCATGAAACCACCTAACTGAACTCCCATCCAACTTCCATCCCTCAATAGTCTCCCCATCATGGAGTTTTGTACTCATCACAATAGATTCGAAATCAGATATTTGGGACTCTTTAATTATATTCACAATATCAGTAACAAATGAAACTTGAAAAAAACAACAACATCACCTATGTCTTTAAATTCCATGTACATTTCTACTATCAATGACTTTAAATACTAGTAATCTGAATCTTATTTTTCCAACTACGCATATGAAATTATTCTTAATGCATCAACCCCGTTGTTTCTTTTACCCAATGTATACATAATCTCAGATTAAAACATTCTTTGATACACCATCCATATCTGTTGCCTCAAATTCAAATAAAATTTTGACAAGATATTTTTTCTACACTTACGATCCGTAAACACAGTAAATTTATCACCAAAATGGTAATGACGCCATGTTTTCAAAGCATGGGTTGTGGAAAAAAACTCAATATAGGGTGTTTGGTAGTTCATCTTATGAAACTGTAACTATCAGAATTCATAAGAAAGGACATCAACTCCTTACATGAGAAAAAACCCAAACCTACATCTAAAAGTATCACAATACCCCCCATATCCTTGACCCGATTCTAGAAAAATCAGGATTTGTGATGATATAAGTTAAAATTTATGCTATTCAAAAGAATTTGACATTCTTCATTCAAGTTGAATGGAATATTCATCCTTTTCAAATCAATCATAGGTTAATATAGTTGTGGTAAATTTTGAAAAAAATTGTAATAACAAGCTAGTCCAAGGAAACTATATATCTCCATGACATTCTTTGGCAATATCAATGAGATTCTGACCTATCATTTCTAGATCCATAGAAACTCCACTATTATTGATTAAAAGAACCTATAAACATACATATTATATCCAATAAAATCACACTTTGATTAATTTCAATATAGATGATGATCTCTCAAGATTGTGAACACCATCACCATGTGCAGCTCAAGCTCAGCCCCTGTCCTTGAATACACTAATATGCCATCGAAAAACACCACCACAAAAGAATCAAGATATAATTGATATATCAGATTCATAAATTCCATAATAACTTATGGTGCATCCATAATACATAATGGAATTTCTACCTACTCATAATTCTCATATCTACTTCTAATATTTGTCTTCAGAATGTCCTCATTCCGAATTCGCAATCGATGATATCCTAATCACAAGTCCTTTTTATAGAACCCCTTAGCTCCCCTTAAGAAATAAAAAATATCATTAAAGTATGGATAAAAATATATTATCCTTACCAAAACATGGTAAATCATATGTTAGTCCACACACAACCTAATAGTTACATCTTCCTTTCTAATAATCAAGACTGATGCTGCCCACAAAGATGTTCAAAGATGAATGATACCTTTCCTATCTAGCTATTCCTAATACATGTTCAATTATTATAATTCTAATGAGACAATATGATAAGATGTGAGGGAAATATTTATGGTCCCCATAAGGAGACTGATCATAAAATACTTTCATCTTGTTCTTGGAAACCCTCAGAATTTTTGTGAAAAAACATTAAAAAAAATTCTTCAAAAACTATTGGAAAACTTATTTCATCAATATCATCCATCTATACCATATTAAACTCTATAAAATTGTATGAAGTTATTCTAAATGATAGTTCCACCAAGATCGTTTCACATAATATTACATCACAGTATCCTTTGAGGAGATGCTCCAAACCATCATTAGTCGTTAAACTAACCATTCAGGTCTACAATTTTATGAGTGACTTGAACATAACCAACCAATCAATACACATGATTATGTCATAGAAATCCATCTCAGGAATAGAAATATCCTATATCAACTCATATCAATAAAAAAATATAAAACATTATTTACACATAATGGATCAACATTCTCTTTTACCAAGAGGATTATTATGTTTTAACATTGAAGAAATTATCCCAACATTAAAAACCAAAAAAATCAACACCATGATAAGAAATAAAATAATGGGATGAACCTATATCAAACCATGATTTCATAAAGGTATAATTCAAATAATTTATACCTCCTTTCGTCGATTTTATAGACTGATTTTCTAGAATAACATTCTTATCACCATATAATTACTTACTCACTACACTTTGTTCATTATTTCCTTGTTGAGATTTACCTTGATGAGGAGTCGTCGAATTCCTAGAATCTCCATGACTATCTCTGTTCATCTTATGTAAATTATTTTTTTCCCTCATTTTGTGGAATTATATGAAGTTTGTGACTCATGAGTAGTATCCTGAACACCCGTCCATGGAGAACTATGAAAATAGTGCTAAAGATACCAAATATTATTGTAGTTATGGAATTATCTCAATGGGGTCAAACACTCTCACGTGATTTGATCTGACAATCCAAATTGAAAACATCCAACATTTATTATTGGACCTAGATGAGGATTCATTAATCCTACCATCTAATTTTGAGTTATACTTCCACATTGGAAATAAGTTCCCATCTTTCTCTTCTATCATCCTTACTGTTCCCACAATTTCCTATAGGTATCAACATGATCTCTCCACCCATAACTCATGCGATGTCTTTTCTCCCACCATATATATATTGGCCCAATTTTTATAATATGTTAAACAGTGGATGAAAATATTCAAGGGATTCTCCTACTTCAACCAAGATTCAAAAATGTTTTCCTTCAAGGATTCACTTGTAGAAAATTCAGATTCAAAGAAGACTAAATTCATAATTTTAAATTTATACTTTGTCACTAAGATGCTCTCCAATTTTTTGTTGGATAATTCAATCATTCATGGAATTTTGAACATGTGATGTTTGAATGTTTTGTTAACAATTCTTAGAAATCCATCCACGCAAGAACATAGTACAATTTATCCTAAAATACTAAATCCTTCCATTGGCATGTAAGATCACCCATCATATACATTTTTAACTTGACGTTCAACTCTGATTGTATTCCAAGAAAATTTAAGATTTGATTAATCCTATTTATCCCCACCTTAGACATAATTGGTTCTAAATCAACCAGAAAAATTGATGTTTTTTCATTCTAGAATCAAGTGGACTGATCCACATTCCTTAGATAATCCATATGGTTCACTCTATCAATATCATGAGAAGTATTGAAAATATTCTGATCTACATATTGTTTCACCTACGGGTCAGGGTCAACCACATTCTCAATATCTTCTTCTGAATGGATTCAATAACACCTACAGACTACCCTTATCTATAAATAGAAAGAATACATGATTCTCACTCTCTATCAACTAATGCCTTTAGAATTTCAAATTATACCACATTATCAATCACAACATTCCGTTACAAAATTCAACCATTTCCAATATCAATCATTTCTGGAAAATTCCACCAAGAATTTGAAAATCCAAATAGTTTTAAAATACCACCTCATCTAATTTTCAAAATATCTCATTTGAAAACAATTTCAATAGTTTTTAAAAATAAACCTGTTTTCACTAAATGGTAAATCATCACTTGAAATTAAATATGAATTCTTATTGGGAAGTAATTTCTATCAAGTAATCCAATGATCATCTCATTTTATAAACCCCTTGAAAATTAGAATAGAAAATCTATAATTGTCTCCAAAAAACATATGTTCCTAACACCCTTGTTACATTATGGTAAGGAAAAAGGTTATCTATGTCTTTTTCTGATATAAATTTCAAGTCCCGAAAATCATACTCCTCTCTACCATTACAACTAAAGGAATAAATATAATGATTATCAACGCCAATACCAACGACGCATTGCATTTTCCCCAAATATATTCAGATTGATCAAGACTGATTGCACTTTTATGTTAATGATCAAACAAGAAGAGACCACATGTAACATCACACCCCTCCTCAATGGCTTGATTTGAGGCTGAATTTCTACTTGGACATAATAAGAACATATCAAGTTCCAAAGGCTTGTAATAAATTTAAAGGGAATCAATATAAATTGGGGATTATTTTACCATTTAGAAATAAAATAACCAATCCAAACACACCATGAAAAAATAGAAACTAAATTGTTTGGGAAAAAAATTAAGACTACTCATTGAATACAAATGATATCAAAACCAAACTACAATCATGTACCATAGTAAAAAACAACTAACATCAATGTACAAAAAAAACATAAAACCAATAGAAACTCATAAGTCACCAAGATATTACTCCAATCTCCAACTCCAACTCCATTCCCAAGTATCATGAAGCACCAGTAAAAAAGCCTGATTATTTACCATTACCTATATATTAATATATAATATATAGAAAAGCACCAAATTTTAAAAGAAATAATGAATAATGAGACATTGTAAGATTTTCTAAAATCAATTCCCTATACATTCTACTAGGATGGAACATGTTAAAACATTTATTTAAAATAATTTATATAAAGCATGTTACAAAAGTATATATCAAGTATAAATATTTTTTATGAAAAAGTGTTTTGATATCAAAATAATCACCAAACCAAAACTATTTCAATTGAATGAAAACAAAAAAATTTCTGAACCATTTCACAATCCTTTTTGGAAAAACTTTTTCATGATTGACACACACCCCCACAATTTCATGCTTCACATACAATTCCATACTCATGAGCAATTTATAATCCATCCAATAAATCATTAGAAAATTTACAATAACTTTATATCCCTATGAGACATGACACTTAACCAGGGCCATGTCCCACAAAAGCACAATGGTACATTTCCCTTATTCAGGGTCACATCAATATCATGAACTCAGAAAAGACCATTTATTCCAAAACCATTCCACGTCATCTATTTCAATAAAAAAAATATTTGAAAATCATTCCTACAGTCTGTTTCAATAAAAATAACCAATTATTGAAAAAAAATTTTGATGCATCAAAAAGAAACAATCATTTTAAACCCATCATTTTAAAATCATGTTAGCAAATTCACATTTCACAGTTATTCTATAAAATCCCAAAATCCACAAACCATTAATAAAGAATGATTCTACCTTACCTTGTGCCCCAATTTCACAAAAAAATCAAGAAATTTATATTTATTGAATCTAATCCTTCAAATTCTAATAATAGGTTTCATTAATGAATCCCTCTACCAAGGGGATTTTGATGAAAAAGAAGAATGACCCAAAATCTTCATCAAAACAGTTTGTAATCTCCAAAAAATTCAATGAATATCTATTTCCCTACCATCAACACAGTCATATCTCATCAATATAGGAATAAAAAACCCTAGATACCTTCAAAAAATTCTAGATATATGAATTTATAAGAGATTTCATGATTAGATCTATGTAAAACTACCAAAAACAAATAATTACCACGAAATCCAATCTTGAATGCACTAAGAAAGCCCGTCTTATAGCATCTGTATCGATGAAAAAAGACTCCAAAACCATTGTGAGGATGAAATGTGGTGTTAACGATGAAATGGAGGGAAAAAGATGCTTATAGGTAAAAAAGTGTGAGATCCAAATTTTTTGGATCACACTTTTATACTTTTTATGGTTAGTAAAATTATTAGAAAAACAGTGCACTAACCATGCTCCAACCTCGGTCTTAAGGATCGCCTCACAATGTGCCTGTGTAGTTATAAAAACCAAGTTATAACCAAGTAAAGGTACATTGTCCCTCTTTTCCTAGTTACAGCAGGGTGGTTTCATTATTTGGTTGAACTATGCACCATAACCATTCCCTTTCCCATTATCCCCTATCTAACTATGCATTTTTTTCTTATAAGAGTCTGATAGTTCCAACTAGTTTTTACCAACTATATACCTTCATAAAATCCCCAAAAACATTCTAAAATTATTTAAAACACACCCAAAAATGACACTATCACATTATATTCATAAAAATAATAAATAATGGGTTACTTACCAGAATTCAGGGGTTCTAAGATATCCCTTCATCATGATTTCTATGTTTTTTTAAAATAAAAATCAGTATTAGAACATGTTAATTTACATGTATCTAAAACTTCCTATATAAGTCACATTCATTTCTTGATAGATAGAATTATATTGCTTTTTTTTATTCTGATGCCTATAAAAATACCAAATCACTTAAATCACTGACATCTCAAACTCCAAACCCATCAAAAGTGAAAAATCCTCCATAAATTTCATACTTCAAAATTTAAATATTATATCATTGAAATAAATGATTACCATGAACAGAATGTCCAATAATTGTTTCACATATATGGATTAATCAAAACCATTTCTCTAAAATAATAACATCAATAGGTAAGTGTTTGATTTATCATTTTATGCTCTATGTTCTTGTTCCAAGATATACACATCCTTCCCCAATTTCACATAATTATTTCATCGTCAATACATTTGAATCCCATCAGTTGTTCAAAATACATTTACTCATTATAAACTCCATTAAATAATATATTTGTTATATCAATTTGACAAAATATGAAGGATCTCTAAATTTATATAGACAAGAAATGTTTTTTGAGTCAAGTATCACCACCCATGAAAATTTTACTTCCATATCATTACCATTAATCTAATAATAACCTTATAAATTATTATTTCCGTATTTTATGGCATATATCATTGTCAAAAATATATTTTCATTAATATATATTTAGTTTTAATGAAATTCGGATCTATTGAATGTTTCACATGCTCTAATGTTGGATTATCCTAAATATGTACCAAAAATTTATTCATGATCCCGAACCTTGATTCATGTAATACTATTTTTTAAATTGAAAATTATTCTACCTATTGTAATAGTATATTGATCCCTATACTACTCATTCTCTAGGTCATTGTGGGAGTAGTTTTGACTTGAATTATATTTGAATCTTCAAACTCAACTCTTCTATTTCACCTCTAAGTCAAGGGGTTTATTTCTCCAGTAGCCACTTACTCTTCTGATTCAATATCAGAGTCCTAACAATGTGATAAGTTATATTACCATTATGAAATTATATCAAACTACGGTTATTTATCCAATATTTTATTCAGATATATATTTTCATAGTTTTCTCTATCCTTTTATCTAATAAATTTTAGGTATTTACTTGTCATAATAGTTTTTAATAACTTTCTAAAGAAATTAGACACATTAATTTTAGTTTAATGGACTATTAATAATCTTTCATTGATAACATACCCCCACATTCCATGGTCTCCTTATTTATTCTGAATAGAACAGTTTCTTCCCAATCACTATAGTGTTTCAACAATGGCTTATTTTTATTCCATAATTCATGTGGTGTTTTCAAATATTTAGGACCTAAAAAGTATAGTTATATTTTTATAAACAATACTCACACTGCTTCCATCAAATAGTTTTCTATGATTCGAAGGTTGATGGGTAGTGTCTTTTCCTTAATATACAAAATTTGGCTCCTTCATTATGTGACACCATTTTATAAATGTCCTCTCAATGATTAAAATTCATGTTTGATCCCATTATTTTCAAGATAATTTTCCACTTCAATAAAAGTGTATTCTTTTCCATTATTTGATAGTGACCTAGTACTTTTTCTAGAGATATTATTTTCTTGATTATTTATTTATAATTATTGGGACCTATATAGGGTGAAAATAGTAAATTATAGTAGGATAAAATCTATTAAAATTATAAAAAAAATTCTATGACTCTAGGGTGTACTATTTAACCATGGGATGAACAATCTCAGTATTATGTCATGGTAAATCCTTGATAAAAAACATATATAGCAAAAAAATATTAAAAATGGTTTGTGATGGGGTAATTAAAAATCTAAAATGAAAATACACCACACACACATGCATGATGCAGAGGAGACTCAATATCAAGACCACCCCAACACCAAATAGGGTCTCTACCACTTATCTTCACCCTAGGTGCTATTATGCATAAAAATATTATATTTATCCAATATGGTCTTAATTGTTATGAAATTATATATCTATAAAATAGGGTCTTAAATGGGAACACTAAGACCATGGTCACATCAAGGACATTAATTTTACACTCGGAGTGTTATAATAAGGGTTCACATCTAGTTCTCACTACTAGTATTTTATGAATGCCTTAATTAAGTAATTAAATTGATATAAATTTTTTATTAATTTAATTATTCATGGTGTAAACCTAGACCCCCCTATTGGTTTACCCATCTCAAAAATCTCCTCTTTGGTTAGTGTTTTAACTGAATGAAAACCCAAGATGGATAGTATAAGGGTATGGGGGATAATATCATGGTTAGATTGATGGAAGATCACAGATTGAAAGATAAATTATGATCACTATGATGACTAGAAACTTGGTTAAAAACACTACTAAAATATAGTCCTTTAACAGCATGAAAATGCATTAATATATGAAAAAACACTATTTTCCTATGTGATATTAAATGGGGGTCCCTTTTATCATTCTTAATAAAATTGGGATATTATAATTGCTAGAAAAGAAACTTATAAAATTCAAAAAATAATAATTTTTTAAATAGATTTTGTTACCGTAATCGAACCCCCCCACCCAAACAGAACTTAGCACCCACCCTTCCAATGTGCTCAAACCCCCACCCTACCCTATTAACAGTGATTAAAACAACCACCCCCTTTAATAGGATTAATCCCTTCTATACGCACAACTTCCTCCAACATGTTTCGATCCTAAGACCTCCCCCTCACATGCCTCTTCCTTTTCGACTCCCCTATATTGTTTTATAATTTTTTTTTAATATATATATATATATTCATATATATATAGTCACACACACATATATATATTCATATATATATTTATATATATTTACAAATATTTTTATATGATTATTTTTAAATACAATTATAAGGATTGTTCAATGTGTGGGTGTGTGCGTTTATAAATATATATACTTATATATGTAAGTGTATCTATAAATAAAATTATTCGTATTTATATTTATTTTCAGATTTTATATATTAATATATATATAAATATTATAATTTGTAGATAAAATATATCAGTTTGTTAACACAGACACACAAAAATATTTATATACATATAAACATTATATTGATATATAAATATTCATAGTTTTTTATTTTAGATAATAAAATGGATATTATTTGTTATTTACATATGTTTTATATATTTATATATATGATTTAGCTGTAAATATGATGGAATATTTATTTATAAGATTAAATTTTTATCAGTGAATATATATAATATATGTATATTCATTTATATATTTGATTGTAACTAAATGTAAAATAAAGGAATGATAAAACATCAATACCATAATATAAATATGAATATAATACCCATGAATAAATTCATTTTACATTGAATAAAATATATTAATTAACTCTTATATGAAGACAAAATTCCCTCATATGATACAAAATTGGGGTACCATGACTAAAACCTCATTTTTTGAGGCCTTCTAGGAATTGTTTTCCAGAAAAAAATGACTATTGTTCCACCTGGGTCTCTAGGAAATAGATCTCCTAACATGATTTGATTTATTATGTGGAAGAACCCAAAAGCCATTGGAATCAAAATTTATGGATGAGATAATTTTTAGTCATGTTTTCTATAGCATCCCGCCTTTTATCACAAAAACGTTCATTACATTTTACAAAACCGAGGATCTTTAATGTTTAGTGACTTGGAAACCCGGAACTAAAAACATGAAAACAAAAAACATTCTTCTTAAACACATGAAAGGCTTCTCCTTATGTTCATCCTAGGTTAATTACTACATCTCATAACCTGGGGACATATATCAAAAGAAAGGTTGAGAAGAAGGCCCAGTAAGGGAAACAAGGGGAAACATTTGACATGTGAACATGAGATACATCAACAATGTCATGAAAAAGAACATTAAATCATGAGAAATAAATCATGAGGCATATCATAATAAAAATAATGTATTTCATAACTTGTATATGTGGCTACAAAATTTAACACAGACAATCATGAACATATCACCAAGGTCCATCCCCATGGTGTCTTTTGAAAATTACCAAGGTAAACCCCAAGGTATCGTTAAAATTGTAATCTCTAGTGGTTACATCATTACCCAATGCAATGGGGCGCTATCAGGGCGCACCATTAAATATTTATTTTTCATCATGCGAGCCACATATATCATCATCAGACATTTCATAAATAACCCATATAGCATAAAAGAAATGGGTTTCATTTCAGAATCATAACTTTTTAAAAACAGCTTTAAAGACATGATCTTTATGACACTTTAAACCCACAGAAAAGGAAAGCGGTTTTTATGTATGTAAGTCCCAGAATAAAAATAGAAAATTTTGATATATATATATTTCAATACCCATATATAAGAAAGATCTTTGAGTATTCACTTAATAAAATAAAATATTTTGAGAAAAAATATAGACACATTTTGAGACGAAAATTCTGCAGCATAACGGCTATGTTACAAGGTTTTATAAAACATTGAAAATAGAGGGGACATGGGTCACCCACTCATAAATGATCCATAAAACAGAATGGGGACAGAATATGAAGGATATATGATCATGGTAATGAAATTTTACGGACATACCATTTGAAATGAAAAACATTGAAGGACGACAAAAATAATATTTTTCTTATTAAAATTCTGCAGCCTAAAGGCGTCACTTAACCTTCAAAAAATGAATTGACGATATCAAATAGGGTATCTCATCATATGAAAATAAAAGATAATAATTATAGATATAGATATCAAACCCCAAAATAATAAAAAGTAACTTGAAAGACTTGACAAGAAAATAGAACTTGAAAATGAGAAGGGTGAAAAAATCCCTTAAAAATTCGGCAGCCTAACGGCGTCACTTCAACAACAAAAAATGAATTGACGAGATAAAATAGGCTCTCTCATCATATAAAAATAAAAGATCTGTATGATATATATAGATATCATACCCAAACATAATAAAATGTAACTTGAAAGACTTGACAAGAAAATAGAACTTGAAAATGATAAGGGTGAAAGATTCAGTTACAAAAATTTCGTCAGCCTAACGGCGCCACTAAAACATTCATAAAAAGAAATGATGAGAGTAAGAGGGGATATCTAACCACATGAAAATGGAATGTTCAGTAAGAGTAATATAAAATAACATCCTACAACAGAAGAACATCGAGCATAAAAGAAATGACTTAAAAGAGAGTATTTGAAAAGAAAGAGAGAGGCTGAATCCCTTACCTTAAAACGTAACTCTTAAAACTTCAATGGTTGGGACCTTGAGGTATTGGGGGAACCTTAGGAGGAATCCTTGAGAGGTAATGAGACCATAGATTCGTTGGGGGGGAGTTGGGAGTCGAATGGATAAGAGGATGGCTTGGTATTTAAAGAGAATGTGAGGGGACATGACATTAATGGCCAAGGGACACCTCATTGGTGGTTTTCGAAATACCATGGGCATGCCCATGGTATTGGCCACTTGGGACACCTTATACCTTATCTTACTATTCAAACATCAAACATATTTATTACATACTTAATACATCATTTAATGATGTCATTATACACCCATAACTTAAAAACTGTATTTTCACTATTCATCAAAAAAATTAACTTTCTCAGAAAAATCCCAAAATTTCACCTTAACCAAATATCAGAGATCTAATTTAAAAATTGAACTCTATTTTATAAGAATAACTTTCTAAATATTTATAATTTAATTTTTAAATAAATACACTATTCATCGAAAATTTATTTTTTTCAGAAAAATCCCCAAAAATTACCTTAACATAATATCGATGCTCTGAGTTCAAAATTGAAATCCATTTTATAAAAATAAAATCTAAATATTTTTAATTTAATTTTTAATTAAAAAACACTATTCACCGGAAAAACTAATACTTCACTAATAATTTATGAAACTGTTATTTAACCATTTTATTGAATCACGTTACTTAGTCAAGGTGCCTATATTATATTAATACATTCTTTATGTGAGATTACTAATCCATTTGGTCACATTACTAATCCAAAGCATAAAATCACTACTCATAATTTACTATTCATAAAAAATTAAGTTGATCTTATTAGACTCCAAATTTCGTACTGAACATAATTGTAGAGGACTATTTTTCGAAAATCATTACACATTATTAATTATTTAAGGATTACATAAACAATTTTTTAAATATCCTATTTCCAAGATTCACAAAAAATATGCATACTATATTTATCCGGACATTTGAAAATTCATATACTTCATCATAAGAAGAAATAAAAAATTTTATTTATAAAAAGGATTACACAAGGAATTTACGGTCTCCTTACATAACCCCTTATAACACCATCATAGGACTTAATTGTAAGGTGTGCTAAGGTGAGTGAATCCAAGGGAGGCTTGTCCAACATCGTACGAGTAGTAATTTCTATCAGTTTGAACATCTCGCAAAGGCGATTAAATTCTAGCTTCACACGATCAAGTTCAGCTTGGGTTTGGTCCAGAGCAAAGCCCAGTGGAGATAACTCCTTCCCAAGTTCTATTAGATGGTCTACGATCAGTCCAAGACTACTGGGTGAGGCCATCAAATCTTCTTTCTATATTAATTAACCAACATCGATTTTATTTAGAGACAAATATCGAAATGTTTAGTTTCCAACGGTCATATTGACCAATGGTCATATAATAGTCAAAACCCAATAGTCTCATTTTAAATATACTCATGTTATCAAATGAAACGGTTTTGTTGAGTATAAAAAAATAAAATAACACACAAAATTAGGATAAAAGATTTATTCAAAATTTCAGGTCGTTACAATCTTCCCCCCTTAAGAAATTGTGTCGTCACAATTTTTAAAAATTGGGTTTTGAAATTTCATTGAACGTCCCACGCCTGAAAAGGATTCAGTAAAACTATTACTCTATAATAATGAAAGGGATGTACAAAGGTCAACCAAGTTAACCCCCAATAGGATTCCATGTAGGAAAACATGGACATGGAGGGGAAAACAATGGGTCTAATTCTGAGGGAGTGTGATAGAAAACATGATTAAGAGAAAGTTAACCACGATAAAATCCCAAACTTATGATTTGTGTAAACGGTCTTTGATTACCTAGTAGGAAACGTAAACAAACAACGTTTTTGTTTTATGTTCTTTTTCATAATTTTGAAGAATTCATTTACTACATAGAAACAAAACATAAGGAAATATACCTACCTTCAAGTAGAGTTTCATCCTTTAATAAGTTACTACCAAAACTAATCTTTTCTCCAAACGATGAGCATTCAAAAATACTTGGTCTCTTCAAAACAAAAGAATCCTCTCCTTGAGAGTCACGTAATCCACATAGGATTATCTATCAATTTCTTCTATCTTTAAACATTATCCCAATAACAAAAAGGGTAATATAGGACAACTCTTCAAAAAGAAAGAATTTCATAGGAAGGGAAACTACTTTTAAATCTTCAATGTTCCATGGTACTACCCAAAGTTCATCATAGACCATTCCATAAATAACTGTCCTTAAAATTTTTCAAAATAAACCAAACTAAGATAGAAACCCAATTATAAGAACGATCGCATAACATAGTCTTCCAAGATATACTTTATCGTTCATCATAAAACAACATCAACCACTCTTATCATCATAGAACAAAAGTAACTAACCTAATCACATTTTCCCCAAGATAGGTTAATCATTTCCATATGTAACCTAAATTACTATAAGTCCGTCTTAAATTCATCGATTCTTAAAAATTTAAGTCAACCTTTACTCCTCAAATAAAATACTGTAGTAATCTTTTTACCTCAATCAAATAGGGTTCCCAAAATAGTGAATTTCTTCCAAAATAATAATCGTCTTTTAATCCCCTAATCACCCATTTTTATAAGAAGAACAACTTCAATAAATCAACATGTGGTACATTACAGTAGATGTCTTCCTTAATGTTATAAAATCATCTTAGGTAGTGACACAATGATCTTAGAAAACATAAAATTTATGCTCATAGAGCACGAACTAAAATACATCATGACATAGACAATTATTGCGAAGAAGTTACAAGTACTTCAGTCATCATGTCCCATCTCATCATAGGACTTGAATTGATCCCTTGTCCTTGAAGATTGTTGATGCTCATCATGCTTCTTGTCCATTCCAAGAGAGCATTTCCTTGGATAATTTCTAACTTATCCACATTTACGACATCGAAATGTATAAGGTATATTTGATCAAACCTTATCTCCATTCATCACATTATCCATTTTCTAAAGCAATTGGATACTTTATGCCCTATCTTCCCACACTTAAAACATCTCCCTGTTCCGTTGTGACATTCTTCTTGGTACCTCTTCCCACACTTTTTTCAAAAAAGAAATTGTGTATTCTTTCCCTTATCAACTTTATCAAATGAACATCCTTGAGACTTTGTCTTATTCTTCCTTGATGAATTTGGGTATTCAACTAGGTAGAAATTATTAATTGTGATTTTTGATAGCTAGTTTGGCACAATCACAATATGTTCAACTTGATCTTTCTTCATCTCTGTCACATTAATAGGGCAATCATCACATTTCCTTTCACATTGGTCGTTGGGACATGCTCTTCCATTTCCCGCCATTAACAATGAAAAGAACGTATAATTAGGGGGCTTAGATACTTAGCCAATAAGCATGAAAAGGAAACTTCAAGAATAGAAGGATAAACTTGTAGAAGAAAATTATAGCCTTACTTGTGATCCCCTAGGTCCCAATCTAGGTTATCCATGATCATATATTCTTATGTGAAACTTTATTTTATTTTATCCTTGTTCCTTTAATAATGGTTCATACTAAGCTTATGAATTTATGAAAGCATATCCCCCGGGAGTGTCGTAACCAAGAGTACATCAAGGCCCGTTTTCGTGTACCAGTCCCGTTTGAGTCTAGCTCAAAGTGATATTTTTAGGTTTTACCCCTATGTACATCTGTGCCAGAGCCACCTCTACTAGCTCGTATCCAGACAAGGATGTATTTGCTTTGAAACCACTTACTCAATACTGACCTAAATACTAGGAAGATTTCCTATATTTAAACATTTCTATAGGGTTCTTACTAAAGTTTTCATATCCTAATTTCCAAAAATAACTAAACCATACATTGATACCAACTATATAATCTCGCCTTTTATCACATAAACTTTCATTAAATTTTACAAAATCGCGGATCTTTAAGGTTTAGTGTCTTGGAAACCAGGAACTTAAAACATGAAAACATAAAACATTTTTCTTAATCACTTGAAAGGCTTCTCCTTATGATCATCCAAGGTTAATATATCAAATGAAAGGGTGAGCAGATGGCCTATTAAGGGAAACATGGGGAAACATTTAACATGTGAACTTGAGATACATCAACAATGTCATGAAAAAGAATTTTAAGGCATGAGAAATAAATCATGAGGCATATCATAATAAAAATAAACTATTTCATAACATGAAGATGTGGCTAAAACATTTAACATAGCAATCATGAACATATCACCAAGGTTCATCGCCAAGGTGTCATTTGAAAATTACCAATGTAAACCCCAAGGTATAGTTAAAATTGTAATCTCTAGTGGTTACATCATTACCGAATGCAATGGGGAGTTATCAGAGAAAACCCTTAAATTTGTCTTTATTATCATGTGAGCTACATATATCATCATCAAAAAATTTACAAATAACCCATATAGATTAAAATAAATGGGTTTCATTTCATAATCAGAACATTTTAAAAACTACTTTAAAGACATGATCTTTATGTCACTTTAAACCCACAGAAAAGGAAAGAGGGTTTTATGTATGTAAGTCCCAGAATAAAAATAGAACATTTTGTTATATATATATGTGAATAAACCTATATAAGAAAGTTCTTTGAGTATTCACATAATAAAATAAAATAGTTTGAGAAAAAAGAGAGACACATTTTGAGACGAAAATTCTAAAGCATAACGGCTATGTTATAGGGTTTTAGAAAACATTGAAAAGAGAGGGGACATGGGTCCCCCACTAATAAATGATCCATAAAACTGTAGGGGGACAGAATATAAAGGATATATGAACATGGTAATGAAATTTTAAGGACATACCATTTGAAATGAAAAACATGGAAGGAAGACAAAAAAAGATTTTTCTTATTAAAATTCGGCCTCCAAACGGCATCACTTATAATTCAAAAAATGAATTGACAAGATAAAATAGCGTATTTAATCATATTAACATAAAATATCAGTATTATAGAAATAGTGATCATAATACAACATAATAAAATGGAACTTTAAAGACTTGACAAGAAAAATAGAACTTGAAAATGAAAAGGGTGAAAGAATCCCTTAAAAATTCGGCAGCCTAACAACGTCACTTAAGCATCAACAAATGAATTGACGAGATCAAATAGGCTCTCTCATAATATGAACATAGAAGATAAGAATTATAGATATAGAGATCATACCCCAACATAATAAAAAGTATCTTGAAAGACTTGATATGAAAATAGAACTTGAAAATGAGAAGGGTGAGAGAATCGATTACAAAAATTTTGGCAGCCTAACGGAACCAATTAAACATTCATAAAAAGAAATGATGAGATTAAGTGGGGATATTTAACAATATGAACATGAAAAGTGAATTAAGAGGAATATAAAATAACATATTCTAACATAATAAAATTGAGAATGAATGAAATGACTTAAAAGAGAGTATTTGAAAAGAAAGAGACAGGTTGAATCCCTTACCTTAAAACGTAAATCTTTGGACTCAATGGTTGGGACCATGAGGGCTTGGGGGAACCTTGGGAGGACTTTTTGGAATTTATTGAGACCAAATATTCTATGGGGGAGAGTTTTGAGTCGAATGGATGAGAGGAGGGCTTGGTATTTATAGGGAAACTGAGGAGACATGGCATTAATGGCCAAGGGACAACTCATTGGTGGTTTTGGAAAAACTATGGGTTTTCCCATGGTATTATCCCATGGTATTGGCCAATTTGGACACCTCATACCTTATATTACTATTCATAAGTCAACCATATTGATTACATACTTAATACATCATTTAATGATGTCATTAAACATCTGTAACTTAAAAACTATATTTTCACTATTCATAAAAAATTTAACTTTCTCAGAAAAATCCCAAAAATTTCACCTTAACCAAATATCGATGCACTGATTTCAAAAATGTACTACATTTTATAAAAATAAATTTCTAAATATTTTTAATTTAATTTTTAAATAAATAAACTATTCACCGAAAAATCATTTTTTTCAGAAAAATCCCCAAAAATTACCTTAACATAATATTGATGCTCTGAGTTCAAAAATGAAATCCATTTTATAAAAATAATTTACTAAATATTTTAATTTAAATTTTTAATTAAAAAACACTATTCACCTTAAAAAACTAATATTTGACTAATAATTTATGAAACAGTTATTTAACCATTTTATTGAATCACATTACTTAATCAAGGTTCCTAGATTATATTAATACTTTCTTTCAGTAAGATTACTAATACATTTGGTCACATTACTCTTCCTAAGCTTAAAATCACTATTCATAATTTACTATTCGTAAAAAAATAAGTTGATCTTATTAGACTCTAAATTTTGTACAGAACATAATTGTAGAAGACCATTTTCTGAAAATCAATACAAATTTTTAATTATTTAAGGTTTACATAAACATTTTTTTAAATATCCTTTCTCTAAAATTCACCAAAAATATGCATACTATATTTATCTGGATGTTTTAAAATTCATAAACATTACCATAAGAATAAATCCAAAATTTTATTTAAAACAAAGTATTACACAAGAAACTTACGGTCTCCTTACATAGCCCCTTATCACACCAGCATAGGACCTATGTGTAAGGTGTGCTAAGGTGTGAGAATCCGAGGGAGGCTCGTCCAACATCGCACGAGTAGTAATTAATATCAGTTTGAATTTCTCACGAAGGAGATTCCGTTCTAGCTTCCCATGATGAAGTTCGGCTTGGGTTTGGTCCAGAGCAAAGCCCAGTGGTGCTACCTCATTCCCAAGTTCTGTAAGATGGGCTTCGATCGGTCCAAGACTACTGTGTGAGGCCATCAAATCTTCTTTCTGTTTTAATTAACCAAGATCACTAGAAATTAGAGACAAATATAGAAATGTTTAGTTTCCAGCATTCATATTGACCAGTGGTCATATAACAGTGAAAACCCAATAGTGTCATTTTAATTATACTCATGTTATCAAATGAAACAGTTTTGTTGACTATAAAAAAATAAAATAACACACAAAATTAAGATATAAGATTTATTCAAAATTTCGGGTCATTACATTTTACACTTATTTTATATCATATGTTAATATTCTTTATTTTTTCTTATCTTGTAATTATTATGAAATTATTACTAATCAATAATAATTATTAAATTTTTAATAAATATTAAATTTTTAATTTTCTTAGAATTTATTTTTTCACTAAATATATTATATATTCAGTGTAAATGAGTATTTAGCATCATGTGAATCCTTTTTAATATAATATATGATATTTATATACATATATAAAAATTAGATGCTAATATATGATCTTTAATGATAAATAACATTTTTTATGAAATATACCGTTTAGCAGTGAAAAAAAATCCCTGATAAAATGTCATGAATCTGCCTCAGTGCCCTAGTGACATTAAAACTGAGGTGGACCATACATGAGTGAAGTGTTTTTTTGATCAATTTTGGTTGGTGACTAGCACATTCCATTGTACAAAATGAAATTGGTAATGTTATTCCACAAGCATTATAGGATAGACAAAATCAAATTAGTACGCCTAAAAAAGAAATTTTACAGGTATAAGTGTACTAGAAGTAAAATAGGTATCACAACCCTATGTACTATAGCAATGTACTACAGAACAAGAAAAACTGCCCATGTCCCAAAGGACACAACACACCACGTCCAAAAATAATTAGCTAGATCCACCTTTAAGTGATTCTTTTCCCCTACTCAAACCTAGAAGGAGATAATATTCAACCAACCAAATCAACAAATAGGGTGTGAGATAAAATCCATGTAGGGTCTAACCATGGAATCCATAACATATGAAAAACAAAATTAATTAACCAAAGTGTTCTTTCAATTTTAAATAAACACGTTTTAGAATTTCAATGGTATAAATAAAACAATTCATGAATTCTATTTCAAATGATATAAATACTTTAAAACTAATGGATCACTTTGAAATTGATAGAATATTTATAAAAAAATGGATTAAATAAAAAATTTACATAAAATTGTTTATATAAATTCATAAAGAATGTAAAAAAGATTACTGACATTGGAAACCATTTATATCTCAATTATAAACAATCAAACAGCATGGTCATCTACCAAAATGTACGATTTTTCTAGGTTACTGGATCCTCACACAATAACGTGTTAATAACCAAAATGTTTACAAAAAAACACTTTACATTAGAAAGAGATAACTCAACTACTTTCTTCAAAAGAATAAGATTTTTTAAAGGTATTTTTTTAGTGTTGTAAAATGTCAATCTGGTGATATGGCATTAACATCCTAGCATGATTATTCCAAATAACTAACTAGAAAACCTAGGTTGAAAGTTCTATAGTAATAAATCAATGATTTGAAAATTATTTTAAGAAACCTCAAAATACAATTAAATGACATTCTCCAATATCAAAATTGATAATATTCCATTAAAATTCTAAAATTGGATTTTAATAAAAACATGATATTTTCTAAGATACCACCCAAAGGTTTATGTCTAAATCATTTTAACCCATTCTTCCCATATAATAATTTGGATTCTATTCAAAATTCAATTCACACATCTAAATTGAAAAGCCAACTTTAAACTATTTTCATCCACTTCCAGATTGAAATTAAATTTTTTTTATTTCCACAACATTCAATCAATTTCAAAACCAGACCCTAATTATATGGTATTGGGGAATTCCCCAATTTATAAAAAAATAAATTTCCAACAACGACAATTCAATGTAATTTCATTTTTAATCGATACATTGAATGAAATTTCATTTATAATTTCAATTGAATTTAAATCATTAACTGAATTTAAATCATGAAATTTATAGTTAATAATAATTGGACATCAAAATGGAACCACCTATTGTAGATCACCAGATCTCAAAAAACATAACCATAAATTGGGTTCGTCAATGAGGAATTACACCAATAGAAATTTGTAATCAAAACTAGGTTTAAGTTCAATAAATAATTGTTATTAGATACAAAAATATACATGGGGATCCTCGGAACTATATGGAGGGTAATAGAGACAGTAAGAGATGGAGAATTGGAAGAGAAACCAACTGGGTGGAGATCGAATGGTGTTCACCAAGATTTGAATGATTTCTGAGGGGTGTAGAGGGACCAAAATCTCCTCTTGAGGGATCACATGGAAATAGAAATCAGTTTGGGGTTGTACTAGTCGGTTGGTGACATAAAAAGATGGTTCTTTGTTTATAAAATTAATTTTCAGAATAATAAAAGCTCATATTCACGGTTTCTTGGGTAGAGTTAAATAGTTTAGTCAAACTGTACACCCTAGAAATGTTCCCCTTTGCCCAGGTTTCATGGGTTCACCTAAGACGTCGCAGGTTTTTTCAAACTATGCACCAATCATGAAAACCAAAATACCCTGGTTTCATGTTTTTCTCTAGTAAGGAGAGTGTTTTATGAAAACCATGCACTAACCGTGTATGAGCCCACAATTTTCAAAAATTCTCAAAATTTCACCAAAAGAAAATACAAATTAAACTCAACCGATATATAAAAAAATGAGGGGTTTAGGAATAACAGAAAATAGAAACACATTGTTACAACCTCCCCATCATAGAAACATTATTTCCCTTGAAATCCTATCAATAAGATTTCATGCCAAAAATATGAGGCTACTACTCTTTCATTAGTACCTCCATCTCCCAAATATCATGATTAGCCAAATAGTACTTCTACAGCACTCGAACAAAAGGTATCACCATACAAAAAAGTGCCTTTGTTTTAGAATCAACTATATCGAATCAATTTCTTGTTATAAATAAATTAGGTTCAACCTCAAGATCACTCCTTCTTAGAACATAATATGGATCATATATATACATTCTTAGTTATGATTCAAGGAACACGTTATGTATCTATCTTACCTTTAGTGGAAGTGTTAATCAATAAGATACATTTACTACCATCTCAGTTGCTTGAAAAGGAGCCAAAATATGGGGATCAATATTCCCATTCCTCCAAATTCATCGATGACACAACCAGGGGGAAACCATCAACAACACCAGGTCACTAACCAAAATTTCAAACAATATGTGATGATGATCAACATAAGATTTATACCATATCTAAATCATTTTTGAAAGAACTAAATCATTTTTGACTTCTCTTAAACCAAAAATGGTTCATCAAAGAAACATTCAAAAATCTCAAACCAACCCAACAGACCTCTAAAATTATCGCCATACATGGTTTCAGAATGATCTATTCTGATAGCGGATTGATAACTATTATTATAAGAAAAATCAACCTTCCCTAAATGATCATATGAAGCCCTGCTGATGTTGAGTACATAAGTTTGGATCAAATCCTCATGAATCTGTATAGATCTTTACGTCTAGACATCTGAATACCAATGGTATTTCATGCTCAAATGGACTTGAGATCTAAGATCCTTTTGATGGTCTCTCTAAATGTGTTAAGTGTATAGAAGATCTATATTAGAGTCTATATCATACTAATCTCCATGAAACCAAATGACCTTTTTCACATAAATACTTCACAAATCCTCAACATTGTTTTTATCATGAATGTGTATAATGTGATCTGATTTAGTTATCTAATCGATGTCAATCCATATATCATTATTATTCCTCGGGGTACATGGAAACCCAACAACAATTTCAATATAGATCTCATCCCACTTACAAGTACGTTTTTGATGTGGATGAATAAAACATGAAGGTTTCTACTACTCGACATTAATTTTATGGCACATATAACAACAAAAGGAAAAATTGGTAATTCCCTACCTCATACCTGGATGAAAAAACCACCATCACATGTCCTAGATAATATTTGTGGTTCTTATTGAAATTCCCATTGGGAATAACCGAAATCCTCCAAATCAAACTTCCATACCTCTAATGGAATGATGAAACAATTATAATTGAACTACTATGGTGGAGAATGACCAATCAGAAATGATCTCCCCACCATGATGAGAATCTCTAATTCTATAGAACTCATCATCCAGATGTTTTTCCTAATGAATTATCACCAGAAGAGTTGATTTCAACCAAACACTAGATATGGAATACTCAACCCAATATTCCAAGATAGTAATATGAAACTGATCAAAGAGATCCATCAGGGTCCACTCTTCCAAATATTCTTTCATATAAATAATTGGATGTTTCCTACTCATATCATTTTTAATGAAATTTTCCCTATGGTATAAGCAATGTTGAAATTTTAATAATGTTGGTATTCCACACAATGCCTCTGGAATAGATTCAATTACTTTTTTGAGAAGATATATCTCAAGATCATGTTGCATAAATATATGGTAAACCATTGTCCATAATGGTAATTTTTTCAAATATTAAGTGTGTTCATCACAGCTGCATGTTCAAGTTCATGGATTAGATAATTCATCTCATGTGGCCTATGGGGATAATACCCATAAGAAACCACATGATAAATTTCAACTAGAATGGTTCCAAGGATTAATGTTGATGCTTTAAAAATTACCACATAGAATTTGTAATCCCCTGGAAGAGCCAGCATCAGTGCATTTGTAAAAAGACATTTCACCTGAAAAAATTTATTCTAACATTTTTCATCCCAAGAAAACATCACTCCTTTTCAAGTTACACCAGTCATCGAAGAATCCATATTTGATAAGTCCTTCACTAATAGTTGATAACTTCTTAATAATCCCAATAATCTCTCATCCTCGAATACATTTTGTGGTTTCTCCTTTTTCATAAATGCAATCACCTTTTTAGGATCAACTAAAATAGTATGTTCTGACACCACATGTCCCAAGAACATCACTTCCTGAATCTAGAAATCCAATTTTGATATATTGGCATAGAATTGGTGATATCTCAAAAAACATTGAATTGTTATTATATGATGCACATTATCCTCCATGGACATATGGTAAACAAGGGTGTCATCCAAAAAGACTCCCACAAATATATCATGATACTAATTGAATATACTATTCCTTAAATCCATGAAAACTTTTGAAGTATTAGTCGAACCAAAGGGTATTACAAGGTATTAATAATGGTTATACCTACTCTGAAAGGTGGTTTCCAGAATATTAGTTCCCATTATCCTAAAAAGATGGTAACCATATCAAATATCAATCTTTGAGAACCACTTTTCCCCTTCCAAATGAACAAACACAACATCAATCTCCGGCAACATAAATTTTTTATTTATAATAAAAAATATTTTAATTCATCCAAAATTTGGTGAATTGAACCGTAATATTTCATAGAAAATTGATCCAGTTCCACCCAACATGACACACTCATGCTTATAAATCCATTATCTTGAAGATCATCCAACATAGACGTCATATATTTAATTTCCTCTTGTTCTGGGAGGTATGATGGAATAGATACAGGTTATGAAATAAGAACTAAATTAATTAAAAAAATACCTCCCTTATCATTGTAAAAGTAGATAAATCATAAAAAAACATGTTTATAAAGTCAATGATATCTAGAGTGAGATCACCACTCATAGTTTCCCACTCGAGATCAAAATCAAACACAATGAACACTTTCCCAAACTCTGAATAAGATGGTTTGGATCTGCTCAATCATGGGTCACATTCTCTTTGGAATACAAGAAACACACCATCAAATATATTTAATGAGACATGTCAATGATAATAATCATTTTAGGATTTATTATAAATTATTCAATACATCCCATAAAATTTCATCAAGATATTTAATGTAGTGGACCATAAAACTACAAGAAAGCTCAACATATGATAGAGAGGAATCATAAGAATGACTATAGAGATATTTCTCTCTAAATGTACCTAGGGTTGAAGTAATAACCATTTCAAAAGATAAAATATCTATAGAAAAATTTATTAGATTAACAATATGGTTTTAAATAAACAAATTATATGAACTAGTATCATATAAAGTAGTCACTAATGATATAGGTATAGTAATGGAACCTATCATGGTTGCTGGACACATATTTACTTCATTAATGTGATCATACACTATGTAAAGTAGATTAGTTATGTATTCCTATTGATGGAACACTTTTATCATTTAAGAAACTAATTTCCCTTCTATTTAAAAGGCTATGATGATTTTGTTCCACTATATATAGTTGCATAATCATGGCATGACTTATGCAGGTGACCTAATCATTCACAAGAACTACTAACGTTGCATGCCTCAGTGAAACCCCAAAAAGAGTACCCAAGATTTATACACTAGTAACAAACCAAATAACTCATTCAGGAACTGTAGGATGTCTATAATGACCATAGTGTCGAGATCCTCTCTGAGAATAACCATGCTTTCTATTTTCTTTGAATTAACAAACAATTCCAATGCATCGGTATAATAAGGAAACTTCAAAAACAACAACTGAGAAAAAATATCATATCATAGTCATAACTCAAACCATAGATATATCATCTTCTCATTTGATAAACTTATCTTTTGTACGAAATTCATGAGCTCATCAAAATAGTTTGTATACTCTTTCATTATCCTACCCACCAACTCAAGTTTGAAAAACTATACACACAAGGCCAAAAAAATCTACTCTAGATAGAACTAGTTGGTGAATAGAATATTTATGTCTTTAAACTCTAATTCCTCATGCTTACTCGGTGTCACCATTGTTTTCCATTATCTCCTCCATAGTCTATATAGTGTAAAGGTGGAAAACATCACTTTGATATCATCATGAATATACAAAGACCCCAAAAAATGATCTGTGGTGCTCAACCATTACTCATACTCTTGAGTATTGTTTGAGCCATTTATTGGTGGTGGCATTCATAAGTAGAGCCTAAATGAGAACTGGTGGTGGTGCCTATACAAAATCATGGATAGTACAAAAAATCACCTCAACCAAATTCAGGTCCACAAGTGGATATTCATGATAAGGTTTAGAAAAATCACCTTCCTAAATATGATTTATAAATCATCAAAGAGGTATGATTCTACAAAAAAACATTTGACATCATTGAAGACCCCATATTATCTCACAAATAGAGCACCAAGGGATATTACTCGTAATATATAGAATCAAAAAGATTTGGATTTCAATCTACACAAATCAGAGTATGAAAAAAATTATTACTAATCTTTAATACATCTTTCCTAAAACACCTCTAGTGACTCAAGGTTCATTATGGTGAGATCTAGCTTTGAACTCAATCATAACTACCTCCTATGACCAAATAAGATTACACAATACATACTAACTTCAAGTAAATAACGTAACTTGGCTATAATACTACATTGTCATGAACCACTTTGGGTACCCTAGTAATCTGATAATCAATACATTCTTGACATATCCTAAAGGAAATTCTAGATCCCCAAACGTTAGAAACTATCACCTGGAATCATACAAAAAGAATGTGTTAATGATTCTTCCATATACATTGTAGAAGAAAAAAAATGTAGTATTTATATAAAATAATCTCCATAGGTTTAATTGTACAATAATTCAAACTGGTATAAATAATCAAATTACTACAACAATGTACTAATATATAGGAAAAATTTCTCATATCCCAATGGACATAACTCCCCAAGTCCATAGATCAATAGCTAGACCCACCTCCATGTGATTATTTTCTGTTATTCAAACATATAAGGAGATACTCTACAAAATTTCAATGTTACATGTAGGGTGTGAGATAAAATCCCAATAATGTCTCACCAAGGATTCCATAACACATTCCATCATTTAATTAACCAAAAAGAGCATTCAATTATGAAAAAATATTTTTTTTCATTTCTAAAGCATAAATAAAATAATTCATGCTTTATATTTCAAATGATAGAAATACATTCTAAAAATTGGTTCAAATTTCAACTGATTGAATATATCTAAATAATTGTTTGAAATAACCATTTTATATAAAATAGATTTTTAAAATTTAGAGGGCATGTAAAACATTTTACAAACAAGGGCGTAAATTTGTATATCAAATATAGAAAATCAAGAAACACGGTCATCATAAAAAACGTATGATAGTTCCATGTTATGGGATCATCACAAATTCATGTGATTATAAACATAATTTTTACACATATCCCCCAACACTGGAAAGAGAGGACTTGTCTATGTCTTACTGAGGATTAATATGTGTAAAAAATTTCAGTGATGAAAAATGTCAGTCTAGTGCTAGGGAATTCCTGGTATATTGTGCCCTTGTACTCTAGTGAAAATCAATGATGAAAGTTTATATTAAGAATCCTAAAAATACTATTAAATCCCATTATCCCATTTCAAAAATTAAAAATTTCCATTTAAAATCCAACGTGGGTATTTAATCAAAATCTACATTTTCCATGATAAAGCACAATGGTTTCTATCAAAATCATAATAAGCCATTTCTTCCAAATAAATAATTTAAAATCAATCCAAAATTATATTTCACAATTTAATTCCCACAATTAATCTCAAATTTTGGATTTGATCAATTTCACTCGATTTTATATTTTAAATATCCGAAATTTCCCATTAATTTCTTAATCACACCCCAATACAATGAAATTTGGTAATTTCTAATTTCATGATAAAATTTAATTTCCCTAAACCCCAATTGAATGGAATTTAGTTATTAATAAATCATTTGAAAACAATTTAATTTATAATAGAAATTTAATTTAAACAAACAATTAAATTCAAATCAATCAATTTAGGGTTAATAAAAATTTGGTATCGCCAAAGAACCACCAATAGTAGATCACCAGATCTGAAATCACCAAAACCTAAATGAAAGTTTCCAATGAATAATGATGATGATGGAGTACAGGAATTAAAATATTGTTTTAGATCCCAAAATATAGTATATGAGATCAAAAAATCAACATATGGATACCTAGAACCCTAGTGAGATGAATATATATAATATGAGATAGAAAATATGAAGAGGAAGCATTCCGAGTTGAGATTAAATGGTGTTTTCAATGCATCAATCTACTTTTGGGAGTGTTAATAGAAGCCATAATCACCTATTGGATGTTCTCAAAGATGGAAGAAACGTTTTGGGGTTATACCGGTCTGTTGGGGACCTAATAAATGGTTTTTGGGGGTTAAAAATTAATTTTAGTATTAATAAAAACTCCTATGCACAGTTAGATGGGAAGAACCGAATGGTTTAGAAAAATAGTGAACCCTAGCCATGTGCCCCATTAAATGGGATGCAATATTTCTCCCAATATGTCACATGATTTTTCACACATTGTGCCAACTCTATAAAAAATCACTCATTTTGTTTTCAAGGTTCGCTCCAGTTAGGTGTACGGTTAGAGAAAATCGTGCACCAACCACCTAATAGCCCATGATTATAAAAAACTCTCTAAAATTACTTGAAAAAAACTGAAATTAATACCAACCAATGATTATTAACATTATGGTTTTAGGAATACATAAATCACTAAAAGGATTTTACATAAATGAAACCCCATTATTAGTATTTTAGCATTGATAAATGGGGACACTATCTAAATTTGTATCTATGGTAGTGACAATGGGAAACTATTTTGAACATTGTTATAGAATATATGGATCAATATATAATTATTTTTCATTATTATTATTTTTCCATATTATGTTTTTGAAGAAAAAACCCACTTCATCATTAATGAACTCGGGTAGATTATAAATCATGTTTTTTTCTAATAATTGATTATCCCCAAATTTATATCATTCACCAACCATATTTCCAATTTTTGTGTCATTGTTCCATGATGAATATTAGAAACAAAATTATTTTTCCTTTGTTCTTCATGATTACTAATTTGATTAAATGAATGATGATATTTATAGAGACTATATTATCACTCTATCTTATGTGCTCCTCTCACTATTCTATATCAATGTATCCTATGAAGAAACCATTTCCCTCTTAATCAGGTGTAAATGATGGGATATTGTCCTAAATTGGTAGGAAGCAGAATCCAAGGGGGTGACCTGGTGTTATGGTCAGGACAAGATGATTATGAAATAAGGAAGGTGACAACGTTTTTTGAACAGAAGTGTATAATGTGGGAGTCTTCTTATGTGATAAGTGGAAGATAATAGGATACGAGGAATGTAAATAATGTAAGGTGAGGAATCCAAACACTAAATGTGGTAGCCTGACACATTTGATATCAGTTTCATTGACCAAAAACGTTGTGATATGGGGTCGACCGTGGTGGATAATTGTTTGAATAGACATCTCAGACCACCACATCTAAAAGGAGGCAATGCCTACTTGGGTGCCAACATTGGTGGAGTATTGAAACTCATGAAAATTGATAATAAAAAATAAACAATGAACGATTTATATTTTTTTACCTAAATTTCTAGAGGGGGATAACAAAATCTAACTAAACACATGCGAGGAGGATCATAAATGATACCTCCCAACATAACACCACATGATTAAATCAATAAGTTCTTCCCATGGGACTTAAATGGGTAATTGGGTAATGAGGTATTGGTGGGATTCTCACATATCCTATCATGGGCACCAACCAACACCTATACCCTATCCCACCCCATATAAATTTGACCATGGTGGGACTCGAAGTTATGCCCGGTCCATTTCCAGGGAGTGGCCGCAATACAAGACACCACTATTCCAAACCCAGTTGGAAAATGATGGATTGGGTAACTATGTATAGGTGGGTTCCACACAACACCTCTTAAGGGCCATGGAAACCACTTGTGTTCCATCATGTCCCTAGATAAATTTGAGCATAGTGGAACTCGACCATATAGCAGTTCCATTTCGGGGAGTGGCCACCTTACACGATACCATGATGCCAACCCTAACCCCCAATTTGTTAAGTGGGTAACAAATTTATAGGTGGTTTCCACACCATGCCTATCCTAGGCCTCGACCACCAACTATGTGACATCTCATCCATAGAAACTTTTTAGCGTAGTGGGACTCGAACGTACCTGATCTCCGTTGAAAGAGAGTGGTCGCCTCACACAAGACAAGTAATCCATCCTCAATTGTCATGGAATGATTTTGAATCACATGGGTGTTTGGTGAGATTTGAAAGGGGGAATGTTGTGTGAATCCTTATCAGAAAGGTGGACCCATTATCAGCATTTTTTTGTGTTGATAAAGGTATATCTATATCAGTTATATTCTATGCTTTGGTAATTTTTTTAATGAAAATTATTATAAATTTATATATAATTATTATATTTATATTAAAAGAAGAATGTATATTTATATATATAAATTAAAAAAGCATGTTTAAAATTAATATAAATATGATATATTGATATATATTTCTTAATATTTCATATATGAACATATATAATGTTTTTAGAAAATTATTTATAAAATTATAAAAAAATAAATATATATATAAATTATTATAAAATTAAAAAAAATATGGTAATAAATTTTTCATTATATTTATAATTATGTTAATATATATTCATGCATTAATATTAATATATATCATTATATAAATATATCTATACACATATAAAAATATGTATAAATATATTTATTTACAATACGAATTATAAATATATATATATATATATATTTAAATAATTATAAAATTATAATAATTTTTTAAAAATTATATATTTATTATATTTATAATTATATGTACTTATATATCAATAAATGTATATAATTATATATATATTTTTATAAATATATCGATAATTATATAGAAATATTTATAAATATTTCTATTTTTAATTAGAATTACCAATATATATATATATATATATATATGTAAATACATTTATATATATAATTGTGAAATTTATATTAGTCAAATGATTACTTGTTAATTTATATACATTGATAACCAAATGAGTATATAATTAAAATAATTATAATATGTCAATATTTTATTTCAAAAATTATATAATATATAAATGAATATATTTATTTAGATATATATCTATATTGATATAAAAAAACATAAAATATAAGTAAATGTATAACTGCATGTATGTGTGTGTATTTGTATGTATACATGTCTGTATATATGTGTATATTTAGATGAGTATGTGTACATTTGGATGTTTGTAATTCTTATAAATGTTTTGAATTCACTTTTTAATAGTTATTTATTTGAATAATTGAATTTATCCATTTATTATTATACATTCATTAACATTGTTAAATATAAATTTAATCACATTGTAATATTTATTTATACATCTATCTATTTACTATACGTGTAATATTTGAAATATCATTTGAATTTATTTGAATAATTTTTATACATTTTTATTTTTTAAAATTTAAGATTTAAAATATGTTTGAAATTTATATAAATATCATATTTAATTTTTTTAATAATTTCGTAATTTAAATATATAATTATTCAAATATAAAAATATTTTAAAAAAAGGATTTATGAAATTATAAATAAATAACTACATATTTCAATAATTATTAATTGATAATAAATATATTTAATTAAAAAAATTAATATATATATATATAATTATTTGTAATGTTGAGATTTTTCACTACCCCATGTCTTCTAAGGGGACAAAAATGACTCCCATCCTAGATGATCATGGGGAAGAAATAGGCTATGCAATTGGATTATGATGAATCTGTACATGAAGACCTTGCCAACTCATGTTAATTGGAGGAGGATTTATTATCTTCAAGATCTAGACAAGGAAAAAAAATAAATGATTGAACTAGATAGATTCATCACACCGAGTTCCAAAAAAAACTCAAAAACATATGGGAAATTCTAATATTGAGAGGGAAATTTTCATGAGCTCCTTAGCTGCTAAGATGAAGGACAAAATTAATTTACCCCCACCGTGCATCCTTACTAAAAATTTGCATGCCTCCTCAGAATCACTTGGCAATTTTGACTCATAAGCTTCTTCAAGTGACGATAATGAAAATGATCTAGCTTATTGGGATGCTTATCAAATAGAAGAAAACTAGACTTCATAAAGTATTTTGATTCTTGGATGGAGAATAATGAAACAACTACCTTTCAAAAATATTAAAGTGGAGACCTGACTATTTTTATTTATATCTATATTAAAAATGATGTTTATTAATGTTGTTGAAGAATTTAAGGACCCAAACTTCAACATCAAATAAATAACATGAAAATGAGTTATGGATTCTTGTTTTCATGAACTCTATTAGGGCCTCTCTCTGTCAGTTTTCCATAGTGGGTTTTCACCACCTTTCTAGAAGCCTGGATTTCTTCTCAGCTGTTTAGTGTTGTTATTGCTTTTTTCAGAATCATATGGAATCCATGAATCTTTATTTTCATGTAGTTGGTTCACCTCACATTCATGTTAGTAATATTTTTCAAGAGGTTGTTGGATCTTTATAGTGTTATCTTGGAGTTTCCACCCTCATGAAGAAGGCATGCTTGAAGTAGTGACATATCTTATTTATGTTTTTTTGTAAAATCATGTATGCCTCCTATTTTTTTGATGATGTAATATCATTACACCTCAAGATTTTAATATAGCATGATTGCTTTAAAAACCTTTTTGCGGCATGAATTGGGTGACCAATTCCTGACCAAACCTTAAAAAAATTATATTATATTAAAATTATAATAAATATATTTAAATAAAAAATATAGTTATTATATTTATAATTATAAATATTTATATATTTATATAAATTTATATATAGTGACATAAATATACCAAATAAGTGATGACCATAAGGTATAATTATATAAATATACATTATTATATAAATATATTTATAATTATATAAAAACAATTATAAATATATTTATTCATAATTATATATATAAAAACGTATATATATATATATATATAATTATAAAATTACAATAAATATATTTATATTAAATTTTTAAATATATATTTTATATTAAAATTTGTTATTATATATAATTATATAAATATAGTTATAATAAGATACAAATATTTATAAATATATTTATTTATAATTATAATTATAAATGTAAACATATTTAAATAATCATAATATTATAATATTATAAAACATAAATAAATATATTTATTATATTATTTTAAATATATTTATTTAAAATTAAAATTATATAATTATATATATATTTAAGAAATTATAAAATTATTATAAATATCTTTATTATATTTATAATTTTATAAATATATATATACTAGGGGTTTGGGGGTACAATTAAATTAAACACACACAAGGCAAAGAGACATGTCATAGCCCCCCCCAGAGGATAACCCACCTATCAATCCTTAATTATTTAATACATGGGTTCTTAGACCAGTAGGCATGAAGCCCATTAAATTACATGTAGGCCTGGTGGGCATAAAATCCCATTACATCGCTATGAATGACTAATTTTTTTTACCCAAAGTCCCTCTGGTGAATAGTGCTTATGTAGTACCCAAACTGTTATACTATTATCACCGCTATAGTTCCTGTTAAAGTTCTTGCTACACTGCTAGCTGGTACTATTATGTCACCAGTCAATAGCTTCTCCACTGATGTAGTACTAGTACAATAACCTACGCCCAATTGGTTTTGAACCCCCATTTTTGATTTTGGGGTGCTTACCACTAAGCCATGTCCTAACTACAAAATTTTATAAATATTTATAAATATATTGATAAAAATATTTATGTGTAATTGTAGTTATAAATAAATAAATACTTATTAATATATATATATATGTATTTAAATATATATATATAATAATAATATAAAAATTTTATGATTAGATCTATAACAACACTTTTTAGAATTGATAAATATATCAATTTATTACTGCTAAAAAACGCTGACCAAAATACTCTTTGTCACATACAAGACATATTTTAAAGGTATTTTTCATTTAATTTACATCCTTTCTTTGTTTTGGGGGTTTCCCTAGGTTTTAGGGAGGAATAGATGAGTATTCATGAATTGGGCCAAGTCGTGAGCCCAATTCCAGATTAAAAAATAAATTTTGTATCTTTTATAACGTTTTCATTTTTCAATATTTTTCATCCATTCAAATTCCTAATTGACCTACCCTAACCTATTAACACCACAAAGGTAATTTGGAGCTTTTATAAATCCATAACCATGGGTTATTTGGGATTTTGTCTAAGGGGTTGGGCCTGCCCGAAAGCCCAATTCCTGTTTTAAAAATAAAATTTGATTTTCTTATAACGTATTCAATATTTGGTCTTTTTCTGTGATTCCAAGTCTCACTCAAGCCCAAGTAACCCAGCCGCGCGCCTGAACTCTCTCCTACGCATTTGGAGCTCTGTAGAATCGAGATTTTGTGCCGATCTTCATAGAATTCGTCAAATCTCCCAGATTTGAAGAGGTAAAGTATTTCTTTCATAACTCTCTCAATTCTCAATATATTTCCTCCATTCCAGTTCCTAAATGAGATAATACATCTTGTTCGAACGTACCTTAAATTTGGGCTCTTTTAAATTTCAGATACTGGAGTTTTGGAGTAATTACTTCAAGATACTTCAAGTAAATGAGCCCTTTTCTTTCCTCTTTCAAATTACTTTGGGTTTAACTCATTGTTCTTAGGGTTTCTTCGGTTATAATTGAGTTTACAAATGTCCAGAAACTAGGATTTCGAACCTAGGGTTTAACTTTGGGCTTTCTTGGCCAATTTGTGTGGTTTTAGGTTTAATCTAGTTCTCTCTTGGTGCGGCGGGGGTGCGATTTGATTTCGCACGGAGATTCAAGGGGTTTTGTTAATTTGGTAGGTGATTCCATTGTGTGTGCAATTTTTGTGAATTAGCATGCTGTTTTCATGGTACTATAATGTTTACTTCACTTGAATGTTTCTGTAAAAATTGGTTTTAGTTGCATTTATAATGCAAATGAATTTTATGTTCCAATTTTTGGTGAAATTGAGGGGTTTCCGTTCAAATCTTTTATTGGTCTATTTTGGGATGCCCCATAACTGAATTTTTGGTTTAATTAAAGGTTTTTGAACTGAAATTTTGTTTTAATAACTTACAAGTGTTATCATAGTGTGAAAGGTGGATATCTTAAAGAGCTTTGGGTGAAAAACAATTTGATGTTTTGAGAAGTTGTTTTATTGGAAATAAAATTATTTTATTGTGTGTTTTAAATGGTATAAAATGTGTGTAGCTACTATAAAATTTGTTTGTGACCAGTAGTGATATTTTATATGAAAAAGTATGTGTGTTGTTTGCTGAAATTGTTTGAGCACAAAAAGGGGAAGCCCGGGTACTTAGGTGGGGCGGATTTATACTAGTACGGCTAGTGGATCGGATGGGTTTTGTCCCTGTTCCACTTAGCATATGGATAACGACAACTCTAACTAAACTATTTGGATGATTATTGGGGACCACTAGGTTATGTGTATGTTCCCTACTAGTGGCTCGTGCATGAGAACAGATTTTTCTATGGTTACTCTACACCGAGGTACGAGGTACATAGGGCCCGAGACAACCTAGTGCTTAGGGGTGTTCCTGATTTTGATGCTCATAGGATTTGTGGTATATACCCTTGTTGTGGGTTGTTTTTGGCAGTACATTACAGTAGCTCACATGTCTATTTAATGTGCTAACATTCTGAAATTCTCGGATTGAAAACTGTTTTCATTTGAAAGTTGCATTTCTTTGAATTTTAACACTGTTTCACCTTGTGTATTAAAATTCCTTGTTTTGTTCACATTGTATTGCATACACTTTGGAATCAACTGGTGGTATCCTATTGGGCTTAGGCTCACACCCTACTTACACCCCTTGGGTGTAAGTAGACCTGCTCATGCTTGACTCAGGTAAAGGGAAGGCTAAGGGTGATGGCGGTTCGGGATGTTAGTCCCCATCATTGGGGCGGAGTTGCAGGGACGGCTTGCGGGTGATGATCCCCTTGTCATGTGGAGTCCATGGGGATGTCTTTATGTTGTCATTATTTGTTTTTAGACCACTTGTAGTGTATTTAAACTTATGTATTCAGATCTGGTTTTGTTAAGAATTGTTTAGCATGAAAATTTCAGATTTTAATAATTGATTGTTTTTTTATGATTTATGCTGTCATACTCGGGTAAATCATTCCCAAACCAGATTTGTTTAATACCTGGGCACTTGTTCCAGCCCGTGGGGATAGGGAACGCCCTTCGGGCCTTTCCACGGGCCGGATATGGTGCCGTTAATGGTGGCGACCAGATCCGGTTCGTGACAAAATGGTATCAAAGGAGGTTAATGTTTTTGGGTTATATTATTATTTTGAGATGAGTCGGGATAGACAGGAGCTAGGACTGTCGGGGCTCGGGGTATTGGTTGTGAGTAGGGTGCCTGGCCCGCACCTCTCATGGCAGACCTTGAGTCACCAGAGGATGTTGGAATTTACTGATTGACTTCACTTCCAGGTGAGACGTGTGGGCTGCAGACCACATGTGGACATCAGGCAGATGTGGAGTAGTTGTTTCTTTTATTACAAGAATGTGTTTAGTTTCTTTATATTTTATGTATTTGATTACAATTTTCAGAATTGTGATATTGACCATTGTTTTGTGACTGTTGCATTTTGTAGCAACATGCCTCCCCGGAAAGCTCCCACGCACCCACAGGAGAAAGCTGGAGAGAGTTCTCCCACGCCGATTGATCAGAGGCTAGTCGAGGCCGTGGTTCGGGCTATCCAGGCTCTAGGATATGGACCAGCTCCAGCTCCAGCTCTTGTTAGAGAGGATTATACTGGTCCTAGAAAGGACAAGGCCTAGGAGTTCCTGAAAAATAAGCCTCCAACCTTCCGAGGAAGCTCAGAACCCCAGGAAGCAGAAGAATGGCTCGAGAAGATCGAGCGTATGTTTGAGTTCCTGGAAACACCCGAGGAGCTCAGGGTGAAGTGTGCTTCCTTTCTGTTGGAGGGTCCCAGCCGTAAATGGTGGGAGTCAGTACTTCAGTCTGGGAAGAATGAGCAGATGCGCTGGGGAGATTTCAAGGCTGTCTTCAATGAACAGTATTGCCCTGAGGTGTTGGCTTATGCCAGGTCTAGAGAGTTTATGGAACTTGTCCAGGGGAATCTATCTGTGATGGATTATGCCAACCGTTTCACTGAATTGGTTCGGTATGCTCCAGAAATTGTCTCTAATGAGCAAGCGAAGGCCCAGAGGTCTGAGAAAGGCTTGCGACCAGAGATATACTCACAGGTGTTCTTGTTTAAGCTGAGGACCTATACTGAAGTTGTTGATCGGGCGTGCATGGTGGAGATTGATAGGAAAGGCAGGGCTGGTTTCTATGGTTCAGTATCAGCAGTGGGTAGTGGCAGCTCCTCAGAGAAGAAAAGGAAGCGGGAGGATCATGTGAAGAGAGGAGGGGGCAGTTCAGGCCACTCTTCCAGGCAGTTTTCTTCTACAGCTTCTGATGCGAGATCGGTCGTGTGCCACCAATGTGGGAGGCCTGGGCATATCCGACCAGCATGTCCTCTTCCTCAGAAACCTTGTTACCAGTGTGGAGGTATATGGCATTTGCAGCGCTTCTGCGGTGTGGCATGTCCACTCCCAAGTGGGGCAGGGTTAGTGGCTTCAAAAGGAGTGCCAGCACAGTCCGAGCCGTCGAGGACTGGGGGATCTCGATTTGGTGGTCGTGGTGGTAGGGCTGGATCATCTTCTGGGCAGAGCCAGTTCAGGGCACAACCACATACTAGCGGTCGTCCTCAGGCAGATAGTGGACATCTCCATGCAGTGGATCAGTCACCAGCAGGATAAGAGGCGGGACCGTCGACAGTTCGAGGTACCGTTCTGATCGCATCTTCTATAGCTACTGCTCTTTTTGATACCGGTGCCTCTGTTTCATTCATTTCTGGACATTTTGTGGACATGCTGAATTTTCCAACTGAGTTGATGTCTTTTGCGATGGAGTTGGTGAAACCATTGGGAAAGAAGAAGGAGCAGGGCCTCAGGTGCCCCTCATGTGCACTTTCTGTGTCAAGGGTCGAGATGGAGTGGGACCTCTTGGTCTTAGATATGGACCTTTTTGATGTCATACTCGGGATGGATTGGCTATTAAACTTCCAGGCACACATCGATTGCTACAGACGGCAGGTGAGTTTCACATCACCTGATGGGAGTCGTCAGGTTTTTCATGGAGAATGGGATCCACGATCAAGTCGCACAGGGCCTCCACTCCCAGAGTTGGGAAGTGTTATCTTCCAGTTATCTTCGATTGTGCTAGAGGATGGTCTTTCCCCTGAAGGTTCACTACCTCATGTAGTGAATGAGTTTCCTGAGGTATTCCCTGATGATTTTTCTGGTTTGCCCCCAGAGCGGGATGTGGAGTTTTCGATTGATCTAGCGCCGGGAACACAACCGATATCTCTTCCCTCTTATCGCATGGCCCCCACCGAGTTGAGGGAATTAAAGATACAGCTGGACGACTTAGAATCCAAAGGATTCATTCGCCCGAGCGTCTCTCCTTGGGCCGCTCCTGTGTTGTTTGCAAAAAAGGCTGATGGATCCCTCCGGTTGTGCATTGACTACCGGAATATGAATAAGGTAAAAATTAAAAACAAATACCCTTTGCCCAGAATAGATGATTTGTTTGATCTGTTGAAAGGGGCAAAGTGGTTCTCAAAGATAGACCTACGTTCAGGGTATCATCAACTCAGGGTGAAGGAGTCAGATATCCCCAAGACAGCCTTCCGAAGCAGGTACGACCACTTTGAGTATTTGTTCATGACCTTCGGATTGACCAATGCTCCAGCGGTATTTATGGCACTAATGAATAGGGTGTTCCATCAGTATCTCGATTCCTTTGTTGTGGTGTTCGTGGATGACATTCTGGTATACTCTTGCCCTGAGGAGGAACACGAACATCACTTGAGGATCATTTTGGGTACATTACGAGATCACCGCCTCTATGAAAAGTTGTCAAGGTGCACTTTCTGGATCAGAGAGGTGAGATTTCTGGGGCATGTGATCTCAGAGCATGGAGTTTCAGTGGACCCTGATAAAATTAGTGCAGTCATGTCATGGGAGAAACCGAAGAATGTGTTTGAGATCAGGAGTTTTCTTGGCTTGGCTGGTTATTACAGGCGATTCGTTCGGGATTTCTCTCCGCTTGCTTCACCGATGACTTCCCTCACCCGGAAAGGGGCGAAGTTTGTATGGGGTCCAGAATGTCAGGCATCGTTCGAGGAGTTGAAGAGGCGGTTGACTACCGCCTCCGTGCTGATTTTTCCAGAGGCTGGAAAGGGATATGTGGTCTATTGTGATGATTCAGGTATGGGTCTTTGGTGCGTGCTTATGCAAGATGATCATGTGGTCGCGTATGGCTCTCGCCAACTTCGACCACATGAAAAGAACTACCCAACCCATGACGTGGAGTTGGCAGCGGTGATGCATGCTTTGAAGACTTGGCGTCACTACCTCTTTGGGGAGAAGTTTGTGGTATACTCTGATCACAAAAGCTTGGCTTATATCTTCTCACAGAAGGACCTCAACTTGAGGCAACGTCGCTGGATCGAGTACTTGCAGGGGTTTGACTTTGAAATTGTCTATACCCCATGCAAGGGTAATGTAGTGGCCGACGCTTTGAGCAGAAGAGTTCCAGTGCAGGCTTTGAGGAAGTCTAGTGATGAGTGGGCATTGATGGGTCTCTTTTCTCAGATGCATGTGGAGGCCAGGGAATACAGTGGAGGGGCATTCTTGGCAAGTGTCCAGTTGACTCCTTCTCTATTAGAGTTGATTCAGCAGGAACAGCCCAGTGATGAACTTTGTCAGCGGTCTAAGAAGTTCCTTCATGGTGGGGAGACATCCTCTGATTGGTCGTCATCTCCCGAGGGCATCTTGTGCTTCAAGGGCCGTTCAGTAGTGCCATTATCTCTACGGAAGGTGGTGATGCAAGATAGCCACCAGTCTCAGTGGGCTGTCCATCCGGGTGCCACTAAGATGTATTATGATATTCGTCGGCAGTTTTGGTGGCCTAGTATGAGATGGGACATAGCAGACTTTGTTTCGAAATGCTACACATGTTAGCAGGTGAAAGCAGAGCACCAAAGGCCTTCCGGTTTGCTCCAACCACTACCCATTCCTACCTGGAAGTGGGAAGAGGTTTCCATGGACTTCATTGTTGGCTTACCTCGTACACCTCGGGGTAAGAATTCTATTTGGGTGGTGATTGATCGTCTGACCAAATCATCCCACTTCATTCCGATTAAAGATACAACTAAAGTAGATGAGTTGGGCCATTTGTATCTTCAAGAAGTGGTGGGACTCCATGGTGTACCATCAGCTGTTGTCTCAGATAGAGACCCCTGCTTCACTACTCGATTTTGGGAAGGCCTTCAGAAGTCCTTGGGGTCTCAGATTAAGATGAGCACAGCATACCACCCACAGACGGATGGTCAGACAGAGCGGGCGAATCAGATATTGGAGGACATGCTTCGTGCATGTGTACTGGACTTTGGAGGTTCTTGGGATAGCCATTTGGGATTGGTAGAGTTTGCTTATAATAATAGTTACCAATCCACGATTCAAATGGCCCCTTTTGAGGCGCTCTATGGTCGGCCTTGTCGGTCCCCCCTATGTTGGGATGAGGTATGAGAGACTTCACTGTTGGGGCCGAGCCTTGTGCAGGAGACTTCTGAGAAGGTCAAGTTGATCAGGCAGCGCTTATTGACAGCTCAGAGTCGTCATAAATCTTATTCTGACTGGAGGCGTCGAGACCTAGAGTTTTCTGTGGGTGACATGGTATTCTTAAAAGTGGCCCCTCGTCTGGGCCATCGTCGATTGGGGAAGCAAGGTAAGCTAATGCCACGGTATGTCGGACCCTTTGAGATCACCGAGCGTATTTTTAAGGTGGCATACAGGTTGGCCTTACCTTCTCAGTTGACATCTATCCATGATGTCTTCCACGTCTCCCAGTTGAAGAAATACAATCCAGATCCATCCCATGTGTTGAGTTGGGAAGAACTAGAGATAGAGCCTGACTTGTCTATCGTTGAGAGGCCGGTGAAAATAGTGGACTCCCAGGAGAAGATACTTCTAGGAAAGTATATTCCTTTAGTCCGGGTTTTATGGCAGCATGGGAATGATACACATGAGACATAGGAGCGAAAGTCATGGGTCAAGGAAGAGCACCCATTCTTATTTTCCAGCCGAGATTCATGTTGACTTTCTGGGGCGGAAATTCCTTCATGGTGGGGAGAATTGTCACATACAAGACATATTTTAAAGGTATTTTTATTTAATTTACATCCTTTCTTTGTTTTGGGGGTTTCCCTAGGTTTTAGGGAGGAATAGATGAGTATTCATGAATTGGGCCAAGCCGTGAGCCCAATTCCAGATTAAAAAATAAATTTTGTATCTTTTATAACATTTTAATTTTTCAATATTTTTCATCCATTCAAATTCCTAATTGACCTACCCTAACCTATTAACACCACAAAGGTAATTTGGAGCTTTTATAAATCCATAACCAGGGGTTATTTGGGATTTTGTCTAAGGGGTTGGGCCTGCCCGAAAGCCCAATTCCTGTTTTAAAAATAAAATTTTATTTTGTTATAACTTATTCAATATTTGGGCTTTTTCGGTGATTCCAAGTCTCACTCAAGACCAAGTAACCCAGCCGCGCGCCTGAACTCCCTCCTACGCATTTGGAGCTCTGTAGAATCGCGCTTTTGTGCCGATCTTCATAGGATTCCTCAAATCGCCCAGATTTGAAGAGGTAAAGTATTTCTTTCATAACTCTCTCAATTCTCAATCTTTTTCCTCCATTCCAGTTCCTAAATGAGATAATACATCTTGTTCGAACGAAACCTAAATTTGGGCTCTTTTAAATTTCAGATAATGGAGTTTTGGAGTGATTACTTCAAGATACTTCAAGTAAATGAGCCCTTTTCTTTCCTCTTTCAAATTACTTTGGGTTTAACTCATTGTTCTTAGGGTTTCTTCGGTTATAATTGAGTTTACAAATTTCCAGAAACTCGGATTTCGAACCTATGGTTTAACTTTGGGCTTTCTTGGCCAATTTGTGTGGTTTTAGGTTTAATCTAGTTCTCTCTTGGTGCGGCGGGGGTGCGATTTGATTTCGCACGGAGATTCAAGGGGTTTTGTTAATTTGGTAGGTGATTCCATTGTGTGTGCAATTTTTGTGAATTAGCTTGCTGTTTTCATGGTACTCTAATGTTTACTTCACTTGAATGTTTCTGTAAAAATTGGTTTTAGTTTCATTTATAATGCAAATGAATTTTATGTTCCAATTTTTGGTGAAATTGAGGGGTTTCCATTCAAATATTTTATTGGTCTATTTTGGAATGCCCCATAACTGATTTTTTGGTTTCATTAAAGGTTTTTGAACTGAAATTTTGTTTTAATAACTTACAAGTGTTATCATAGTGTGAAAGGTGGATATCTTAAAGAGCTTTGGGTGAAAAACAATTTGATGTTTTGAGAAGTTGTTTTATTGGAAATAAAATTATTTTATTGTGTGTTTTAAATGGTATAAAATGTGTGTAGCTACTGTAAAATTTGTTTGTGACCAGTAGTGATATTTTATATGAAAAAGTATGTGTTTTGTTTGCTGAAATTGTTTGAGCACAAAAAGGGGAAGCCCAGGTACTTAGGTGGGTCGGATTTGTACTAGTACGGCTAGTGGATCGGATGGGTTTTGTCCCTATTCCACTTAGCATATGGATAACGACAACTCTAACTAAACTATTTGGATGATGATTGGGGACCACTAGGTTATGGGTATGTTCCCTACTAGTAGCTTGTGCATGAGAACAGATTTTTCTATGGTTACTCTACACCGAGGTACGAGGTATATAGGGCCCGAGACAACCTAGTGCTTAGGGGTGTTCCTGATTTTGATGCTCATAGGATTTGTGGTATATACCCTTGTTGTGGGTTGTTTTTGGCATTACATTACAGTAGCTCACATGTCTATTTAATGTGCTAACATTCTGAAATTCTCGGATTGAAAACTGTTTTCATTTGAAAGTTGCATTTCTTTGAATTTTAACACTGTTTCACCTTGTGTATTAAAATTGCTTGTTTTGTTCACATTGTATTGCATACACTTTGGAATCAACTGGTGGTATCCTATTGGGCTTAGGCTCACACCCTACTTACACCCCTTGGGTGTAAGTAGACCTGCTCATGCTTGACTCAGGTAAAGGGAAGGCTAAGGGTGATGGCGGTTCGGGATGTTAGTCCCCATCATTGGGGCGGAGTTGCGGGGGCGGCTTGCGGGTGATGATCCCCTTGTCATGTGGAGTCCACGGGGATGTATTTATGTTGTCATTATTTGTTTTTAGACCACTTGTAGTGTATTTAAACTTATGTATTCAGATCTGGTTTTGTTAAGAATTATTTAGCATGAAAATTTCAGATTTTAATAATTGATTGTTTTTTTATGATTTATGCTGTCATACTCGGGTAAATCGTTCCCAAACCAGATTTGTTTGATACCTGGGCACTTGTGCCAGCCCGTGGGGATATGGAATGCCCTTCGGGCCTTGCCACGGGCCGGATATGGTGCCGTTAATGGTGGCGACCAGATCCGGTTCGTGACACTCTTTATCGGGGTTTTTATATTTTTTCACCTATAAAACTTCTCTTTATGTAGTCATTTTTAAATTTCTGATAGAATCCCATAAGAGTTCATATAAAATGAATAGAATCATAGTGGTTCTACTGCTCACGAATTCAATCATCCATGGAACTAGAGCCCTACCATCGTGGCAAACACTGTTTTCGGACACTAATGTGGCTCCCAGTTGACATTATGAACAAATTTATTTCTCCAAATCTATAGTATGTACCAATTATATTGTTAAGGACTATGAACACACTATTTATTTAGTTGCACCTTGCAGAAACCTACTACTTGTGTCTTCACTTCTTCAAGACAAACCAAACAAGTACCCCAACAATAACTATCCATATTGTATCTGGTCAAAGTAAGAGTCTCATATCCCCATACTTCTCCATCCTCTCCTTCTATTTTCTTCTCCTTACAATGCATTCTATAGGAAAAAATCTAGAGAGTACAAATAAGTGATTTTTTATTTTTTCATGGGACTAGAATGTGTGATCTCTTGTAAGGGTTTCTTGGACTTGGATGGGGTTTAGTTGGACCTCCCATAATGAGAGCAGTGAGTCGTAATTAGGTTTTACCCATGTTTATATCTTTAATTTTGGATCTATTGATTACGTGGACTTTTAATTCAGGTTTTTAACTTCTAATAACATTATTAATTATGATATTAGAATCTATAGGGTGAAAGATAAATTTTTCCCTAGTTTTAATTATATGTTATGATTTTTTCTTTTAAAAATAAATGATTCAACTTTTTTTCTCAATTTCCATGGGCACCATGTGTTTTTAAATTCCATAGATAACCCTTATGACATAATTGTGTAATTTAAAAAGGTATTCTAGTCATTAAAAATAATTCTCAATATGTTTTTTATTTTCAATAGGAATATTAGGTAATATGAGACATTCAAAGTGTTGATGACGTTTATTACATTTAGTTTTGAAAACAGATGCATAGAATGAAAATTAGGGGAGTCCTCCATAATTAAGTGGGGATTTAATTCTGTTCTCTCTCCAGTAGTGATGGTGGTCCTGTTGGGCATGAGGTGGTTCGTTGTAGACAGTTTATAGGTCCATGTCTTTTGGTTTCTCCAATGATAGAGGGAGGTCTCATCGGGGCAGATCAATGTCGATGAGGATTTCAGTCTCGTGGATTTATAGTGAGGTCAGTGCCTATATATGGTGATGAATAATAGAATTCAAGTGATTCATGGAAATAGACATCGACAATAAGCGGGGGGATCTTCAGGGTTCTTCATTGGATGGTTGTCAGGAGGAAGAGAGGTACAGTAAATAGATTGGAGAAAAAATATTTTTTGGGGCCATATTTGTAGATCTAGATGAAAACTTCAGTGCAACATCACAGAACTTTCAAGGGATACCATATTGTAAGAATTAGATGATATGACATCTACCATTGTTACTAGGCACCATGCTCTGCACAGTGTAATTCCATCTTTGCATCCGTGCATGGTTAGATGCGTGGATTGATGTTTAATATGATAGGGAAGATATGTCTTTGTGGTATCATGGTCCTGGGGACCGACGGATCAGGCCTATGTGCAATGGGGCTTACAATCTATGTATAGTTACCCGTCAACCTGGTTAAAATATAGGGAAATAGATAAATAACTAAGCCCTTTAGGCTTAGGGGTAATATAATTTCATTATAATTTTTTAGTAAATATTTTAACTTTTACTCATTTATAAATTTATATACTTTTATAAATTTTATAGAATGACATATTTACAAATATAGTTTAAATATTATATGTTATTAATTATTTTTACTTTCATAGCTTTATATATTTATAAATTAACATAAATACTATTTTTATTCATTATAATTCAATATACTTTAATTGTTTAATAAATATTAATTTAATATATTATAACTTTATAGTTTAATAAATTTATAAAACTCTATAAATATATAAATTATGTTTTGTTTCATAACATATATTTACATTTATATAGTTTTATAATTTATTATACATTTTTTAATTATGTATATTTCATTAAAATATATATTCATTTAAAAATTCTGTATAATTTTATACTTATTTGTACATCTATAATTTCATATGCTAATATAAATATATATACATTTGTAATTTATATATTGATACATGTATAAATTTATAAATTTATCAATACTGGAATAATTAAATACTTTCATAAATTTAATTTATATAACTTATAATTTTTTATTTTTTATTTTCTAATACAAATATATGTTTTTCAAAAAATCCATTAAAATTTAAGTGTTATTTTATTGTATGGAATATTTTATGTTTCAAATCACAATGAATAAAAGTTGGTTAAATAATTTTATATGAGTGTTGGATGAGTTTTTAAATTTTTTTTTCTTGTTAAACAATGTATAAAGGGGGAACATATTTGTTTCCTTTTTATAATTGCATCGGTAGACCATGATTTACATATAAAGAGTTATGTTATCATATCTCTAGATTTGGATTTCAAACCGATAATGAGTTATGACTCCAAAATAGATAAATAGTTCAACAACTAGAAATTTTTGATTTACTGAAGACATGTGATGTGAGAGATATGATATTTGATCAGTTTTCATTTCTTTCATAATATATATATGAACATAATTATTGGGAACTCAATTTTAGTCTTGAAAATATTTTAAAGAAAAAATAAACTATTTAAAAACATAAAACCATTATTATATTCAATAAATATATTTTTTTATTATGGAAATAGTTTTCATATAATATAGATTTTATTATTTTAATTTCCATTATTATATTCAATATATATATCTCTATTATTTTTTTAATTTGATTGTGATTTTAAGGGAAAATGATTGGGTATTATTTTAATAAATTGGATGTATATGATATTTTGGAATGATGATGATATTTTTGATTCCACTAATGATCTATGTAAAGGATCATTTAAATTTCACATTGAATTTAAAATGTTGTTTTGCGATATGAAATTATAATGAATGGATTAATCAGTTTTTTTATAATTTATTTTTCCCAATCAATATAATAATTTTCTTATATATTGACAAATGGAAAAATGTGTAAGGGAAAAGTGTTATATATATATTTATATGATCATATAAACTTATAGAGACCTCATAGATACACAATATCACACCTCCATCATAGAATTAAGGGATAATAAATCAATGGATAGGGCATTTCACTAATTATATCAATATAATTGGATATCCATCATAAATTCACTCCCATAAAATGCTAATTATTGGTAAACCACAATAAAACTCCTAAAAATAATTTACTCCCAACACCAACTATGTTGTTTAAATTAGGGGAGTTAACCATTATTACATATTCTCTCTGATTTGGTGTTATCTTATAAGGGGACGAGTCTTAGTAAACAAAATTCAACAACAACTATCATCCTCATCAGATTAATCTCTCGAATAGTTATTATTTTACTTTTTTTCTTTACACTCATCCTCCATCTCTTATGGACATGAACCAATTTTTCATGAAATACCCTGAGTAGTAGTCACCCTATACCAGGTTCTAAAGAACATTGTGGATGAATTAATAGGATAAAATCTACAACAAGTGGAGTAGTTATTTTCTTAAATTCAATTACCCATTTCATTCAAAGAATGCTGAAATTATTTGAAACATTAAAATGCAGGGTTCCCCTTATTTAAAAGGTCCCTTTTGTGTAGTTACTTATTTTGTTAAATATTAATATTATCAATTTAAATTGGATGGAAATGAATACAAAATGGATGGATTCCAAGTATATAATGAAAGAGTATGAATATGTAGTGAATGGTCTCATCATGTTTTCAAAAGGTCATACATATGACCCTTATCAAATCCATTTTTAGTGTTTACACTATTTTTATTCAAGACTAATTATTCCAGAAGAGTTAGAAGAATCCTTGATCTGTCATAGAATAAATTGAATATATAAATGTTGGAATAAACATTGGGAAAAATAAAATATAGCTATTGACTGGGATAAAACTATTTTATATGGATCTTCTGATAAGATTACAAGTGTGTAATATAAATAAGACTGTATCCAGTATGTGATAATAGGGTTCAATGATTATGAAGATCATATTGAGTAAATTAGAATGAATGTTGAAGATAAACATTTTGATTGTACAAAATCGGTTGGGAAGTTAAAGACTTGTGAAAAGAATCCATTGTATGTTGGTTACACTAAATATATATCATTTTCATTTGTGTTATTGTACAATTTAAATGTTTATAATAGATGATGTTCTGTCAATCTTATTTATCTAGTTTCACTCTTGAAAGATATGTAATGAGAAGTTAATGGGATTCATAACTGATCATATGATGCAAAATGAATGATATGTTTGATGGGTGTGATCTTGAAATGAATACATGCATGTCTAAGTTACTCATTACTATTCCTCAAGGGCCGAAAATCACATAAATAATTCCCAATGTGTGGTTATTCTTGATAAAAGAAATATTAATCATGTCATAGAAAAGTTTTATGCTAAATTCTAATCATTAAAAGGATTAGTTGCATATATGGAAGGCAGAAGATTGATAGTCAATTGACATGTAATGTAGATGTAATGAATAATGATGGAAAACATAATGACCCAATAAACTATCATCAATGGAAGCGAATTGATCATGAGTATCCAGAATTTGGAAATGATCTGAGAAACCATTACCTTCCACTATTTACAGATGGAGTGAATCAGTTGTGTTTTCAATGTTTATCTCATAGAACATTGTCATTTTTTTGGAAAATTATAATTTTCCACCATGTTTATTCTTGAAATAACAAATACATTATGTTACATATGCTTATATTATGACCAAAAAATGGTTAATGATATTCATTTTTATTTGGATCCCTTGATTGATTATTTGAAAATGTCATGGGATTCATGTGTTATGTTGTTTGATGCTTATAGAAATGAGTATTTCATGTTGAGATCCATATTTTATGGCATGAGAAAATATGTTCGTGATTATAAAATAGTTTCAGGATATATATTTATCAGATTTCTATTGTGTCCCATTTGTGATCATGGTAAAAATTCTATTGGGGGGAAATATTCATCAAATACCATATTTATAGGACATTGTATATTTCTACTTGAGTGACATAAGTATCAATCTGGTATGAAATAATTCGATCAAAATTAAAAATAACATTCAACACCATATCCACTAATTGGTGATCCACTATTTGAGAATGTAATATGAAAAATAGTATTGGTAAATGATTTTTGAAACATCTTATTAAAACCAGTTGGAAAAATATATTGGTTTTTTATTACTACCATACTAAAATATTCTGTACGTCATAATTTTTTTATGCACATTGAAAAAATGAATGTGATATTGAAATTGGAACATTTCAATAGGAACTCTGTAATAAAGGATGGATTTATGGCTAGGATGAACACGATTTAAATGAGAGTATGGGATGATTGGCATAACTGAATGGTGAAAAACAATCTTTTCTTCCACCAACTACATACACTCATTCCAAATTAGAGGATATTAGTTTTGAAACATCTTGAATAATGTAAAAGGTCCACAGGGATATTAATTGAATTCAAAGAATATCGTTTAAATGAATTATTTAAATTTAAAGGGTCTAAAATCAAATAACTATAATACATTGATGCATGATCAAATGAACGTGGAATTAGATTTATTTTTCCCCAATAATTTGAATCATATATTAACAATGATATATTTCTTTTTTAAAGCTGTATACAACAATGATATATAACTACTGAAATTTTCAACTATGGAAAATGAAATTTCAATCATATTATGTGAATTTAAAATGTTCTTCCCACCAAAATTATTTGATATGTTGGTTCACGTGATGGGTTAATTGTGGGATATATTGGACTATGTGGTCATGTACATTCCAGTTAGATGTACCCTAATCAATGGTATATGACTATTTTTTAATGGTGTTTTATAAATCAATGTTTTCCAAAGGGTTTTATTGTGAATTAATATGTTGTTAAGGAATCAGTTTAATTTTGGACCAACTACCCACTTGGAATGGAAATGATTGTTATACTAAAATTACTTCACACTAGGCATCTTATTGGTGAATGAATTTCTAAAATAGATGACATCACAATTAATATTACATATCTAGAGAACACCTTTACATTTTTCATAACATTTTATATGATTCCCCGTTTGATGAAACCAAATAATAAATTCTTATACATTTGAATCCATCATGGGATGCATGATAGATATCAAATACACTTAATAAATAGTTTATAAGATTTTTTTGAGACCATATTTTTATGTAATCATATGAAAATCCGAAATCAATTTGAGAACAACTTTCATGGCTATAGAGTATCAAATTTACATGTATTATCGTAAAATTATTATGTAATTAATGGTTATGTTTTATATAAAAATGAACATGATTAAGGAAGTAACATAAGAAGTAGTTTAGATACCCTTTTGGATGAAGTAATGCATGTATATGGTACCAAGTTCATAAATTAAATTTATGCTAATATGTTATACTTTGGAACCATCAAAAAAATATGGTAGATGGATTATACAACATTCAATGTTATGCTTTTCCAATAAAAGTGGGTTGATAAAAATACATCTCATAAAATAGATGAATTGGGATTTTTGGAAGTAAATTTTTGGAAGTAAGGTTACAAAGATAATCCATTTAAAATCCAATAACTTGATGTTTAAGTATTTTATGTTCCATATTCAATTTTTTTTGTTAATTATTCTTTTATTTACCAAAACCACAGAAGGGTCAAATGACAATTCAACTTAGGATAACCCATTCATTGTGATGTTGAAATAATTTCACAAAGGTCCCAATTTATAAGGGTTAATGTATCTTATAGGAGACCACAATAAATGGATTTGGAAACCTAATAGAGGGGTCAAATCCTTTCATCCTTTAAAGAATGAGAGTTTGGTAATCATGATATATTTTTGTAATATATATTGTGTTACCACATATTATTATCTATTTACTAGGTTATTTATGTAATCTAAATTAAATTTCAATCTACTATGAAAATAATGAATTCTTCACGTGTTGATTCTCCCAATATTGGGGAACAACATGTTTCTCAACCTGTGTCTGCTACCATTACAGAGTAACAATGACCTACTACAGATTTAGATACTTCCAATATAGATAAACAATATATTGATTATGTTGAACCCAAATAAATTGTAGATTTAAAATAACTATTATCCAAAAAAACAAGATCATGGTATCATTATTATGTTATAAAAAATTATTTATAAAAAAAGGATAAGCATCAAATTAATGGTTAGATCGAATATGCACAGCCAGCCTATTAACCCAAACAAGTCCATGTTTAGTAGTTTCATTATGCTCGTCACATAACATCGTTTGATGATGGATGTAGCTTCAGGGAACCATGTTATTCCCATACATAATACACAAATTTAGGAAGTTATTAGGGTATTATTATTATATTATCTCTTTATATTAATAAAAAATAATATAATGTAACATTGCATTACTCTTCATTGTCTTGTGTATAGTGCATTTAGATTTGATGACTCACACATTTAATTTTTATTAATTCTTGAAGAAAAGGATTACATAGGGTTTCACATTATTCTAACAAAACTTATCTCAATTATTTTAAATAGAAAATAAAAAAACACCCACCATATAAGTATGTGAACCTAATAATACAAGAAGTGTGGGATTCACTTACTAGCCACCGTTGGAAGATATCTTTTTTGGTACATTATGTTTAGTAATACATTGTTTTAAAATACAAGTATTTATCACTATGAATAAGAATGTTCAATTTATTTAATATAAAATGGGTGTTAAAAATAATAAATGTGAAATAAACCAATATAACCCTACCATAATGAAGGTATGGGGTATGCCTTACTAGAATACAAAATTCGTACATATTTTAAACCTCCCGTAATTATTTTATGTTGAATTAAATATATATAATTATATTCCTATAGTTATATATAGATTGATGAATCCAAATCCTAATCCACTTCTATCCCAGATCATGTGTTACATATGGGGGCATGTCTAAATAAATATGGGATAATAATATATTAAAACAGAGAAAAAACATGGGAAGCTTGTGTAAGTATGTCAAAATTAAAATTATTTTTCATTAAATCGATATTACATAACCATGATTACATATTTTCCTCCATTTTATATCTGGAAATGAAAACATACTCATCCACATTTGTACAAGATGAACACATACTATCATCGAAATTGAAGTTTCTTGAGTAGTATGGCAGCACAATATGTATGGGTTTTGGGGTGAAACCCCAAATTTTATTTGATAAATTAAAATAATAAGGGATAAAGATAATCAAATGGAAGAGATGTGGGAAAAATTCACTACCCTTGAAGAAAAATTTCATTGGCGGTATGAGTTTTTTAAAAATATTACGTGGTAAGTAAAGAAAATATAGAATGTAAGAAAAACCAATGGATAATGAACCCCCACCAGCTTTGAGGTGATTCATTCACCTCAATGAGTTATCTTAGATGAGGTAATAAAAATTCTCATAATTGTTTCTATGAAAATTTAAATAGGAATATATTGATACCTTTCCTATAATAATATTCTTCAGGGTGAAAATGATTATGATTAATATTTATCAACACCCACCCACCTCCTTATTGAGATGGATACTATGTTAAATATACAAGAATACACTATACAGAGTATTAAACTTTCAACAGGTAATGTTAATGTGGGGATTATCAAAGTTCATGATTCAAGCACCATGCTACATATTCCCATAGATGATTTATATATTCATATAGTCAAGAATATATTTGAGACATTCATATCCTGGCCATAAGATCTTTTAAAAAAACTGTTGATAAAGAGGTATCAATTTTTAATTTATTTTACATTCTAAACATTAAACAATTTATAAAAATTTCTAAACTGATGAGTTTTATTATATAAGGACTTATTGATGGGTGTGGAATGAAATGTCAAATGAAAACCATCTAATAGATCAACCAACAAAAAAAATATATCATCTGAAAGCACCTTTACCCCACACATTCAATATCTTCATTTACAAACATTAAAGGTTCATATTGATACAATGATACATAGTGTTAGTAATCCCATTAATGATTTTGATGAATAAATGTACACATAGTCAATGAATACGCTAATATTTATAATATAAATGATATCCTTCTGTACGAATGGTTATTATTCTTAGTTTTAAATGTATGCATGATGTGTGTTTTCATGATTTTCTATCCAATAGTTGATCATGAATGTTAATTATGACTAAATACATTTCATAACATTTCTAGTGTATATATGAATTCCAATTGAAGGTATTACCCTATGAACATAAATATGGTCTCATTAGTCTGTACATCACCTCTACAGATAAAAACTAATTTTAATTAGTTAAAATTGATGAAATTGTGGAAAATTATATTTGTTATTTAAATCAAAAATTACAGATGATAGTCTCTACATAAAAATAATATAATGGGGATACTGTCAATAATATAATCAAAAAAATATATTTTCATTCCTTCATTAGTTATTCCTTTTTGTTTTTAGGCAACAATGTTTACTTATTGCGGTAAATTTGGAATCTTTAATGATTTATTTTTTACATTCACTATATGGATACCCCAAAAAATAACAACGCATGATGACATATTTAATATTTTAATACACTAATTTCAATGATTCTAAACTAAACATCAAGTTATATATTTTATATTATATTTCAATGGGATTTATATTATGATTGGGTAGTGTTAAATATCATCAAAATATTCGCATGAGGACATGTCATGTGAACAATGATCATGTAAACTTCTACAGGTGGATAAGTGTCATGGTATATATAATAATATTTCTCTATCAAAACACATATAAAATGGATTTCATATAAACTAATTATATTATTAAATTTATGACAGATATCATATACCATCAACAAACTAGATTCCCTAAAGAGGTATTTTTTAAGATAATTACTATTTTATTAAAAATATTTATTAATCTATTTTGTATTCATATTTTACTAGCACTACCATAACAAAAAAAATCCTCACATTTACTTTATGAAAATAATTTCTTTAGAATTTAATGGGTATCATTTCTGATGTTAGAATGTAACCATATATCATAATTATGTGACATCCTACTTATTATTAAGTTGATTTTCTTATCAGTTCATCTAAACTTTTAGTTAATTTCCTAATCATTTCTATCTAATAAATATTTTGTTTAATTTCAGTGAGATCATAATAAAATGACTTCATCAAGAAGGACGATTCACTCTTGTACTATGTTCATGCACTCAATCTGAAACACAGTGTACCCAGTATGAACCAGATTGTACATTCTCATGGGATATTAGACATCAAGGCTGCAACTAAAATAATGAAAACGAGGAAATTAGTCTAAAATATATGAAACCATCATGAAAAGGTGAATTACTAATACTTATTCAATCAACATTGTTGTAATTTTATTTACTATTTATTTGTTAATTTCCATTTCATTTTTATCTATTGTTTATTTAGTTTTTTTCATAGATTTTTTGGGAAGTCGTGTTTTTATTTCAACAATCTGTAAGAAGACAGAAAAGAAAGAACGTGTTTTTAATTGAATTGGAAACCACATGATGCAATAAAAATGATGTTTTTAGGGATAATTGGATATCTCTTCCATAAAAATGAAACATGTTATATATTTTGTAAATTTTTTCATAAAGTTGATAGAAAAGAATATATCACAAACTTAATCAGTTATACATCAATCTGATATATAGTGTGCTCGGTATGACTCAAAATTTATGTTTTTTAGTTTATAATTTTCATTTTATATAAAAAGTCACATAACATACTGAAAAAATTAAGAATAAAATTATGATTCTTTTGGATCATTGGGAAATCAATCCATTGTTAATTTTTAACATGTAGTGATCTACCATAACTCAATATGATGTATAGTGTGGCCGATATGACTCTATGTGTTTCATTTACTTTAAAATCAATATTAATATTAGTAAAAGAACACGTGGCATACTAAAAACATGAAAATTCAATTGGATTATTTTTATGAAAACAATGTATAAGTGATTTTTGATGTGTAAGAATCAAGATCACTTCAATATGAAATATTATGTGCCTGATATGAATAATTTGTGTCTTTTTTTTTAAATTGAAATTCATTTTGGTAAGAAAAACAAGATACTAAAAAATAGAAAAACAAATTCTAATTGTTTTGAGACATTAGTTAAATTATCTATAAGTCATTTGTGATGTATTGGAATCAGCCAAATCTCAATATGATTCATGTATTTAACAACATTACTCAACGTGTCCGTTATCTGTTCGAATTGAAATTTTATTCTAATCCATGTGTTAATCATTATGGAATAACAAAAACTCCTCAATTTTATTCATAATTTATTTTTATGACTCATAATTCATTTTTGATCTGTAAGAAGAATTCCCATGTCAAAAAATACTCAATATGACAAATATAAATCCAATTGTGTGTTTTTAGTTTGAAATTACATTTTAGTAAGAAACACAAGTGACATAATCAAAGTTAGGAAAACACATTCATATTGTTCTAATACTTTAGAAACAATATATTTGTCAATTTTGATGTGTAGAAATTAGTCTCACATTATTTGTATTCACATTATGACCAATATGAATCAAAGTGTGTCTTATTATTTCAACATGACCTTAATTTTAGTATAATGAACAAGTGACATACTAGAAACTATGAAACTACATATGGATGGTTTTTATCATTTATTAAAATGTTCTGTATGTAATTTTTGGTTTGTGGGAATAAACTACACCTCAATACGACATCTGATGTGACCGTTATACCACCATCTTTGTCCTTTTATCTATAATTATCATCAATTTTATTAAAAATAACATGTTATATATTCAAAACATCGAAAATGAATAAATATTTTTTTATTGTATAAAAATGATCCATATATTATTTTTTACATTTATCAATCAATCCCCCTAAATCGGAAATACATTTTGACCGATATGAATTCAATTGTGTCTTATTGTTTAAAATTTACATTAACTTTAGTAAAAATAATGAGTGAAAAACTAAAAAAAATGAAATAAAATATATATTTTATTGATACTTTAGGAAAATGATCTAAATGTCATTTTTCTAAGTAGGAATCAACCAGACCTCAATATGATGCTCAGAGTGACCAGAAAGAGTAAAAGTTTCTATTATCAGTTTAAAATTTTCATTTTAGTTCATAGATGTGAAACTAACTGAAAACCAATTAATCACACTCCAATTGTATTGATAATTTAACAAAATCATTCAACTGACATTATTAATTACTAGGAATTAGTCTCATATCAAACCAACACATGATGTGACTTGTATGATCCGAATGCATGTTTCAAATTTAAAGAGACATTATTGTAAACAACAAATGTAACATTATCAAAAATGAGAAAAGAAATTTATATTGTTTTTATACTTTAGTAAAATGATTCATATGTCATTTTTTATGTGTATGAATCAAACACACCTCTATCGGAGACATAGTAAGAACATTAGGACTCTAACTTTGATTACTTATTTAAATTTTACATTTATCATATTAAAAAGGGAAAGTGATATACTCATGATCAATAAAATGTATTCATATTGTTATGAAACATTACAAAATTATCTACAAAACATTTTTGATGTTTATGAGTCAAACTCACCTCAATATAACATATGATGTGATTGATATGACTAAAAGTTCTTGTTATCAATTTAAAAATGAAAATTTAGTTCAAAATATGCATCACTCATTGAAAACATAGAAAATGCACTCTAATAGTCTTTGTAATTTAGGAAATTGATTCATAACCCATTTTCTATGCCTAGTAAGTAATCTCATGTAAATCTTAAAAATGATGTGACTATTATGAATCAAGGTGAGTGTTTTATGTTTGAAATGAAATTTAAATAAAAAAAAGTTTCATATTCAAAACTACAAAAACACATGCAGATCGTTTTTCTACTTTATGAAAATTATAAATAATTCTTTTCAGACATGTTAAAACAAGAGTTATCCCAATAGAAATCAGAGTGTTACTGATATGAATCCATTCATGTATTTTTATTTCAAATTAACATTAATATTAGTTAAATGAAAAAGTTACATACTCATAAATGATAAAATTCATTTGGATTGTTTTATACTTTAGTAAAATCATCCATATGTTATTTGTGATATGTATGAATAAACACCACCTCAATACGACACATGGTGTAAATGGTATAACTCCATATATGTCTTTTTATTTAAAATTGACATTAATATTAGTAAAAAGAACAAGTGGAATATTGGAAAATGATAAAATCATTCAAATTATATTGATACATTATGAAAATGATCCAAAAGTCATTTTTGACATGTAATAATCCACCTCACCACAATCGGACGCACTACATGACCGATTTAAATCATATTGTCTCTTTTTATTAAAAAATGACCTTATTTTTCGTAAAAAGTAAAAGTGACATACTAAAAACCAAGAAAAAACATTTGGATTGTTTTAATAATTTAAGAAAATTATCCATAATCCATTTGTTCCTTGAAGGAATCAACCGCACCTTAATCCAATGAAAAGTGACAGTGGTAAAACTTATATTATCTACTACCAGTTTTAATTGATATTTTAGTTTGAAACATATGTCACTAACTAAAAACCAATAAACCACATTGAAATTGTCCTAATAATTTTTTAAAATAATTATTGAGTCATTTTTTATGTGTAGGAAGTTACCTCATGTGAACCCGACACATGATCGGTATTGACTTAAGATTTTTTGACTTTTTTTCTGTTCTATGTTTCCTTGTTCACTCATGCAGTATGACTATTGAGGGTTGAAGAAGTAATGATCGGGACATTCATATGTAATTGGAAATAATATCTATTGTTAATATCGTGATTATTTTTCCTTCTTATTAATCTAATTAATTTGTAGTACCTAGATCATTGAGCTAATAAACCCACATCATCCTCTTCTCAATAATTTCTTGTAGTAGGATTTGGGATAACATATTGATTTTTTATTGTTTATAATTTATATGAATTTTTAACAGGTATGTTTTCACTCACCCTTATACGTGAATTTTTACAATATTATTTTCACTATTGGAATCACACTAGTTCAGTGAGAGATATGTAAATGTTGATATGGTGTGTCATGTTAAGAGGAGACACCTAATACTGCTTGGAACCACAATATGGAGTGTTGTGGTTCATTATAAAATCATTGACGAATATGGATAGAGTATGGCCCTAGAGTGACTAAAAATGAATATGAATATCATTACATTATGATTTTTAGTTTTTTAGATGTTTTCTTTCCTTTATATATAATTCCTTAGTGGGGATGTATTTATAACAAATGCCACACACAGGGGTTGTATACAGCTTAGTTGATTACATGTATTTATCAGGATTGTGTTTCAGTCTATTTTAAATAGACAATATATGTATATATTATGGGTTCATATAGTCTAAGTCCATTCATATAGCGTGATACGTGTACTTGGTGTTAATCACCAATCCACAGCCTACTAAATGTAGGTGTGGGATAGCACTCTTGACAATCCACTAATCTTAGTGGGGTCTTGGAGTTTTTGGGCATTCCTGAGTGGTATTAGTAAAAAAAAATTCCATGGGTCCCAGATTTGATTAAGTATTTATGTGAGGATAGGTCTATAAATTTAGGGTTCTGATATTAAGGTACTATTTAGTTTTATTGTCTGACAAGGGAGAACATAATAGGTTTTGCAGTTGATGTATCATTTTTTCTATGACATTGAAAACATGTTAATCGACCTATAAGTCAATGATATCTTTATATGGTAGAAGTATGTTATTTCATGAATCATATAGTGGTCAGTTAAGGAATTCCATGTCCTATGTGTGTTAGTTCATCCAAATATGCTTTAATCCTTTTGGTTTTAACCTATAACTGAATGGTGTTAACAACTGATATTCACCCCGATATAGGGGTATGTTCATGATGAGACTGTGATTTTAGTTGGTCTTCCTGATAATCCAACTTGTTTCATGTGTTGTATTTGATGTCAATATGAAGTTAGGAAATAAAAATATCATAGATGTTTATTGGTTCTCCCAAGAATGTATGTCGAAGTTTAAAAGAAGATCATTCCATGAATGTTCAATGTTTACATGATCATATATTTTGATTAAGTGGATTTAAGTAAGATGATTTATTAGCACATATAAGTGTTTAAAAAAACATGTGGTATTGGGTATCACATTGTTTACCCTAATGCAAAATGATGGAATACCATGAGAATATTTCTTTCATGTTGAAATAAGAAGTCCATGCAAAAAAGAAAAATTACAATATTACTTTTCATAATGAATTAGTTTGATGAAGATATATGATATTGATTGGAAAATTCCTACATTTTAATTTTACTAAGTATGTTCGTGCTAATAAAAAATTCTTTAGAAATATTCAACTGGAAAGTATAGTTCGATACCAAATATTTTGGTGTAAGAACATCCAAATTGGAGATCCAGCTATTACATCTAACTTTGGTGGTGGGAGGATTGGACATTCATAACTCCCCCATGGAGTTCATAGGGATATGTATGGTGTGTAGAGAGCAAAAAGAAGGTTTCCCAAGGGAAAAAATGGTGTTTTATGACCTATTGATGGGTTTGTGTGCATTGGTGTTTCAGTTACTTACCATAGTGTTGGTTCAATTGGTGGATGGCATGAGGAAGGTTTTAAGAGGTGGAAAATAGAACTGATGTCTAGAGTGGGTAAATAAAACACATTAAAACTATTAATATATCATAAATGATATGTGTTTAATGTATTTCAAAAAATTAAAATGATAATACAAATTAATTACATCATTCATCATCTTCTTATTGACAAACTCTCTATATGAAAACTCATGAAGAAAGATCAAAACTTACATCAACTGACCACACGTCTTAAATTGGATTGACTTTGCACATATTATTTTATTGAGTGAATGAAATATTTTTATCAGACATATGAATATCAAATATACAATATGTAATACTTGGGGGTCTGCATTCTCTGGATGTAGATATAGTGATTTTAGGATTGACCTCCATAAGATTGATCTTGTCTGGTTTCTCTTGTCTTGGTTTTAATCTGGTGCATCGAAAATCCTGATTCATTACATCGGTTATGGGTGAGATGGATTTTTTGTTTTGAGCAACCAATTATTTTTTTCAAAAATCATGGATTCCCCGTAGCTTGTTTGAGCATTTTTGTAGAAAATGGTGTTTACTTCAAAATTTCGGCCAACTTTTAGCCCATTTCTGGATATAAAAACAAAATATGTTTCTTTTATAAATCCATCATTTTGAAAAAAATTCACTCATTAAACATCCATATTGGCCTCTAGTTACATATTAAAACCCCTTAATAATTCATAATCATGGCAGATTTGGGTTATTTATTTATGTATTGGGCAAGCCCGTGTGCCCATTTCTAGTTTTGTTTAAATATTTTCTTTTTTATATCATATTAATTTTTATAAATTTTTAAATGATTACACCACCCCAAAGGACCCATAAATGTTTGATATTGACTAAAAGATCCTCCCCCTTTATTCTCCTTCATATTGGGCCTCTTATTAGGTGATTTCTCACAAATGGTTCGTGGTTTTTAATAATTTTTTCATCAAATCATTCTCCTTTCTCCTCCCTATTCCTTCGTCATTAATTTATTCGTGGATTTATCTTCTCCCTTATTCAATATAAACCTAGGTTTATGTTTTCCCATTATTTCTTTCAGTGTTTGTTTTGTTACGGGCTATTTTTCATAGATCTAGGGTTTTGCAACCCACAACGGGTGTTTTCGACTGAGCGTCTCCAGTTCACCATGGTTTTGATTTATGTTCTCCCATGAACTTTCCTTTATGTTTTAATTTTCAAATTTTTCAATTATAACCTTATATACATGTTTAGTATTTCTGTTCCACCTTTGGATGATTTATTTGGTGTGGAAAATAGATATTTATTCCTTGTTTTGTGTAAAATAGAGATGCTTCGTTATAAATGGGAACATTGCTTGGTCAAATAAATGTTATTTAGGTTTTTGAATATGTATTGTGATTTTAATGAATTATTTTAACTATTGTATAAAAAATTTGGTATCCATATATTTTTTACACATTTGGGTGTTAAATAGAAGTTGTTTTTCTAAATGTTACAAGCCAGTTCTTTGGTAAAGTGCCTAGTATTCTTTTGTGTGATAAATGTGATATAAAACAATTTTTTGGAGTTTATTATATTATGGGCATAATAAAATGTGATATGTTTTTCTTTTATAGATGTAAAATTTGGTTTTGGATTATAAAGAGGTGGTTTTTGGTTTGTGACATGTTTTGGCATCCGTTTCCCATAAGTGGCCCATTTCGAATTCGTATGAAAATTGTTGGGCATAAATGTGTAACCTAAATTTCAAAAGGTTTTATGTAGATGTTTTTCGGCTTGTACTAGTGTGTTTACTCCTCTTTATAAATAGTGAAATGTGTTCCCCTTTTATATGTTGGTTTGGTAAAATGCTTAATGACCTATTTTTGATTTCTCTAAAAAAGGTATTTTCGTGTGTATTTCATGTTGTACCATTTAGGGTCATTTTAATATTCTTGAAATTAATTTATTTAATGGTGTTCATAATGAAAAATATATTTTGGTATATAATTGATTGGAGTTTTTCCAAAAAAGTGCATATACAAATGGAAATCATTGGCAAAGATTTGTTAAATATCATGAAATTACAAAATGTTTTTTATGGTTTATTGAATTACACAAAGGGTGAAAAAAAAATATCAAATTTTTGGAGTGTGTGTGATTAGAACAGGAGTTCTTATGTGTAAATGTTATTAGATAGCACATGTAACCTTTTTGTGCACAAAGAGGGAAACTCGGTTATCTAGGTGGGCAGACATGTACTATAATGATAGAGATTTGAAGTGGTTTTGTCCATGTTTCATGTAAAAAATTTGAAGGTTATAATACTAAATAAACTATTATGATGTTGTTGTGGGACACTAGGTTATGGGTATGTTATCTACTAGTGGCTCATTCATGAGAACATATATTTTTTATGGTTACTTTTTACAGGGATACGAGGTTCCTAGGTCTCCCAACGAACTAGTGCCTAGGGGTGTTCCCGTGACATGTTCTCATTGGATATATTGAATTCACTATCATAATATAGTGATTTTGTATGAAAAAATAAGTAGCATGTGTGTTTTATTTAAATGTATACGTTCTTAAAATCATCCCTCTTGAAACCTATTTTCTCTTTGAAGATTCATCTCATAGAAATTTGTTACTAGAATTTTCTATTTATGAAACCTTGCTTGAATTTTTATTTTGTATTGCTTATAGCATAAAAACTTGTTTGGAAAACATATTTTTATATATTTTAATTCAAAATTTAAATTTATGTTTCTTTAATTTTAAAGGAAGTGGATTGGGAATAGAATATCAGGCTAACCTACTGATTTTTAATACTCATGCATATAGTCTTATTTTGATGAAATACCTTGTGAAGGATTCAGTTTGATTCCAATCGCCTTAAGAGACACATGATCTTTGTGTTAGAGAGTGACCAGTGTGGTGCAATGGAGTTAGTTTGTTGTCATGTTTTGTCGGTTTAGTTATTTGTTCATTTTTACATACACATTAATGTGCGAAAAATGTTGTGTTCAAATTTTATATCAATGTATATTGGGCTATCCATTTATTTTTGTTGTTTATTTAATTATTATATATAGGATAAATCATTACCTTATCACTCTACTGATTCACATGGTGCTTTTTCCCATCCTGGGGTGGTCGTGAATGCCTCTCTAGACCTCTTATAGAGCGGGCTGGGTGACCAGTTCAGGGTTGAGACGTGCTGGTACGTCACAAAATGGTATCAGATGAAGTTGGATCATAGTCGAACATGCATTTTTAGAGCACAATTGTTATTTGGGGGATGTCACGGTGGAAGGATTAGGGTTGTTAGTAATTTAGGGGTAAGTCCGAGAAGAGGTTCGTGAACTCTTTCCCATTATGATCCTTATGTTTCCGTGGGAAGTCCAGTTTATTTAGTGTCTCTGGTTCTTGTAAATTGTTTGATGTTAAGATATGAAAAGGGGAGTTATACTAATAGTCATAGTGATCTCATAGGTATTGAAAAGCCATGTAGATCTAGGGAATGTTCTGGAGAAGGTTCTCTGTGTTTGTAGTGGATTTGGAATGTGGCCGCAAACCGTATTGTCAAGTCATCCACTAACACTAGTTCCCTTTTGTCACTTAATTGTACAGTTCAGGAATTCAAAAAATATTTTGAAAATCCTTGTGTGGGAATTCTAGAAATTGTGTTTCAAAATTTAATATAAGAAAAATTATTAAAATATGGGGGTTTTGAAACAAATATTGGGAATAAAGTGAAAATGATTTAACAGGATTGGATTTTACCTAAACTAAACTTGTGGATTATTGAAAGAAAATGTTTTGAAATAATGTATCATTTTAAGGTGAATATGAAACATTTTATTAAATGGGGGCCTATTGGGATATTAAAATGTTTTTGAATATGATGAATTGGATTTAGAAATTGGTTTTTAGTGGTTGTTTCTTTCATATAAAGGGTATTGGTCTCTATGGAAATCAAATTATGAAAAGTGACCTTTCTGATTTTTTTTAAAACGGGATGGGGTTGTTTGGAGTATCATGGTTGTTTTGAATGTTTTCAAAAATAAAAAGTGACAGGTTTTTAATAAAATTGATATTTATGAATTTTGGATTGTTTTTTGAAATCTGAAAAGGGTTTTTGGCTCTGTGGTTAGTGTGCCTTTGGAAGGAAAATGACTTTTTATGAATGATTTTGCTTTATTTTAGGATTTTGTGTTTTCATGGGTGATTACATGCATGGTTTTATGGATATGTGGATGGATGGATAGTATGGCATGTTTTTTGGGTTCTTTAGGTGGCATAAGAATGTTCATGTGAATGAGACGTGATGAAACACCGTTGGTGAATGTGAAAATCAACTAAGTTTGATTCTTTTTTAAAAAAAACTAGGAAACATTTTATTCTCTTTTTTGTAAACTGATTTATATGTGGGTTTTTTTTCATGTTTGAAATGTGTGTCTTGTTTGGAATACTTCCTCCTGATCTAGAATTGATAATCTTGGTGTGTCTTGAGATGTGATCTAGTTGGTGGCTCTGATTTAGATTAATTATCAGTGGGTTTCTAAGGATATGTTGGATGTTATGATATCGCCACATATGGTTCTCCGTTCGAAAGACTTCTATTTTTCCAACATAAGGATTAATTTAAGATGTTAAATCCACATCTTCAGATGATGTCTCTACTGGTATGATACAATATAGAGCTTTTAGGGCTAGATTTAAAGTGGTTTCTTATTTTGAAAACTCTTTTGGATATAGAAGATGTGTTAGGTGATGTTGACGTGTTTCGCCATTTTTCTTGTACATTATGCTCCTTGATCATAGTGATAAATAATGGTTCTATATATCATTGAGTTCTTATTCAGATTAATATTAGTTGTTGATAACGTGTTTCCGTGGGGTATTTTGATCCATTATTCCTAGCTACGACACAAAAGATGCTTCAAAAAATCAGGGCTCTAGCCATAGGCCTCAGAGTGATGTTTTTCACACAGTTAGCGAATCACGTGAGGTGTGGGGAGCTTGACTAAGATCCTAACTTTACCATTTTAGTAATGAAATTTATATGTTTTAATTATTGTTTCTAATATCTATTTTTTCACAAATCATGTGGTGGACATACCCCTCATGCAGTGTCTATGGTTAGGCCTTCCTAGATGTGGGTTTCAGATGAATTTCTCTATTTAGACAGCCAATGTGAATCAGGTGCGGTCATAGTTCTACCTACTCATATGTGGATAGTTTTGGGTGGTTCCTCTATTTATATTTTGTCTCTAATAGCCCAATGAGTAAGTCCCATTACATCCCCACCCTATGTGGTGGGGGTTTTGATCTGTGTAGAACGTGTGGGCTATTTATTGTCCCTTCTGTTCGAGAGTGAGTGGTATAAATGTTCATGTTGTAACCATTATAAAAATAAATTTTAGGTGTTCGTGGGAGTGTTTTGGTTGGCCAATGTGGGTGAGTGAAAATTCTAGTACATGTTGAATTCTTGTTTGTTCATTTATAGTTGGCCTCTAATGGCAGGAAGACCCACTTAGGGTCTCAAAAATATTTCCATTAAGGATTTGCTAGATAATAGTAGTGATGTAATGGTGGGGATCCTATTTCAGAATCCCAATTCCCACATTTTTTTTCTTTTATGAATTCATTTTGGTTTTGGTAATCATTGGGTTAATTGGGAGAAGGCCCAAAAATCCGATTCATGTCTTGGTTGTGGAGGTAATGGCCTGATCTTTCCATTGATTCTCATAAAGTGGTTGTGTGTTGTTGTTTGGTTGATGAAAGAGGGCTATGTTCCATTGATGTTGGATGATATTTTCATTTCTTGAGAGGATTTACATTTTTTATAATCAATCCTTAGGTTTTTATTTTTTTGCTGTAAAGTGTTATTGCTTTTAGGGGTGTAAGGATTTAATGGTGGGGAGAATTATCACACTCTGTTTGTCATTTATTAGTATTGATCAGATGCATCTGAAATACAAATCATTTTCAAGGGTTTAGGGTGAGATGAATGATGATTTTTAAATTTCAATATATGTCTAATGATTCCTAACATGTATTCCTCGTAGCATGTTTCGTAATATTTGGAGGAAAGGGTGGTTATATAATGATTTGGGCCAACCGTGAGCCCATTTCCAGATTGAAAAACAAAATTTCATTATTTTATAACTCCATATTTATTTAATTTTTTTACTCATTATACTTCCCATTTTTCCTACCATGACCTATTGAACCCACAATATCCATTATTACATATCAATAATTCATAATCAATGTGGATTCCGATTATTTATTCAGGTTTTGGGCCATCTTGTGAGCCCACTTCCAATTTTAAATAATCGATTTTTTTCTTTTATATCATATAAATTTTTTATATTATTTTGGTGGTTCAAAATCCCAAATGGATACTTAGTTGTTGTTTATCAACTAGAGGTGTCTCCCAATTCATTATCCTTTGTTTTGCGGCTCTTTTGGGTGATTTATCACCAATGGTTAGTTGTTCTTTTAAATTTCTTCATCAAATCATTCTTCATTATCCTCCCTCTTCCTTCATCCTTCACTTTTTCATGTATTTATCTTTCCCCTTGTAATTATAGACCTATATTTCTGTAATATAATAATTTTTTTGGGTATTTTGTTTGTTTAGGGATTCTCTTCATAGATCTATGGTTTTGGAACCCGCGGCAGGTGTTTTCGGTAGTTCGTCTCCATTTCACATTGGTTTTGAGGTATGTTCTCCCAAACACTTGAATTTAATATTTATGTATCATATTTATTTTTTATTTATCATCTTATATACTTTATGAGTATTTTTATTCAACCTTTTGATGTTTTAGGTGAAAAATCCTTATTTATGCCTTGTTTTGTGTAAAATAGAGTTGTTTCGTTATAAAAGTGCACACCACTTGTTCAAGTAAATGTTATGATAGTTTTAAATTATGGATTGAAGATGTTAATGAATTGTTTTAACTAATATAATAAATGTTTTTCATGCACATTTTGGTTTTTACCCCTTTGGGTGTCAAATAGAAATTGTTTTTCTAAATTTCACCTACCTAGTATTCAGAAAAGTACAGATTGGTCTTTATGTGATACATGTTACATAAAATAACTCATTTGAATTTATTAATTTATAGGATTCATAAAATGTGATATTTTGGTGTCATTTTATGATGTTACAAAGTGGTTTTATATTTATAAAGAGTTGTGTTTTTGTGTTTGACACTTTTTGGAACGAGTTTCCATAAAATGGCTTGTTCGACATTCTTATGAAAATGGTTGATCATAAATGTGTAACATAAATATTTTAAAGTGTTTATTTCAATATGTTTAGGATTATAATTTTTTTCACCAATTAATGAAAATTTAAATTTGTACATTTGTTATATGTTGGTTTGTTAAAATACTTAATGACTCGTTCTGTATTTCTCTAAAAAAGTTGGTTTTCATGTGTATTCTATAATGTACCATTTGGGATCATTTTAAAAAAATGAAATTGATTTTCTACATTTATTTGGGGCTTTCATGTCCGGTTTGGTATGAAATTGGAGGGGTTTTTCCATAAAATGTGCATCTTCAAATGGAATTCATGTGAAAAGCATTGTTAAACATCTTGAAATTGTTTTCTGGAATTTTTTGATAGTTTATTGAGTTACACAAAACGTGAAAACATATGTTTAGATAATATTTGGACTTTTTGTGACCATAATTGGTGTTTTCATGTGGAAATGACATTTGATTTCATGTTGTAATTTTTTAGCACAAAGAGGGATCCCATGGTATCTTGTTAGGAAAACATGTACTAATATACTAGTGATTCGGAGTGGTTTGGTCCCTATTTCACATATCCAGTTTGAAAATTACAGCACAAAATAAAATATTATGTTGATTTTTGGGACCACTAGGTTATGGGTATGTACCCTACTAGTGGCTTGTTACTGAGAACAAATATTTTTTATGGTTACATTTCAACGAGATACGAGGTACCTGAGGATCAAAAGGAATTAGCACCTAGGGGGGTTCTTGAGACTTGTGATCATTGGATATATTGTTTTTTAACATATGAATATGGTGAGTTTTGTTAGAAAATTAAGTATCATGTGTGTTTTATTTGATGGTGTGAATTCATTATACCATCCCTCTTGAAAACCATTTTCACATTAAATTTGTTCACTTTGAAATTGGTTAGGAGCATTTCTTGTCTTTGAAAACTAGAAAGATATTTTATTTTGTAATGTTTGTATCGTGGAACCTTTTTTAAAAACCATATTTTTATATATTTTATTTCAAACATAAAATTGATGTTTCGTTTATTTTAAGGTATGTGCATTGGGAATTGAATATCAGGATTACATACTGAGTTTTAAGACTCACACCTATTGTCTTTTTTTCATCCCCTGTTCCTATTTCAGCTTAATTTTGATCACCATGGGCGATGTGTGATCATAGTGTTAGAGTGTGAAAAGTAAGGTCACATGGAGTCTGTTGGTTGTAATGTTTTTTCTGTTGAGTTTTTGGTTCAGTTGTACTTTCAGTTTCATGTTAGAATAATGTTCAGTTCAACTTTTATATAAATGTATATTGGGATTTAAATTTCTATCTGATTTATATATAATTGTTTATATTTGGGATAAATAATTCCATTTTCACTATAAGTATGCCCTTAGTTATTGTCACCATCCAAGGAGGATCTGGAGAACCTCTTGATATTTTTTGCGTAGTGGTCAGGGTGACCGGTTAAAGGTCGACCAGAGCTACTTCATGACATCATATAACCGCACAAAAATTACCCCTATGATAATTACACTTATGATGGTATAAAGACCAAGATTATCCAAAACATAGTGGAAAATACTACATACAGCTGTGTGTGAGGTATTTTTAGATACATGAATTCCTCAATCTCTTGAGATCATCAATCAAAGTTTTAAGAAATGTATCTCAAGATAATGAGTGCAGAAACCAACATCCTTGCCACCTTCTCATCACATGAAAATGATCATCTCAAGATATTCCAAATCCATGTGACAATAATGAACTGAATTTTTATATTATGAGTATTCATGGTTTAGGATGAGGCATATGATCATTCTTTATATTAATATGGGAATTAGTTCACAAATGAAGAAACTGATTACATGAATATTCCATGATTCTCAATGTTATGTGATGTAAAAATATTTGAAGTAATCCAAAATTCTATAAATGAAGAGAGATTTTGGAAATAAAAATAAATAGTTATTAGTATTGATAAATAGAGATACATTCAATAGTTTTAAATAGAGTTTTGATATGATAAGAATTGAGGATCTTCGGTGGTGAAACACAAGGGAAATGGGAGGGGAACATCCTCTATAAATATCAAGCCACCATACTCTTATTCAATTTTGATTATTTGAGATCTCTAACTTTTTCTATAAAAATAAGAGAATCATTTTGATCCTTCGCTTATCATCTTATGTGAATAAGGGGTATCAGAAACTCTGTTACATGAATATGTTATCCTTGAAAATCAATTTCGTTTATACAGACAAAACAAAATAACCACTCCTTCATACACAAAGAACCAAATCCAATGGAATTCCCTGAATTCACTGAGAAGGATCTATTCTCACTCAATACAAGAAGGAAAATGCAGAGCCCACATACATAAACTTTCATGAAGTAGTTATTGTTTTCACATAAACAAAATACATGAATAATAAGTTAGTGGCCCTGCGTATATCAAGTTATCTGAAGAGGTTTGAGAATTAATAATCATATTAATAAATAATTTTAATAATTCCACTGTTCTAGGGATTTCATAATAATTTTTTACTAAAACATTATAAAGATAAAACCATATGAAATATTAATTTCAAGTTAATTGATTGAGTATGAGACTTTATTAGAATAATTTAAGAGAACTTGATCAAGAACATGATTAATCGAGAAGCTGATATGAAATATTATTCCATATATCTTTTCATAAAGATCCTAGGTAGATTGATATTTTTTTCATTATGTTTATAATTTTTATCATCATTTGGGTTACAAGTTTATAATATATTATTACACTATAATATTTATATCTGTGATACTAAATAAGGGAAAGAGAATTCTTTTTTATTAGTTGATTAATAATTTGGAAACAATTTATGAGACAACACCTTTTAATTTCTAAGCAATAGAGGTAACCTTTTGAATTCTGAATTCCTAGAAAATTTATCACATTTTATTGGTTTTTATTTAATTGGACATGTTCTACATTTTCTAGTCAATTCAAAATGGAAAAATCGATATCATGTATTCTCCTACTTTAATGTTGTTGCTTGCATTGTACATTTCCAGGGTGGGGAGAATAGGTTCATTTTTATACCATTACCATTTCTTTTATAAATAATAAAAGGAAAGATGTGGGTGATTAGGATAATATCCACCATACACGAGGGATGTATTCCTCCATATTAGAGATAACCATATAGTGTTCCTTGTGTTTTATTATTTTGTGTGCATGGTTGATAATTATAGGAGAATAAGAAAAGAGGAATACTCATTGAATAAGTGATAGAGGTATAAAAAGTGAATAAGGGAACTAATGTGTAAAATAGTCAACCAATAGTGATTCACCCCATAGTGTGGTTATCCAAAAGTGATCAAATCAGTTCGTATCAGAGTGAATTGTCACACCACTTATTGGATTCCTTAATTTGAATCTCGTTGAAGATATGATTTCTCATATCAATTTAAAATGGAGTGAAATATTAGATGATTAGTATATAACAAAAATATTAATTACATCTCAACAAATACAATGAATTATAGATGTAATAAATAATTGATAATGATGATGAAGGAAATACATTGGTATAAAGAGGATGATGAATTAGTTTCCCAATTCATTTTTTACAAGTAAAAAAATTCATGTATGGGAGTAGATTATTTATGATTGATGTTTTTTTTGAACCCAAATACAATTAATTTCTTATTATCCTAACAATGGACCACAGTGTCACACCATGGGGTTGTCCTCAAGGTGGTCTCTTACACACACTATTTCCCTATTTCCACTATTTTAAACATAATAATATGTAACTATTAAACTCCGATTGACAGGGTATTGAAAAGATGAAGGAAATATAAATACAATATATATAAATTCAATAAAAAACAGAATGATATTAGTAGAATAGATGTGATCAATTTTTATTGGGTGGTTCGAATACATTGATATCATTGTTCAAAATGAATCTCAATATTCAACACATTGAGGTGATCAGGACCTATATCACATTACCTTCTCATTTGTATTTTTATCACCCCATATCGAGACTTCTGTATATGGTGTAATTATATTCCTTAATTCATATAGGATACCTCCTCAATGACCATAACGTCTCATTAAATTCTTCATTTTATGCATGAAACAAATAGAAAAGGGAAGGAAAATTGATAAACGTGAAGAAGAACTCAGTGGTAGAGAATGTTGGGAGACTGCTCACCATAAACGATTTAGCCACCACCAAAATTCCAAGAATTGAATAAAGGTATTTGAAATTAATGTACATGAAAATCAATAAAATCACCATTTACTCCCTTAAAAAGTGTCAATGTTAGTTCCCCTTTTTTAGTGGAGTTGAGAATAGAACAACAGTGAGAGAACACATAAAATAATAAAATGGGAGAAATGAGGAATGGAGAAGAAAGTAAATATATTAAAAGAGAAAAAAATTATATAATTAATGAAAATAAAATGATACTATAAATGGACAAAAAAGGCTACCCCTAAGCTTCCTACCTTATGTAATTAAGAAGGGATACACTTTTATTGGGAGATGGGGTGAAAATTTGTATCCATGAATTTTTTTCCGAATTATTCCACATGGTCTACCTTATGAATGACAAATTTTTGGAATGGGTCCATATTTTACATTTTTCTCCTATACATCCTCATTCATCCCACAAACATTTTAGCTTCTTTGACCATGTGTAGTGTGAGATATAGCCAATATATTTAAAGAATTTATTTTGGCCCGGTGACTCTTCTTCTACAATTTCCTCACATTATAATGCATTAAGGACCTTGAACACTCTGAATTCATGCATGTTTTTTTAAAAAATTGTAACACCTGAGTATTTTATGTTATATAAATCATAAAAGAAATCTTTTTCTACAAACAACACTTGCTTGGCTTGCTTTACACGAAATCACGACCTTCCTCGATAGCATGCATCGTACGCAATACCAAGTTTCACTAAACAACAATATACTATTAAAATATTATTAAAACTAGCCGTTATGAATAGTAATAACCACTTTTTGAAATTTTATAAATTTTATTTTTCAAAATGGACTTCATTTTTGGATTCGGAATATCGAAATTAGCCTAGGGTGAAATTTTGGTATTTTTCTGAAAACTTTCAATTTTTGATGAATAGTGAAACCACTAAGTGGTAGTTAAAAAACTGAATTTTTCATAAAACTTAATTTTACCGCTTCAGTGAGTGGAATTTCAAAAATCCGAGAGACACGGTTGATGTCAGTAAGTAAAATGTGGTTCAATGAGATGAAAATAATTTTTGGTGAATAGTAACTTTTTTCTTTTATTTACCACGGTTACAAGTAAATAGGGTAATTAAGGGTAAAAATGATATTATTATTACCCTAAAACATGTCCTAATTCTATTGGACAAGTTTAATTCGAACAAAAACAACCTTAGGAATAAAATATGACCATTTAGGCCCACTTGAATTAGATTAGGACATTTATTATTAATTTATTTAAAGAAGGGTTAAAAAAGTTAAAATCAAAGTTTAATAAGTATATAATTTTTAATATAGGGTTATACATAAGATAAATACAACTATAAATATAAATTATAAAGATAAAAATATTTCATACATAATGATATTTTATTTATAATTTTTAGACATTAAATAATTTAATTTATTTATGACACAATGATGATGCAGTAATTACCATAATAGTGAAAAATTAGAATTATTGATATTATAATTACCCAAATAAATATAATTTGAGACTTTTTATGAATTAAACAAATTTTTTAGTTTAATATGACATGTTAGTATTGATTTAATTAACTTTTTTCGAACTAATCATTCTGTTATGATTTTCACAAAAATCAATTACTAAATAGTGTCAAAATTGACATAAAATAGTTTTTTAAAAAAAATATTATATTATTAATTGTTATTTTATTCCTAAAAATCTATGTTTCGGCCAAATGACTTAGATAATGTTATATATATTAAAAATAAATAACTTGGGGTTCTTTTGGGTTGTTATAGTGAGTTTATTAACCTTATAGTAGAAGAACACAAGAAGGCACGGTAAAATTAAAATTATTTAACTTAATGATAAATCTAAATGATAAGGTTAAGACAGGAATCTAAACTTGTCTAAATTTATTGGATGAGAGGATTTAGACCCATCCCCACCTTAGCTTTGAAATAAATCAATTTGGAACTATTTAAAACTGAACTTGACTTTATAATAAAATAATATTTTTAGTTTTTCCAATGGAGCCCCTCTCCTCCCTTATAAAAGGGCACCTCCTCCCTCTCCTCCTCACACCAATTTGAGCCTTCAAGCTCGGCCAAACCCTGACCATTTAACTTCCCCACATCCCTATAATCATCCATGTAGTTCTGGTCATCTTCAAAGACCAACCCTAGTGCCCTAAGAGGAGGTTAAGAAGAGGCGCGTCAAAAAGAGGTAATATCCATTACCGATCCTTTCCAAATTCATTCTTCTTCAACTTCTTCTTCTTTAGTTGTTTCATTATGAAGTAATAACATCTGTATCACTCATATACTGATATTTTATTATAAGTATGAAACAACCCTATTTCAACATCTATCCATCCTACGGAAAACGAAATCACCACGCGTGCGTACGTACGGAATACCGTCTCCACGCCGTGGTGTAATCTATTTTCCCCTACCACCTTACTTGGATGGGTATAATGGTGTAAATAATTACTATATATGATTATTTGAAAGTGATATCGATTCATAAATGGTATACATACACTGCAATATAATTCCACGATCATGGGAACGATATCATCGCTCATGCGTACGTATGGAAGACCGTCTCCACGATGTGATGCGACTTGTTCTACATGATATTCATTGAATAATGATTATATAAATGAATTTAATGAATAAATATGATATATAGTACATTAATAACATTTTGGAAATGGTGTATCTATAACCTAAAGAGAAGAATAATAATTTATTCGACAAAACACGCATAAGAACAAAAAGTTATAAACACCCGAATAACAAGTAGCAATGAAAAATTACTACTAAGAAGCTAAAAATATGACCATATATGATATCATAACAATAATTATGATTCTGGAATAAGTCAATAACTTTATTTAAATAATTATACAGGAGGTTCGGACACAGACGAGGCAAATCGGACCTAAGGTAAGGTAAATATCACAATCTCATTTTTTATCCGAGATTGTTTATACTTTGGTATTTATTGGGGTTTATTTTATCATCCACATCCATGTTTCCTCAATATGTAATATTATTTCCATCCACCTACAATTGTTTAAATCCATTTTTACCATTTGGTGAGTTTATAGTAAATGATATGAAAGGAATCTTTTGTCGTTTTTCATACGAGGTACTTTTTGACTTTTTCGACAAAAGTACGAGAAGAATGTTTTTTTAACTTATACGGCATGAATGGATTTTTAAAAAATTATTTCCAAGATTCTTCCTTTACATGTTTTCATGATTATTTTTAATCAACTTCTTTTAGTTTATAATTGTATGACATGTTAAGAAAGGAAAAGTGTTTTTGAAGTAGAAAGGATATTTTCCTCGAGAATGGAGTTCAAGTGTTTTATCAAAATTATTTTCCATATAAGATAATAAAGGGTTTTGTTTCTATCCCTATTATTACATTGATTTGATTATGTTGTGAAGGAATTATTTTTATGAATTTTTTTTTCTTATATGAATTGTTTTATGATGTCCCTGTGTTTAAGATTCCCATTTTTATTACATGGGTTATGCTATGATGTATGGTTTATGATTTTGTGGCACACATAAGAATGGTATCATTATGAGATGGGTGGGACCTATATCTCCCTCCAATGCATTGGGTAAAGATTTTATATCTCATGAGATAGACATGGCTGGAATGACAGGTTAAACCGGTTCAGTGAAACAGGACTGAAACGAGGAGTGAACTCTGTTCAGAAATGCACTTGTCCACTAAGATAGTCTTGGCAATGAGTCTTGACTAATAAGAAACGATTCTATATGATTGTGTGTGTATGCCACAAAGTTCCATGTTTTATGTTATGATTATTGGGATTACATTTCACTTCTATGATTTATCCCATGGTATGAAATTATGTTTTCTATTGCAGGTTAAGATTTCCAAAAGGTTATGTTCATGATGTGATTGATTTTTCTTTTGTTTACCCTTACTGAGCATTTGGGATCACCCTTTTGTATGTTTTATTTCCCCAGGTCAGGATAAAGGTTATTAAGTAAGATATTCTAAAAGGGACTATAGATATGATGAAATAAATGGGAGACAGTGTAGACGCTTTATGAACTAGTTGTTTATGTTTCCCAGTTTCTAAAGACACTATACCTATACGGTTCTTTCCATGGTTTTGTTATATGTTGTAATATGTATGCTTCAATTTTGAAGTATTAACAATGTATGTAAAGTATGGGTCGTTATAGTTGGTATCAGAGGAAAGGTATAGTCAACCTTTGGACACTAGGATGTGAAAGCCTTAGTAAGAACACTAAGGATAGGTCTAAGCGTAGAACACAATCTTAGTGTTTTAGAAATGGCCATGAATAACCTAGGATAGGACCTTATGTGTGAAATTTTATTCTTGATTATGTGGTTTCCCTATTATAATTAGTGTTGCTCACACTTTTCTTCATGGTTTTAGTCAATGGCTGGAACCCGAAGGAACCGTGTCAATGCGGAATGCGACGTGAAATGCAATGATTGTCCCCCTGAGGAGCCAAATGTTATGGGAGCTGGAATGAAAAATCTTGTATCCATGCTCACACAACTTTCTCAAGATATGAATCATGCAGGACTTCCAAACGAGCAAAGGAATGAGCAACATTCTATTGAATCCTTCTTGAGGCAGCGTCCACCTTCTTTCAGTGGGTCTACTGATCCATTAGTTGCTGAACAATGGATTAGTACTACTGAAAAGATATTTTCAGTTCTTCAATGTTCTGAACATGATAAAGTCATCTTAGTAGTGTATCGTTTGGAAGGTGATGCTGATCAATGGTGGAATCTTATCAAGAATATGAGGCAAAGAGATGAAATTGAGTCCATGGAATTGGACGAGTTCAAGAACTTATTTTTCAATAAGTATTTCCCTTGTATTCTTCAAACAAATATGGATAAGGAGTTTCTTGAATTAAAGCAAAAGGATGATGAATCTGTTGGTACCTACGAAGAAAATTTTACAAGACTAGCAAGGTACTCTTCTGGTATTATTATCCAACCTGAGAGTAAGATCTATCGATTATTTATTGTCTTAAAACCAAGTCTTCGAAGGGAATTAGCCATAAGGGACTTCAATAGCTACGAGGAAATCGTTCGATGTGCTCTCAATGTTGAGATGGAGATTGGAGTAACCCATCAGTCTTGTGGGTTGGATAAGAAGATGAAAATGGAATTCAAAGGAAAATCTAAAGATCACACTGAAAAGAAGATGAGCATTCCCTTATGCTCAAAGTGTGGAAAGAAACCTGGAGCGAGTTGTCTTAAAGGGACAAGTAAATGTTTCAAATGTGGAAAGGAAGGTCATCAGGCATTTTAATGCCTCAATGATGGGAAGAAGATGTCTAATGATGAAAAAAGGAAGGGATACACAGAATGAACCTACTACAGTTCAATGTTTCAAGTGTAAGGAGATGGGGAATTATGCCAATCAATGCCCAAATCCAAGGGTTGATGATGATGGTCGACGTCAACAAACACTTAAGGCTAAAGACAAAGGAAAGTCACATGCAATTTCTATCTGCAATGTGGAGTACGATAATGATGTTGTGAAAGGTACACTTACCATCCACTCTAAAGTAGAAAATGTTTTATTTGATTTTGGATCCACCCACTACTTTATTTCTGAAAAATTTTCTAAGGATATCACCGTATTACCTCAACAATTAAACGTTGAGTTAGCTGTGACAACCCCTAATGGCACAACAGTCGCATCAAAAGTTTATAATTCTTCTCCTATCAATGTTTGGGGGAAAGTGCTTCCTGAAAATCTTGTGATCCTTCCTATAGTGGAATTTGATTTGATTCTTGGCATGGATTGGCTTTCTTTATATGGAGCTCATATCAATTTCCAAAGAAGGGAAGTCACATTTCATATTCCAGATCAATCTATGATCGTCTATCGATTCAAGGATGAACATAACCTTCCAGTGGAAATATCTTCCATTTTATGGGTATTGATTCCACTGAATGAAGGTTATTTATCTCAAATGGTTGGTGAGAAACTCATGATTAAGAATATTCTGATTTTATGGGAGTTTGATGATGTCTTTCCGGAGGAATTACCGGGTCTTCCACTAAATCGTGAAGTTGAGTTTTCAATAGAACACGTACCAGGAGCATTGACTATTTCAAAGACACCTTATAGAATGGCCCCAATTGATTTTCAGGAATTGAAGAAGAAACTCCAAGAGAATCTTGATAAGGGGTTCATACGCCCTAGTGCGTCACCTTAGGGAGCACCTATTCTGTTTGTTAAGAAGAAAGATGGATCAATGAGACACTGCATTGATTATCGAGAGCATAACAAGATCACTATCAAGAACAAATATCCTCTCCCACGCATTGATGACTTATTTGACCAACTACGAGGAGCTCAATGCTTTTCCAAATTGATCTTCATTCAGGGTATCACCAATTAAGGGTCAAAAGGGAGGATATACCAAATATGGATTTCCGTACAAGGTATGGACACTATGAATTTATAGTGATGCCATTTGGTCTTACTAATGCCCCTGCTATCTTCATGGATCTGACAAATAGAGTCTTTAGAGACTATCTTGATCAGTTTGTGGTAGTCATTATAGATGATATTCTTATATATTCAAAGAGAAAGGAATAAAATTAAGGTCACTTGACAATTATATTGAAGACCCTGAGAAAGGAGAAGCTTTATGCCAAATTTACCAAATGTGAATTTTGGCTTCCAAGAGTTTCATTTATGGGTCACATAATCTCAAAAGAGGGGATATATGTGGATCCAACAAAAATAGAGGTTATCTAAAGATGGTTGAGACCAACAACAGTAACTGAGATCCGAAGATTTCTTGGTTTGGCTGGACATTATCGACGTTTTGTGAAATATTTTTCACAATTATCTAATCCACTAACCAAGTTGACTCGGAAAGGAGTTATGTTTGTCTGGACGGAGGAATGTGAAGAGAATTTCAAGGAGTTGAAAAGAAGGTTATCTAGTGCACCTGTGATCACACTGCCTTGTAGTGGAGAAACGTTTTTGGTCTACAGTGATGCATCCAAGAAGGTACTGGGATGTGTTCTGATGCAAACTGATATGGTGATAACTTATGCCTCACGACAGTTGAAAATCCATGAGCAAAATTACCCAACTGATGATTTGGAGTTAGCTGCGGTAATATTCGCATTAATGATTTGGAGGCATTACCTTTATGGTGAAAGGTGTTACATTTATACTGATCATAAAAGTTTAAAGTATATTTTCACACAAAAGGAGATGAATATGCGCTAAAGAAGATGGTTGGAGCTGATTAAGGATTATGACTGCTTAATCCATTACCACCCTAGGAAAGAAAACAAGGTGGAAGATGCATTAAGTCGACAAGACCATGCTTGCTTATCCATGATAAGGATCACAAAAGATCCAATATTTATGGATTTACAAAGGATGGATCTTGTAATTATAATGGAAGGGGAAAAATCTTATCTTTCTCAAATGAATGTTCAACCATCTATACATGTGAAGATTAAAGATGCACAGAAAGAAGATGTAAAGTTATAAAAGAAGGTGAGAAATGTTCTTGAATTCAACCTTGATTGTGATGGGATAATAAAGTTCAGGAATCGGGTTTGTGTTCCTCCCATCTCGGAATTAATGAAGGAGCTGTTGGATGTGGCTCATAGTTCTTCATTCTCTATTCATCCTGGAAGCACAAAAATGTATAGGGACCTGAAAGAGTACTTCTGGTGGGATGGCATGAAAAGAGATGTTGCTGTATATGTCTCTCGATGCTTGGTTTGTCAGCAAGTTAATTCTAAGAGACAAAAGTCTAAGGGGATGTTACAACCATTACCCATACCCGAATGGAAATGGGAAAATATCACTATGGACTTTGTCACCGGACTTCCTAAAACATCCAAAGGAAATAATGCTATCTGGTTCATAGTTGATCGTCTTACAAATTCTACACACTTCATCGCTATTAGAGAGGATTTCTCTCTGGATCAGCTTGCCAGGATATATGTAAAGGAAGTGGTAAGATTACATGGAGTACCACTTTCTATTATATCTGATCGGGATCCGAGGTTTACCTCAAAGTTCTGGCGATGTCTTTAGCATACTCTAGATACAGAGTTAAGTTTTAGCACTGCTTATCATCCTCAGACAGACGGTCAGTCTGAGAGTACAATTCAAACTCTAGAAGATATGTTGAGAGATTGCTCTATGGATTTCAAAGGTGGTTGGGATCAACACCCATTTTTGGTGGAATTTTATTATAATAATATCTTTCACTCCAGTATTCAGATGGATCCTTATGAAGCTCTCTATGGAAAGAAATGCAGGACTCCAACTTGCTGGGATGAAGTTGGGGAAAGAAAGCTATTAGGACCTGATCTCGTTGATGAAATGGCAGAAAATGTAAGATCTATTCAACAACACATAAGAGCAGATCAGAGTCGACAGAAAAGTTATGTCGACAATTGATGAAAATACCTAGAGTTTGAATTGGGTGAAAAAGTGTTCTTACAAATATCTCCCTGGAAAAGGGTCATGAGATTTGGAAAGAAGGGGAAGTTGAGCCATAGATATATCGGTCCTTTCAAAATACTGGATCGTGTTGGGAAGGTAGCTTACTGATTGGATCTTCAACCGAATACCTGCACCTGAACGCTGTCTTCGGGATGTCTCTCACTTTCACCCTCAGCTGGTGGTACCCAGACCGTAGGTCAATATTCAAGAACCATCCTGCCCCTTTCATCTGGTCGAAAAGATCATATATCCTTGGAAGAGGGTAGCGATTCTTGATCGTCACCTGATTCAGCCTCCTATAGTCTATGCACAACCTAAGACCACCATCTGCCTTCTTTGAAAACAAGACTAGAGCACCCCACGGTGACACACTAGGACGAACATAACCCCTCTTCATCAGATCGTAAATCTGTATCCGCAACTCCCTTAGCTCTGATGGTGCCATCCGGTAAGGAGCCATCATGATTGGATGAGAGACGGGCTGCAGGTCTATCCCGAACTCGATATCATGTCGAGGGGTTAGAGTCGTCACCTCCTCAGGAAAGATTTCCATAAACTCACAGACGATCTCTGGCACTTACACCATTTCAGCATCTACGGATTCCACTGTCAGTTTGGTCAACAAAGAGAGGAGAGTTTCCTCTCTCATGTTTCCCTTCGGACTGCTCCGCTCGCCGGTGAAGGTAACACGCTGGCTGTCCAAGTCTGAGAACACCACCCTTCTTCGAAAATAGTCGATGACGGCGCACACAGAATATAGCCAGTCGATGCCTAGGATGACATCGTATGGCTGAATCTGTAGCATAAGAAGATCCCTAACCGACTGATGTGGCCCCATCATCAGTCTACATCCCCGACAAATAAACAGCAAGTTGGTCTGACCTCCCACTGGTTTGCTCAACACTAGGGGCACTGGAAGTATCTCCGCATCTAAACCCAAGGCACGGGCTAGGATGGGTGCAAAAAAAGAGTGTGAAGATCCGGTATTGAACCAGGCATAAGAAAGAGTGCTAAACAGACTGATCGTACCTCAAACAACCTCTGGCCCTACTAGAACTACTGGCTTTGCAGTGTGTAATTGTCCACGCCCAGCTCCCCTGCCCCTCGGCTGTCGGCCACCTGCCCGACCACGCCCTGGTCGAGGTCCCTATGGAGCGCCCTGAGGTCGGCCTCCTCCTACGTGTGCCCTCGGAGGAGAGGGAGCTCGTTGTCCCTGCTGCTGCTGCTGGAAAGGTCTGGATGAAAGCTGCTGCTGGGGCGGGTGCTGGAGCTGACTGCCACTGTTGTACTCCACCCGGTCGGAGAACTGACTCCGGAGATGTCCAGGGCTCCCACAGACGAAGCACCGTGGTCCCGGGCCCGAAGGGAAAGGGCGAGGGCCGGGGGATCGAAACTGAAACTGCTCCGGTCTGCTCCCTTCTGGTCGGAACCTAGAGGGTCCTGATGCTGGAGGCCTGGTGCTGACGGCCTTCCCCTTCGATGGTCCCAGCTGGATCCCCTCTCGTGACACTCCCCCTAGAGCATGCATCCTCTCCACCACTTCGGCCTTCTTCTGGACCGCCAAGTACGTCGGTAGGGTGAAGGGGGTAACAACATACTGGAGGGAGGGTCGGAGTGCCTCCTCCAAACGTCTTGCCTGAGACTCCTCGTCAGGAAAGAAGTCCGAAGAAAAATGTAGGAGGTCCTTGAACATGATCCCTAGCTCCCTCACGTACATACTCCCCTGCTGGAGGGAGAGTAGTTCCTGCCTTTTTTCTGCCTTCATCGTCGAGGAGAGGAATTCCGCCCAGAACTCCCTCTCAAAATCCACCCAAGCCACCTCAGACTCTCTCCTCTCCCCTAGGTAAAGCGTCCACCACTGACGTGCCACTCCCCGCATCTGGCTGGCGGCCAGAGGAACCCAGTACTCAGTCGGGGCCCGAATCAGGCCGAAGGCTATAACTAGCTCCTCTAGCCAGCCTTCCATCTTCATATCAGAGGTGCTACCCTCATACTTTCGAGGGCATGTCGCTGGAAGGCTAGAAGAGTCTTCTGCCACTGGTCATCCTCTTCCTCTCGATCATCTCTCTGCCAATCAGCCAAAGTATTCTCCGGGGCCTCGATCTCTTGTACCTCATGTGGTCGCCTTCTAGGTGCCATAGCTACAAGGTAAACAAGAAACGCCTAAGCCCAAGTAGTTCAGAATATCGTTCTTAAAACATCTTAAAATTTTAATTTATTCTTAATCCCCAAGATATCCCAGAAACACAAGAACACAAGTCATTATGATGCACGTACCATTCCTATGGTCTCTACCCTGCAATCAGTGTGGCCTCACTTGGTCGTTCGGTAGGTCCAGATTCCTTGCATCAAATCACAGGGGCCCTAAAATCCCTTGTCCTAGTCGGTCTTCCCTCGCCTAATTCATGCACCAAGGTCACCCAACACGGTTGCCTTACCATCCGATGCAATCCTTACTGTACCTAACTCCATACTCCATCCTATCTCTCAACCATCACCTCTGATACCATTCAGTCACGACCCGCCTTCACCAAAAGGAGGGAAGGGTCAGCAGATTTACAAGCCCTTCCTATTTATGTTGAAGGAGAGATAATGACCCCCGAGACCCGCCTTCAATAGGTCCCAGAGTGGCGACTAGCACCAAGGGTATAGAAATTTCTCACAATTGGAAGGCATTACCCCTTATTGTTTTATAAGACCGAGAGATGAGATGATGAAACTCAACAACACCAAGGTAGAAGAAAAGTAAGGCCAAAAAAATAATCCATTCCCACATGCATGTTCCAAAAGTAAATCCACAAGTATTAAAGGTGACTACAAGGTAAGTACCAAATAAGAAAAGAAAAACAACAACTGCAACTGCTCCAACGGTCTGAGCTAGTAAGGTCCTGCGTGATCCCCGAAGTCCTCCTGGAAACCTGAACGCAGTTTTATATACGTAGGGTGAGCATACAAGCACACTCAGTAGGGAAAACAAAAGACTCTCATGCACAAGTTGGGGAACATGCTAAAGTTCCGTGAGAAAAAGAGTAAACTAAACACCTAACAAGGAAAACTATCCACACCAGACGTCACCAAGGCACACTCCCCAAATAACGCAAGTCAGGTAATATATATATTAATAGCACATCGATGTTTGGGTACCCCGCGCCACTTTCCCACTGGTTATAGAGACATCCTACGCATCGGACCAATCCCGCCATTCTCACCGTAGTCCCACTACCACACCCGCCCGCACACACCTGGGCCACAACCACACGCAATCCCACTGCCGAAATCCCACCCGCACAAACTTGGGCCTCAACCGCATGCAGTCCCACTGCTGAATCCTGCCCGCACACACCTGGGCCACAACTGTCACATGTAACCATGCCTTCAAACACCTAGGCCAGAACAACCACCACCACGCCCGAAGACACATGGGCTAAAGGATCCACTGCCACGCCCGAAGACACCTGGGCCTCATTCTGAAGACACATGGGAAACCACCTGCCGCACACACCTGGGCAACCACCACAGTACCCCGCCTGAAGGTTCTTGGGATAATAATGGACCTCAGACCATCATATCCTGCCCGAAGATACTTGGGATATCCGGGAAAGGGAGCAGAAAAGGAGCTAATAACTAGCCACTATGAATAGTGTTGGGAAAAACACCCTCCCCCATGAAATGGGGGTATTCGGCACTAAGTGATCAACATGGGTGGGGCACAAATAAGAAACACAAAGCTACAAGTATATATATATAGGTAACAATCACTCACCCAAGCTAGGTTTTTCTTCAGACATCCTACAGATCACAACAGCAACCAAGTCTGAGTCACGACTCACACTAACAACCCATTTGTCCCCTTTCTTAATTCAGGTTCAGTATTAATGTTTATGTTTATGAACTACTGGGCAACTATTAGGCATAGGCATAAGTACAGGAAAGTAAACAGTCAAACATCAACCAAAACGCCCACACCCTGTTCTCAACAACAAATGATTCCACCCCAATTCGTGATATAAACAAGTATCCACCCGGTCTTAAAACTCACAACCACTGAATCCATACCAAAACGAGATCCCATCCCCCAAATTCACACAACCACTGATGGAATAAAAGAACAGGGGATCCCATCCGCTCTCACATCTCTAGAAATCGGCCAGAAAGGGAAACAACCAACTACCACCACCAACACAAGTAAGGGATTTTCATATTTAAATGACTTAACACGATCCATGATTTCAAATTCTGTGTGTTCTAACCGGGAGTTATCACATAAGGGTTGATCCTGGAGCTTTCAATTTATTCAGGTGGAAATACGTGATTAACCAATTCACTTTTCACAACAGGAGTTTACAACCACAAACCAGCCATTTAAAACATCAGCCGGGTTCATTTGTGCACAAACAACGACCACCAACGGCCTCGATTTTCAGGAGGCATAAGCCAGCACAACTCAACAAGATGGTCATAGAAGAAACAACATCAATGTATAAGACAACATCAAAAAACACAGCCCCTATCTTTCTTTATATAATTCGTTCATTATCTTTATTAAGATCGGTCCAACCAGTTCTACAGAAACAAAAGCACGCCCACCCCGCATGATACACAAAAGAGAGAGGCGAAGGAGAAATTCCCTACTTGTTGATAGATGATCGACGTTTAGGCCGGGGGCATGGAACATTACGGATAACGATGCGGTGCGTCCGATGCACTAGAAGCTGTTTGTGAAAATCCACGATTGAGAAAAGAGAAAACACGGCTAACCCTTAGTTTATAAGAGCCGAGGACAGTTGAGGTGAAAACGTGAAACCGCATAAGGCTTGGGGGTCGTGTGTTGACCATGTGGCTCCACTTGTCATTAAAATGGAGGTTGGGTGGTTTAAGCCGACTCATGAATTGATTAAGTATTTAATTAAATCACCAATGCATGTTACGGGTCCTTAAAACACGCTCAAACAGGTCAAAATAGGGTTTAAACCCCTATTTGCGCAAAAGGGAGCGCAGCTGGAAACAACTTGACAAGGTCGGGTGATGTAGATCGGTCTCACCGATCAGTCACGCCGATCAGTCTCACCGATCGGTCGTGCCGATCGGTCTCCCCGATCGGTCTCACCTATCGGTCTCGCCGATCAGTCTCACCGATCGGTCATGCCTATAGGTCTCACCGATCGGTCTCGACGATCGGTCTCACTGAGATGCCACTTCTTTAGGACCCGGATTTTGGCAAAGGGAAGGACCAAGAGTGGCTGGGTCATCACAAAATAGTATTTCTGTTCAGAAAATAACTGTTGATTATTTTTAGTATGAATATTCTATATGTTAACTACTTATTCTATATCATAAACCATATTCAATGTGTTAAAAAATTATTTTTAAAAGTTTTTTCTTTGAAATTATTCAATGATACATCATGGGTACACATTCCCACATATTTTATGAAATATATGGATAAACACTTTTAAACTATGTAAAAAAATTAACATTGTCTCATTTTAAAACATGTTGTTGAATTTGATGAATCTTAAATCATGTGTATCATCTCATATTTTAAAGATGAAATATTTATTAATAAAAAACATTTAGTATCATTTAATAGAAATTGGATAACATGACATCCTTTTCTTTGATACAACTCATCTTGAAAATTTTTATTTCAGTCAATTCTAATATTTTCAAAAACCTTTAATTAATTAATTTAATAAAAACATCTAGTTTTTTTAATTCTATCATCATTTTTTAAATCATTTATATTTAGAAAATTTGTAAAGTATGTGTTTTCTATCACATAGAAATCAAAAATTTATTTAATTTATAATACATTAATATCTAACAAGGATATTTATTGGAGATTGTAAAACTCTCTCTAGTATTTCATAAACTTATATCCTATTAAATCATCACTCCTTCCTTATATCACCTTTAGTGTAAATACCCATACCCCCGTAGTCCAGAGATGGTGGTTAATTTATTACATTGGCATAATATACAAGGAATCACATCCAAATTGAATGTAACGTATGGTATTTTTGAAAAACATTATACATTATTGATCCTTATATTATAATTGAAAATATAAAGTACAATATAGTAAATCAATTGAGAACACCTTTATTCTACTAGCTTAACTATGGAGATCATTCATAATGAAATTCATGGCATCTTGGTGAAAAATAAAACATAAAAAAGGGAGGGGATAAAATTCTCAATAAGAGTATATATACAATAAAAGCTATAATAAATAAGAAAGAAAAAATATAACAAGGTAAATAAATGAAACATTGTCCATTTAATCAATAACATGAACATAATATGACTAGAATAAAATATGATCAGATAATTCTGTAAAAATAATCACATGATCTAGAGAACATAACCTTGGATATTCTATTAAGTGACTAATCACTCTGAGTAGAACAACCGATCTCATTATAATGGAATTCATAATTTTAGACATCATGAATATATCATGATGGCTTCTACCAAGACACCATGCATAAATTGTTAAGACATTACCCAATACCCAAACTAGTTGGTCTCATGAGACATACCAATGAAATGAGGGTTTATAGTGAGCCCCATATATAACTTACTATGTAAAATTCTATACTCATATGAAATGGGTGAAAAATAATCAATTCCTACATTTTTATTAAAAATATCATGCAAAATATTAATAACTTTTCCCATTTACTAATCATAATCAAATACTATCCAGAGTAATATGGTGAAGGTTATCTAATAAATATATTCTCAATTAAAATAATCACACACTATTTAATAAAATATTGTAGATGATATCATATGAGATTACTCCTCAATAAATAATAATATTAAAAAATATGTTTACGTATATCAATGTAAACTTATAATATTATTGAGAAACTTTTGATGAAAATATCCTTTTTCACATTGAAAATATAATTTTTTTCATTAAATATGCACATTTAGAAGGGAAATTGTTTTCTCTGAAAATATCTTCATAAACATGTAAAGGACGATTTAAAAAAAAGTTATTCAATAGGTAAGTAAAATATTCAAACACCATATAAGTTAAAAAATTCTATCTATATTATTTTTCCAAAAATTCATAGTGTATGTAATTTGGATAATGATAGAAATATTCCATTCAAAGTATTTTTTTAATAAGTCATAAATTTGTAAAAATACGTTTAATAATTATTTGATAACCTTAAAAAATTAATATATTTTTAATAAAAATCTATATGGAAGAATAATATTCCCCAAAAAAATACTTCAACATAATGAATCCCAAATAATGATGATATTTTGAAATAAAACCACACCACTAGGTAATCAGTCATATAACAAACCCCATTAAATAATAACATTTAAAAAATATCACGAGAATAACAAAATAATGATATAACATATAACAGTTGAATTATATAGACCTCATGGAAGATTATAGGGGGCATAACATGAAAATATGGCTCAATGAAAAAAATAATATCAAGTCCCTCATGAATAAAATATATTTGAAGTGAGAAATAATAAAATTATTCACGTCTATTTACTCTCTTTGAATAAACATGAATCAATTGGAAATAAAATCATATGATAATAAAAAGTTATTTTACACATAATATGAGCGTGAAATAGGCAATGAAGATGAAGTTTAATCCAATGAATGGTAATTGAGTTAATAAATCCCTTACCTCATGCTTCCCGTGAGATTTTCATGATTCATAATCTTGTATAATGGATTAAATATTATTATTAATTTATTAAATAACTATGTTAATATTTATAATTTAATATGTGAAACTTTAGTAACATATTAATAGATGTTCATTAACAATATTTTATTATTTTCATTGTTTGAGGGGCCTTTATTCCATGGTCTCAGGTTCTGTTCTTTTTGTATGATTATGGGTTTTCCATTAAAATTGAAATAAACTCCAAAATTGAAATAAAATCGTATTAATGAACTTACATATGTGTAAATAGTTTTATATATCATTTTTCATTCTGGTATGAGAATGATTAAATTCATAAATTTTTTAAGATTAATGTTTTGATTATTTTGGCGGTTTATATGAAAATAACGAACTAGTTCAATTTTATTTAATATTATGTAAATATATTAGATAAACAATTTGAAAGAAAATATAATATACTGATTAAAATATAATTTAACCAGAATAATAATAATTTGATTAAACTTGATTGTGGTAATGGAAAAAGGAAAATAATTAACCATAGATAAGGTTAGCCACCTTAATTTGGTAAGTTTTTTGGATTCATTGAATAAAAGGAGATGAGAAAAGGGGTGGATATAATATATTCCACTAGATATGTAAATCTTTAGTATATAAATGTTACTATAGTTATTTTTATTTAATGGATGAAGGATCTTATGAAAAGTTAGAAGTATAAAACAAATTAAGAGAGGTTATTTGATAAATTACCTCTTGAATATCACAACCTGGAAGGTTCACTTAAGAAACATGTAATTGGTATTTTAATGGGAATATAAAGACATGAATATGGGGATAGTGGGTAGAAGAGGGTGTGTTAGTTATTTTAAAAGAATCAAATATTTTGGGGGAGAATGGGGGGGTGATAAGTGGTAATTATATTTTGAGGACCTATGGTTTTAATTAATTTAGTAATGATTATTTTATGTTTAAAACCAACTAAATTTGGGTGGTATTAATTCCAAATAATTTTTTCAATAATTAATTACTCAAAAGATTTTAATTTTTTATAGAAAAATCATCCCACCATTTAATTTTTATTTTTATTTTTTTTTATTTTAAGCTTTTACCTTTTTACTTTACCATGATAAATTATTTTATCTATTATCCACTATAACATTTTTTACCCCAATATTATTGTATGCATAAAAATAAAAATTATATTATAACATAATTTAGGCCTCCCTACTCCAAATATGGAATCCACTTTACTTTATACAATTTATATAAATGCTAAAAATTGACTATAAATATGTTACATCTATATCTCATAAAAAACATTTTTAAGGTTAAAACATGGTTTTTAAAATTGTTAAACATGTGTTCTTAAATGTAACAAATTATATATTAGGACATTAATTAAGAAAATTTTGATAAATAATAATATTTCATAAATTTTTAGTCGTTATGATATAATAATTGTATTATAATAGTAATGGTATTTCATAAAAATAGTATTTTCACTTCTTAATGAAAAATGATACTTTTTTAGAAAATTCCCAGAAAAATACCATTTAATAATTATGATGTGTTGAGTCATTAAATTAGTTTCATATAATTGACATAATTATTTTAATATGAAAATTTAAACATTAATATAATTGTCATTATTTATTTTAAATTGTCAACTTCATCTAAAAACACACCTACTTACAATTATAATAATTAATAATACTTTGTTATGATATGTTAGAATTAAAATGTTTTTTGTATGATTATTTTAAGTAATTAAAATTTATCTAAAACTTATATATTTAACATAAATCCAATTTTTAATAGAAAATTTTCATTTTCTCCAATAATGATAATTGTTTTTATCATTAAATAATTATGAAAATCATTTAAATGTGTTGATGTATCCAACAAAAATAATCACCAACTATTTTATTAGGTAATGGTCATAAGGGATAACGACATTATTATTTGGAAAACATAAATAATTTTGATAGTATTTACCTATTAATACACCATAATTGTTACACTTAATTATTCATGTCAATTCAAATAAAGGTGTAATATCATTTCAAAAATGAATATTTGATTACTAATTATTTATTTCCTTACTATAATGTTTTCAATGGTCGGTATGGTTATAGGGTATCATGGAAACAGAAGTTTTTATATTTCATTTTATTTATTATTTTTTATTATTATCATTATAATATTTGTATTAACAAAAATAATTGTTGTAGACTAAATGTACCTTTCATAAATAAAGGAATAAGTGTTGTAAGTTACCTAGTAACTATCTTCTATCCTTATAATATTACTAGTTGTAAAATATCATCTCACCTTGTGATGAAAAAAGAGATTATAAAATGTAATATTATTCTTATATCCACATAATGAATAATTATAAAATAAAAATAATTTTTTTGGGAATTACATTTTTCTCCCTGTATTGAAATGTCATCCCCAAAATTCGATATTTCACATCAAAAGTAAAAGGTTAATATTTTAAAATTCATTTCTAGGAATCCCACATCATTAAAATGGTTAATATAAATTCTTCTTAAAAGAATGGAAAGAGAAATTAAAATATCTAAACAAAACTAGTATTCCAAATAGGATATCATTAGAGGGATGTGAAAATATAAAAATGGAAGTGAAATATAACTATAATGTTTTTATGGGGAGTGATATAGAATATAATGGTGATATAGATAACCAAAACAAACCATATTCTTATGATAAATTAAAATACAATTTATTTCCTAGTAATTAATGTAAATGAATTATTTTTTTGATCCAAAAATTCTTTTCCCATATTTGATGAATTATTTTACACCTATATTAATCACTCAATAAACTGACCTTATATGATTTCATTCTATGTCCTAAGCATAATCCCATCATTTGGTTATTTTTATATCTATACCCACATAACTTCTTACTCAAGGAGATAGAGATTAAATACTATATTTTCATTCCTGATGCAATTTTACTGAATGACAACATCCACAAGTCATTCTTTAGGAATCTAAATATTTACTGAAACCAAAATGATTATAACATGTTATCTTGTTTGATAAATCATACATTAATCAAAAAATAATAATATCTAATGTTCGACTTGATTTTTTCCACAAGTTTTAAAACATTATTCTCTTCCAAAATATTATCCACAATAATCATAATTACAAAAAATATGAATAACTTCACTAAATCAACTTTTTATTAGTCCTCCATAAAGTAGATATTAATGTGAAATATAAATACCTTGATAAAATATTTTCTTAAATTATGGCAATTACATGAATCACCATAAATATATAACAAAAACATGAATTATTCCTTATTTCTAAAATAAAGAACTGGTTTGTGCATATATTCTTCAAACCCAAACATGTAGTAAAGTCTAGAAAAGATAACATAAACCACCGAATCACAAACCAATTTCACGGACACTAATGCCCTCCAATAATCATCCATTTATTATTTTATCACCAAATACCACATAATAGGGGATTAATTTCCTGAAATAATCTGTTTTTCAAAGAATTTATACTTTCCATTGAATCATTTCTGAGGTACCTTCTAACAGATGCTTTAAAATACTTTTGGAAATAGTATTGCAGTATAATCCTTAAATGTTTTGTGAATATCATCAATATAATACCATCACAACATATTCCATAGATCCAACTACCCTTTTAAACCATTATATATGTATCGTGTTCATATTCCTTAATACCTTCTTCCATACATATTTAATTTATATTCTCTTAATAATCATAAATATAATAATTACTCATAAAACCGTTACATTATTTCACACTAGGACATAAATTTTCAGAATTCTAATATTTTCTATATTTAAAATATTCAACCATTGATGATTTCTTATAGAGGAAATTACTCTCATCTACTTATTTAAAAACATATTTCATAATTTTTTCTTTTGAAATAACTAGATTTATATTATTTTCTATATCAAAAACATTTTCATGTTCCTCTAACAGATTCACATGGGAGATTCTTCCCACATTCATGACATATTTGACATTGAATCGTATTCCCTCCATAGTCTCCACCATCCAATCCCTCAATGAACTCTAGCCTTATTTTATTTGGTAGATATGTGAGTTGGTTAAGGTGAATGTTTTTAATAATAAATCATGATAAATGTTTAGACATATTCACAATATTATTCAACCCACTCATTATAAAACTTTATTTCATGGTAATATATTTTATACCTCATTCATCATTAACATTGTTCCTTATAGTTCCTTCAATTGGCTAAAACCCGTAATCACCGAGTGAGAAACACTAACATAGTGGTAAATCTCATAATTATGAATAATCATTTATATAATTTTTAAATCATGAAACCTTACCAATCTATGAATCTATAATTTTAACCTACATTTTCCATGTTTATTACCAAATATATAGGATATTATCCTATCGATAAACATATCCTAAAATGCATTCATTGGTTTATGTCCCACAATCTATTTTTTCCTAAATGTAATTCCCAAGGATTTTACTAAACTTACATTGATACTAATTATAACGAACCTAACCCTAGTAGCTTAGAGGTAGTTGATATTTTATTACAATAGAATAATAAACAATTATTCACATCACTAAGGACAAAATGGTTTAGTATTTTTGGAAAACTAAATACATGCTTGATCTATAAATCATAATTGAAAATATCAAATAATTTATAGAAAATATTTTGTGAACAACATTATTATCAAAGATTAACCCAATATATCAATCATAATAAACTTGTTGGAATCCTAGTGAAAAATAAAACATAATAAAGGGGTGATATTAGATGATTAGTAAGTGTATATATAGAAACTAAATTATGATAAATAAGCTTAAACATTTTTGGAAAGGTAATTCAATAAAAAATCCCATTTAATTAATAATTTGATCATAATATATCTAAATTAAATGAATATAAAATAATGCCATATAAATATTCAAAAGATATATTAAACTTAACCATATATATTATAATAATAAAATAATCACATAGAACTCAATCACTAATTAAATATTGAGGGAATTCATAATACTACAAATCAAAAACATTTCCACAAGGATTTGGTGAAGACACTATATAAAAATGGGCAAGACATCAACCAATACCCAAAGTAGTTTTTATCATGAGACCTATTGATGCATTGACAGGATATATATTGAACCATCTATCACTTACTATGTCCAATTCACTACTTATATGGATGGGTGAAACATAATAAACAAATAAATTTATGTCAAAACTATTATATGAAATGTAACATAATTTCCTAAATTATTAAACATAATCACAAATCATTAAGTGTAATATGGTGAATGGAATATAATTATTACATTCCTATTCAAACTTATCCAAAAATATTCAATAAAATATAATAGATGATATCCTAAGAGATTAATCCTTGATGAAGAATATGATTCAATAATGGTTGTTTTTGTATATGAAATTACTCTAATAAAATCATTGAAAACATTATGGGGATAATATGATTTTTCACTTTGAAAATAAATTAATTATTACAAAGATGCACAATTATAAGAGAAGATATATCGTTTGAAAAAACATGTAAAATTATAATGTAAGCTTCTAAATATTAATTCATAATGATATAATGAATTTATACTCATGCCATATAAGTTAAAAAAGTCATTCCTCAATTATTGTTTTTAGAAAATTTACAAATTACCTCAGTTGGAAAATGAAAATATTATTACTCTAAAACCATTTTATAATAAGTCATGCATATATAAAAAATAATTTAAATATAATAGGATAATATTAAAAACATTTTTGAAAATATTTTAAAGGAACATGGATATAGAAGAGAAAAATTTCCCAACAGAGACTTAAACATAAAAATTCATGAATAATGCTGATATTGTTAATTAAAACATCACCACATGGTAATTAGTCTAATGGTATTCCCAATGAATGAATAAATTTAAATAAAATATAACGCATAGTGATAAAAAATAAATGCCTACTATCACATTTCAAAGGGTAAGTATATACACCACATATAGCATTATATTGGTATTGCATCCAAATATGCCTCAATGAAATACAATTGATATGAAGTCCCTTACATTGATCAAATAATTTATGTCATATTTAATAAAATTAATAAATTTTTTGTATTCATAGTAAATCAATATAAAAGAAGATGAAATTAAATAATATTATAATCAAAATTCATTTCACACATAATATTATCAGGAAAGAATCAACGAAGTGAATGATTAACCTAGTGAATGGAAATCGACTTATGAAATCCCTTACCTTATGCTACAAGTAAGTTTTACATACATAAACCTCCTATATAGTTGTTTAAATAATGTTATTAATTATATATAGTAAAATTTCCCATTTTATAATACAATATAGAATACTTTTATAAAATCAACACACTTGTTCATTAATAATGTTTCAATATTTTTTTTGTTTCATGTGAGTTTGTTTCATGATTTAATGGTTGGTTCATTACTTTATAATTATAGATTTTATTTTCAAATTGAAATAAAAATCTAGAATTGAAATGAAATGATATTCATGAACATAAATATTTTTACATGGTATCATATATCATTTCTATTTGTGGTATGAGGATTAATCATTTGATAAAACATCAATAACAAAAGTTTAGTTTATTTTTCTAGTTTTTCCAACCATCACAAAATAGTTTTGTTATATTTGGTATTATGTGTATATTTATGTTCCTGAAGATGAAGTAATATATAATATACAAATAAGAATATTATTTAAAAAAAATATTTTTATTACTATCCTTGAATGCGGTAGTGGAAAATCAAAATTCATTAACCACAAAGACAGTTAGCCATAATAATTTGGACAATGGTTTTGTTTCATCGAATAAGATTATATGAGAATATTGGTGGATATAATATATTCCACTATCAGTAAAAAATCTTGTATATAAATGATAATATATTATTTTTTTGGATGAAGGAGGTAAAAATAATTTAGAAGTAGAAAATAAATTAAGAGATGTTGGTTGAGAAAGATGCCTCTTAATAATCTCCTCCTTGAAGGATCATTTATGGAACTTGTAACTAGTATTTGTGTGAGACCATAAGCACATTTATGTGAGAAGTGTGGGGGCCAGAGGGTTTCATTGAATTTTTTTGATATTCATGGCTTATGAGTAAAAATGGGTTAGTGGTAAGTGGTATTTATACTTACGGAGGGGTTTTTTGTGGGATTAAATAATGATTATTATAAATTTTACGCCAACCACCTTTTGGTGGAATTATTCCCAACATATTAATAGATAATTAATGTTTTAAAGGTTCATTATGGTTTATAAACGCATCATAAAACCAATTAATTTAGTAGTTTTAAGTTTTTTAAGTGTTTTCCATTTATCTTTGACCCAACACATTATTTTACCAATACTACGATAAGAATTTTTTCACCATAGTAATATTTTTGGCCTAAAAATAAAAAAGATCATATAAAATAATTTGAAACTCCATAATAAAAATACATAATGAATTTTAATTTTTCAATTATTAAAATATATAGAAATAAATTTGATATATGTTACATGTATAACACAAAAAAACATGTTTTTCCTAAGGTTAAAATTGAGGTTTTCAAAATTAAATATCATGTCTTTCTAAATGTAGAACCTTATATATTATGAAATTGGAGAAATAAATTTTTATCAATATTTAGTTTTAATAAATTCTTTGTCATTATCATATAAAATTCATTCCATAAAAGTTAGGGAATTTCATAAAAATAGTACTTTCACTCTCTAACTCGAAAATCATCTTTTTAAAAAAATTTCCAAAACATTACCTTATTATTAATTTGAAATTATGAGTCATAAATTTAATTTTATAGTATTAATATAATAATATATATTTGAATTTTATACTTTAAATAAATATTTTTATTTATTGAAATTTAGTAATTTCATCTAAAAATAAATATTCTGACCATTATAAAAAATACTTTGGACTTCGTCAAAATATATTTTCTTTTAAAAAGTGATTAATAAGTTTATTTCATTAAATTAAATATTATCTAAAAAATCTATTTTAATCTTAAAAAAAAATTAAAATAAAATATATTCATCATGTCACAAAAAATGTACATTTTGATTATATCATTAGATAATCCGTAAGATAACATAAATGTGTCAATGTATCAAACAACAATAATGAAAAACAATATTTTCATAATAAATGGTCACAATAACAATAAAATATATTACATAAAAATATAAATTAGGATTATAACGTTTCCATATAAATAAACCATTAGAAAAACTCCCTATTATTCAATTCAATTCATATCAAGTTTCAATATCATTTCCAAAATGAATATTTTATTTCTAACTATCCATTTCCTCGGTATGATATTATTCATGAGTTTTATGATTCTAGGGGATCGAGGCATCCCAAATTTTTATATTTTACATTATTTATTCTCCTTTTGTCATCCAATAATAATATTAGGATTAATAATATAATTCTTACAGTATTATCATACCATTATTAAATAAGTGAATAAAGTGTTCTTATATTCCTAGTAAGTGTATTGAATTGTTTAATTATTCCTAAATTTAAAAGTTCATCTCAACCTATATAGTAAAATGTTACTATGAAATGTAAAAGCAATTCCATGTTCTTATAAAAAATTCAATACTAAATAAAAATTTTAATAATAAAATAAGTACTTTTATTGTCATTGCTTTTAGGATTCAAAAACATAGAATGGAATCTAGATGAATCATCAGTGGAATTTACAACTAATTTTTCTTCTTTTTGATGAAAATTTACCCACTTGTACTTTAACCATTGACTCAAAACATATGTATCACATACCAAGTTCAATTTTCCTAAAAATATTATAAATTTGGAAAAATATTTTTTGTGCTCATTAAAATTATAAATACATTTCCATATATAAAAAATAGAATGAATTCAACAACTATAAAAATACCTAAAAACGATTAGTCTGTCATTTTATTAGAATAAAAAAATCTTATATATTATATGATCAGATATTAAAGTTCCACTGGAAATTTTTCCTCATATTCCATTAAAACAATAATTGAATCATTATTTTGTTTTATTAAGAATTTATATATCAATGTGTTAAATAATATTGACAGTTGGTTCCCTAGGAATGTGTAATTTTTATTAACATGTAAAATTTATCAAACTCGAGAACTTTTCTTATGTCCCAATTATTAGGTGTTTTTGGTACATTTAGATTCTACTTTTCAATTATTAATATAAAATAAATGTTTTATGATAATAAAGTCATTCATATACAATATAATATTTTATCATATGAGTAACATGTTTTACATTCATTTAATGAAGAATTTTATTAAATGTCTTCCCACTAAAATGGAGACGCCTTATAAAATATATTTTATCCATTAGTGGCCCATGATCCATATTTAACTAATAATTGGTCCACATTATATTTTATCTAATCAGATAGATATTTATGTAGGACATCATCACATTCATACTTTTTATTATTATTTGATAAATGAGTGGAAAAATATTTATACAACACATTAAATGGGTAATCATAACTCTATTTTTTGGGTAACCTAATCTTATTAAGTTATGCTTACTAGTGTAACCCAATGTAAATTACAATGATATAAATATAATTATATTAATATAATCCATTATTTTCTCTCCATACATCAAATAATTTAGGGGCACTTAGCTTTAGCATAACATACCCAGTTAAAAGATAATGTTCTTAAAATGTGTTTTTTCAATGGAATCTAAATCATTTTATTTATAATGAGAATTTAATCACACCATCTTATCTGGTGTTATTACCTATAAAATTATGTATGATTTATGTATTTATTATAGAATAATATTCCTTCTACTAAGAAAATATGTTAAAATCATATTGATGTGTAACTCTTTACCCCACTCACAACTTGTGTTTCAAAGACAATTTAATATCCAACTAGATTCATACATATAGAAATGTATTCTATTGTAAGGAGCATGGAAACCATTCATGAAAATGAATATATATATATATATATATAATACATAATCTACACACGAGTAATCATGGATCTATAGATAGTCAACCAATACCATTCTATTACAAGGCATAAGTCCACAGGCTAGTGTGAATTGTGACTAAAAGTCCCTTAACCGATTGTTACATAAAAAATAGATTTTGATTCCAACAAAACTGCAATACATAGTAGTTAAAAATCATAATTAAATATGAAATTCCAGATCATAATTCATGAAATGGTAAATTAAAATTTGAGGAAAATTAAATCCATTAACATACATAAATTAAAAATCCTTAAATTCACATATGATAAATTATATTTAGAATATAAAAATTAAACAAATTTATAAACATATTCATAATATAAACAATTCATATCAATAAATAAAAAAGGGAAAAACTTTTTGATAAAATAAAATTTTTATATATAAACATTTGATATTTTTTTTAATAGTTCATAAATTAACCTAAAAATAAATACTTTATAATTGAGCTTACCTTACATGCATTCCTCAATTTGAATATCAACACTTTATAAATAGTTCATTACATGAAATAATTCATATAATTAATTATATTCAATTAACCATATAGATTTAATATTATGTTAAATATAAATTTTCTATATTTTAATTTATATTATGTGAGATTTTTACATATTCTATCTATCATCTATTAGTTATTATTAAAAAAATGATTAAATAAATCCTAAAAACTACTTTTGAAGTGGTTTAAAAAATTCCCTGAAATATGACTTTTAATTTGAACAATTACAAATTAATAATTTCAAACATTTTTTAATTTGATATATAATTTTTTTATATTTGGTATTATTTTTGTAAATTATAAACACTTTATAAATTCCATTATAATTTCATTATAATAATATTATATCTACACTATAATTCATGAAACAAAAGTTTCACCAATTTAATTTACATCATATTAATATTAAATACATAATGATTGAATCTCATAAAATCATTATTTACCTATATTTTATACCTCCAGGTGTTCTTAACAACCCAAAATTCATAACTTATCCATTAAATTAATCCATACACTTTATTTAAAATATATAAAAAAATTATATGTATTTATATTGAAATGGAATAATAAATGAAATTTTTAATTTTCAATCATGGTATATTAATATGAAAATTTCATATATTATTTTACATGATAACCATTTACTTAAAATTCCCAACACTTATCTTTTATTTATCATCTATAATCAATAATTATATTAACCTAATAATTTTCATCATTTTTTGAATTGTGTTTTATAATTTATATGGGGTGTTATCACTAATAATCCATAATTCAAATAACAATTATTATAATCACGGTTGAAAAAAAATCCCTATGTATCAAGAATCATTTATATGAAAACATAAGGGACCCTTACATGTAGATTAACCCATCTCTAAGAGAGTAAATAAAAGAAATGAAAACCTATACATATATAGTAACTCATACATAAAATAAATACCCATAAATTTAAAATTTCTATAAAATGAAAATCTCTTATATAAGAGGCTTGCATAATATTAAACATGGTCAGTAATCATTATCCATATATGATATATCATAATTATGAATTGATTCTATATTTTCAAAAATCCCAAGTTGCAGTCATAGACTACGATATCACATATAGTAGAATATTCCATATAAAAAACCATGGGTTTGTATATATTTTAATATATGATACAAACTAGTTATTCCATATATCCAGTAACACAAATTATATTATCCTATAATGTAATGTTAAGGAGATGGATTTTGTAATATGTTGGCTATCATTTAGCGACTCCATGTTGTACATGATGATAGAGCCTGATGTAGTTTTTGAATCACATGTTCTTCAAAAACACCGTAAAATAAAAAAGTTTATTCATTATTGGGTGTTGATTTGATATGGCTCATAGGTTGAAGGAACAACTTACCTCATATGAACATGTACAACATGAAATTAATATAAACCTATAAAAGAACTCCTTTACCCAAAATTTTGATTATGATACTATTTTAATTAATAACAGAGATCTCAGGTGGACCATAGTTCTTTATCACTTATCATGCCTAAGAGTTCCCAGCAATGTACTATCTAATTTTACATTACTTTTATACCATTGATGGTTTTCAGAAAATCACTACATGGTCTTGAATGTGGAAGAAAGTTATAAATGTGCATAATATATCACCATGAATCAAAATATGGTATGAGACTGAATGGCATGAAGGCATTATTTTTTATTTATTATGGATAATCCCCCTTTTAAGGGTTGAAGGGGAACTCGTACATGTCCCTTAGGCCCAAGGAACAGGGCCCGACTGACCTGAAATACATGACCCGAAGGCCCAGAGGCATGCCATTCCCAATACATGACCCGTAGACCCATCCCACTAGAACTTCCCCTCCCTAGCTTCTATTTCATTGATCACCTAGCTCCCCACCTTGCATTGTTGATCAACTAGCATTGATCCATACAAAGAAGCATGGTTCAAGGTCCCAATGGTGGTTGCCATACCCTCTCATTCTTTCAATATAGTTAGCTCTACTTCTGGTGGCAGCTAATATTTTTGCTCTGATCCTCTTTTAGAGACATTTTTTATGTTAACTAGGCTACTCTATGGTCTATGTGGCATAAATACCTTGTGGCCTGAATTCCTTTGATGACCCAATGGCCCTTGAGACTTATAGGCCCAAACCGGTGGCCTAAAGGCCCAAGATATGTTATGAACAAAATAGATAATAATCTAGGATATCTGTAATCATGTAAGATCAATATCTATCAAACTAATTGAAGTTTTAGCAATGGTTTTTCGTACAATAAGAAATTTTTTAAAAGATAAAACATGATCAATATTTTACATGAAATCAACAATGATATGTTCAAAATTCAACATGAGTTCTTTCTCATCAATAAAATATATATCAAAAATATATATAGATTTAGTGGATACTATAAAAATTGTGGAAAAAAGAGAAAATGTGAATTTATAATTTTTATTTCATTTGGTTTTGTTATTTTATTTTGGTTCTACAATAGTTTTTATTTGAAGTTATACTATTTTAATTGATATATTTGAAATTAAACATGTCTAATATTTACATTGATTATGTTAATAACCAAAAATAAAAGGTGCATAAATCAATTGTTATATAAGTATCAAATGTTATTTGTATGCTCCTACATTGGTTATTAAAATAACTAACATAGAAATTCTCCTAATTGGTTTTGAAAATACTTTCAACATCGATTAATTTAAACTATATTTAAAATAATATTTTCAATATAGGGCATGTTAACATAACCGTAAATACTGATGTTAAAACAAAAAAATAACTCATGTAAAATAGTTATATTTCAACATGGTTTATCTCCCTAACTACATATTTGAGAATATCTACATAAGAAGAGTCAACAAAAAGTTCACTTTAAATGATTTTAAATACATAAGAGAAACAACTAACATTAATAAGGTTATAGTAAGGCATTAATAACCCATTTGAAAATTGGATCTTTAATAAGATTCCTCATAGTTATATTCTTCATTTATATATTCTAGATGTACCAATAAATTAAAATTTTAATTATATACATTATTTTCTCTAAAATACTCTAATATGATCAATTAAACATTCCAAATTCAACTATAAAATTTCCTACTTATCACTAGAGGATAATACCTAAAAACTACCCATGATGATTTGATTAAAACCACCAAAGACCAATAAATTCACATCTACATAGAATTATATTTAAGAATTAAATGAAATATATAGTCCAACCAAACAATACATGACCACACAAAATTCGGCATGAAAAACATTCTCTTCAACCAAATTATAATGTGAAATATATTGCTATATATTGATATTATCTCATACATAAATCAACAAAATATAAATAAAATAACATTTAAAACTCATTAAAAACACCATCAAAATTCTCTAAATATTTAAAATATTGGACATAATGGTATGGAATGATTTTTTAATGACCCACTTAATGAATTTTCCACCACCGATAAATCCTATTTTTATGTTCTATTGTTACCTGACAGATCAAATTGTGTTGTGAGGAGCTCATCCAAGATATCCAGATCTTCACGATGTTTTCATGGGTAATTAATTTTAGTTTGAGGAGATAATATGTGGTGTGAAATATTACATTATGGAATAAAAGGCCATTAAATATTTATCACATTCTAATTAATCTTTTACCACTATGTGATATTTTTCATAATGTCATGAATTGTTCTTCTATCACATAGTCTCCTTTAAAACTCTATGATCCACTTTTAATCTTCTCCAAAAACAAACACTAGGAAAAATGGGGATTGAAAAAAACCACTTCATCAAATATCTCTTATATTTATAGATCTGACTTTAAAAATCTCTTAATATATAATAATACCCTATTTAAATGATCATGGTCTCGTCATTTCCCCATTCTTGTGGGTTGGAAATCCAAATAGTCTCTAACTACCTTTAATTAAATTTATCATAATAATGATTAAAATAGTATATAAATAACTCTTATATCCCTCAAAGTAAATATTATATATGATAAATTAAAAAAAAGAGATTTAGAGAGAATAATATATTAAATTCAAAACTATAGGCTCTCTAAAATAACTAATCCACTTGATTTTAAAATTTAAAGTTTCATCAAACTCTATTTAAATCCCCTTGTTTTTTTCCATATTATTATCTTCCAAGATTATCCACATTTATCATATCACCCATTTTATTTTTACTATACCCACCGTTATATCTATACTTACCCTTGTGACAAAAAAATCTTATTTAACTCTACTTGTTATGATTATTGGTCATTAAAAGAGCTCCCCGTTTAAAAAATATATCACTATTTAACCCTTTGTTATTTATTTTAAAAAATTACTCATTTTACTATAAACCCAAAGGGGGTGTTCGTACAAAAATATATCATAGAGATTAAATAATAAATTTATATACATTTAGTGTGTTAATTTTACTCCTCCTTAAACCAAGGGTGGTGGTTAATAACCCATGTTCAACGTTTTCCTCTCAATTTCCAGTGTGATGAATAGTTTTGTATGTATTCCTTTCCCATGAAAATTTATTCTAAAATATAATTTCTTAATGAATCATTTATCCACATTTTATTTAAATAAATGATACCCAATTTCAATATATTTTTTATAGGTGTGTGGTATTTGATTCTTCGTTAGCTTTGTGGCACTCTTATTATCATAGTATTTCATTATAGGAACCTTCACATTTTCACTATGGTACTTCATTTAGTTCGTTGTCCATATAAACTGAGTACAAAAAATCATTGACAAATTTATTTATTAAATGTTATGATTTACTGTCACCTCATTCTTGTTATTTTACTAAATCCACTTTCATTAAATATTGAAATATGCTCCACAAGTATATTTTATTTTCATATTATATCAAAACCAATCTGTATCCAATAATGAAATTAAATATTAGATATTCCCAACATTAAACACAAAACTAAAATCTAGTTTATCCTTGGTATTCCAAATTATTCTCTTTATAATAGTGATCATTACCCCCATTTGGATTTTCTTATATGATGAAGTTAAATAAGTATAAAATATTGGTATGATGTTGTTTTTATTAGTTCAAAATAGAATCAATTAATACTTTAATAAATGTTTAGATTGATATATGTCCTTCAATCATTATTTCTATGATATATTCCAACAGTAATTACTATTTAAAAATTTAGAGACCCAAATCTTGATGTACACGGACATTACATTACTTTTGCGGAATACTTAATACATAACAAAAACAGACACACAAGGACTGTAATAGTTTAGTGTCTTTGGAAACTCAGATTATAAACTTCTAATCATGTTGAAATATCTTCAACAACTCCCATAACAATCTTCCCCTTTTCGTTTCCTTATCTAAAACCTTTCTTTATTTCCTGGGGAAAATAAAACACAAAAAGTGTGAGCTAAAATTCTATGTAAGGGCAAACATAGATAACATAAAACAATCCATAATCATTTGGAATAAAAAACTTTACAATTAAATTTAAACATCAAAATCTTGAGCAAAGACATAAATCGTGGAAGTACATAAGGGATATATCATAATAGAACATAAACCATGATAAAATATAATGGGAATAAAACATGTAATTGTGGAAACCATTCAGCACATGTCATGATTTCCATAGTAGCCAAGGCATTGCTGCCAAGACCATCTTAGTGGACAATGTCCCTTTCTGAATCGAGTTCACTCCTCGTTTCAGTCCAGTAACCCTGAACCAGATTAACTTACCATCCAAGCCATGTCTATCTCATGAGATATAAATCGTTACCCAATGCATTGGAGGGAGATATAGGTCCCACCGATCTCATAATGAAGTCATTCTTTCGTGTGCCGCAAAATCATAAATCATACATCATAGCATAACCCATGTAATAGAATGAGATTCTTAAACATCATGCCATCATAACATAATCCATATAAAAAAATGGAAATCATTTAATCATAAGAAGAAACAAACCATGTAAATAATGGAGACATTATACTTGAAACATAAATATATTAAATAATGTCATTTTAGATGGAAAATATTTTTGATGAAAACACTTGAAATGAAATAATGAGGAAAATACCCTTTCTTCTTCAAAATCATTTTCTTTTCACAAAATGTCATGCAATTTTAAAAGAAAATGGTTTTGTTGAAAATGATGATGGAATCCTGTAGAGGAAGATTCATGAAAATGAGGCTATATGAAACCGTAAAAATCTGTTCACGCCGTATAAGTTAAAAATAACACTCTCCTCGTACTTTTGTCGAAAAAGTCAAAAAGTTCCTTGTATGGTAAAAAAAGAAAGATTCCTTCCATAACACGTGGTAAATGTAAAAAAAGGGTAAAAAGGACTCTAAACATGCATGAAAACATTTTTATAAAACTTTGACATGTATGATAAATATAACCCCAGCTAATACTTATGAATAAGCAATCTCGGATAAAAAATGAGATTTGAAAAATTATCCCTTACCTTATGTCCGATATGCTTTGTACATTTCTGAACCTCCTGTATAATGATTTAAATAATATCATTGACTTATTAATGAATCATATTCATTATTATGATAACATATATGGTTCACCAATGACTTTATATTACCCGTTCTTTTGTAAGTTCCATGTTAAAGCAACGTTTTGGGTTAAATCGTTTTATTTATCGTACATGTTTGGACTTGATGTTCTTAATATTATTACTTATATCCTGATTTACATAATTCTAGAATTTAAAACATGATTTACATATAATATATATTTCACTCTATATGATAGATTAATTAAATGAAATACACCATTCATAGAGACAGTAGGTCGTACGTACGCATGAACGTTGTTTTCATTTCCTTATTGAATTGAATGAAATTAAGCAGATGACATACATATATATACACATAAATATAGTATAATTATTATGTCATATATTCCATGATTACTTATTATATATACATTATAATCATTCATGAATGGTTAACATGAAGAATGAATCTGATCGCGTCGTGGAGACGGTAGTTCGTAAGTACACACGAGCGATGATATCATTCCCATGATCGTGGAATTTTATTGGAGTGTATGTATACTATTTACTAACAAATATAAACTTAAAATAATCATATATAGTTATTATTTACAACATTATACCCATCCAAGTAAGGTGGTGGTGGAAAATAGATTACACCACGGCATGGAGACGGTATTCTGTACGTACGCACGCGCGGTGATATCATTTTCCGTAGGATGGACAGATGGTGAAATAGGGTTGTTTCATACATATAATAACATATCAGTATATTAATGATACTGATGTTATTACTTCATAATGAAACAACTAAAGAAGAAGAAATGTAAGAAAAAAAAGTTGAAAGAATCGGTAACAGACATTACCTCTTCTTTGATGCGACTCTTTGAGACCTCCTCTTAGGGCACCAAAATTGGTCTTTGAAGAAGACCAAGACCTCTATGATGTTTCTAGGGAAGTATAGAAGAGAATTTTTCAGGGTTTTTCCGAGCTTGAAATATCAATGTGGTGTGAGGAAGAGAGGGAGGAGGTTCCCTTTTATAAGGGAGGAGAGGGGCACCTTTGGAATAACTAAAAATATTATTTTATTATAAAGTCATATTCGGGTTTTAATAGCTCAAAATTGAGTTATTTCGAAGCTAAGGTGGGTATGGGTAGCAATAGTCTCATCCAATTGAATTTAGACAAGTTTAGGTTTCTATTTTAACCTTATCATTTAGATTTAACTTTAAGTTTAATAATTGTTCTTTACCGCGTCTTCTTGTTTTCTTACACTATAAGGTTAATAAACTTACTCTAACAAGACAAAAGAACCCCAAGTTTCTTATTATTAATATATATTACCTTATATAAGTATTTTGGAAGATCCTTATATTTTTTGGAATAAAATAACATATAATAATATATTATTTTTTTTAAAAACAATTTTATGTCAATTTTGACACTGTTTGGTAATTGATTTGTGTGAAAATAATAACAGAATGAATAGTTCGAATAATGTTAATTAAATCAATACTATCATGTCATATTAACATTGAAAATTATTAGAATTCATAAAAAGTCTCAAATTAAATTTATTTGTGTATTTATAACATTAATTATGTCAATATTTATTAATAATATAATTACTGCATCATCATTGTGTCATAAATAAATTAAATTATTTAAAGTCTAAAAATTACAAATAAAATACCATTATGTAGGAAATCGTTTTATCTTACCAATTAAGATTTATAGTTGAATTTATCTTATGTATAACCCTATATTAAAAATGATTTACTTATTAAACATTGATTTTAACTATTTTAACCCTTCTTTAAATAAATTAATAATAAATGTCCTAATCTAATCCAAGTGGGCCTAAATGGTCATATTTTATTACTATGGTTGTTCTTGGTCGAATTACACTTATCCAATAGAATTAGGACATGTTGGGTAATAATATCATTTTTACCCTTAATTACTCTATTAACTTTTATCCGTGGTAAATAAAAGTAAAAAGTTACTATTCACCAAAAACTATTTTCATCTCATTGAACCACATTTTACTTACTGACATCAACCATGTGTCTCGTAATTTTGAAATTCCATTCACAAAAGCGGTAAAATTATGTTTTATGTAAATTTTCAAATTCTCCTAGGAGGTGGGTAAAAGACGGTCAAAAGTTCAATAAAATTTTTATATATCTAAAATTATTATAAAATGAATCCAATGAATTACATTGACCTTATATAGGTATTATGTGTAAATTTTGACCTAAAATAAATTTAAATGAAATAATTAATTATTTAAATAAAAATTCGGTTTTTAAATAGTAACCTAGTGTTTTCACTATTCATCAAAAATTGAATGTTTTCAGAAAAATACCAAAATTTCACCCTAAGCTAATTTCGATATTCCCAATCCAAAAATGAAGTCCATTTTGAATGAAGAAATTTAAAAAATTTCAAAAATTGGTTATTACTATACATAACGGCTAGTTTTAAAAATATTTTAATAGCATATCGTTGTTCAGTGAAACTCGGTTTGGCGTACAACACACGCTATCGAGGAAGGTCGCGATTGCGTGTAATGCAGCCAAGTTAGGGTTGCGTGTTGTGAAAGACTCCTTTTTTGTAGCGTACAAAACAAGATATCAATAAAATTAAATAGAATATTTTTCATAAAATCTCGGGGTGTTACAAAAAATGGTTTACTTTCAAGTATATAAAACATATTTAGTAGTTCAATTAAATTATTTAATATAAAAGTATGTTTCTCTTTTTGATTCAATTAAAGCATGAGAAAATATAAAAACACAATGATCATTTATATATCAAACTAAAATCTCATGAAATTAATAAAAATCCTCTAGTGGCTTGAGATTTCATCATTAAAATATCATATCATTGACCTAAATTTGCACCATAAACTTCTCCTCTATTTTTTTTCAGAGGAGGACTTATTGAAACCACCTCACCTAAATTATAGCTTCATTTGGAAATTTTTTGATTGATCATATTATGTTATTACTTAATTTTCTTAAATATACATTTTTCTTTAATTGACTATTATTTTTTAATAATTTATATTTTTATATCCCATTGGTTGTTCAAAATACATGTCCTCCTTTGTTATATCCATTTCATTAAACATGACGGATCTACAAATTTCCACATCCATGAAATTATTTTCTAACTCAAGTGTCACTATAAGTAAAAAATATTACTTCAATATCTATGTCATTAATCAATTAATAAACCATAAACCCAAATATATCCTTATTTTATATCACCACTCCATGTTTTCATTAATAATTGTTATGTTCATATTACATTATGATCATCTAATCATTTCACATGCATTGATGTCTGATTTTCCTCAATTTTTACCAACTAATTTTTTTATCCTTGAATGATGGTTATCACATAGCACATACAAGAAATATACTTCCTCCACTCATAATAACAGATAAGTGTACTCTATAATCATGATTCTCTTGGTTTTTGTTGGATATTTTTCTGTTGAATTTTTTTCAACTCAAAGATATTTTTTATTATATGTATCCTCTATGAAAAAGATTATATTTCATCAATATATTATTCCTCTTAAATATTTTCCTCATAATAGTGATCATGTGAAGACTTTGTTAAGATATTATGATCATATTGGACTATATATTCTTAATAAAATATGTCTATTAGATTTGTATTTCATAATATTTTCTAGCCTTCCCTTCAATCAATTTTTTTGGTTTTTACAATTCATATTTTTTTCAACCACTTGTTTAATAATTTATGTACATTAACTTTTGTTCAATATCATATGAATATGCCTCAATAACTCACATATCAATACATTTATTGGATTAATCTCAAATTATGAGTATTATCTTTTATTCCAAACACTCTAAATTGATTAAATAAAAACATATTTTTCTTCCATATTTCACGGGGGGTTTTCACCACAATAAGAAATAATAAATAAAAGTTTTATGTGTAAAAAATCACTTACACTACTTCAATTTAATAGTTTGTTGAGAAACCACTCTTGATTAGTAGTTTTTTTCCATTATATTCAGCATCTAGTTCCATCATTCTATATAATCATTTTATAGTATCTCTCTCATAGAAGAAACCTCATGTTTTATTTGATTCTTCTAGAGATCATTTCCCACTTAAATAGAAGTGTACACCCTACCAATTTTTTATAGTGACATTGGTTTTTTCTCAGGAGGTTCTTCTATCAATATTGAGATTAAATGTCTTTGGACCCATCCATGGATAATATGATAAATTTACCCATTAGAAAACCTTAAAAAATTATCCAATGGTTTCTTTGAATCTGGGTGTTTTATTTTTCCTATGGTTGAACAGGCGTAGATTTTTGGTATGATAGAGCCTTGATAAAATATATATCAAAAATAAAATATAAATTTTAACTTGTATGCGTGTAATTGTGTGAAAATTATTATAACCCGTAAACTGGATATCAAATGGAAAACCTAACACCGTGGATTTATTAGGGATGAATTTTTTAAACAACTTATACTTTAATATAGATTCACATAATAGTTTTTGATTTTTTTCATATCTGGAAAGCATAAATTGGTAAATTGTTTTATTAAATTGATTTAAATAAATGATTATTTTAATGATTCATTGTAAAACCAAAGAACCCCATTATATTTAACCCATATAGGGACTCTTCTATGGGGTTAGTTGTTTCAATAAATAAAACCCCTAGATGGATATAATAATGGGAGGGAGATAGTATCATGGTGAGATCGGTGGATGATTTTAGAGTGAAAGTAGAATTATGGTCACTATGATGACTAGGACCGTGGTTGTATAGTGGTCTAAATATTGGGAAATTATTTCTAAAGGTAGGTATCGATATTTAAAATTGATTCATTATCATTCTTATTCCATATTGTATAATTGAAACAGAATCTATCTTCTTCATCCATAAACCAAGGTATATTATTTATCAAAAAAATTTATAAATTAATTGATTATCCATAATTTTATAATTCCCAGTACCATGTTCCTATAGTTTTATTAATGTTTCATGGTAAATATTAGGAATGGAAATATCTTCCCTAAATATTTTCTTAATGAACTGTGACATCATTTGTAGATCGATAAATTTGCTGGAGTCTAAAATACATATCCTCCGTCGGTTCTTTTCTCAACATTATCTATTTCTTTATCATCTCATGATGGAATCTTTAATTATGTCATGGATTAATAAAGGGTCATCAAACTATCCATTGTTGATGGAAGATTCATTGTGGGGTTAAATGGTGTTATAGAAGACATGGATAAATTTTTATGCAGAGGCATAACAAACTGAAGACTTATATGGGGTGAGAAGATATAAAAGACTATTCATCTATCATAAGAGACATTACTGTACTGTATTTTATCTATTTCAAATTATTTGATTCTTCTCATCATCCAATCATAACATTCCTCTCAGTGATCTCGTTTTTTTAAAACTATTGAATAGAAATCATGGATTATTTAGATGTAATGCATTAGTTTAATAAGATCGATTATTCCTAGATGATTCGATCAAGGGAATAATTATTTTTTTTTCCATATGAAGAATAGATTCACCACATTGACTAATCAATCTACCACATGCCTATGTTAAGGCATCTATGACATTTAAATTTTCCATTATTTGATTTACACTAAAACAGGTTACCCTTAATCTATTTACCATTACATGGCTATAGGGTCTACATATGTTCCCTTATAAAGCTGTGGAAATAAATTTACATATTATTTTGAAATGTATTTTCAGATAGTTGATGTACTCCCCATTTGGAAATAATTATGAAAAGATCAAACGAATAGATATTTAGATAAAGAGACCATGAACTGACATGATATCATGATTATTTTTTTTATAAAAACAAACTTATGAGTTTGTTCCACTACCATGAAATGGGAATGAAATGAATATATAAATGTTGAGTATCTGTGGTTGACAATGGTGGACACAATCATTCATTATATGAATGTGAGTATTTTATCTTGATGCATGATGTCTACTATGTGAAGACTCCATGATTCTCAGAGTTATGTGGTGTCATAATATAATAATAAAAATATAATTCCAAAAATGAAAAGATATTTGGGCATTGAAAATAATAAGTTTTAAGGATTCAAAAATCACTGAACATCAATAGTTTTTAATACAGTATAAAAATGGTATTAAATTTAAATCTAAGGTGGTGACATAAAAGAGCTATATGTGAGGAACTTCATATAGAAATATTGATTCTCCCCGACAAGAGCCACTACTAATTCTTAGAGAGAACTCATTTTTATTAGAAAAATAGTGAAATCGCTTGAGACTTTATATAACGTATCATGCAAGGAGGAGGTCCCAAACACTATATTTCATGAATAAATTATTTTTGAATCTCTATTCTTTTTTGAAGGGGATAATTTCATAATTACTCTTGTCTATGAATATAACTGAAGCCAGTGGCATGAACTAATATCTAAGAGGATGTTTCACACTCATATATTATGTGATGGAAAAGATAAAACCCATATAAACAAATTGAGGTTAAGAAGATATTGGTTTCACATAATTAATCATAGTAAAATAATAGCCTAGTGGACTATTGTATGTGAGCTTTTGGAAGGAGGTATGATAATGATTAATCATATAAAATATTAATTATAATTCTTAGATTGTTATTTTTTATTCATAATAATTACATGAAACAATTTCATGAAGACAACATCATATTCAATGTTTATTTCTTGTAAACTACCGAAGATTGTTACTTTATTTGAAGAAGGAATACTGAAGTTCTCAAGAACATGGTTGATTATGATATTGATAATGAATACCCTTCCATGATGATTATGTAAAAGGTCATAGGAAAAGAGATATTTCATGATCAGACTATCATTTTTTTATCATCATTAGTGTTAATATAATTTAATCTTTCAATCCATATTAATATTAATATCAATGTAATATAATAAGAGAAATATATTTCTTAGTGATCCATTGATTATTATGATTATTTCTAAAATTTCTAAGACATCACATTTTTACAATGGTGAAATACAGGGAACCATATAATTTTTAAATTTAGAATAAGTTTATATAGTTTTATATGTTTATATGATAGGAAATTTTCAACATTTTTTTATCATGTCATAACATTCAGGATGATATCTATCATTTATTAACATCAATGTTTATCTTTGCGTTATATTTGGTTAGTACTAGGAGATCAAGTTCAAGGTCATACCCTTTTCTATCTTTTTAATGACAATAAAAGAAATATTTATGTTAGTGGTATAATAATCAAAGTATACAAAATATGTAGTCATCAACATTAGAGATGAACATCATTATGAAATCATAGTCTTCCTTTTTCTTTGTTAATTTTTAAATGTTTTCTAAATAGGCGAAGAAGAAAAAAAACAATTAAATGAATATGTGAAATAGGTTTAAAAAGGGTATAAATGTTTTAATGTGTAAAATAATCATTAAACATTGATTCACCTCCACCACCCATGATTACAGATTTACCAAAGAGATACTATAACCTATATTTATCTATTTGAGAGTGATGATGTGTAATTTTTGATGAATCATTTGAGAGTTTTAATTTATTATATATCTGAGGAATCTTGTATCTCCTTCAGCAATATTGTAGATTTTTCTCTAAATTATGATGTTATTAATTTCTATGCTAGGAATTCTAACCTATAGATTGGTTATTCTGAGCATGTGTTCAATGACCGAGGCCTTAGTTGAATATAAGGTCACTCCAATCCTTGGGAAATAAAGGCTAGAAAGATATTGAGATTCATGTTTCTATATAGATCTATATTTAACTAACCATAGGTCTATTATTTCATCTATAATCCTACATTAAATTTTGAGTCTATAAAAAGGGATTTGTTTCTTAGAGTCGTGATATTAATAATTCAGCATTAATGTATTTTGTTTTTTAAGGCATGGGACCCTATGTAGGGCATCATGGACAAGAGGTATTCCTTGGAGATGTTTTTTGAAGAAAATTTTCATGATAATTGGTTCTAGTGGAGATGTTATGAGATGAGATATTGGGCTATTGATATTTTTTATACTATAAAACTAATTTGAAATCCCCTAAGTCAGAATTGACAGATTGGGTATTGTTCGTGGTGATGCACCTTAACTATGGGATCATATTAGAAAACCTATTAACAATAGATAGAGTGTTGTCATAGATGGACCGACGCATGTGGAATAACATTGAGATCTGAGACCCCATTTACATTGGACTAGTTTCATAATTATTATTTTTCAATAGTAGTGTTGCTGGTTTATAAGTTGATGGAGATGGATGGTACTATGATCCAATCATACTGTCATCGCCTACTGTTTTTCATGTTAGTTATTGAGTGCTGACTATAAGAGTTTCCGAAATATTTCTGAAATGGATTTCTATAATAAGGGGACAATGAATACATTTTATAGTATTATTTTCTTTATCCATTTATATAACCACACACTAGATGGAATTGGTGTAAATTACACTCCCTATATATAGTGTTCAAGAGTAAGATAAAATAATGGGATCTATAGCCAGACCTAGGTATAAAAGAGAGTCTCTACTATTGATATTTATCTTTCACTCACTTATTTAGGAAGAAAAAATTTATCATTTGTGTAATAAGAGGTATTTTATGAGATTCCTATATATTGGAGATGTGACAGATTAATAACTACATTGGTATGGATTGGTAAATTTTTTTAGTTTTATACGGTTTTGGTGATTAAATGAATTAAATAGGTTTATCCTTCAGTGGTAAGAGGGAACCTCGGTAGTTTTGGTGAATGAATTTGACCCTCCTAAAGATGAATTTCACTACTATCATATGGGAAGTGTGGATTAATTAAATTTTTTCATGGATTAAAATTCAGTCCATGTGAAAAATGAGATATTAAATCATTATTTAAAAGGGTTAACCATATATCTCTATCATAATATAGGAATTCATAAATATTTCATTTGATTAAATTTATTCACTAACTTCTATTCATTCGTTTTGTTCTGATGTGTTTTGTAATTACTGTGAAAATTCATTAGACTAGGTGAATATTTTTTACAAAAAAAATTAAGAATTTATTTTTTTATAGTAATATGAATGGTTTTCTATATATTATTATTTATATTATTATTTTTAATTTTTAAAGAATAGAATATGTAATGTTATTAAATTCGTGATAAGGTATATCTTACTAAAATTGGTGATGCATGGAGAATTTTTATGCAATCATTACTTAATGTTTCTTGAACAATGAAATGTTTAATAGAGAATGTCCTGAAGAATGGTGATCATAATTATTAATTAATTATTTGGATTCTCATAAATATAATATATATCAAAGGAGTTTACTTTTTAATAATTATCTATCACTCTTTATGCATCTTAAATCACTTTATAACCATCATTGCAGCACTCCGTGAGGATTATCCTGCCTATATTAACATGATTTTCTATGACTCAAAACCATGATATTTATCTACATAATGATGAATGTATCTCATATAAAAAGCATTCATTCTACCTAATAGTGTATCATGTGTGGGTAATCCTAATATTCCATAATCATAAGTGTATCTTAAGGATGAATGTCCTCTATAAGTATCATCTTCACACACCATAAGGATGATTCCCCCAACATAAGCATTACGTTCACCTGTATAACCATCATAAAATTTTGTAAATATCTAGATAAAAGAATCGATGATGGGGTTTTTAAAGGATTATATGTTCTTTAAAATGAATCTTGGTGGTTCCATATCATCTTTTATATAATCTATATTAGGCAACCACATAGATTGTAATATGAATGATATTTCATTCATTAATAAGAGTTAAAGCTATGGATTCCAACAAAGACCATATCAGGAATGAGAATTTGTTTTTATAGATTCAGAATCAGTAAAACTTTTTAAAGTATCATGGATCATAGAGGTATGATCCTTGGCCGATGTTTTAGGGAATAGTGTATCTAAAAAATTTAAGAGAGTTTTAACAATGGAGTACAACTCACACAACTATTATTGTATCTATTTTCTCTTATCCATTATTATGTTTTCTTGTTTTCATTCAAATATATTGTATTATCGATCATTTTTAATATTTTTTATCCCATGAATGGTGGGATAAAAATTTCAATGACCATTGAATATATAAGATAACAGATATAGTTATTGAGATTATGGATTTTAATGAATAAAAATAATTCTTTTTAAAAATTGGTTTTGATATTCAATGATAATTTATAATATTGAATGAAAATGTGATTTTTATCATTATTATATTCCTTGCATGTGTATAATTAATCTCTCTCAACATGTCTCAATATATAAAGGATAAAATAGAGAATAATGAGTGGAGAAAATATTTTTGATTTTTGGCTCTTGTGTAATAGTTAAAAGAACAATTTATAGTTAATTAAGAAATAAAAATCCTAATTGGGACTTCAATATGTACACAAGGAGTGGGATTTGACATCACATTTTAAACAAATATGGTTGAATTGTTAACTATTGTTTTTATCATTATTATCAAAAATTTATTCAATCATGGGTTTAAAGTAAAATGATTATGGATCCTTTCATTATTCAGATAATTCAAAATGTGTAAAGACCTTAAATTTTACGGTCGCATTGTAATTGGATGACCAAACCTAGACCAATCACATACTATCATTTTTTTAAAACATTATTTCATTACTTTATCATTACTTTTATGATAAAAAACTCAAAACCCCTATTTTTATTAAAAATGTGATAAATACTTTTTGGGTACTCCTATTTGGAAATACGGCTCATGTGATTGAGAGGTGGGATTCAGTCTCAGAGAGACTGTAACTCTATCATCACACCATAATTATATGAATCATAATTCAAAGGGTCTAAATACATGGAAATTGAGGAGTTGGTTAAGAAAAAATCCTAGAAATTGGGCTGCTCAGACTAAAAATGCATTTTAGTAGGACAAAATTTCTACCACTTCATTTTTCTATGTCATTTAATCATGATGAGAGGATAGGGATTTGGTTCAATCTATATGAAACTATGTATGATCCTTATATAGGGTTGTAATCCTAATTTTTTAATACCTTAGGGGTTGGAAATATATATGTGAAAATATGGGTATTATTTTTTTGTCTTGAATTGGATTTTCTAGCACACTACGATCTTGTTTAGAATTACTCTAGTAATTTGTGTCCTAATTAAAATGGACAGGAATGGAGAGAATGTCAGTTTTGACAAAATTTCAAGAGTTCTCATTAAATTATACTTCAATTCTATATTATATGGAAAGGTATTGTTAGATATATCATTTGGGGATTTAAATATCCATGTCGAGTTCAATAATTTACCATCTTTATATTCTATTTGTAAGGCATTTGGGAATGCTAGGACATCTTCTAGAAATAACATAATTTGTTCTACCTATTCCTCAAGTGAGCATGATTCCTTTTTTTGTAATAGAATGTTTCATATGAAAGACCCTGGTGTAGATGTTAAAAGTATAGATTACTATAATTGGAATATGGAGAGGGAAGATTGGAAAAATCCATCCCTTGACATACAATATGGTAGTCCAACCACACTATGCTTAATGAAATGGTTTTTGTACAGCAACAAGTTTTGTTTTTTGGATTCATGGTTTCTATAGACCATGTGCAGGTAGTGGTTCTTTATGGGCCATTCATTATAGTCCAAAGTCATTGAGGTAGGTTCAAATTTAGGATTAGAGTTCTAATTTTGAGAAATATATGTACAGGTTGTCCATTGAATGTTTAGATCCACCTAGAGATGTTGGTCTTCCTTTGATTGATATACACATGGAAATATATGTTCCTAATAATATAGAAATAACATTTCCTATAGATAGATCAAAATAAGGAATGATTAATGTAACAATGCAAGTGGAATTCTTGAATTTTTATCTCATTAGGGTGGGATTGGACGCAATATAGGATTATTATAATCAATTCAAAAAAGGATTTGGGAAACACCACATGAATTACTGTTGAACGGGGGAATCTTTCAGAACTGGATGAGGATGACAGGGTTCATAAGGATAAATATTCGTTTAAGGAAAAACAGATCCATGGTAAGAAATTAGATGATGGGATAATCTCTAATAATGCTATGAGGAAATGAAGGCATAGGAAGGATGAATCCCACCTTAGGCTCACCATGAGTACAAGGTCCAGAATTTTGGTTTTTGGAACATTAGAGCATTCTAATATATTTACATCTTTGATTGAGGACTCTAATTGGGGTAAATATGGTTATTCTTATCATGTTGATTTTCAAATTTAATATCCCTTCCTCTTGATAGATCATTATTGGTCACATTCTTTTGATCTAGGGTATAATTTCTTTGTCAGACCCCCTCCTTTATTTTTCTTATACAAGTTTTATTCTTTTTTAAATGGGAATATAACCGAATCATTTTCCATAACAAATATCATTAATGTGAATGACCATATGTTATAATCCAAACCCATTGAACTCATTTCCACTAAGATAGCGGAACTATATTAACAATGACTAAATAATTAAACATATAAGGTAAATATGAGAAATATTCCTTGACAGACTCAAGTAGAACTAACAATTTTCACCATGATTCTACCACCATGAAAAATACGACCAAACTATAAGATATTTCTTGGACCATTGGTTCCAGTTTCATATCAATCAGATATCTGTTTACGCATTTCAAAATTATTTTGGACTAAAAACTAGTTCAATTGCATTTCATCCAAACTGGCATGGTTTGGTAGGTGAGGATCCCAATAGGAACATCATAGATATTACCCAGGTTTTATCAACATTTAATACTAGTGGTTTTAATTAAGTTCAATACATGTAAAGGGAATTCCTACTTCCACATGTTGGAGAAGATACATAATTGTTGTGAAATATATATCTATAGATAGTACATGATTGATATCACCAATAAAAAATATTCCTTCTTTAATGTTTTGAAAATTTAGAAGCAAAAACAATGGTAATGATATTTATGCCATCATATAGGAATATAAGAAGACTCTTTATGGGTATAAAGATATATTTCGGAAAATTTCATCCCACTTACAACACTGGGATATAGAGGGGAACCATTTTATTTCTTTCTTTCTTTATTAATTTTTTGATAATGACATAAATATATTTTATTCATCCTATGACGGATTTTTATAGAAATCTCACCAACATAATCTAAGGGGATCATTAAGAAGATATCCCAAATCCCATATCAGTTTGGTATAAGTGGTTGAAGTAACATAGTATTATATGTGGTGAGGTATACATACATGTCTCTATTGTTTAAATTAAAACATAAGGAAATAACTAGTATTGTTATAAAAATGTCATATAATTATTCCTATTAATTAAAATATGTAGTGTAGGTATGTGACTTTTATGAATTATCTCACTATTATAATGATCAGTGTGTTAAGTTATGGGGTGTAAAAAGCTATGAAAAAACCTACTAGTGTAGGAATTATCCCTTAAAATAATGTATAGAGAACTAAATCCCAGTTATAATATTGTTTTGAAATTAAAACCACGATAGACCAACATATCCAAACCAGTACAAAAAATATCCTCTATTCAAATAAAAACATCATAATTTCCAATATCCATCACCCTTCCAACAATCATTCAATCAACCCATTAACCAGCCAGCCACCAAACAACACCCCCTTTAGTAAATGATAAAATTTGGATAAACCTAAACTTGATTGAAAGATCTTATCTAGTAGTAATTAACACATAAACTGGTGAATTAAGGAATATAATGAATGATATAATAAATCAACTCAAATTTCTGATGGAAATATTATACAGTGTTCTAGGAAAACTGTCAACTCAATCAATCCCTAACCAAAGTGGTAATGTGATTATTATAACTACATGGTAATGAAAAGAAGGTCAATTTCCATCCATACTCGAATATGAATAGAACAAACCCAATAATGAAGAAAATGAAAATGAAAAATATATATCAATTTTCAAAATCCCAAATAAAATAGAAATATAAATATTCTCTAAAAAATGGATAAACCAATTATAATATTAAGAGAGTAGTTACACCATTATACAGGTATTAAATATATAATTAGGATCACTCGCTTCTATTAACATCAAGGATAATTCAACCTAACAAAATAAAATAAGGTAAAAATTAAAATGAAATTTGTGAATCATTTCAAAAAATGATATTTGTATCACCATTCTAGAAGCTCTTATGAAAATCCCAAAATATGATATTTTCCTCAAAGAACATATCACTATCAAAATGATATTCAAATGAATGACATGATCATGTTGTGAATAAGTGTTTCATCTTTTATTACCCCATAATTTCCCACTAAATGTCATGATATTGTGACATTTTACATCCATATAGTCAGTAGATCCACTAACATTTCATATTATTTATTCTATTTAGGTGCATCAATTAATGAAAGTTCATAGTTAGTTTTTACCTCTTTGCAGATGAGATAATTCAATGGTACAACATTTGTATTAAATCTTGTAAATTGATAAAAACATTAATTTTATGTGTCTTTAGGATGTTCTAGTTAGGGATAAAATTTTATTATTACAAGTATACTTATATACACTAAACATAGAAGATGATAAAACCACATCACAATCACCCATTATTTTGGGTATTCTTTTATTGAAGGTAAAAAATACCATCATCATGAATCACAAGGGAACTATCCCCCATGGAATCATAGTTAACACCATACAGTTCAATATATTCAATGATAATAATTACCCTAAGGATGATCTTACATTTTTTACACAATCACATTTTGAGGTTGCATATCTTGTTTAATACCCAAGTATGTTGTGTGAAATTTTAAATTTAAAAAAAATTCTTAAATAAACTATAAATAATCACATGTATATATGTTTTCAAAAATATATTTTTATTTTAAAAGAAGATAAAACTTATCTATTATTTGATGGATTTTATTTTTTGTCTAAATTTTAGGAAACTAATATGATATCTTATGTGTAAGAAATTTTATCTAATAAAGTGAATAATCCCAATATTATTTTATATCTATAGTATACCCAAATTTAGAAATAAAAATATTTCATGTTGAACTAATGTATTCCAATTTAATGGATAGATAAAAGAAACCAGTAATAATTTCAAATAACATATCCTCGTGATACGAAAAAAAATATATTGAACTTTTGAATGAAAATGTAAAATAAATAAGATAGATTTAATGAAATATACTATTTATAAATCCCAAAAACTACTCACATGGATTACCACATAATAGAAATTTTGAACTGGTTAAAAACACCAAGGAATGTTGAATCCCATAATGATATAGGTAGTGAAAAAGGAGAAAGTGAAGTTTTACAAATAAATAAAATTTTTGTCATCTATGACCCATAATGGGTCATCCTTATTCATCTAGTTACTAATAAACATCACTACTCAATTTAACGATGATACCCAATTTATTGATATCTTTTAGAATTAATGTTTTCTAATGACTATGTGTGGATTATAGTAAATTGAATTAGGATATAGGGAGAAATTCCTTCTATAATCCATTTTTGGGTAAATTTTTTGAAATGTTGGTATGAATAAAACATTATTGCTTCTTAGATATATTTTCAAGTAACATATAGCTTCTAATTATACCTGAAGATTATTAAAAAGACATTCCCATTCCAATTTGGTACATTTTCTTAAAGAAGTGTTCCATTTGTATTATGTAACTCCTAATGTAAATTTTAGATATTTCAACTATAATATTTTTGAAACATGTTGAACTACTAAGATGTCTTTTCAAAATACATCACTACTTTTTTTATTAAATTTGATTTTTTTTTCATAAATTTTGGAAAAATTAAAATAATCATTGAAGAAAACCATGTTTATTTTTGTTTGAAATTTTTTATTTCAGGGTGGGGTGAGGAATAGTCCTTGGGAATTTAATTTCATAAATATTAATTAATTTAGACGAGTCTAAAAATGAATAGATAAATTCATTACTTTAACCAACATGTTTGAAACATGTTAGACATTCACTAAGACATATTTTATTTTAACAGAGATGAATCAAGTATTTCAGTAATATTGATATACCCCTTTCTAGGTTAATTTTAAAAGATTGTAATTTTATCTTTGATGTAGATGATAAGCAATTTTTTTATAAATTTAAAAGTAGGATGATCAAATCACCAGTTATACAACCCCCAAACTAGGAAGATCCATTGTATCTACCATATGACTCTCCAAACTGTTTCATGGAAACATTGTTTCCCAATAATTTAATACAAACCCAAATTCTATATATATCCATCAATGGCATTGAATGATTCATAGCTCATGTACAAAACTAATGAAATTAAATTTATTAATAATAAATTTTTAGGAAAAATTTAGACTGTAATTATTATGAACTAAGGTCACTATGTATTATGATTATCCAATGATTAGGTAATTCATAAATCATTATGAGGAAAAAAATTCTAGTTTGATAGATGGTGTTATTTTAAGAGTTTAATGGATCGTTCGTGAACAAGATATAATCATTGAAACATGTGGTAGATCGCCTAATAGGGCTTCCAAATACTAATTAGATAGATATTTTAGATCATGGTATTGTGTATGTATTCATTACAGTAGAGACGCTCTACATATTAGAGGGATAGGGACCCTGGTTTGTTAATAGTGTCAAATTTTTTATAATATCTCAAGTACCATATCACATGAACCCATGATATGTTTTCATAATCAAAGATAAAGAAATATTTCTTCATTTTGGAAGATCTATATCTTTAGAAAATTTAAAATGAAATAGTGATAAGAAGAGGGTTTTGTGAGAAAGTGATACAATTTTTTCTCTAGTTTGGTTACACTCAAAATTGTGGTGTCCATATTAGAACACAATAAATTAATACAGATGGTTTGTAATCTGGGTTATATTGATCTTAATTGTTTAAAAATTATCCTTAATTTTAAAACATGTGCGAGTAATTTTTTTTCCTTGGAAACAAATCTAAAATAAAAAAAATTCAAAAACCCCATAATATTTTTCTATATATTTTAATTCCATAGAATATAATTCATCAAAACTATTTCCATGCCATTTTAAACTGTTCTATTTCACTAAATGTTTATTATGTCTCAAAATGGGTTGAATAAAAATCCACCAAAATGTTTAGTGATATTTTATTAGTTTTTTTCAGGACTGATATATTTTATAGGCGTAGAGTTTCAAGAACTATCATTTGATAACAGGGGACTCAATTTTATAGTAGGAATATGTAAGTGTTGAAGAAGATCTAATGTATGAACTACAAGACATCCTAACCCAACCTTCCCTAAATAAATAATCACAATGACGTTTCAAAAATAGAGGTCGAGTGAGTCCAGGAGAACACATTCAAACCAAAATGAGATGTTTAGAAGAAAATATCGATGGATAACTTATGGTATTATAATAATACCAATGAATCAAATATAATAAGGAGCTCTTATAAAATTATTAATGTAAGTTTTATCATATACCAGTGGAGTTGGAAAAAGAATAATAGGAAGTGAGAGTAGTGAATCTAAGTCTAGAAAGAGCTAAAAAAATAGAGGGAAATACTAATGAAGGAGCTGCATGAAATTAATAGAAAGTATTATTAAAGGTTAATACATTAAAAATATAAAACATGAATGTATCATGAAAAATAATCAGTAAAAGGAATTTCATTTAGGGTACCAAGTGTTATCATATAACTAAAGAGTCATGTAGATTCTTGGTAAACATCATTACATTTGTGGGGGTCTAATTATAATATCTCATGTATATAATTTTTATTTTTTTAGGTTATAAAAGAATCATAGAAACCCCATTAAATATCATTGGGATATTGTTGAATAAATTCTATAAGAATTTACAAAAATAAATAGCAGAGGAGATCATAGTCCTCCAAACTATTATCAGTTATAACCTTCAGGTTGTATCTTTACATAACACTTCATTTATTCCTATAAATCTATTTAAATATATTTTTTTAATAAATATCTTCAAATAAATTTCGGACAGTTCAATATTTAAGTGTGGGTGCACTAACAATTTCATATTTGGATAGTAAATTTTTTTCTATCTTTCAATTTTTTTACTAACAATATTTGTTTATTTTTCAATTTTAATGTGTTATACAACATTTTGTACTCCATTTGAATGTTTATAAATACTTTGAAGAGACCCTAATGTTGTGGAACTAATTTCACTGATATAATCACCATAGATAAATGATTAATTGATCTTTTCTCAAATTAAAATTGAATGTAATCCTTGAAAAAACAACTTATTTTTAAATCTAATTTCATGAAATGTTTTCATATATTCTAATAACATACATGAGAGGATCCAATACCGATTTTGACATGTTTTCACAACTAACTTTATCTTGAGAGAATTGAGACATGTTCTAATGACCTATTGTTTATAAATAATCTATAAAAAACATATATAATTGAGTAAATTATGATATATATGATTGAATAAATCATCTGAATTTAACATCCATATTTACAATGAACTCTAATTTCCTTCCCACCATGTAATTTAACCTTATATAACTTATAATACATGAAAATGCTTAAAATTAATCTCTATTGAAATCAAAAAAACCATTTGTACATTAATCTATGAGTGAATGTATGATCTAGGTTGAACTATTTTGTGTGGGGGGGTATTATAAACAATTTTTGAAATTTAGATTTGAACTCATATTGAAGAAGAAAATTATATATTTTTTCAATTGGATAATAAATTAATGGTAATAATATTGGGGGATGAAAAAAAATTTACATCAATGATACATTGGGAGGTCACTTGTGCTTGAAGATCAAATTTTTTACTCACATTCCCTAATAACATTTATTCCACATAATGATGTTAAAAAGGGTAAATAGATAAATATAATTTGGGCATAAGGGTGTGACTACATGAGAATAACTTATAAAACCTATACCCTATAATTCAAATATAAAAATCATGATTCATATAATAAATATTGGTATTTAATAAGACATGAATCATAATAAATAAAATAATATGATCCATGATATCATAACATTGATATAATACATGGAATTCTTCAATACACGTAATAATAGAAAATAATTTCCATAGTTGTCAAGGATCATTTCCAAAACTATCATAGTGGAATTATTTCACTCCTTAAACCATCATAGCAGGCAATTTTCACTCCCAATAATATCATAGTTAACATATTATCTTAATAAATTTGGTTAACTCACCATTCCAATCCTATTTATATTATTAGATTTCAATATTTACCTATTTCATTAGAGGTATATATATGCCCCACCCATATTTATTTATAATATAACCACCATCCATGGTGATAACATAACCTCCTTCCTTGGTTATAACATAACCAACATCACATACTGAAAACCATTCATACATGTGTCACAATAACATAAAACATTCACAATATTGGAATATATGAAATAAAATTCTCTTTGTAACAAATTTATCATATCATAATCCATGAAAAGAAATGTTTCTCATAATTTATTCGTTATAAAAGATCCTTTGAAAATAAATGGGTTTCACAAACCTTTTATTGTTGTATAATCCATCGAAGTGAAATGGGTTTCATAATAATTTTATCCTGGTATAACCTATGGAATAAAAATAGGTGTCACAAACATCTTGTAATCATAAGTACAAACCATTCAACAAAATAATAAGAATGGTGTCCTTGGATCATATCTACAGTAAATCATTAGTATCATAAAAAGAGGTCATCTTATATGGAAAAGGATTCTGACATATGACATGGGAGATGTCTATATTAAAATATCCTTTCAACATTTAAAATCACATTTTATAACATAATACATTTTCAAAATCATTTTATTTGAAAATAACCTTGGAAAATTATAGAGAAATATTTAAAAATAATTTTACACATTTCATATGAAATATAAAATTTCTTAGAAAATATTTTTTTAAAACTAAAAAATCAAATAATATTTTTGTAAACTCAATTCATTGAAAATAAATTTTGAGTCTTATAATTTAATATTTAAAATATTTAGTGGCAGTAATGTTATGAAATTGTTATTAAGTTAAAACAAACATTTCATTCAAATTTTTGAAAAAATCCAAACCTGAATTGTTTTTTAAAAACATATAGATTTCATTTAGTTTTTTTTTTCAAAATGTCAAACACGGATAAAAATTAATTTAATAATTATTTTAGATAATTTTCAAAAATAATCTAAATATATGTTATAAAATCATTATATAGAATAAAAAAGTTTTTTCCACAAAAGAGGGAAATAAGTTTTCCTTAAATATTTTTGATTTATGACTACATAAAAAGAGTAAAATTAATGGAATAAATTTTTCTCATTAAATAAACATAGGTAAATTAAATTAATGAATTGCATGGGAGATGTATCATAATAGTTCATCATCGAGAACATAATCATTAATAATCTTGAAAAACGATGAGATTATATCATAAAACCCTTAAAACAATGGTAAAACTGAATCATAATCCACATGAATCAATTAAATTAAATAAAATATAAAATATCATGAGAATAAATAAATTAATTATATTACTTTTAAAAGAGTATATATATTAACCTCATGAAATATGATATGTTCGTAACACAATATATGTCTTAATGAAGGAAAATTGAGATAAACTTTCTTACCACTTTAGTAACCGTTGATCCATAAACAACAAGAATGAGATATAATAAAATGGATTAGTAAATAGAAATAATTTCATAGATATAAAATATAAAATATATTCATGGGTACTAAAAAAAACACATAAAATAAACATTTGGTGAATATTTCTTGTGTCTAATAAAAACATGAAAGTGTGACGAAAATACCTTACCTTATGTATCAACATCATTCATACATGTAAGAACCAACAATATAATATATATTAATATATTTTTATTATACATACATTATATGAACAAACACATAATTATAATACCATATAAATTTTTATGACTTTTCATTACCTATTTTTTACTAATTCTTTGTCAAAATCACATTTTAGGTAATAATTACATTGTTTTTTGTGTATGTTTTTTTATGTTTTCAGTCCTATTATATTGATAATAGTGATATAATATCCATAATAAAAATCCTGATATAAATATTATATTTATTTATTATATATATTCATAGTAATTCATAAAATATAGAGATACAATGTGAAATACACATTTCATGGAGACGGTAAGCCGTACTTATGCATGAACACTCTTTTCATTCTCATGAATGATTTAATGAAAAAATTAAATATCATATTATCATTAAATAATTTTTTTTACATATATAACCTATTTTTATTTAAATAATTTTTTATTACGATTCATGTAAAGTGTACATGAATAATGAACCAAATAACTACATGAGGATGTAACCCACTGTACACATAATCGGCATTATCGTATCCCCCACAGAATGGAACATAAAACATTTATATGTGATATAATTAATAAATAAGTATATTTAATATAATAATATCATAAAAATACAATATATTAATCCTCATACCAAACTTTGATAGGTGTTTATGAAAACATGTCACATTGGTTCACGATGAGGTAGTCTGTCGTAAAAATTAGCAACACTATCATTTCCCATTTGAGAGAAGAGGAGCTAGAATTAGATAATTCCCACAGTATAATAGCATATCACAATATTAAATATACTATTGTTATTATATTATTATATTTTAATAATATTTAAAGGAGATGAGGTGAAGAAATAAAATAAACACTCTCGTTTAAGAATGTAACCTCTTCTTTGAATAACCGCTTTATGATTTCACCAATATGTATCCTAGGATGGATTTATGATAAAAATATGTTTTTAAGATTATATTATGGTATAAATTAATTTAATTCATCTAATGATTCTATAAAAATGTGTTTTGGATGTGTAAATAGGAGTGGAGAGGGGTATCCTTTTATAAGTGGGGTGAGTGGTAAACTTGTAATTTTTTAAATAAAAAAGGTGTACCCATGTTTTTCACATTAGAAAGGATCAAAAATAGGTCATTCTCAGCATATTAATATTACAGGGTCATAATATGGATATAAAATGGGTCTCGTAGATGTTTTATATCATTTTAACCCTTATGTAATTAGTTTGACCCCCGATAAACCCATTATTGCCTTCCCCGTGGTAAACGGTTTTTGCAATTTATACTTTTCATTATAGTCAAAAAATAAGATGAAAATATTGGGTAATTTTAATTATGATTATTGAAAATATGTAATATATTTTTCCCCAATCCATTCACATAAGTGGCACAATATAATTTATAATTAATCCCACAAACACGTGGAGAAAGATGGTTTTCATAGGGAAGGTTTTCATAAGAAGATAATGTTTTAATATCAAAATTATTTATGAAATTGATTATAATTACATAAATTAGATAAAAAGAAATATATAATCCAAATAAATTTTCTTTTAAAACCATATTTAAATAATTTGGATGATTTTAATTTTTTCAATATGGTAATTTTTATTTACAACTTATATTTTTTACGGTTTTTTGAAAAAATTACTTTTCAGTGAAATTTCAAAAATTTACTGCTAGTTAATTTTGAAATTATTATTTAAAAAATTATCTTATTTTATTAATATTATATAAATTTGTAAAAATTTAATTTCAAAAGAGGTTCAAAAAGGGTACAAAACAGATTTTTTTAAAATTACCGCCCGTAAACATAAAATTGGGTTTATTGTTATTGTATCAAGAAAACACATAAGATGAATGTTATGATTTTTTTTATTATAATATATATAAATATATATATTCTTTAAATCATTTACCATATGAAATTATTTTAGTTTATTGAGATAAAATAATTCTTAGTTCATAAAAATAGTTTTTCAGATAACATTTAACATTATTTTCAAATAGTTTTTATATTAATTTATAAATAATTGGTCACCAAAGAAATAATTTTATATACATGCGTAAAGCACATGATTTTATAATTTGGTTAATTATATTAATACCCACCATTCAAATGAATATTTTATAACTATTAAATTAAATAATACTATTTTAATATTATGTCATGTTTCGTTTAAACTCTGTGTTTCATGTAATGAATGATAAACTCCTTGTTGCTGGTAATAAAATCTAAACACTATTTTTCATGTAAAATAAGAGAAACTAAAATTTGTATGTAACTCAATATGAAGACAGTTGTTCATGTAGCATAATATTTCAATGAAAATAATATTATTTGGAAAAAATATATTTCATAAAATATTGGGGTGTTATATTCTAGTCCGTTTAAATAAAATATATCCTCAAAATTTGATCTTATGATCCCTAATAAAGGGTTTAACATTTTAGAATATATTTTTTGATACCCTATTAGAAAAAGGGTTAATAAAACTTAATGTTTACAAGATATAAATAGACTTTTCATGGTTATACGAAATAACACATTCTTGGTTTCCAAATAGGATAACCCTAGTAAGAAGTGAAGATTTATAAATTGAAGAAAACTTTAATATCCAAATAATTAAATAATGGGGTATATATCATTGATCACAATAAATTTAATGATCTTATGTATATTAACTACCAAAAAACCATAAACCAAATAGGTGTGAAAATATCATTTATATCATTATAAATGGAGGTAATTTGACAAAATTTTATTTCAAGATCTTTTTTAGAAATTATGGTGATTTTCATGCTTTAATTCCTTAATTATATTTAATAATAAAAATATAATCCCTTGGTTATGATTCAATCAAATTTCACATCATCTATTAATTTAAGAAATGCAATTGATTTTTATTTCATCAAATAACTAGTGAATCATAAAATCTATACGACAATTATAAATCATTTCTATATTCTCTAGTTATTATAAAAAATTAATTATTAGATAAATTTCTCAAATAAAATACAAATATAAATTTATTACATTTAATTAAAAGTTAATATTAAGGCCCCTCAATGCTTGACAGAAAATGAAGTCAAATTTTTTTGAAAGATGGACGCTAAAATATAGAAAATAAAATTTATAGTAATCCTTAAAATATCATAAAGTAACTATCAATTATCAAATGAAAATAAGTGAAAACATTTATCATATATTAAAATAAAATTTCATCATATCATGAATTGTCATAAAAACTAACTGGAAACCGGTATGCTACATCATTCCCTAAATACAATCATATATTATTGAATGTATTCCATTAATCCAATATCTCTTTAAACTCCAATAATGAAAACATGAACCAATTTTTCAAAAAATCATTAATCAGTTCCAAGGTCATCTATAAAATCTAATTTACGTTATTAATATTCATAATTCATTTATACCATACCAATTATATAATCATTGGGAACACAATCTGGATTACCTTCCATTAATCATGTGTTTTCATAAAATATAACATTACCATTAAATACCTTTTCCAAGTTATCAATACCATTAAATATATTCTCTCAAATCGTTTATGAAAAACTATAACAAAAAAATTCTTATATATATAATAGTTCATATAACATAATTTTCAATTCCCATACACAATCACATCAATAATTCTACTTCATTCAAAAATAATTAACTAGGCTTCAACATCATATTCATTAACACATGTATCTTATAATATGAAATATGATTATTTTCATATGATTCAATAAGCGTGATTTAATCATGTTTATTATGTTTCACATAAAACATCATTTTATAGTGGGTCACAATTTTTATATGTCATTCATAGGCTCTTCATCATCAGTGGTGTAACCATTTTCCACATACCCATTCTTACTTTCGTAATGAGCTATCCCAAGGATATCGATTTTTTTAATTCCCATATTGACCACATTTAATAAATTCAGTTGTAAATGATACCTTAGAGTGACCATTATTTCGATCCATTTCATTGACCAATATTTTCATTTTTCATTGGTAATTACATTCTTCATTTCCTTCTTTTCCACAATCACACCATTTTCTAGTTCCTCTTTGACATTCAAATGGGTTGTAATTCCCACATTCTCTAAATATAGTATAATTAATCTCCTTTCCTCCATGGTATCCATTACTTGAACTCTATACTGACATTTTCCTTATCTTTATTGGCGATATTGACAAATGTTTAAGGGGTAATTTTTTAATGATGTATCATGGTAACCGATTATGAATAATCATAGTATCATTAAATCCAATCATCATACCATTTTGTTTGTCATAAACACATTGTCTATCACATTCATCATTAACCTAGTTCATTATGCTTTCCACCTTTGTCTAAAACCATAATAATTATGTGCGGAAAAATATTTATTGAGGAAAACCAAATAATAATGAAAATATCATATAGGATATCGAAATATTGAAAATTTATTTTCATTCTATGACACCATAGGTTTAACATAGGTTATCTCTGATTATAATATTTTCAAATCAATATTAATGGTTGGTAAATAGTTTATGACTTACAAAATAATATCTCCCTAGATTGTAAAATCAGGTGTATTGTAACTCTCATTGTTCTGCACTAGGTGATGAAAAATTCCTTCTAAATTCACCATTTTAGGAGTTATTTCCCCTTGTTACCTTTTAATTGGAGACACGTCCAATTTTAATATCCATACCTGGAAGTGATTTCTCTGAATCCACCATAACTATCCATTACCAAAATTCCAGGACATTTTCCTTCAATTTTACATATCCATATACATATCCTTAGATATATCCATAGAAATATCCTTCTACATACCCCCAGTGATATCACTAATTTTCTCATCCCATTCTCCAAATGTTATCAAAACCTATCCTTTGATACCAACTATCGAGACAAAGGATTTTGATATATAATTGTCACATCTATTTAGATGAATATTCATTACATTACTCAAGAACACACACGAGTACAATAAGAGTTTAGTGTCTTTGGATATTGGGTTCATAACATTATTATTTTGTGAATTATATTAAACATATATAATAAATATCATCACCTTTTATACTCATTATAAACATAAACTACTTAAAAACATTCTTCATAACCTAGGAAAAATAATCATAATAATGTGTGAGATCAAATACATAGTTAGGGTAAACAACAAAAAATTGTAAACATAACATGATCATATGGGTGTGATAACATGACCATGATATATTAAAATCAAACCTAGCATATCGAAGATAAAAATATTGATTCTTGGAATAAATATTATATGTTAAAACGAAAAGAACCATAAGGAATCAAATAACATGAGATATAAATCATAACAACAACATAAGACAATGAATTGTTTCATGATCATAATTTCTAAGAATATTTTCTATAGTAGTCATGGATCATATCCAAGGCTAGGATTCTGGGATGGGTTCACTCCCCAAACCATCGTAGTACTCAAATTTCACTCACATGACTATATTTGTGTATAAAGTACCTTGTTGAATAAGGTTCCCTCCCCATTCCCGTCCAATCAATCTCATGAGATTTAAATATTTACCCAAAGCATTTGAAGGATATATAGGTCCAACAAATACTTTGTTATAATGTAACCACCTTTGTAATAATAAAACAGAAAACCATGGATATTTTTTTTACCGCCTTCACATAATTAAAATCATATATAAGTGATCTATGTGATCATAAAACATTCATCAAATCAGAACCCATGAAAAGAAATGGTTTGTATAAAACATTAATCATATCATTACACTTGATAAAAAAATGAGCCTCACAAGTAATTCATCATATATAATCCATGAAAAGATGTGGGGTTCATAAAAACTTTCATCATCGTATAACTCGTGGAATTGAAATATTTTTCATAAACCTTTTATCATAGTATAACCTATGTAAGATAAATATGTTTCATTAACATATTTTCATCATAAGAAAAAACGTTCATATAATAAATAAGAATGTTATCATTGGATCACATCCCCAACAATACATTAGTAACAAAAAATAAAGCTATATTTTATGTAAAATGACATTGAAATAACACTTGGAAAATTTCATGATTAAAGTTTCTTTCCTTATTTGAATAACGCTTTTTAAAATAGAAAAAAAAAATCAACAACATTTTCTTTGAAATTAATCATGGAAACTTATAAAATAAGCATCAATATTCATTTAAAAAATTTCTTGTGGAATATAAAATTTTATTGAAAATAACGTTTTAGAACTAAAAATTCATAAAAAATATTTTAAATAGTTTTAATTGAAAAAACAACATTGAAACATGGAATGTAATATTTAAATATTAAGTGGTCCTGAATGTGGGAAATTTTATAAATGATTAAATTATAATTCCTATCAAATTTTTGATAAAAAAATTACTTTTAAAAAATACATTAAGATTCATTTTAAATTTATTATAAATAAACTATAATGGGTAAAAATTTATTTATTATATATTTGAGATATTGTTAATTTTTTTTGAAAACAAGGATATATATGAATAGGGGATTTTATCTAAGAGAGGAATGGAGTGAGTTCAACATAAATACATTTTTTAGAATCTTGTGTACATAAAAAGAGTAAAATGAATGGATAATATTATTTTCCTAAAATATTAAGAGTTGAATAAAATTCATGATGTTATTGACATATGGATATATGATTTCATAATTTGAAACATAATCACAAACAATCCTAAAAATCTATGAGAATTTATCATACAACCCTGACCACATTGGTAACATCGAATTGATATCCCAATGAAAAATTAAAATTGAACAAACCATAAAATATTATGAGAATAAATAAATTCATGATATTAAATTTCAAATTGGTTTTATGAATAAATCGTAAAATAAGACTGGTGCATAACACAACATATATCTCAAGGAAGGAAAATTGACACTAAAATATCTTACCGCTTTGGAAACTTTTGAGCCATAATCCCAATGAATGTGATATCCTAAAATGGATATTTCAAATCCCCATAATTGTTTGGGATATGGAAAAAATACATTCATTGGTAGTATATAGACCCCATAAAAGAATCATGTACTGAATATGTCATGTGTCTCATTGAAAATAAAAGAAAGATCAAAATATCAGACCTTAAGCGTTGAATACCTTTGTACACATTTGAACCTAATGTATAATAAATATAATTTTATTATACATGTAATAAAAAATAATAATCATATGTATCATACCATAAAATATTTACTTATGAATTTTCATTATTCATTAATTAACAATTCCTAATTAAAATAATGTATTATTTAATAACTAATTTGTCATTCATGTATGTAATGGTCTATTAGTTTTTGTCCTATTACAGAACTCATGGTTACATAATCTCCAAATGGTCTACCATGATATAAATTCCAATTATATTCATTATATTTTTTTAGAGTGAGCAATTAATGTTATAGATAAAAAGTGAAATATACCATTATTGGAGACGGTTGGTCATATATACATAGGAATGTTATTTAAATTTTATTAATATATTAAATGAAATAAAGGTAAATAATATGTTAAAATTATAGAATAATTTTAATTTAATGTATATCACATAGGTTTATTTAAACCAAGCTTTATAACCTTTCACGTAAAGCATATATGAAGAATGAATCAAATCGATTTGTGAGATGGTAGTCCGATGTACACATGATCGATGTTACTGTATCCACCACAGAATGGAAATTAAAAAGGAAAATGTGATATCATCATTACAGAATAATAATTATGCTAAATATTTCATATATATATATAAATAATATCCATCTTTGTACTGAAATGAGAGATATGTTGATGGAAAATGTGCCACATCGGTTTCTGAAGCGGCAGTCTTTCGTACACATGAGGGACGTTATCATTTCAATATGAGGGAAGACGTGATTTCGGTAAGTCATTCACCTAGTATAATAAAATATTAAAATATATAATATATTTAGATTATTATATTATCGTGGTTTAATTATATGGTAAGATTAGTAAGTGTGAATTTCAACTTCAATTAGTTTCTTTTCTTTGCCTTTTTGTCCCTAAGGATGAAATATTTGTCGATCCTGAGAAGAAAATGCTCTTTTAGAAGTAGGTTACATGAATGAGAAAAATGTGGTACATAGTTTTATTAGTTTAGAAGCTAATTATTTTCATTTCACTTAGAAAACATCTCGGTTAGCGAACCCATTAACCTATCTTACTCGTAAAGGGGTTATGTTTTTATGGATAAAATAATGTTACAAATGTTTTGTAGAATTAAAGGGGAGATTTCTTAATGCACTCAACCTAACTCTACTCTCATGGAATGATGGGTTTGTGATCTATAGTGACACATAATAGAAAATACTTTGTTGTTTTCTTATAATGAAAGATAGAGGTATCTACTATTCATCACGATAGTTAGGAGTTCATGAATAAAATATATTACTCATGATATTGTGTTAGAAACTATAATATTTTCTATAAAGATATGGAAACATTATCTCGATGGAAACTCATCTAAGATATATTCAATTATAAGATCTTGAAATATATCTTCTCATAGAAATAACACAACATGATGCAAAGTTGATGGATCGAACTAATCAAGGATTATAATTGTTATTTGAAATACCACCTAGGAAAGGAAAATAAGGAAGCTAATACATTGAGCAGTAAGGATCATGGAGTTTTAAATAAAATGAGGAATGAAAGTGGCCATGTATTCATGGATGCTGTAAGGATGGATATGATAATTATCAAACAATGTGAAACATCGTTACTTTTTAAATTGGTTACCCAACCATAATTATTGGAATGAATTAAATGTTCTCATCCTGATGATGAGAATATTCAAAAGAATATTAATTTTTTCAATGATGATAAGTTTCATGACTTGGAATATGAAGATGGAATTCTGAAAATTGGGAAGATGCTTTGTGTTCTAGCTATACACAAGCTAAAAATAGAGTGATTTAATGATTCCATAGTTCCAATTTCCATATAAATCTTGGTAGAATAATGATGTGTATAGATTTTAAGGAACATTTTTTGTGGGATAACATGATGAGGGAGATTGAAGATTATGTATCAAGATTTTTAGTTTTTTGAAATGTGAAGTCAGAACTATAACATCCTAGAACAGAAAAGAAACCTCTATCTATTTCTACATATAAATATGACGACATCCCCTTGGATTTTGTAACTAGATTTCCCAAAACTCATAAAAAATGATGCAATATGGGTAATTGTGGATAGACATACAAAATATGCTCATTTCTTCACTGTAAGGGAGTCTTTTCCACTCGAGCACCATGCACGTCCATATATCAATGAATTTGTGAGACTTAATGGAGAAACTCTCTCAATTGTGTTTGATCATGATCAATAATTCATGTCAAAAATCTAGAAAATTCTTAAAAATCATTGGATACAATGATTTGATTGAGTACTACTTATCACCCTCAAACTGAGGAGTAATCAGATTAGACGATCCAATCATTAGTAGGCATGTTATGATCATGATCACATGATTTTAATGGTATGTGGTATGTGCATTTACCTTTAGTGGAGTTTTCATACAATAATAATTTCCATTCAAGTATGAAAATGGAACTATATGAATCGTTATATGGAAGTATATGTCATAGAAAACTGATTTGGGATGATGTTGGGGAAAGGAATCTTATGGGCCTAGAGAGTATGGAGGAAAAAAAAGTGAAGGTAAAAACTATTCAAACACATATAAAAGTATCTAAAATAATATTAGAGTTCTATGATTATAGTTGAAGGAAGGATTTGGACTTTCATGTGAGAGATCATGTTTTCTTAAAATTAACTCCATGGAAGGGTGTTATCAGATTTTGGAAGAAAGGTAAACTGAGCCTCATGTACATTGTTCCTTTTGAAATTCAAGAGATAATTCGTGTTTTTAATATATTTTTTCAATGATTCATATCATTTCTAAAGTACACAATGTTTTTCATGTCTCACTAATAAGAAAGTACATGCCATACCCAATGCAAGTACATTCATCTAAAGGTATAGAATTGGAACATGACTTATTATACTATGAAGAACTTATCTAGATTATAGACACTAAGAACATGTGTTGAGGAATCTGAATACATGACTAGTATATGTAATTTTGAAAATCCATACCGTTGAAGAAGCAACATGGGATCCTGGGAGCTTATGATTAAGAACATCAAAAATATTTTAATGAGGTAACAATCTATAATTTTGAAGAAGAAAATTTTTTAAGGGGGGAGAATTTAACACACCATGGATTTATAAATAAATTAAATATTTTATTCATGAATCAATGAGTATATACAAATAACCATTCTGTTATAACCTAGATAGTAAATATAATTATCTACTTTTTTTATATGAATTTCAAAAAACTGACAGACACATATTCATTTAGAAGGATATTTAAATCCTGATTGGATCAATATTCATTTTTTGGTGAAAAGTAATGTCACTTATGATTTGTAATGTACCCTTAGGAATAATAATGTTATTCTTAGGAAGTTTAAACTTTCCCATGAAAATTATAAATGAAATTTAGACACCTTATAAATAAAATAGAGTACTTTAGAAATTATTAATTAGGTGTTGGTATTTTTGTGAGCAATAAATATTTTACTCTAATTATAAATTATTAATATATTTCAATAAAATAAAATTTTATAAAATTTTCTTGAATAAATATTTTGTTGTACTATGATTTTAGGAATATTTTATGATTCCTTAGTTAATTTTTTTTATTTTTTATCAGTTAAAAATTTAAAATATGTATTTTCCAGGTAAATAATGATATTATTTAAAATTAAATTTCTCTTATTTAGAAAAATATTTTTATAAAATGAAGATTATATTTAAATTCTAAAAATCGAAATATATTTTCGGTGACTTTTGGGGTTCTTTCTAAAATGCATGATTTTTTAATAGTAAAATATGGTAATTTATGATAAATGCTAAATACATGATTTATTGATTCATAGGTGATTTAATGCATATTTAACCTCACATGGTTAAAACTATCATTAATGTATTACCATTTGAGTCACAATAATATAGAATATTAATTTTCTTGAGCCAACATAATAAAATAATGATTAAAATAATGGGAAATAACTCCTCTCCTTCACTATAAAAACCATCTATAAATCCTTCTTCTCTTCACTCCTCTCAAGTGTTTTGCCTTTTCTAAATTCTGGTAAAATATCCTATAAATATACTCTCCACATCTATAATACCTTGGCCTCTTCAAAACACCAAATCCTCTCCATTAAATAGTATCTCAAATAAAATAGATTCAAGAGTTAAATTCCAATTTTCATTTCTTTGATTTTCATTAATGTTCCTTTATGTCTTTTTCATTATTCACCTCCATTCCTCCAAATGTAACAATAACTACAGTAACATACATCAACAATAATTTTGTTATGATAATGGAATAATTCAACATCATGTCTAATTTTCCCTACTTTTATACTAGAAATGAAAATACCATCTAAGATTTGTTAATTAAACACCTTCAAGGATGATTGGTTTTCAACTTCTATTATTTTCATCAATTATAGTCACAAAACAATTTTAATGGTTTAAAAAGATCATAATATATGTAATATAGCCTATTTAATGTTATGGAATCACTATTTTACTCAAAATATTAATTTATAAAAGAAAATGATTTTGTGGTGATTGAAAACCACCAAATTATTCCAAAAGTTTATCATTATAATTATTTCTAAGAATCCATCCTCGCCCAAAGTAACCAAATGAAATGTAATATCATTTAACCTTCTATATTAACATTAATAACATATAACATAAGTTCTTGGAATTCAGTTCTCATTTTAAATTTACATCCACACAAACACTCTGATCATGAAAACTAATCAAACGAGCACTCCAAAATATTGATATTGAATCTCTCAACATATAAAAATGACCATAAATGATCTTAATAAAATTATAATAAAAAAAGAAATATCTAATAGGTTCTAAATTATGTTATTAATGACTCTAATTTTATATTCTTGGATCTTATGTTCAAGAGTAGAACATATTCAGACTTAAGGTAAGGGTTTTCTACCTGAACCTTGATTTTCATTCGGGTTACTCTTTACATCTCTTAATAAATATTACATTATTAATTATTCTTATGTACTAATAAAAAATTATGTGTGATGGTTCTATATATGTGTACCAACCAGAATCATACATTCATTTATGTGGAGTTACATGTTTTAATAGGATCACTCAAAAATCAATCACGATAAAAAAATCTCTTTCAGGGGAATTTATTGAATTCATTCCTACTTTTATGGACACTCTATAATATATTTTTTTTTAAATTTATTTCTATAAAATCAGTGTTTTTATTATAGAAAAATAATTTAATTCACTTCTTGTTTTATTGAAAATATTTTTAAAAATAACTCTTCTTTTCAAAGTAAAATAGTATTTGTCTCAAATATTACCAAATGATTTTATAAGTGTATTTTCTCTTATTTCAACACCCTTTTTGAATATAATGGGAATAAAATATTATGATATAATCTAAAATAATTTATATAATTTTTTATGATTAGTTTGAATGTGTATGTTCTCTATAGAAACCATTCACCATATTACTTCAATGTTCAGTGTTTATATTTAATGAATATGGAAATCTATTTACATTTCATGTGTTCTTTTTAAAATGAATGTATATGTTATTCAGGTTTATCCCTGTTCATATGAAGAATGAATTGGAATTATAAAAATATGGGTGGGTCCCTCTATATCACCTCATTTCATTGATTGGTCTAATGAGACAAACTAGTATCTTGCCACGATTCCTAGACAGAATGGTTATTATGGTCTTGGCATGAGGCCTTTATGTTGTGATTACGATGTCCGACATTATGCATTCCATCATAATAAAACTTGAGATTGAAATTACATGTGATTATTCGACTAATATAATATCCATGGTTTTGTTTATGTCATTTTTAATCATTTTTATTCATTATATGTTATTCTCATGTATATTTTTAAAGGAATGTTTCTTTAGTTTTTCATCATGCCTAGTGTTTATGTTTATAATTTCATCTCTTGTATTATTTACCTTTACAGTGCACCTAATCTCACCCCTTTCACATGTTTTATTTTCCCCATGTTTTGAAGAAGTATATTATGAATGAATTTCATGGATAATCTAGGAGATTATGGGCGATTCAAATGAATTTGATATGTTGTATTACCTCTTAATTGGTAATGTTGAACTTGTGTATGTTTCTGGATTTCACAAACTAAGAAACTATTCATTCCTTCGGGATATGAATTTCTGGTAATCATGCCAATCTGATAAAAAAAGGAATCCTCTCTGTGAAACTAGGGTCAGGTCCTTATAGAATTTTCCATGCTTAGTGGTTTATGTGGAGAATAGAGGGAAAGGGATATCGAGTTGTGGTTGTGTTTTTATGCAACACCACTCATGACAATGTAACCATGTGATCATTGGATGGTTAAGGGTTCGTGGATGTGATACATCCTAATTTTGGAGGAATATCTATTTATAAGATGATAATAGGTAAAATAGTTTGGTAGATAAACATATATGTAAGGGATAATTTTGAGAACCAAGACCTCCTTATCTTTGGCCTAGTTAACTATGAGGGAGCTATTCGATGACAATTTTAGTGGTGAAGGAGATCATGGATTTGGATGAAATGGTAATTATATCTTATTATCACCACCTCAAGTTAGTTCCTATATTATTTTTGGTGATAATATTTTGAGGAGTGTATATTGGTATATGATAGATGGCTTTGGAAGGACATCAAAGGGTGCAGTTCAAAGTGTGATTCATTTTCACTCTCTATAGACTTTAAAACTAGATAATGTAGGCCTAAATTACACTTCCTACATCAAATTTTCAAGAGTTTTATATTGTTATTGTATCCCTATCTCAACCCATGTTATCTAGAGTGTATCCATCAATGATGGTTATATTTCAGTCACCCCTTCTTCAATATTGTGTATATCCATAGTGGAGTAATGAGTATTTTAGGATATTAATATATTGGGGAGATGAGATACAATGGTAACAAAATTATTATTGATTACATAACATTTATAGTATTAAGTGGCATTGGAATTCAATTTAAAATTTCATGTTCCCCTTTCAAAAATAAGAGGGACCCCCTTATGTTTGGTTAGTGGAGGAAACCTTATTGAAGATGAAGTCAATTCCCCATTTGATGGGATGTGAGGAATAAATATCTTTAGGAATGGATAAAAACTCACTCCTTATAAATTATGAAAAATTCATTTTCATTGAAGAATAGGACATGGATCTCCATTTATGGGAGACTAATGTATGCATTGACTTATATTCATTGTGATGCATTCTATATATCTCTATTTAGAATAATGGAAAACGTTATGGTAAATATTGAGTATATATTTAATCCTTTCATTTTTTTATTCATGAAGGAACCTACTAGGTCATCAGAGTATTTCTCTTGTCATGTCTGGAGAGTGTTACTAGTTTAGTGACCTCTTATGGCACGAGTTCCAGATTCAGGTGGTATGGATGGCCTCATGAAGTTGAAACCATAATTGAATAGTGTATGATTATTTGAAATAAGAATCATTGTAGTTGAAACTTCTCGAAGGGGACTATGTGTCCTTTCAATAGAGAATATGTATGTGAATCCAGATTTAGAGTTGTTACTTCTCCCATGGATAGATATACATGTCTCACCATCGATCTACAATTTTATACTGACACACATAAATATTGACAGAGAGGACCATGGTTGTGGGGATGATTTTGTGGGTTTGTGTTACAAGCAGTTATCAAGAGATGGAAACAACAAATTTTTCTGAAGGTGTAAAGAACAACGTCCACTTCCCAAGAAAGATAATGGTTTTTATTTAGTTTATATTAAGGATAGTGGGATAGAAATCATAATTAGATGGTACCCTCGAGGGGAATGACCCTCTGTGTGACATGTATAGTGGATATTGTTGGTGTACCCATCAAATGGTTCCTATTATATTGTGGTAGGGGAGGAAGGTTTATTGGGAGGTTATTAATTATTGTTTCATAGGTACATTTTATCATGGGGTTTATATACTAATTAGTATGTTTGTATGAATGGACATGACCTTTCTCTTCATATTATGGTAGGTCGGTACTCCCAAACATCCATTGGTGTGAGGTCAATAAGTTGTGTGAGGTTCGGGTTGTGCATAATGTGGTCATCAGTAGATTTTATAAAGGTGTTAAGAGAACACAACTAGGTTATCCATAACCCAAAATGTGGATATTCTTTGATATTGGGATGCATATAGTGGATTTCCATGAATTTTTAGGTTATTGAAAATGTTTTATACTACCTTCATTTTAATAGATAGTTACATATATACTTATACATTGTGGGTGGGAGATTTTGGAGGAAATGAGGTCATATTGGGGGATCCTTAAACTCAGAAACCCTACTAGTTTTATTGTGTAATTTTGTTAAGTGAATAATATTTTGTGCAATACAGATTCATTATTCATCTATGAACACAATCTAAAACTCTTATAAAATATGAGGATCATTTTTCTCTCAACTATGATAACATTATTATTGGGTCTTTAATGGTATGTGAATCTATATTTATTGGATTTATTATTTTAGATGTAATAGGATATCCTTAATATCATAAATGGATCTAGGAGTTGATTCATGGAATGAATCACTAGGAGAGAGTATTTGTCTCTATTTAGTTAATGAGTCAATATGGTAGGGGGGTTTATCCTTATTGATGGTATATGATGTTTTGTTTATATAATGTTTATTGTTGAGTTCATTTATAGATTAAACCTCCATGGGTGAAGAAGGGACATGTGAATGTGGTGTTTTACCATAGGGAATTTGTAATCTTGATTGTTTGGTATCCCTTGTAGTATCCTTTGCCGAGATTAATGTTTCTTAAAGTGAGAAGTATAGAGTGAACCATGTTTGTTTTCAGTTGAGGATTAGATATATTTTGAGTTTTAAATCCTAAAAACAACCTTAGGGGTAAAATAGTAAATTTAACATAGAAAATTATTGCAAAAAAATTATATAATGATTTTGATGACTCTAGAGTATTAATTGTTTCCCCAATCTATGCCAAAATGGAATTATAGCTGTGCTTGGGAATTCATAAAAAAATATTAAGAATAAAAATAAAATTTTAACCATATGCTTGAATAATTATGATGAAATCAGTGTATCTCTTAAATAGGGAATTATATGGGAAAATTGATACCATGGATGAATATAGGACATCAAAGTTACCTAATATGAAACATATTGTGTTAGATTCCACTAAATATGTTCTCTGAGCTAGTTCATTATGAGGCTTCAAGCACGTCTCATTGAATTCTAGTTGCTGCTGACTAGAAACAAGGACCCAGGATTTGACATCATTGAGACAATGACGTAACTTTAGTGTATGAAAACATTGTAAATATCTACATGTCACACAAAATAAAAATTAAACACAATGAATATGATGTAGATAAACTAATATACAACAATTTATAATAATAAATGAAAAACATACAAAATCCTGAATAGCTATGTCACACATACAACAGTTGTAACCAAGTAGGACGACAAAATAGATACATGAGTAAAAAAATAAACAAAAATAAAAGTAAATTAATAAAATAAAAAACGTGATCCATACCACATAACTGGTCTCTAGAACCTCTCACTAGTGTAGAAAACGTTTTTTACGTCGGTTATTTTTAATTTTTTACGTCGGTTTCTAGCCGACGTTAATACATGAGACGTTATAAATAAGGTTTTTGACGTCAGTTATTTAAAAACCGACGTCAAAAACATAAAATCGCGATGTTTATCACGTCGGTTATTTTAGAACCGACGTGATAAAGGGCCTGGATAATGGTTTATCACGTCGGTTATCGAAGAACCGACGTGATAAACGGCCTGGACAATGGTTTATCACGTCCGTTCTTAAACAACCGACATGATAAACAGGGGTGAGAGGGTTTATCACGTCGGTTCATATAGAACCGACTTGATAAACTGGGGTGAGGGTGGTTTATCACATCCGTTCTATAAGAACCGACGTGATAAACCGGGCTGAGCGTGGTTTATCACGTCGGTTCATATAAAACCAACATGAAAAACTGGAGGAGGGGGGTTTATCACGTCGGTTATTGTATAACCGCCGTTGTAAACCGGTGGGAGGGGGTTTATCACGTCGGTTAGTCAATAACCGACGTGATAAACCATTGTCCAGCCCGTTTATCATGTCGGTTATTCAATAACCGACGTGCTAGAGCATTCTCCAGGCCCTTTATCACGTCGGTTATTAAATAACCGATGTGATAAACCGTTCTCTAGGCCTTTTATCATGTCGGTTATTAAATAACCGACGTGATAAAACATTTTCCAGACCTTTTATCACGTCGGTTATTAAATAACCGACGTGATAAACTATTTTCCAGGCCTTTTATCACGTCGGTTATTAAATAACCGACGTGATAAACCCAAGTGTTTTTTAAACAGAATGCAGTGATCTTCTCTCCACGAGAATCAACTAGAAAATAAATCAAGAAATCGTACCACAAAAATAGAAGTACATCAAATTTAAGCATGTACATAGATAACATATAAAACTTACCCACTAGACAGCATCCACCCTCATTTATACCCCATGGACAGCCCTCCCCCACCACGTTGGAGCCCTCACCCTCATGTATACCCCCTGGACAGCCCTCCCCCACCCTATTAGAGCTCCCACCCTCATGTATACCCCTTGGACAACCCTCCCCCACCCCATTGGAGCCCCCACCACAATCCTGGACTGCCCCCCGACCCCCGGACACCCCCAAACACCCCTTGAAAACCCCCCACCCGCCTGAACATCACCTCTTCACCCCATCACCCCACTTGACAGCCCCCACCACACCCCTGGACAACCCCCCCACCCCTAGACAGCACTCCCACACCCATGGACCGGCTTCCCACACCCCTGGACATCCCTGCCACCCCCCAAGACTGTCCCCCCACCCCAACGGACATCCCTCCCAGACCGCTGGACACCCCCAACCCCACTGAACACACCCACACACCCTTGGAACCCCTCCCCCACAGACCCAAATCCATACCAGAAGAACCATAAAAAGTAGACCAAAACAAAAGTAAAGAAAAATTAAACATTCACTTATATAACATTCAAAACATACACTGTCAACTTAAAAAAAACTAAATCAAACCTAAACAACTACCAAATACACAATTAAAACAACAATATTCATCTGTAGGTATTGGTACCCTAGCTGATCTATGTATAATATCCTATACAGTGACCCTCTGATTCTTTACCTCTAATTATTGATGATGAACTGTATCTCCTATACAATATACCAACCCGTATGCTACTATATGATGTTGAGAACCATCAACATACAACTCGCAATATGTAGGAAGTTGTGGAAGAGGCGTAGGATAAAAAATGGGGTCCACAGGCTGAGGTGGGGGAGTGGGAGCTACTGGCGGAGGTGGAGGATAAATAATGGGGTCTGCAGGGGGAGGTGGAGGAGTGGGAGCTGCAGTCTGAAATTGTCTTTGCATTTCTGCAAACATAGACTGCACCGAATCTCTAATCTTGTCTTCCATCGTCGCATTAATATTTTGAACTTCAGCCTCCAAGGATTCTATTTTTTTTATAACCCCCTCAATGTTAGAAGTTGAAGAACGTGGAAACACTTTTCTTACCGATACACCTGCCGGATATCCTCTTACACGACCAGGATGTTTGGGCCTTCCCAATGCTGCAAATAAAATATATTCCCTCCTAGTAGCTGTAAATGTCCCCTCCAAACTTTGCTCCTCAAGAGAGTCCTGTATTAATTAATTTAACATTTCTGTAATGATTGAAACTTATATGAAGAAAAAAGTTAACTTAGATAAATTAAATAGATATCTTACAATCCTCTCATCTACGATTCTCGATTCTTCCGAAAGATATTACCCTTTTTTGCCTTCTGAGCTCTCTTCCATTTTTCATGTCTAGATGGAGGGAATGGAGGGCCCACCTCTCCAGAGCTTTAAGACTCAGCTCTTGGTTGTTGAAATTTTTCCGCTATCATTTTTTCTTCTAATAATGTATAACCTCCCAGAGATAAACTATGAGCGTATACATTTTTAGATTGGATCTCTTGATGAGCTATCCTTGTTTGCTGTAATTTAAGAATAAGAAATCATTAACAAAACATTAATAAAATCATTTATATAAGAAAGTTTATAAAATTTTACATTGCCCTTACCAGAAATGACTCTTTTTTTCTACATTCAAAAAACTATCTCCATGTGTCTTCATCTATAAAAGGATATATACGACATGGATTGTCATGACTCCTATGACCATAAATGAAATCAGATGAGAGGGTTGATTTGAAATCCCTCCATCTCCTAGCAGCCAACGATAAGCATTTCTTTCTGACTCCTCCAGTGTCAGGAATATCAAATTTCATCTAATAAATAAGCAGTTAAACATATTATATATACTAGAAAAATTAAAAGAATGGTCAAACAATGACAAAAGATCTTACCAAAATCGTCTCCCACAACTGAGAGATAATCGCTTTATCCACACCTCTCCAATCATCATACAGAATGATTACTTTGGTCTTAGCCTGAGTTGCAACAAAACTCTTAAAATCTTTGGCATTCAGACCTCTAGGAATATCATCATCATCAAACTCAACTACTATCCTCTGATCCTGCGTACAGGCAAGTGATAATTTTGGAAAACGTGTGAAACCACGTTTACCAACCTTTGAACTCATTGTCGTAATAGGAGCATGTGAATGTTCATCCCCAGAGGTATGAACAACAATATGCTCCTCTCCAGAATCATGTGGTTGATCATCTAAATGATCTGTCATTATCCTTCAAATCAAAAAAACAAACGTCAGTTCACAAATATACAAATTCAAATATTTTAATACTACTGTAATCAGAAAATAGAAAAGTGTACTAGGTTACATAATAGTAAAAATTGTTAATATGGTAAGCATGTTAAACAATGGTAAAGATGGCAAAGATGGTCAAGATGGTCAAGATGGTCTGGATGTTAAAAAATGGAAAAAATGGTAAACCTGGTAAACATTGTAAACATGCTAAAGTAATTGTCAGTGAACAAATATACAAATTCAAATATTTTAATACTACTATAATCAGAAAATAGAAAAGTGTACTAAGTAACATAATAGTAAACATTGGTAATATGGTAAGCATGTTAAACAATGGTAAAGATTGCAAAGATGGTCAAGATGGTCAAGATGGTAAAAATGGTAAAAATGGTAAACCTGGTAAACATTGTAAACATGGTAACGTAATTGTCAGTGAACAAAAATAAGAATTTTCAAATTCATGTAATGGTTATAAACATGATAAAGTAAACTAAAAAAACTTAAAACAAACAAAAACATATACTTATTTTATTTTAAAACATGTTTTAATAAATAAAAATATTATAATATCTAACGTTTATGGAAAAAATAAATGTAAACAAGAAATAAACATATGTTACCTGTAATTTTAGGAATGTACAGATGGATTGTTTTCACAAATTCATTCGTCGTGATCTTTCCTTATGGCACAAACTATGTCTTCAACATGATCGTCATTATGTTCTATTAATATTTCCATTGAAGTAGGGATCTCACATAAATCAGCATATTCATCAAGTTCATCCTCACCAACATATTGTTTTTTCCCTTGTAAAACAACATCCCACTGCATATCTGATTGATCTAATACATAAAAAATTTGTTTTGCATGTGTTGCCATTATAAAAGAATCAGTTGTGTCTTCCAATCTATTCAGATTGACAAGTGTCATTCCAAATTCATCGTGTCTGACACTGTTGTTACCGTTAAACCGTTTACAGTTAAAAACGGGAAATTAATTTTAAAGTAATCAACCTCCCATATGTCTTCAATCACTCCATAATATGCATTTGATGCAGAAATTGGGTTTTCACCTTAGCACTTGAAAAATGCATTGCTTCTGCAAACACCAATACACCACTATTCTGAACTGCACTTCTGTTGTCCTGAGCTTTTGTATGAATTGTATAACCATTAATGTCATAACCAGACCATGTTATCACATTTAAACATGGACCACCCACTATCCATTTTAATGTCTCTGATACATCTGATCTACCAAGCAAAGTCTTTTTAATCCAAGAAAAAAAGTTTTGTTGTGCTCATTCAAAATCCACATTTCTTTCTTCTTTGGATGACATTGTTTCACCTCATTAATATGCAATGTGATATATGGTTTTGCATCAGCTATGTTATTCAAGATGTATGATTCTAACTTCTTCATCTGTTCAGCTGACAATGATTTGACTTTCATGCCGCGAATCCCCTTACCCTCATTATTAACTTGTTCATGGCGAGATGGAGGCAAACCTATGTGTTGCGCCGCAGCCAAGTAGCTCGTACAAAACTCTGCTACCTCCTCAGAAATATACTTTTCAATAATGGAGGCTTCAGTTAGATATATATTTTTAACATAACCCTTTAATATTTTCATATACCTTTCAAAAGGATACATCCAACAAAGATATACAGGTCCACAAAGCTTTATTTCTCGAACCAGATGAATCATTAAATGCACCATTATATCAAAAAAAGTTGGAGGAAAATACATTTCCAATTGAAAAAGTATAAAAATTGCATCCTTTTCCAAAATTTTCAAAGCATTCACATCAATCGCCTTGTTACAAATTGAATAGAAAAAATAACACAACTTCATTATAGTCTTTCTAACACGAATGGGAAATATTCCACGCAAAGCAACTGGTAGAATTTGTTGCATCATGATGTGACAATCATGTGATTTCATACCTATCAACTTCAAGTCCTTCAATGAGACAAAATTTTTTACATTAGAAGAATAACCTTGAGGAACTTTGGTATCATCAAGACACTGAAAGAAGCTAATTTTCTCCCTCTTCGATAATGTATGACAAGCCGGGGGAAGAAATGTTCGTCTTCCTTTAGGAGTGGGAGCTAACTCCAAACGTATTCCCATTTATAGTAAGTCTAATCTTGCATTCAACCCATCTTTAGTATTTCCTTTAATATCTAAAAATGTTCCAATCAAAGAATCACATATATTCTTCTCCACGTGCATGACATCAATATTATGTTTAACTTCATGATACCACCAATATGGTAGCTCAAAAAAAATTGACCTTTTCTTCCAAATATGTCTATCATTACCAGATTTCTGTGTCTTTCCCAATGTCACGTCAAGGTTTTTCACCCTCTCAAAATACAGATCAGGGGATAAAGGTTTTGGAGCAGTATCAAATTCTTGTGATCCATTAAATTCCTTTTTTAGTCTTCTATAAGGGTGTTCCATAGGAAAAAACTTTCAATGACCCTTGTACACTGTTTTCCTCCCATGATACAATTGACAATAGGACGTCTGTTGTTCGCAAATTGGACATGATTTATGCCCTTTAACACTGTATCCAGACAAATTTCCATACGCTGGGAAGTCATTTATAGTGAACAGAAGCACTGCATGCAGTTGAAAATATTCCATTTTATAAGAATCATACACCCTAATACCATCAGCCCATAACAGTTTCAAATCATCAATCAACGGTGACAAGTAAACATCAATATCATTACCGGGTTGCTTTGGACCAGAGATCATTGTACTCAACATGACATATTTGCGCTTCATACAAACTTCAGGAGAGAGGTTGTAAATTACCAATAAAACAGGCCATGAACTATGTGTGCTACTGAGTGTTCGGTATGGATTCATTCAATCTGTGCACAACCCTAGTCTAAGATTTCTTATTTCATTTCCAAATGTAGAATACTGCGCATCAATTTTCTTCTATTGTGGACAATCAGCTGGATGACGTATTTTTCCATCACATACCTGCTCTTCAGCATGCCATCTTAACCTTTTTCCATCATGTGAATTAGAAAATAAACGTTTGAAACGATTAATTATAGGAATATACCAAAATACCTTTGAAGGGAGCTTTGTAATCTCTACATCACCCTGTGATTTTTCTTTCACCTTATACCGTGATGTCCCACATTTTGGACACTCTGATAGAAATTCATATTCCTTCCTATATATAATGCAGTCATTCGGACAGGCATGTATTTTCTTGTATCCCAATCCCATCGGGCATAATATTTTCTTGGCTTTGTAATGTGAATCTGGAAGATCGTTATATTTTGGAAGAATGTCTTTCATCAATTGTAGCATCTCTGTAAAACTTCTGTCACTCCATCCATGCTTCTCCTTCAGGTTAATCAATCATAACACCACCGACAGAACCGTAAAATCTGTACAACCGGGATATAATAGTTTTTCAGCATCACCATATAGACGTGCAACTGTCGGTTCTATCTCAATTTGTTCTGCTACAATATCGCGAATCATTTCTTCAATTCCATCGGAGTTACCATCTTGCGAATCATCATCATCAGTGACATTCCGTCCAGTTTCTCCATACCAAATACAAGGGTTGTAACTCGGATTAAAACCGTGACATATCAGATGATCTTTTATCTATCTACTTTTCAACTTCTTCATATTCAAACATTTCAGGCATGGACAGAAAAAAATGTCACTACTTGGAACATTTCGTTTTGCAAATTCCAAAAAGGCATCAACACCTTCCTCAAATTCATTGCTCATTCGATGTGCCATAATCCAACTTCGACTCATTATTACATATAAGAAATATCAGCAAAATATATATATTTTTAAGATAAGACAAATACATGTTTATATGAAAAAAATCATAATTTGAATGTAAAACAATTTAAAATATAAAACAAATCTATAGGTATTTAAAAAAATATCCTTGAATATTATTTTTAAAACAAAATATAGTTAGATGTAACAGTTTTAAATTTCATTGAATCAAAGAAAACCATGACGCCTAATGATTCTCCGAATAAAATATACATCAATAAAACATAAACAAAATGATTTTTATCTGGAATAAGTGAATATGATCAGATGATACACATTTATAATAATCTCATGCCAATATACTAATAAACATGTTAAAATATAGGAATACCTAATGGAGCATATAACATGTGTTATTCATGCTTGTTGTTCAATCATTATGATCTAATGTACTCAACACCTTCAAGTGCCAAAATCTTGAAAGTAGTAGTAGTTTTCATAAGTACCCAACACCAAATAGCTATACATCGTAAGTGTCATGTTAGAAATATGAATATAGACCATTTGTTTTATGTTTAATAATATTGTCATATTATCTGATCATTCTGATTATATATTAGAATTACTATATCCTTTTGATCCGATATATAATCTAAGGACATTAATATTTCTTTAGAAAAAGTAATGTTAATATCATGGTAATGTAAAAAAAAGTCTATGTCGAACTATATATATGTAATACCAATAAAAAAATACATATGTGTTTGGCCTGGGTTTCACACATAAAACAACTCATCTCATAGATTAAATTTTTGAATCATCCTACATAATACTTATTTTTATAACTTAGGGAATGAAAATAATAAAAGTTTTGATTTACGATACTCATTATGGGTAAACATGATATATATAAATATAATATCTAATCTCATAAAAAGATATCCATGGGGGTATAAGAGAATACACAAAGCACATGATCAAAAAGATAAGTGAAACAGTTCTATATAATCATAGATCATAAATCCTGAGTCCAAGTATAACAATTTTAGCATAACATAAGACGTGATTTATATGATAGTGGGAACATGATTTAAAAAACCTTATTCACAAGATCACAACATTGGTATGTGGAATAACATAAGAGTGTGGCACAAACATAATCATATAAGTCATAACATATGTCAAGGGAAATAATAGTTTCATTCACCTCATATTGGGATATGTTAATCACCTTTCCTATAATTTATTATAATATTTCATACGAGACACATCACATAACACATTGGACATGGTATAACCATCTGTATCCCATATTGATCTATGATATATAATGCATTGTCGAATGCATTAGAAGGATATTATGGACGCAAATGTCACATAATGACTAACCATATATATGGGTGAATCGTGATCATCAAATCATTTATAACACTTTCGTAGATCAATTAACTAACAAAAATGAAATGGGGGTCATAACTGTTTTTACAAAACATAATAATTATTAATACATAACAATGTGTTTAGATGTTAAGATAAGATAATATACCTAATTCAATCTAATTATCGTTAAATTATTTCTACGTAGATAGAAAAGACCTTTATAAAAAATATAATTTAACTTGAGAATGAAAAGAAAGTACCTTTTACCTTTTTTATAATGAAAAATCTGAAAAGGATGATAATAATATTTAGGTATTATAATTTTTTTATGAATTATTAATAATAAAAGAAATCACCTCACTTGGTTTTGTTGAAAATCGGACATACCATCGTATTCAAGTAATCAGATACACTTTGCATGAAAAGGTCCATCATTTTTAGGAGATGACTGAAAGAAGAAATGTATTATCAGACTCACCATGAGTCCAGAATGAAATATTTGATTGTAATAGGTATGAATTGATATTTTTATGAATGCATATGAAAACAGATGATGGTTTTCTGATCTAGGAGTTCTAAAAATCATTATTTTTTGAAAAAATATTATGATGTAAGAATGTTGAATGATATTTTAAGGATAGGTATTACCGATTGTACCTGGTCCAATTTCATTCATGAAAATCATTTTCTGGACATTCATATTGAAAATATGATTTTAAGAAAATAATTACTACCAATCTTCATCCAGAAAGACACATTCTAGCTAAGTAGGAAATAATAATGTTAGTAGAAGAATGGAACGTTACAGAACCACCCATTATTTTTCAGATTTTACTGAAGCTAATCCTCAATGTTTTAAAATTAATTATTCTTTCTAAATGATTGAATAATTTGAATGTTTGTGAAGTCAAATATCTATGTTCTCATGGTCATAGTAATATTTTTATCCGATATTGATTTATTTAGATACTTAAGAGGTTGCTCGTAATAAAGTTGCTGGTATTCAGATAGATCAATATAGCGATCATATTGGAGTTGTTACTGATTCGTATTTCAGAAGAAAAGATGAAGTATATGTGGTTTAAGAAGATTTAATGAATCAACTTTTTCAGTGTACTATAGAATCGTAAAGCGTATATCAGAATGAAAATCTAGAATAAGAGTTAAAAATAGTCTTATCCAAAATACACCAGCTTGAATGTTGTGAGTTGAATGTTGCGAGTTGAATGTTGCGAGTTGAATGGACATAATAACCATTTACAATAACAAAAAATTCCATGAGATTCAAAAACGAACGAAAAGCACATCAAGAATCGAAACAAAAACGAACGAAATAAATTCGTGGAAGTCTTAATTGAATGTCGCGAGTTGAGATGATAGATCTGAGAGGAGTGATGAAGATAAACAATGAAGCTAAAATGAGTTTAATGCAGGCGATCGATGAGCCAATTAGGGTTTACCGCGCGAGAGAGAGACAAGCCGGCGACTGTCAATCGAAAAATCGTAAATGACAGAACACGGGCTTTAATTTTTTTAAATGTTTTATAACGTCGGTTATTATATAACCGACGTTATAAACCATTTTTTTAGCTTTTTTACGTCGGTTATCTTAAAACCGACGTAAAAAATCTCCCGCGCTTTGGTTTTTTACGTCTGTTATTTTATAACCGACGTAAAAAAGGTGTAGATATCGGGTTTTTTTACGTCGGTTATTTGGAAACCGACGTAAAAAACCCCCCGGAGCTTTGGTTTTTTACATCGGTTATAAGATAACCGACGTAAAAAACCCGATATCGACGCGTCTTTTACGTCGGTTATCAAATAACCGACGTAAAAAACCCCGCGCTTTAATTTTTTACGTCGGTTATTTGATAACCGACGTAAAAAATGCGTCGATATCAGGTTTTTTACGTCGGTTACCAAATAACCGAGGTAAAAACCCCCCGCGCATTGGTTTTTTACGTCCGTTATAAGATAACCGACGTAAAAAACCAACATGCGCGATTTGTAACGTCGGTTATTAAAATAACCGACGTGAAAAATCTACTCGCCGCATTTTTACGTCGGTTATATATAACCGACCTAAAAAATGGTGACGTAAAAAACAATTTCGGCACTAGTGTCTCGAAGGACACCATCCTAATTATAAAAACAGACTTAAGAAGCTCCGTATGATTAGGAAACTATGGGCCTCATCCCTATCCCCCATGAAAACTGGTCTCAAATGGAGGAACATACATAAGGAATACACTCACATAGAGGTTCATCAATATGGGTGAAAAATAATATTACTTGGGAACCCCAATAATGAACCTATAAAATATGATACCTTAATTTCATGAAAATGAAATCTGATCATCCTATTCGAGACACAATAGAAAAGATATGTAAATCTAATAAACATGAAACCACAGTCATCCATGTGTCTATAATCCCAGTCAACGAGGAATGTTTCACCATGAATTCCCATATTTATATGCATATACATTTATATTACCATACCTATACATATAAAATATTATTTCAATACACATGAGTAAGTTGAATGAAAAAAAACTAATCATTAGTCAATCCTTGGGTCCACAACGCTATTCACTTAGACATCTTATGCATGGGAATTCATATGGATTTCATACCACTCAAGCCTTGTATAATTAAGCCAATCATGGGGTCCATAATCCCAATAACATATACCTACTTTGGACAACTCTATAAATTCCTCTAATCAACCTACGTCCAGATAGTGGGGTACTCATCCTAACCCAGGGTTCTCTCGTACTCACCTCTAATCATTGAAAAGAAGGACTCTAGGTATTTAAATCCAAAAATATTGTAAATTTCCAAGACGTAGATTTCATGATACTCATTCCATGTAAATCTAGTCCAATATCTGTGCTCTAGGCCTTGATCTGTATTTGGACATGACACTATGACTCAGATGACCCCTACTTGTCTTCCCCTTAAGTGATCTATAAGGAGATATCACGGATGAGATGACATCCCCACCCTCGAGATAAAAAGTGAATTTAAATCATAGGTATGAGACAAAAGGACCATCCACCCTAGTAAAAAAAATATATAATAAGCCTAATATCCCCGAGTACATCTAGATATCCTCATCATATGTTAAACTGAGGATATAGTAGTCATCCTCAAAAATTCACAGGTCGAGGAGAGTGTAATCATATTCTATGGACCACAAGTTTAAGAGAGAGAGAGAGAGAGAGTAATCCAGAACCTATATCCTGAGATCAAGGGGAGTGTAATCATCCTCATGTAACCCATGAGATAAAGACAATGTAGTCATACTCATCATATATCAAGATTAGGGTAAAGGAATCACCCTTATCACATATCATGTTGAGGATAGATGAATCATCCTCATCATTCAGGAGAGCGTAATCATCCCTAAGTATCATTACTAGGGTAACCAAGACAATATATCATAACCATTAGATCAATAGTGGGACACTAGGAAGCCCCTATATAAATCCCATTAATCTAATAATGAAATATACTCACACAAAAACCATGTCCCAGGTTTTACCTATAGGTATAACAATACATATAAGAAAAAATAGGTCATGGAAGATGAATACCATTATGAATTTTTCATTATTTCAAAGAGATTTAATGAATCCTCACGTCAGGCTCAACATCCACCAATAAGGATTCACCTTTGGATAACATCATTGCATCAAAAATTACTAACACAAAGGATAAAAAACAATGAGGGTTGTAAAACAAATGAATCCACATGTACTATTACTACCTTGTGTGCTTACATGTTCATTATGGGTTCTATAGTTTCACCTAATACTATCTCTACACAAACATTATATACTACCTCAAGGACAATCAAGCATCAGGGAAACAATTGGGTATGTCACGCCAAAATAGAAAATAGGCATCCTAATATTGATCTTTAGAATAAAAGGAAACGAAAGAATCCTATATAAGAAAATTAGGGTCAACACATAATTAATGAAATCCTTCATAGATCATTTGTTAAATATTTATATGATGAATCCTATAAGGGATCCTTATAAAAATAAGTCAATAGAGGAATCCTACAAGGTATCATCTGATGGATTTCAGGATAATGATCGATGAACCATACATGGAATCCTATAGTATGGATTTTATGAAGAGGAATACTAAAATGGATCCTCAGAGACAACTAGAACTCATGGCCTTTTAAGCCAAAATGGCACGACTAATAAAACAGAAGTCATCAAGGTTAAAACTAAAAAGGAATTATTCAAGAGAGATATCTCATGGCCCATATTAGATCCGGAATTCAATCTATGTTGGTATTAACACCCATCCTTTCATTCTAATTCAAGTATCTCTCTGGAGATGGATGAATTTGATTACTGGTGGAAGAACCACTTCATTTTGGAAAACAATGAAATGCCAAATAAGAGTCCTTCAAAATAACCTCAAGGGTTTCACCATCCAGACCTATGTGGAAAACAACATAGAATTGATTAATCAAGGGTATAATTCCAACTCTTAAAAAAATAAAATAAAAAACCCATTGAATGGTGGTAAGGGAATAGTACATTGATTCATTACACGGTGTTTACTCTCATGGACCCAACAGGGAATGTAGTTCTTCCTGTACTTAGCATGTAAAATCCCTAGATCTCAGCGTGTTGTCCATGTACATAACATGTACCATAAATGGAGTAACTAACCACGTACCTTACACAGCATGGCTATGTATATGGATCTGTTGTGTACATTTACATCGTAGGAAACCTAGATGGGGTCTTGTTGTGTACTCCAGATAAGCATATTCCCCTACACGGGTGGCCTGACTTGGTAAGTAGAAACAAAACTGAGTACTCGTACATGGTTTTTATACTCCATACATGGAATTTACATCCTACTAGTAATCTTCCCCAAAATGGAAGAATTTATGACATTTGTACCCTATATCTCACACTGTGTATACATGATTTTGAAAATGGAAAGCACTGGATTCACCCTACAAGCTGATTTTTTTTACTCCAAAATTAGTAGATCAACCCTAAAGGGGTTATAAGAAAGAATACTAGTGAAAAAAATTAAACTGTTAAATATATTGGTATATATGGTGAAAACTCAAAAGCTGTACATTTGGATGGAAACTATCAAATCATCACCTGTTTCCACATTTAACATTTATCACACGATGATCGGATGCATCCCAAGATCATTGGAGGTACCCTTATTACTCCACCTCTCCTTTTATGTGTGTCTCTCTCTCCCTCCCTTTTTTATTATCTCTCTCATTTGCATAGAGGATGAGTTCAAGACATGTGTCTAGAAAGTCAATATGAAAAGAGAAAAATAAAAGTAGCAAAAGTAAGTGAAAAAGGGGTTCGAGCTAGCCCATATGCCCAGCTCGAGTTTATGCTTCACCTAGAAAAAATCTTTTTCCCCGACTCAAAAAAGGGACATAATCAAAATATAAAGCTCCATTAAAAAGATATTTCCAAATGATCCTGCATGAATAAATATATATTTATTAAATTAAATATTTATTAATAATTATTCTTCTTAAACTCAAATATCTAGGAATTACATCAAATTCCATTCCAAGGGAAAAAACCCTAGTCTGTGACCAATATAGTGGTTAGAAAAATTAATTGAGATCATATTCTTAGATAAAAAGTCCATCAAACCCTTATAAGAATCTAATATAAAAAATTAAAATTTATGATAAAAATTAACATCTAGAAAACATGAAACCGTAATATATTTACACCATAAACCATCTCATCCAGTAAAATCATTGTGGAAAGACTAGTAGCTAGGATCTCAACCCATGAATCTAAAAAGTAAGCTATGTTTATTATATGATGACTAGTCCCATATCGTTAGTAACTGTCTCCAGCATGGGAGAAACATAATTGTGACTGATCTAATTCTCCCCACCATAGTAATACACTTATTTTTATATCGAAACAATCTATGGGATCAAAGGTCCATGTACAATGCTCAATTTAAATTGAAAATGAGGGTCACCACACTCAAATGTCTAACGGAACACTCCCCACCATATAGATCACCTTATGTCGCTCCTCAATCCCAACCTCAATAGGATCATTTTTACAAAACCATGAATTAAATTTAATAGAAAAGAATATTTAAATATGGTGGATGCTATCTCATCATACTCTAGATAGTTTCATGATATATCTTGATTCTCTCTAACCAATATAATATTATGATTCCATTAAAAGGGATGTACATTTCTCTTCAAGCCACACTCACCATCTTATCATTACTTTACCAGGATTCAACTATATGTCAACCATCATACATTACAATATTAATTCTCAAGGTCCCCTCTACAATTAAGTAACATTCATCATTTAACCAAATCTCATAGGAAACAATTCCCACATCATGTCTTGAAACCATCAGTCCTTGAGTCTCACCCAACCACCCACTGATTTGTTATTTTAAATGGTAGCATGAACAACTAGTGAATACCATTATCATCTGAATCATTCTCTCAGGACTCATTTAGCATATGGATATCTTACCATGAAATATGGAATTTTAGTCCCATTAATCCAAAATTTGTCTTCGAACTACTCTTCAAAATCATACACCTCATTTGTTCAGCAATTATATTCACATGATCACCCATCACAAATCTTCTTTCCAGTCATGAGAATCTACCCTTTCTAAAAATTTATTATCAATAGTGGAAATATTGATCGACTATTCCTTGAACTAAAATAGAAATTCCAATTTAATCTAGTAATGATAACAATGCAACCTAGATTCTAATCAAAATTGGAAATGAACAATATTCTTATATCACAAAACATGACATACATTCGTGCCATGGTCTCAAAATGAGTGTAAAAATAAGATCACTACCTAAAAAAATATAAAATCATGGGAAAACATCTCTCATGTAGGTTTCCATCAATCAAAATGGATATTGACCTAAATGGGTTAGAGTCAAAACTTAGGGCCTCTATGTCTCTCACCAAGCCCTACATATTGACTCTCGCAATAGGGTCACAAGGTCTAACCACCTAGTCTAAATGATCAACCACTATTAATAAGTTGAAAAGAAAACCAACCTAGGAGGGTAAAAATTGAGAACACCTCATACAAGGGCATATTCCTCAATGGTCATATTTATAATGAACAAATCACTAGAGTTCATGCTACTAATGAAGAAAAAATACTGAACTGAAACTCACCAAGAATCCATATATCGTAATACCCATTAATTGTTTAGTTCATGAGAAAATAATAGTAATAAAGAATCATAGAACTCCATGGCCCAAATAGGTTACCATAAACTAGGGGTTAAACACCTCAGCATCACATTCTATGTTGAGCTATTGGGGTCATTTCACCTCTCGTGCGTAAGGACTGAGTCATCAGCCTCACCACCAAATGCAACAACCTAGGTCCAACTTTCCTTCCACCTAAATGATATATATATATATATATATAATTAGTCCCAAATTAATACTCCTTAGTCATATATAATAACAAAACTGTATCTTGACTATATGATGTGAATACTCTATGAAAACAGTGATCCATGATATGCCTTTTTTCTTTTTGGTTCTAGGGGTCAAAATCCATCACTGGCATATTTCCGAGGGATAGGATCAAATGATTCATATTAAATCATAAAATCCACACAATATGTACATTGATCAAGGAGAAAATTGTATACAACTTTGTCATCAAGGATCCAAATAACTATCTCATACCCCTAGAATGAGGAATTCCTTCAATAGAATGTCCTCTTCATAAATCAGTCTAATATATCATAGGTTATATAACATTCCCATTACTCATGTATACCATGTCCATAAATAGTAAAGACTATGAAAAGAACAGTTCTAATACTAATATTTAATGACCTGGCCCAGATGCCACTATGTTGTTGCTCTAAGATTGTTTATTATCTCGCCTCAAGTATGCCTCCTTATAATATAGAGGCTTCTATCCAGAAGCAAGGTCATATGGAGTGATCGTGGAAAGGGTATTACTTCATATAATAGTACGAAAATTGAGTAAATAGAATAGTATAACTCACAATAGTAAATAACTAGAGTGTATATCCCTTAAATAAACTGATATAAATGTACAAATATTTACTAATGACTCTATGTCAGACCACATACCTGGTCTCCAGACACATTCAAACTACACAATCTGGATCAGATTAACCCACTCTGGTAGCTCTACTCGATCATAATACTCAGTGTCTTAGCCGTATCCACCATGCAACCCATGCTCAACCTGAAAAGAAGAAATAAGGCCCATATGCACACTAAGGTGCACATTCCAGGGAGAGAAATAATATTAGTAGTCTACCCAAATGATGAAACTATAAAATATGATGCCTTATGTTCATAAAAAAATAAATATTCTCAACCTATGATAGACACACCTAAAAGATAATTAATGTTAATAAAGTGAAACCACAATCAACCCAAGGTCTATTATCCTCATCAACTAAGAATGTTCCACCATGGATGTACATAATTATATTTGTATACATGTATAGTTCCGTACATATACAAATATACATAAATATGAATAGTTATGAGTTAGGTGAATGAAATGACATAAAACCATTCAGAAATATGTCCTTGGGCATGTAATCATACTCTCTTAGATATACTGTGTGAGGGAATTGATCTGGATGTCGTACCATTAAATTCATGTATAATTATGTTGATCTCTAGGTCTGTAATCCCAATCGACAAATACCGACTTTGATCAACAATATAAATGCATTTAAAAAATCTATGTCACCACATGGGTTATACATTTACTGACCCAAGGTTCATCGATACTCACCTTCAATGATTGTAAATAAGGATTCCATGTAATTAAATATAGACATCCTGTAAATTTCCAAGAGCTAGATACCATTGTGCTCATTCCATTTAAATTTAATCCATTTTCTGATTCCTAGGACCCAGTCCATATGTGGTTATGTCATTGCCACTCAGATAAACCCTATGGGTCAAACCCTTAGGTGATCTATATGGAGATATCACCAATGGGAAGTCATTACCACCCCTAAATATTTGATAGTGAATGTCAACCAGAGGTGTGAGACACCATTCTCAACCACCATGATATGAAAAGGGATCATATGCTTTATCCTAGAGGGCTCTTCTGGAGATCCTCATCAATTGAGAAATATTGGAGTGTGTATTCATCCTCTAAAATACACAGGATAATGAGGGAATAATCATCCTCTATAAATCACACCTCATGGAGTGTATAATTGTCCACCAACAAACCTATGATGAGGAGAGTGTAATCATCCTAATTTAACCGATGATCCGAGGAGGGCATAGTCATTCTGAACATATGTGAATCTGAGGAGAGTAGAATCATCCTTATCACATGTAAAGATGAAGAGTGTGAGATCATCCCCATTATTCGGGAGAGTTTAATCATCCATGAGTATAATTACATGCTACTACATACATGTATATCATAAAAAGGCTTAACAACCAGATACCATTAATCTCCTATGAAAAATCCCATAATCAAACAGTCTAATATACAGGCTCAACATCGAAGTCCTATGTAGTACCTCAAGGTATACAGGTAAATATCAGAAAATAACATGGGTCAAAAGATGGATCCTATGAAGAATGTCTATGAATCTGAATGTGAATAAATGAATCCTCATGTAAGTCTCAATAACCACCAACAGAAAAACACCTCTAGCTAACATCACCTTTGAAAAAATAACCAAGTGAAAGGATAATCAAAAGAGTGAGGTTTTTCAAACATCTAAACCCACAACTACTGTAACAAAATCATGGCATTACATATTTGGAATAAGTTCTATGGGGACACCCGATACCATCTCAACCCAAACCTTTTGTATTATCTCAAGGTCAGCCAAACATCAGGGCACACATAGGTTCCCCAAATACAAAATGCAAAAAATTAATCCTACATGTAAAATCACTTAAAAATATAACAGAGGAATCCTAAATAGTATTATCATATTACTAACATACGAAAAGAAATCCATCTCGAGATCCTCAGTTTAAAGTTAAGATGTTGAATCCTATAGTGAATCGTTAGAATATATAGTCAATAGTTGAATAATATAATATATCATTAGAAAATTTTTAGGAAAAATATTGAGGCATGGGAAAATATAGAGTCATCCTAAATGGGATCCTCTAGGTTCTAAACGTAAGTAGAGTAATCCTACAAGGGATCCAAAAAAGACAACTTAACTCGCATCCTTTCAAGAAATATGGTCAAATCTAATTATGGATTTTTCATCAAGGGAAAAGATAAAAAGGAATCATCTAAGATTGATAGATCATGGCCTATCTAGAATCATGTTTTCAAAATATCCTTGTCTAACGACCCATACATCCATTCTCATTCAAGTGTATCTCTGGAGACGACTAAATTAAATTATTTCTTAAAGAACCTCTTCATTATGGAAGATAATAAAACTCCACCTTGGAGCCCTCAAAACCCCATAACGGTTTCACCACCATATTCTATGTTGAAAACTACTCAAAATGGGATACTTGTGTGTCTAATTATGACTCATTGGATAAAAGATATGAAAAAACTATAGAAGGGTGGAAGGGGAAGAGTACACTTCTTGTATACCCTAGTAAACGGTGTGTACCCACAAGGCCCCACCTATGAATTTACTTCATCCTCTACATGGAATGTAAAATCACATGTACATGGTATGTTGGACCTATACATGGTGTGTGCCATACATGGGTTGAAATCCTAGATATCTCACATGTATTTTCCATGTATATTGTTTATCCATGTACTTCAAAATGTCGTGCAACCGACATTGGGGATTGGTGTGTTCTCTAAACAGCCATCTGACCTTACATGGGTACCCTGGACGAGTACTCGATTACATGGCTGAGTAATAGTGTATTGTGTGTATAACCCATATATTTAATGTATTATATAAGGTCATCTTCCCAAATTTATAAGAACACACTTCATGTGTTCCCTAAACCATACACCATGTACATGGGTTTTCTTGAACAGAAAACCATGAATCTCCCAGAATCCCCAATTATTCAAAGATATAGAAGGTCAAAATATAATGGGTCCAAAAAAAGAAAATCATATAATTAAAAATTACAAATGGTAAATTTATGAGGATTTATGGTGAAATACCAAAATTCCCACCTTTGGGTAGAATCTTCTAATGCTTTTCTCATTTCAACATACCACATTTGACGCACAATGATCTAGCGCATCCTAAACTTCTTAATGGTACCCTTCATCCTCTCACTCTACTTTTCTCTCTCCCCCTCTAGTTATCTCTCTCGGCTTTGTGAAAGAGGATCTACATCCCTGTTCATGATAATCCATGATGAATAGAAGAAAATAAAAAAGGAAAAAAGGAATAAAAATATAATAAAAAGAAGAATAAGAAGAAAAAGAAAAAGGGTCCCAATCCATCCTCAGTGCTCAAATAAAATTTATGGCATGCATAGAAAAAAATACCCATTCTAGAGTCAACAATGAAGAATAATCTGATGATCAGTTCGGAATATATAAAAAATACTACATGAATAAATTATTATTTATTAAATTAAATATTAAATATTATGTTTTCTGATAAACTTTCAATGGCTTGGAATTATACCATGTTCCTATCGTTGGGTAAAAATCCTACTACAACATGAATAGTTTAGTTAGAAAATGGATCTGAGATCATATTCTAGGTAAAAAAGATCATTTTACCTCTTATCTGCATTTAATTGAATGAAATCAAATTTTGGATCAATATGATCGTCTAAAAAACACTAGAAGATACTGAATAAGTGTTATAATAGGGGGATTCATTAAAGTTACTTAGTTAAATATATCTAATGAGAATGAATGGATTAATTAAATAATTAAATTGACATAAATCATTATTTAACATAATTATTCTTGGAGGAAACCTAAAACCCATATCTATTTAATAACTCTCAATATTCTTCTCTAGGGTTAGTCATTTACATTTCAAAACCACATGATAGAGATTCAAAGGGTAGGGTGATCCTCTCTTGGTGTGATCAATAATGAATCATAGATTTGTGGTGAAATTGTGATTGCTATGATGATCAGAACCTTAATTGTTCAACATATTGATTTTATGACAAATGTTATAGGATGTAGGAATCATTATTTGGGATTTTTTATCTATTATTATTATACTCTATTCTATTTATGAAGATCTCTTCATTAATTAACTAGATTTGATTATTCATAAATCAATTTTATTTATATATTTATTATTATGTTTTTATGATTATATTCTATAGCCTATTTTAATTTTTACACCCCAATTATATGGGGGATAATAAGATAGAAAATATATTATATAAACATCTTCTTCATGATCACAAATTTAACTAGAACACCGATGAAGTTTGTAGATAAAAAATTCCCTCCCTTCCCTCTTTTCTCAACTCTCAATTCTATATCTCTTTGTCATCTCACAAAACCATTTCCCACTAACTCTTTGGTGAAAAATGGCACAAAGAAAACCATGAATTCTGATATAATTAAATTGAGGTAGTCTGGTGTTATTTAAGGGGGTAAAGGTGACCATGTTGATGCATGTAAGGTGAAAAAATCAAATGAATAGTGTTTACAAAACTAGGAGACATATTTGGTGAGGGGTGGAAGGTATCACAACATTGGGAAAGAGTGGTAAATTTTGTGTCGCATTCAGACATTTCATTATATGGTATATTGGTGCATAATAGAGGATCTGATTAGTAGATGCATTGATTGGGAACCACTATGGTGAACAGTACTTTAGTAACACTCTCGTACCACCACATCAATGTGTAGGTAGCTGCTAAAAAGGAACTATGTTAGGAAGAGGATTTTATTACATAGAGAAAAACAAGATATAAAAATAATAAAATAAGTATATGATGTAATGTATGTGTGTATCTTGATTGGAGATGGGGGACATGTCACATGAAATATTTCTACCCCTAACACTTTTATTTTTGTAGGTATACCCTATATGGATCATTATTTTATAGAACTATTCCATGAATTACATTACGTATTCATTGTCGATATATCTCCATACAAATCTAAGATATGTATCATCGTTATTCAATGTTTGTATCCCTCTATCTAAGTGATTGGGCAGGATGTGGGCCCTCCAATAGGGTTTTTATCTTCTTAGTTATTTTATATTAGTTGGTGTAGTAAGTATACCCAACTATATTTCTTTTGAGATTATGTGGGATGTTTGGAATTTGTTTTTCAAAGGCTGAATTAATAGTATAGTATTAATAGACCAGTCGATAGGGTGTGACCTAGTTTGAGGAGTAGTCCCCAATGATTAGTGTGAGTCCCTTTATTGTTCCTAATAGTGATGTGGCAGATGAATAGGCTAATATTTATGATCATTACTAATACATGTGACTTCTCATAACCCCATAGCGTAATATTCAAGAAACTGAATACAACTCCTTATAAAATCCATGATTTATGTTCTCTTTAGTACAAATCTTACCTATTCACTCTTACTGTATAACTATTAATGTTTTGAGTAGTAATTATTGATTCATATCTTATTTCCTTGGGAATTCCTAAAATAGAGGATATCTATATTTTTATTCCATATCGTATATGATGTTATTCATTAATACTTGAAGCATTAAGCAAACATGGTGTTATGGTTTTTCCACTTTATCATCCACATAACAACCTCTAATACAATGAGTTGAGTAGACATGTTACTTTTTCCACATTTTTGTTTCTTATGGAATCCAAATCGTTATTTTTGTACTCACCCTTAAATGGGTCTTTTGACCACATGTGTTTGCTCCACACAAGTAATACACATGTTCAGAGATCTATGGGGTAAAAAGGAGTTGGCATGGATTTCTTGGAGACATCACATGGTTATTCATGGAAACACATTGGGGATAATGATGATTTTTGATGGTGGGGGTGACAATTGATGAATTATTTTGCTTCAAGACAGCATCTAGCATATAAGAGCTTCATCATGCTTCAGGATTCATATATTGGTTTAATGTTATATTTCCTTTATATTGTTTTACATTTTTGTGGTATAAATGTACCTAATGTCCCATGAAAGGTTTTATAAAGAAATTTTTTTAAATATATTCCTCTTGATGGTGATTATTTATATTTTATACAATAGATATATATATATATATATACAGTTGATATACGAATAAATTATTACATGCCATAAATTGTAAATATAATTTAACATTCTGGTTTATATTAAAACCATCGAAACATTTCCAGGGAAAATATTTTTAATTAAAACCTCCTTATAAGAAGGAAAATCATTCAAGGAGAAACATCACATAAAGAAAAGAATACTAAAACAAATTTCAATAAGATTAAGTACACTCAAGGTCCACACTATGATGACAGATATCACAACATCATTTAAGGTAGAGCAATGTGGGTTGTTCTCAAGGGTTAAACCACCTCTAGTGGGAGACTAGAACCACATACCTCATTGTAGGGTTGTATAGAATCCAAAATCCTAGATTTATCATGCATTATCCACTTGGAGGGGAAACCCCAATGAACTATTGGTCTCCAATACTCATAATAGTTTAGTTAATGTTTCAAGCATTAATCCTGCAAGCTGAAATCAGGACGAACTACATCCAAATCATCAATCATACTAGAACTAGTCATCCCACATAGATACCTAGGATTCACTTTATGATCAAGTTCATATACACATGTCACACATGTCACCAAATTCCATTACATAAACCATTTTCTATTTTACTCACACCAAAACTAATTTCAAATAAATTTATCATCACTTAAATAATTCAGAAATACCCCTTTTTACAAAACGCAATAAAAACACACCATTGATCAAACAATTCCATATGTTTGGCCCCTTACTAAAACCATACCGAAACCATGCTCATTTTTAGTAAATTATACTTACCAAATAAAAAATTTTCAATTAATATTGAAATGTACACAAGAAAATACTTTTTAGTGTGGTATTTGTTCCTAATTCCCCGTAAATTGTTGTATAAATATCATTTGTTTTTATATATATTCCTCTTGATGTTGTTTATTTATATTTTATGAAATTGAGATATTTATCTATATAAGTATGATATTGGAGCTCTACCATATTTTGAGATATACCTACTATGTTCTTTTCACCGTCCACTGGCCTAATAAAGGTGTTATTGGAGTGGCACTCATAGCTTACTGGTGGTCTTGGTGAGACCTCTGAGGGTCGTTTTATGTAACATTGATCATAAAACATTGATCAACAATGTTGTATCGTTTTATGCTCACAACCAAAAATGATTAACTCAATCCATTAAATACTACCTCATATTCATATCCATAATTCGAACCATTTTAATATGATCATTAATCCAGAATAGATATTTTATTTAATGTCATATTCTGACATGTGTCATTAGACAACACACATTTTTATTGAGTAGGTATATCAAATTTAATTCACACACATATTTTCCTTGTATGGATTTCTAACCATCATTCATCTCACACAATGAATTTATATATTTTTAATTGATAAAGGGGACCTTTTGGATGAATTTTATATGGAGTCCAATTTCATAATATTTATTCACACATAGATTATTTTTTCAATGTCCATCAAAAAAATTATCTCTACTTATTAAATCATCTTCAACATGAATATTATTTTCTCTTCAATTGTTATTTAATTTTTTATAATTATCAAATCATACAATCCCATCAATAAAACCATCCATGCCTCTCAGAAGATTCACATTCTCAGTTGTATGGGATGAACACACACAATTATATATATACTACTATCATTCATTGATTTTTGTTTTGTCTTAGCTAAGATAGCCTTATCCTTATTCATAATTTTAATCAATGAAATTTTTATTAGAGTTGATATAGAATTTTATCCCTCTTTATTATCTCCAATATAAGAAGTAAAGTTTTATTTCTCTTCTTCCAATGGTTAGAATACAGTTCTCAATGGGATACATTTTCATTTCCCCACATCCATCATTATAGGACTTTTTTAAAAGTTATTTTCAGTTCCAACATACCTTCATTCAAAAAATTTATAGAACAATATGGAAAATTAATATATATATATATATATATCACATTTTATATTTGAAATTATGGATATTTCACATCCTCCATTATTGAATTTCATGTGCACATCCCTTCAAATAGATTTTCACCTTCTCACAATTAGTCATTGTGTGGAAAATATAACCAAAAAATTGGCACATTATTATTGGTAAAACTGTTCCACTATCTCTTCACCTATTTCCAACATCCATGTAACATATTTTTCATAGCCATCCAATGGTTGAAATTAATTTATAACATTTTGATTACCCTTTTATTTTTTATTTTCTACCCATGATTTGTATGTTTTTTCTTCAAAAAAATTATTTAATAACCTGTAAAAGTTTTCCATTAGCAATTAAACACAATCTACACACTCATAGTTCCTCATTAATCCATTACTTTTAGTTTCTCATATGAGAACATTGTAATATACATATTATTCTTTGAAGAAATAGAATTAATTTATTCTTTAGGATTCATTCTAAAATAAATTATTTTTTTAATGTATTTAGTATAATTTTCTCTTTCCAGGAAACATGCATCGATATAATCAATCAATATATATTGTTATTCAAATTTATTCTTAAATTAAATCATTTAACCTAGATTTTCATGAATAAAATCATGTTCCTATATAATCTTATCTAATTGAGTGATTATAGATTTCTATTGGTCAATATACATTGATTATTTTGTTAAAAATCCAACAGTTTTTTTAACCTCCATTAATTATAGATCCAGATCCATAGGGCCACCTTTATGTTCCATATTGAGATCACCAAAAAAATCGGGATAGTTTTATTCCTCTATTTTATTATGATCTTTTTCAATTATCTCAATCATCACATCTAAAAAAATCTTATATAAATTCACTTTCCACTTCAAAAAAAAATCACCATCGTTATCTTATTTTCCCACTAAATGCTTCCACTAAAATCTATTATTTAGTATGTTCCCAAATTTTATGTTTCACTTAGGAGGATTTGTTCTCCACTGTTTTTGTATGATTTCCAATTATATTTCATCCTATTTTATCTTCCTAGATCATATTTTAGAATTATTTATGATATTTTATCATCTAAATAAAGCTAATAGAATAATTTTCTCTAATGATCATGTACCTCAGTTCAATTCTCCTGTAATAGGTCATCCAAATCTTTCACTAACATATTCCTCCTCATCCCCAACATAAAATATATCAAGATTCATGTATATACCTGAATTATATCCCCTTTTTTGAATGGAGTGATGCATATTCCAGCTTCACTAACATCTCATAAGACACTAACATATTTTTTTAATCATTATGTGATCGATATATGAGATTTTGTTCTTCATGATTTGATACATTTATATAATAAGAAGTTGATAATATATTTATATTTTTTTCATAATGATAACATCATTTTTCTCATAAATTATTACATGAATAAGTTAAAAACTCATAATGATTTGGATGAATAAACTATCAATATTTTCATTAGATAAAATTATAAAAGCATCAATCCAGTTGTGGAAATCCGGAAATATATCCTCCCTCATATTGATGTTTGTTTTGTAAATATTTTGGCAATATTATATATAGATTATGTGAAAGTTATCAGATTAATTTAAATATGATTATGCAAAGCTTTGGATAATGTGTTATGTGAATTTTCATTGCCATTGAGTAATTTTTTTATCTTCCTTAATCATTTAAACCTTTTTTACATGAATTATTAGTAATGTATGACTTATAGAAAAGATAAAATCTAGTAAAAGTGATTTTATATGTTATCTCATTTGATACTTCCATTTTCGGTAAGTTCATCCATTGAATAATGGTTCTTTATTTTCATTTATAGCATTCTCCATGTATATAACCTTCAACTAACAGATTATCCAAGATTAACCTTTCTCTAATAAGACTTGTTACAATCATAATGTCCCAAACACACCCTATGAGGGAATTGGACTAGGTTATAAAGACTTTTCATAATCTTCTAACATATATTATTCTTAAATATATAGAAACTCCCAAAACATATCAATTCAATACCATTTATCAATAATTTAATAATAAAAAAATTAAATGAATATTTTACATTGTTAAACACTAATGAGTGATCCAAATAATATATTTACTGCTCTGGGGAATAATAGGAGTTCTGATTTGGTGAAAAATTAAGGATTTCATTAGATTTAGTGGATATTATAAGAGCCAATTAGTAAAGGCATCCATGGAATCTCCAAAAGAGGATCTATAACATCTAATTTATAATTATTTTCAAACAATAATACCTTTGTATATGATAAATATTATTGAACAATTCTGATTAAACTCTTGTTGAATCATAATTCTGGTGGAGAATCCAAGTCAGGATTACTCAATTATTTCCACATGTTCCCTATGAACCTATAAAAATTACACAATGTATTCTAGGAGCTATATTATAGGATCAAAGTTCTTTTCAAAATTTTTCATTGATAGTAACATGATTTTTCTCTTATATTATGTATTTCATGAGATTGAGGGAGGATGATGTTTTCTCTAGGGATTGAAATAAAATTTATATTCCCCTCATTAAGAAAAATGAATATTTTCCTTTAAAATGATATGAGTTTTAATATATACTTTTAGTTAATATTATGATAATTTCACTAAGGACCTTAATAAATTATCATTTAAAAGTTATTTTAAATGACTAATAATGAAAATAATAATACTAATTTATTATATGTTTTAATTTAAATATCATTTATTATTTAAATAAATAATTTTTTTTAAATTATATTACATAAAATCTATCATTCTCATCATTCCCTTAACTCATCATGACAATCATACATGGAACTTATCGAACCATTAATAATAATAAAACTATTAAGATAAATACTAATCATTCAATAAATAAATAAATAGTATATTCATTATACAAGTTATTAATTATTTATTTTAATATTATCATAGCTAAAAAATTACATATAAAAATTTATTCACTAAACATGTGAATATATTTGTACTTATTTGATAGCTTTTAATTTGTAATTAAGTGATGAAATGCGACTCAAATACTATAAAAATGAATATATTATGATAGAATTAATGAAATAAACATAACATGAATAATTATTATCCTATATGAAATGAATAGTATTTATTTTTAATACTAAATTATATATAATTTAATGATATTCTAGATACACATAGTGTGTGTCCACTATAAATCTTTTTTAGTGGCATTAAGTTAACTTACAAAATGTCCACTGTTAGTTACTAGATACATATAAAAGAATATGTAGGGAGAGAAGTTGATTTTTTTACAATAATAACCTTCGAATTAATGATAATTTGTAATATAATTCAATTTTTCATGATATTTCATCAATTAAGATGCATGACTGTCTTATCACCCCATATACATGATTTATCATTCTCCAAATCTATTAAATGAACACATTGATGAGAAACCATGGCCATGTATTTAATTAGAAAATTATATTTCATTAAAAATCCATGTGATATCATCTTCCATTAATATTGAAATGATAAATATTTTATTTACTTTATTTAATTAATATTATATCACTTATTATTCACCCAAAATGTATTACCTAAACTCAAACATATTTTTAGTTCTGTGTGCGCAGAAGTAGCAGATGGACTGGGGATTTAAATATCTTCTCACCGAATACATGTATCAACATCACTTTTTTTGTTGTGCAGCATGGAAAGGAACCTAAGGATTATATCTGAAATTCAATATTCCCCAGAAAAATTTATCCTAATAACTTATTTTTTATGATGTTTGTGAAGAATTATCTTACCAATGACTGTTTCTTAAAATAGAATTTTCAAATTCAACTAGTTTATCTACACACAATGTTAAAATAATTCAGAGTATTGAATGTAAGATTCTAGGATCTACCACAGATCACAAACAATCCTCATGTCTTCTCAATGATAAATACATTATCATCCCTTCAATAATTAGAGTTGATCATGGATCAGTTCTTTAAATAGAGGGATACTTTCTCTAAGAAGTGGGAGAAATGATATGTGAGATATAAAATTCGAGTGGATAAATTTTCCATCGAATGATAGGATCCTCTTTGTTATATAGTGGGGTAAAAAAACCTGATCATGGATTGATATCCATTGAATATATATTACCTAGTAAATATTAAATCAATGAAATTTTATGACCTGTTCACTATTTAATTTTCGTCATTTATAATTTTTTCACATGCACCTTATATAATATATATATGACATGAAAAAAGTAATCCATTAACACGACTTATTATAAAACAATAATAAAGGGACATTGAATATTAAAATAGTATGCTTTTAAAATATTTTTACACATATTCACCATATAATATGTGATTACTGTTCATAAATAAATTCAATAACAATTATTAAAAAATAAAATACGACAAATTTATTTATTTCATGGAAATATTTTTATCTCTGACATCTCTCGAACCCCATAGTGGGGACCACCATTATAAGATCCCAAATCTTTCAAAAGGTACATTTCTTATATATTTTTTGATGAAATTATTTTAAATAGATTATAGAATGACTACTGAATGTAGGGATGGTCTTGGGATAATCTCAGTGTTTCAGTACACTAAAAAGAGGGATACATAACATAAAATGTTTACTGTATGGATTGTTCTTTGTTAGTGTAAATCATATCCCATGATTAGTCTACATTATTTAGTGGGAATCATGGTTGTGAAAACCGTGAAAGGTCCCCTAGAAAACTATGAGACATTAGTACATAGTTGATAACATGGCTTTTTTAGGGTTTTTTAAACCATGTAGGTGGATTAGAAAACTGTGTGACTTGTTATTTTCCATGGAAAATGGACATGCATGGTTGTTCTGTGGGTTGGCCAACCAAGTGGAAAAACTATATACCCTATTAAAAGTGGATAATTAACCATTTTATCCTAAATATTATATCCATATCCCTCAATTATCCAAAAATTTGACTCCCAATATCCAAGGGTGCGAAACAAACATACCCTCCTCTGTCAAGGGTTTTTCATTTTAATTTCTATGTTGTTTTAGTTTTTTATTAAGATATAAATCCATATGTTAGTCTGCAAGTGTGTTTCTTTATTTATTCAGGATGATCCATAGCTTGGTTATTCATCTTATTCTATTTCACATGAGACCTATTTCTATTGAGTCAGTCACTTTTATGATTTTTGCCATTTACTAATGAGTTGAAGTCTAGGGATGGGCAAGTGATTGTCTAAGAGAATAAGGTAGATGATCTATGATATGTGTCCCATATTCATGATTTTTTTCTCATGTATATGGTATCTGTTAATGTGACAACATATTGTAATATTACTTCATTCTATAATAATATTTGGTTGGGTCATTAAATGATATGTAAAAACCCTCATATATGCCCTTAAGTTCATCGCAGATAGTGAAATGGTGCCTATGGGCTCCCATTGGGTGTGAAAACCACTTGAAAATGGTAAAACGAGTCATCAATGATTGAACATTGGGTTTATAGGTTAATACTTATTACACTTGTTTCATTCCTTGATATTATGTAATAAGGGGTTGTTTGTATTTAGTTGGGAATTAATTGGTTTTTGATATCATATATTGAAGAAAAATATAGTGATCTAAGAGAGGTTTGTTTATGTTGTTAAATGAACTTAAAGAAAATTTCATTGTATTATTATAAGAATAAATTATGAAATGGATTTAATTTGAAATAGGCTTAAATGTTTTTAATATTTTAGTCCTTGGTGAATAATTAATGATTGAAAAAGTGAACCCCTGTAGTTTATTAAAGTAAAAAAGTGTAATGTTTTTTTGCCCTTAGTAATTGGATTACAATGAATGTTTTATGATGATGGACCTATTGATCCACACCCATGCATTAGGATTATGGACAAGATGATCCAAATAATTGATTAATTTTTTCTAGACATTGATGATTGAAATCATTGATTTTATTTCTTTACATTGTGCTTCTTATTATTGGTTTGGGTGATAGAATTATGATCTAATCACTAACAACATCAGATATGTTGTGGGTAATTGGATTGATTCTCCTAGGGTATTGGAATTAAATAGATTAATTAACACATATCTATACATAAATTTATTTTCTTCGATTTTATATGGTTTAGAATTATAATGTAGGAAGAATCAAGTTTGGTTAGACACTGCATCATGGTGTAACATAGGGTCCAATGTGGTCAAATAATAGCTATAAATATATAAAAAATTATTCATATATTATCATGCCTATTATTCACAATATGCATTCATAAAATAATTCATATAATGGGTATTTATTTATTCACCATCAGTGGTGGATTATTGCATTGTACTCACACCCTTCTAGGGTCACCATTGGTACGTGGGAATATTTCATGGTTGCATGTCTAGATAAGGGAATATACCTTGCGATAGATATATGATTTGTTAGTTCAAATGGATTAGGTGTGAGGAGAAAAAAAGAAGAATTTGGGTCCCATTTGGGGATATTTAGTGTGTCATCACATTGGTTTTCCTTTTAAACAAGACACTGTTATGACACAAAATGTTTATTATATTGGTTTATTGGAATTTACGTATTTTTGGGATTTTGTTATGTGATTTTCAATTACTGTTGGATATTTTTACCATTATTTATTGTTTTTTAAAATGTTTTTTTTTTCAGATAAAGAGGTTAGATTCTCCCAAAAATCTTTTTTAGACCCTCAATGATAGTCAGAAACCTTTTACATATAGTGAGGTGCACTTATGTCCATGTGGAAAACCAGTTCAACCACTAGTTAGAGTGATCCAATAAATGATATTATAAGGTGATATTATAATTGGTTCTTATCAATTACTTTTGTACTTGAGAAATTTATATATGAAACTATGATGTGATGGATTCTTTCTATTATGTTGTAAATGGGATTAACTAAACCATATACATGGGAAAATAAAAGTTCCCAAGGTGGGATTTTTTTCATTATATTGACTTGTAACATTATGAATTTATTTCAAATTGGGAGAATCACTTTTTGTTTGATATTACATTTTTTCAGTATTTTACTCTTGGATCAGCATAGCATGAGATTTTCTATAATTGCATTATTTTATGAATTTTTTTATTTATGTGACATGAATCATATTAGGAACACATAGAGAGTCATGTTGAGGTCTCTTTCAATTAAAAAGTGAAATAGGATTTTGGGAAAAATAATTCTTCTATATTTCATTGTGGATTTAAATAAATATTTCCAAATAAATAAAAGAATAATATTTTAAATTTAATAATAATTAATGAAATAAATAAAATGATTTTAAACTCAAAACAATTAAATTTGAATTTTTTTACCCAATGTTATCGAGTGACCCATGGTAGTGATAATTGGTTGTAATTATGATTTTTCAATTATGGCCACTGGGATTGTGTATGTAAAGTGGCATGATATGGATTATTTTCCACCCATTTTTTTGTAAATCATAAAACTATATTTTGTGTAACTTGATATGTGTGATTTTAATTGTATATGGATTCCTCGATTATGATGTTTTTCAAAAGGGATATAAGATGAAATTACAAAGAATTAACCTCTAGTAGCAGAACCATATCCCCTATAGGTTCAATGTGATAGTGTTAAAGATGAATTCTATGAAAATTTTATTTACACTTATCAGATTATGGATAGTGATCAAAGGAAGGTTATAAATATAATTATTTACCTTACTAAGGTTTTCCATATATAACCACATTAGAATTTCACTAGAGATGGTGGACCTTAGGGAAATTGGGTAATGGATTGAGTTTATCTAGAAAATTATATATCACTTAACGACTTCTCCTATATATATTGTTATATTGGTAACATATATGTTGTAAGTACCAATGATGTACTGGTGGGATATTCAGTTATAGGATGAGATTACAGAAGAAATGGATTATAAGGTCTTAAAATAGATGCTCATGGATAATTTCTAAACAAAACTATGAGGTATGAGAGAACATTAGAGTTTATGTGATTTATCTAGGGGAATATATCATTGATATATTATTATGGCTTCTTCACTAACTTATAAATTCTACCCTGAATTTCATATGAGATTAGGAAGATAGATTGAAATGTTTTTAGGATTTATGTATATGTAAGATCATATAGTTTCAAAATATATTTCATTCGATGAAGTTTGATGAGGTGGTCAACAAAGATCTTATTTCCGAGCTGAATTTAAAGGAGGATTCTAGTGGGGGATATGTAGTATCACATGAGTTATATAAAGAGGAATCCATAGATATTAGGAAGCATCATTATGATAAATTTTTTTAAGGTGGTTGTAGGAAGAGTGGTTATGGAATAATATAGGCCTCTTTAAAAAGTTGCTCAGATATTTTTTATCATTGTGAAATGTTTGGTAACATGTGTAGTTTGTTTCTTCAACCACCAGTGGTGTTATAAGCATGTTGGAGGATGAGACACAGATATAAGTTCTCTAAGAACCCATGAAAGATGGAGAAAAAGGATGATGTAGATAAATGTAGAGGATCATCTACCCTATATCTGTAACACCCCAAGCTTCCACGGTATGCTTCTCTTTCAATAATGCAATAGCTTGCATTGTACGCAAGTTCGAGATTCTAACACACTACGACCAATCAAAATAGCCATTATGAATAGTAATATCCACCTTTTGAAATTATATAAATATTATATTTCAAAATGGACTTCATTTTTGGATTTGGAATATCGAAATTATCCTATGTTGAATTTTTAGTATTTTTCTAAGAACATCCAATTTTCGATGAATAGTGAAAAATACTTAAAAACCACTTCTTTTAATCAAAAAAATTTATAGTGATAAATTATACTATTGAGTGGTTTTAAAGTATAATAAGAATACTTTTTTACCATTATATCCAATGGTGTTTGTTATAATTAATTACACTTTGAAATTAGACATAAACAATTGTCAATCTTTTGATTGATATTCTATCTTAAAAACACGCTATTTGTTTTGAAAAGTGGAATTAATGATAAATATATTTAAGGAACATTATATGTTTTTAATTTTGTAAAATAGACATCATATTTCAATTTGTAATATCAAATATAGCTTAGGGTGAATTTTTGGTATTTTTCTGAAAAACATCAATTTTTGATGAATAGTGAAACCACTATGTTTTAGTTAAAAAGCTAATTTTTCATTTAAATGAAATTTTACCACTTCTGTGAATTTAATTTCAAAAATCAGACATACATGGTTGTAATGAGGAAGTAAAATTTTGTTCATTGGGATGAAAATAATTTTTGGTGAATAGTAACTTTTGAGTTTTATTAACCGCGATTAGAGGTAATTAGTGTAATTTAAGGTAAAAACATTGTTATAATAATATGAAATTACCTTGAAACATGTCCTACTCTTATTGGATGACTCATTAACAACCAAAAAAATCCAAGGGTCAATTTTTCAGACCCCATTGAGCCACTTGGGTAAGATAATGACATTAATACCTTTTATTTAAAGTAAAAATAAAAATGTCACAAACATGAATTGTTTTACTAAAAAATTACAAGGGGTTATACAAGTTATATAGTCGATTATAAATATAAATTGGAAATATAAAAATATTTCCTACATCATGGTAATTTTTTTATAATTTTTAGGCATTAAATAAATAAATTTACTTATCACACCATGATGATGCAACGATTACCTCATTAATGAACGATTTAAACAAAATGAAAGGATAATGTTAAATATAAGACATACACATGTCTAAAGCCTATTATATGGGTTGATTTAGAACATTTATCACCTTATCCTCCAAATATATCATTGTTGGACCTTTAAAACTCGAAAAGCATTTCATAATAATGTAATATTTCATGACTTTCCAAGAGTGTCCCTCCTCCCCTCTTATAAAAGGCCCCCACCTCTACCACCTTATTTAAACCTTCAAATCCATTTGGCATGGCCAAAGTCTGCCCAAATACTCTCTCAACTTTCCTCTCTTAATCCTAGAAGCCTCACGTTGGGCAGAAGGCTTCCTAAGGAAGCCTTTGGTTCAAATCAAAAAGAGTTACCCGATTATAAGTTAATGTATTCTCTTATGCTCTTTTGTATTATTTTGATTCTCCAACCCCATAAACTATTTTTATTCCTTTCTTTTGTAACAACACCAGTATCATAAATATACTAAGATGTTGTTATGATAATTATTTGATTTACTCTTACACACACCTTTGTCTAATGGTTAATGAACATATTGTTTCTGTGGGTGGCGAATTACTACCTCACAAAACGATGATTGTTCAATCTTATTTTAACACATCTAATGGTGGCCATTATGATGAAACTATTTATATATATGATATATATTATGTTTATGTTTTCTTTAGGCTTCTGTATTTTTCATTTATGGCATACCTTTATGATTTCCATTATGGGTAAACACAATAATTTAATTTTTGGAAGTGCGGACTACCGCCCCCTCAAAGTGATTTGAATAGTTAATGCAATATGTGGGATGTATAAAGGATGGAGTAAATGATATTATATATGATATTTTACTGGAATTATAAAATAACTCTATATCATTATGATTTCATTCGATTAAATATGAAATAGAAATGAAATTAGTGTTCATGCGTATGTACGGCTTACCATCTCCATGAACGATGCATTTCATTTCATACCTCTAAATGTTATGTAATATAATAAATTCATGTATATACTGGATAAATATGATATATATGATATCTATATCATGAATATAACTCTGGATATAATGGATATTTTACCACATCAGTAATTTGTAATTATAATAATTTTATCTTTGACTCAAGTACCAAAGATCGACAAAACGACTGTTATTAACTAAATGAATACATAATGTTCATAACATGGTATTAAGTGATATAAAAGGAATAATGAACTTGAAAGTAGTTCTTAAGGAATTAAAAATTAACTATAGTATATTATTCAGGAGATTAAATAATGATCAAGTCAAGTGGGACACGAGGTAGGGGAATTCGTCTCAATCTCCTTTCTTTGAGGAATATTTTGTTTTATACACAACATTCCTTTATACGGTGTATAAACCCCTTTGACTTTTAAATGACTTAAAAAGGAATATTTTTATACGAAGCATTTTTAATAAATGACAAATGGAATGTTTTGGCTTACCTATGCGGCGATAATGAATTCTCCGTCGCTGTGACCATTATTTGAGTTCCGACTTCCTCTACAAGCCATAACATTTTTTAATTGAAAAATAAATACCATGTTTTTCTTATCTTTTATTTTTGTATTGAAAATGGTTTTGATAATTTTTTTATTATATCAATTTGTTGTTTTGATATCTTGTGATTGAAATGTGGAAATTTTATGTTTCCTTTATGCATGTTTTATGTGATACGATTATGTTATGGTTTATGATATGTTTAAACCTTTTCATATAAGGAATGAATTGGACTTAATAAGTGACGGGTGGAGCCTGATATATATCCTAGATGCATTGCTAGGTCTCATTAGACAATCTAGTGTCTTGGAATGAGGCCTTGAAAAAATCTTATTTGTAGTATTCGAACGAGGCCTTGGCTACGTGGTTATGATAGTCTGGCATTATGCATTCCATCATTAGGAAAGTGGTTATTGATATTGCATGTGATTATTCTAATAGTATACTATCCATGTGAATAAGTTGATGGAATTATTTCATTTTACATTTTCCATATTTTGGTGAAGTTCATGATTAAAAGGCTTTTGTTTTAGTTATACATTGCCTTAAATGTTTATGTTTATTTATGAATGTTTTCGCCACATTATTATCCTTACTGAGCATCTGAGCTCACCCCTTTCTATGTTTTATTTTCCCAAGATGTGAAGAAATATTTTATGACTGAACTATAGGGAGAGTCTAAAGGGGATATGAGTGTGGACTACGGAGACTATGTTATTTTAGTTTTTCACTTTCTGATTTATTCTATCATTTATGAATGTATCTAGTGTTTCCAAGGCTACTAAAATAATCGGTCTTTCGAGACTTGATCTTTGTGATCATGACAATGTTACATAATAGCGCACCGACTCTGGGTAACTGGGGTCGGGGCGTCATAGTTGGTATCAGAGCTAGTTTAGTACTAACCTAGGAAACTAGATTTAGATAAACTCTTATTGGATCACATATCCTAAGATAGACTTTGAGGATTACTATAGAGTAACATCCTAATATTTTGGTATTATAGAGATTTTGTGAGTTTTCTGAAAATAAATCCCTATTTGGATACGAGTAGGTAGAGGCCGCTCTGCCACAGATTTACCTAGGGGTAAAACTAGAAAACACCACTTTGATTTAGACTCCAATGGGAACTGGTGCACGACAACGGGCCTTGCTGCACTCTTGGTTACGACACTCCCGGGGGATATGCTTAGGATAATTCTTATATTCATTACAAACCATTACAAAGGGTTTATGAGTATATAGATACTCAAATAAAACATTTTTATGATTATGCATTATATCGATAAATAGTTCAATTTATGTTAAGTGTTTTACAAGTATGTAATTATGTGTTTCGATTCATAAACTAATCTATTTTATGACATTGTTTAGAAATGGCGCTTAATGGAAGGAATGGAAACTGTATCAATGCACACACTCCATTTAGTGATTTACCTCCTGCTCAATATAATTATAGTAGAGATGGTGATACAACAGGTCCTGATCAGCATATCACTATACTGGGACAACTCACTCAGGTTATGAATAATAACCTTACTCATATGGAGAACCTTAATTCGCAGCGTGGAGGATCAATGATAGATCACTTAATGAGGCATCAACCACCAACATTAAATGGTAGTACAAATCCATTAGTAGCTGAGAAATGGATAAGTTCAATAGAGAAAATATTTCAGGGTTTGGGGAGTAGTGAAAGGAAAAAAGTTGTCATGGAAGTTTATCGCCTCACTGGAGATGTTGATCAATGGTGGTCATTGATACAAAACATGAAGGAAGATTATGAAGTATCAAATATGTAATGGAGGGAGTTGAAGAGCTTTTTTTAGAAAAATACTTTCCTCATGACCATCAAGTAGATATGAAAAGGAAATTTCTGAGTCTGAGACAAATGAATGTTGAGAATGTTGCAAAGTATGAGGCTAACTTTACAAGGTTAGCAAGGCATGCTGCAGATTATATTCGTAACCCAATAAGTAATATTGATCATTTCTGTGATGGGTTAAAACCATTTCTCCATCGAGCTTTAGTATCACAATCTTTCTCATCATACGAAGATATAGTCTCATGTTCTATCAAGACATAAAAGGAATTCTCTAAATCTTATGACAATAAAGTAAAGCAAGAGAAGAATAGAACGGTGGAACAAGAGACATATAAAGGGAAAAAGGGAATGAAGGATTTTATATTATGTGATAATTGTGGGAAGAATCACCCTAATACTTGCCTAAAAGGAATGGGAGTTTGTTATAAATGCGGAGAAAAAGGTCACCAGGCTAATGATTTCAAGGGAAAGAAAGAGGGTGTCAATGTTGAATGATACAATTGTAGATAAACTGGGCATTATGAAATGAATGTCGTAAGCGTCAGGGAAACTTACTTCAGAAAAGGCCAAGGGATAATGGCCAATCATATGTTGTTACTATAGTTGAGAGGGATAATTAATTTATTTGTGTTTTTGGACTCAAGAACTATATTATGGTTATAAGAATAATGTGATATATATATAAGGATTGTACTGTAGTACTTATTGTTTTCATTAAGGTTTTAATATGAGGAAGTTAATCATATTTTTAGTATGTGACAATAAGAGAAACATTACTTTGTTTGGGGAATCTGATGTTACAATTGATTTTGGAATTTAGAGACCTATTAGAGAAATTCTAGACATAGGTATTTTGGATAACTATAAAGGTTGGAAAGGATTAAGTTTAACTTTGGATAGTATTGTTTAAGGTTAAAAAGTTTCTGAAGATTATTTTTTGAAATATTATAATACTATATTATTAGGAAAAGGACAACCTGCAGGTTGGGGGATAACCCGTCACGTCGGACAAAGCTGTAGAATCGAACCCACGACCATAGTGTGACAGACCTTTATTACCTACCACTAGCATACAGGAAGTCCCTAGTTATTAAAAAAAATTTCCTAATCTAAATGGTATGTGTTAGTATTTTGAACCTTGTACGGTTTGGATAAATATAATATTTTTGAGTTCTATTATCTTTTTGAGTGAAAGATGAGTTTATGGTAGAAATTAGTTGATGGTTGAAACTCTACTTGTCAAGAATATATATGTATATATACCTATCTCTTATTCTATGAATAAATTAATTCTTAAACTTTATGAAATGGATATTAAAACAAAAAATGTGTTATCCTAATACCTTATGTTTTGTTGAACTGATGATATTTTAAATCAACATATATTGAAGGCTTTGAGGCCCTTAATTTTACACTTGTTTATGATTGAAGACCTCAATCACTCCCAACAAATAAATACATTTTTCGTCCTATTATATCTCTCTAATTTCCACCAATTATCCCCTAATCTAGGTCATAATTTGGTGGTGACCTTTTCATTTCCCTTTCACTTTTATTAAGGTTAAATTTTATTAACCTTATTTCCGATGAGGGGTTTCCACAAAAGTATTTTCTATTTTCAACCTTTTATTTTCGAAGAACATTTTCAAATGACAAGGATGCAATTTATTGAAGGAGGGGGGAATGTAACACTCCAAGCTTCCAAGGTACGCTTCACTTTCAATAATGTAATAGCTTGCATTGTACGCAAGATCGAGATTCTAACACACCGAAACCAATCAAAATAGCAGTTAGGAATAGTAATACCAAATTTTTGAAACTATATAAATTTTATATTTCAAAATGGATATCATTTTTGGATTCAGAATATCAAAATTATCCTATGTTGAATTTTTTGTATTTTTCTGAGAACATCCAATTTTCGATGAATATTGAAAAATAACATACAAACAACTTTTTTAATCAAAATAATTTATAGTGATAAATTATAATATTTAGTGGTTTTAAAGTATAATTAGAATATAATTTTACCAGTGTATCCAATTGTGGTCATTAGAATTAATTTCACTTTGAAATTAGACATAAAAATTTGTCAATCTTTTGATTGATATTCTTTCTAAAAAACACGCTATTTGTTTTGGCAAAGTGAATTAATTATAAAATTAATTAATGAAACATATATGTTTAGAATTTGGTAAAATAGACATCATATTTGAATTTGGAATATCAAATATAGCTTAGGGTGAAATTTTGGTATTTTTCTGAAAAACTTTAATTTTTGATGAATAGTTAAACGACTAAGTGGTAGTTAAAAACCCGATTTATCGTTTAAATGAAATTTTACCGCTTCTGTGAATTTAATTTCAAAAATATGATATACATGGTTGTAATTAGGAATTAAAATGTGGTTCAATGGGATGAAAATAATTTTTGGTGAATAGTAACTTTTGAGTTTTATTAACTGTGATTAGAGGTAATTAGAGTAATTTAAGGTAAAAATAATGTTATAATAATATGGAATTACCTTGAAAAATGTCCTACTATTATTTTAATACTAATGGCCGACCAATATAATCCATGGGTAAATTTGTGGGACCCCATGGAGCCACTTGGGTAAGATAATGACATTAATACCTTTTATTTAAATTAAAAATAAAAATGTCACAAACATGAATTGTTATACAAAAACAATTTTTACAAGGGGTTATAAAAGTTATAATTTCTACTATAAATATCCATTGGAAAGATAAAAATATTTCCAACATCATGGTAATTTTTATATAAATTTTAGGCATTATATAAAAAAATTTATTTATCACACCATGATGATGTAGCGATTACCTCATTAATGAACGATTTGAATAAAAAGAAACGATAAAGTAGAATATAAGAATTACACGTGTCAAAAGCTTGTTGGATGGGTGTATTTCGAACCCTTATCACCTTATCCTGGAAATATATCATTTTTGGACCTTTAAAATCCGGAAACCATTTCATAATAATGTAACATTTCATGACATTCCAAGATTGCCCCACCTCTCCTCTTATAAAAGGCCCGCATCTCTACCACCTTATTTACACCGTAAAAGCCATTTGGCTCCGCCAACCTCTGCCCAAATACTCTCTCAACTTCCATCTCAAACTCTTATAGTCCTCACATTGGGCATAAGTCTTCCCAAGGAATAATTTGTCTCAAATCAAAAAGAGTTACCCGATTTTAAGGTAATGTCTTCCCTTTTGTTCTTTTGTATTATTTTGATTCTACGACCCCTTAAATGCTTTTTATTCAATTATTTTGTAACAAAACCTGTATCGTAAATATAGTAGTATGTGTTTATGGGAAATATTTGATTTACACTTACACACACCATCGTCTAATGGTTAAAGAACATACTGTTTCAATGGGTGGTGAATTACTGCCTCCCGAAACGATGATTGTGAAATATTCTTTTAACACCTCTCATGGTCTTCATTATGAAGAAAATATTTCTATATATAATATATATTATGTTTATGTTTTCTTTATGATTTTTTATTTTTCATTTATGGCATACCATTATGATTTCCATTATGGGTAAACGTGATAATTTCATTTTAGGAAGTGCGGACTACCGCACCCTCAAATAGATTTGAATCGTTAATGCCATATGTGGGACGTATAAAGATGGATTAAATGATATTATATATGATATTATACTAGAATTATAATATACCTTTATATCATTATGATTTCATTCCATTAAATATGAAATAGAAATGAATGTAGCGTTCATGCGTACGTACGACTTACCGTCTCAATGAATGGTGCATTTAATTTCTACCTATAAAGGTTATGTAATAATATAAATGCATGTATATACTGGATATATATGATATATAGTATATCTATATCACATATATAATTCTGGATATAATGGATATTTTACCACATGAACAACTTGTAATTATAAGAAGTTTATCTTCGACTTAAGTACCAAAGATCGACAAAACGACCGTTATTAACTAAATAATTGAATAATGTTCATAACATGGTAATAAGTGATATAAAATGAATAATGAACTTGTAAAAGGTTATTAAGAAAGTATAAATTAACTATAGTTTATTATTCAGGAGATTAAAGAACGATCGAGTCAAGTAGGACACGAGTTAAGGGACTTCATCTCATTCTCCTTTCATTGAGGAATATTTTGTTTTATACATGACTTTCCTTTATACAGTTTATAAACCCCTTTGACTTTTACTTTTATTCAAAAGGAATATTTTTATATGAAGCATTTTTACTAAACGACAAAAGGAATTTTTTTTCTTACGTATGTGGCGATAATGACTTCTCTGACGACGTGACCATTAATTAAGTTTCGGATTCCTCTAAAAGCCATAACTTATTTAAAATGAAAAATAAATACCATGTTTTACTTTTCATTTATTTTGGTATTGAAATTAGTTTGGATAATTTTTTTATTATATCAATGTGTTGTATTGATATCTTGTGATTGAACTGTGGAAATGTTATGTTTCCTTTATGCATTTTTTATGTGATACGATTATGTTATGGTTTATGATATGTTTAATCCTTTTCATATAAGGAATGCATTGGACATTATAAGTGACTGGTGGAGCCAGCTATAGCTCCTGGATGCATCGGTAGATCTCATGAGACAAACTAGTGTCTTGGCATGAGGCCTTGACAAAATCGTATTTGTAGTCTTGGCACGAGGCCTTGGCTACGTGGTTATGATAGTCTGGTATTGTGCATTCCATCATTATGAAAGTAGTTATTCATATTGCATGTGATTATTCGACTAGTAGAATATCCATGTGAATAATTAAATGGTATTATTTCATTTTACATTTTCCATATTATGCTGAAGTTCATGTTTAAAAGGATTTTGTTTTAGTTATACATTGCCTTAAATGTTTATAATTATTTATGAAAGTTTCTGCTACATTGTTATCCTTACTGAGCATCTGAGCACACCCCATTCTATGTTTTATTATCCAAGGATGTGAAGAAATATTTTATGACTGACCTACATGGATAGTTTAAAGGGGATATGAGTGTGGACTATGGAGACTATGTTATTTTAGTTTTTCACTTTATGATGTAATGTAACTTTAATGAATGTATCTAGTGTTTACAAGGCTACTAAACTAATCGGCCTTTCGAGACTTGATCTATGTGATCATGCCAATGTTATGTAATAGCACACTGACTCAGGATAACTGGGGTCAGGGCGTCACAATACAATATGTATGTTTGAGTTCTACTTTCCATATTGGTCTTGGTAGGGGATGAGGTGCTCCTAGACATGATAAACCATATTTAAAAAGTAGTTCATCACATTTGACTTAGACAATATCTCAAGGTAGAGTGATATGATAGAGAGGTTAGCCCTTCTAATTTCTAAGTTATGATTCACGTTTCGTTGATTCTTTATAGTTACATTTTTAAAATATATGATTAAAATTATTTTATAACTAATCAGTTTGGGAATTTTTTGGGTATGGTTGTGGATTACTTGTTTAGGGTTTAGGGGTGCGATCAGAGGTTAACTGTCATTATAATGGGTATTCCCTCAAGGTTGGAATGTTCCATTTCCTTTAGGATTTATTAAATCATTAGATTATATGTTTTGACATGGTATTCGGTATGTGTTGGTTGGTTTTATATGAAGATTATATTGGTTGTTACTATATCAGAGTACATTACATGAACTCTTAATGGTGACATATATATACATAATAGGGAATGATATATTCAAGTATGAATTTTTGGGTTAGTTCTTCAGTAACTAGGTGAGATGACAACTCGGATTGTGAGTCTATTCCTAGATGATGAAGGATTGGAGCATGATATTTACCCTATTATAAAGGATTAATTTTTAAATATATTTATTGAGGAGTTCATTGATTTTCAACCTGAAATAGAAACGGTTCTTACTAGTGATATAATTACCTGAACTAATCCAGTTTCCATTCCACCCTAAAAAATGGGAGATAACGATATTCAATATCTTCATAAATATTTGGAGTAATTGGGGGCCAATGTGTTCATTTATCCATTTATATCAACTTAGGAAACCCCCATTCAATTTCTGGAGAGGGAAAATGAATTATTATGTTTATTTCTTGATTATTGGAGGCTAATAAAGATTAATAATAATAATCAACACCGACTAACATGTATTGAATATATTATAGACTAATTAAGTGATTCATGCATGTTATATAAGATTTACTTGAGATTAAGGGATCATCAGTTGAGGGTGAGACCTCCTGATTTACCACAAAATTCTTTCATATGTTGGTATGGAATTTATTATTTTTTTAGGGTGCTGATTTTGCTGTGGAATTCTCATTTTTGTGTTCCTGAATTTGAAAAAATTTAATATTTCCGCCATACATAGAAAAAATTGTAGTTTTATTTGGTGAGGATATATTAGTGTAATATTAGACTCAAGATGATCATTGAAATAATCTTGACATCACAAAGAGTACACTAAAAGAGAATAGGTTATATAAAAAGATATATAATTTTCAATTTTTGATCAAAAGGAAATTTTTTCGGATTACATATTCTTCGACGATTGTGTTTCTGGGGACACTAAGGATATCTGAGTGGATATATAATGGGAAGTCCCATGATTATTTTTTATATCTTATGATTTTTCGGTTTAGTGGGTTTCTTAAGAGGGTTCCCCATAAAATTTTATCACCTGGAAGCTCAACTCTTTGGCCTGAATAAGAAGGGAATATAGTTTGAATGGTCTAAATAATGTGAGGATGGTTACCAAGAATTGAAGATTTGTTTATCACTACCACAATTCTGATCTTATCTAAATCTGTTAAAGATTATAATATATATTTTAATTAAACTGTAATGTGAAAGATGTAATTATTAACAATGGGAGGTATAGTCTTCTTATATGGATCTTGATAGTTGTGGTCGCATGAACAAAACAATCATACACAATATATTAGGTTAGTAATGGTTGTTCACATATTAAAATATTGGTCACATTATGTCTTATGTGAGTGATTTACTATTTATAATAACCATAATATCCTCAAGTATGTCATTTATCTACCTGAGATAAATCTCTCATATCCAAAATGTGTTGAGTATATATAATATTTTGAATATAATATAGCTTATATGTCAAGGAAACGAAATCGTATTGTTGATTATTTGAGTCAGAAGACTAAGAATGAAGTGGTTTATGTGTCATGATTTGATTTAAAGATGGTGGATATTTTTTTGAGATTCATATATGTTTTTTTAGGATAAAAAACTGATGAAATTCATCTCTTTGTATATTATACCCTCTATTCTTTTCCAGATCAAGAGGATATATTATTGTGTCCCACTATTAGTTTTTGTGAATTGTTTATCAAAAAAAATTAATATTTTTGATATTTCATGTCACACAAAAAACCATGTTTATCTTTTAATACACATACCATTTAATTTATCATTAATTATATGAAACATTTAGTTTTTCTTGTGTTTAACGCAACATAATGATTAAATGAAACATGATATTATATAAGCAATTTTTTAAGATCACAGTTACAAACTTTCCATTTTAATGGACGGTATTAAAAGTATATACTAAAGTAAGAAAATATGTGGCTTAAAAATGTCTATAATACAATTTAATTGATGAAAATTTCATTAAAAATGAAATTATAAATCCATTTTAAATAAATAAAATATTTGTTTGAACAACTATATGTACGAAAACAAATGTTTTACTTCAATAAATTAATCAGAAAACATTTGTTGAATGATTTAAATGACGTTTATATATTATATATTCAATCAAATTTTTTATCATTCATTTAATGTGATTTTAAGATAATAGATAAGAATAAATCTAATTTTTCTCTTAAAATAATTATTTTTCTTAAAAATAGGTTTGTATCATTTTGAGAACTAAATTTGAAACTAATTTTTGAATGTTTTAGAAAAATTATCAAAACAAATAAAATTAATTTTCTCAATCTTAATGTATAAATTATCTTAGGATTAATATCTTAATATTTTATGTGTAGATACGTTTTTTGATGAGTTGTTAAAAACAATAGTTTTTATTTAGAATATTCATTTATTTTAAATAATTTATTGAGATCATATTTATTTTATGATTTTTATAAAAATTTAATTCAATAATATATCTATTAATCCAATTTACTTCATTGGATTAATTTCAATTTTTAATTATTATATCAAAATATTATAAGCTTTTGAAAATTTTCTCTTTGAAAACGAACAGTCTCATTGTTTCTACGGGATAAATTTTAAATTAAAATTATCCACTTCAATTAATGGAATTTGAAAAAATGTATTACATATTTTGAATCATGATAATTTATATTATATAAAAATTTCATCTAAATTTTTCACCATAATGAGTTGTTAAAATGGTAAAAATTATTTACCTTGGTTAAGGTGAAAATGGGTTTACTAGGGGTGAACTAAATATATTAGGGTTAAAAATGACCCAAAAACATTTTAAACACCAATTATATGTCCATATTTCGACCTTATATATTCCAGGTTCTATAATGGACTATTTTAGATAATTGTGTAATACTAAAAATTTGGGTACATATTTTTCTTTTAAAAAATTACAAGTGCTCCACTAAACTCACATATAAATGGATACAACTCTCCTCTTATCATTACACATCCAAAACACATTAGTTAGGCCACGAACTAATAAAATGACATTATTAATTTCCCTATATGATCCAATAATCTTTATTTTGGTTAGAAATGTAAACATATAATTATTTTGATGAAAACCGGAATAGGTTTTCTGAAGAAGCGATAACACCCATAACCGAGAATTTAATTTCATTTCTTCATTTGCATCCTTCCATTCATATTAAACCATGATGATATAATAATATTTTTATATTATCTATATTTATATACTATTTACATATACTATTGATCTTAAACCATCTCATCTTCCATCAAATGGGTTATGAAATCGTCATTCGTGTGACTATAGACTACGACCTTATGAAATGATGATATTCGTTTTCCATCACCACCTCTCACATATATATGTAACGATGATTATATTGTTTATAAGTTATATATATGTTATTATTTTTATTATTTAATAATTATATCACATTTTCCATCATAATTTACATGTCGTGGGAACACATAAACGTCATTCCTGTTTTGGCGAACTACCGCCTCATGAAGCGATGTGATTTATTCAGTATTTACATTGAAGGTAAGAAAGATGGTTTTAATAAGAATATGTAATATATATGACATAAAAATGATTTCATAATTTCAATATATTATTTACAACTCTTTATTTAAATACAATAAGAAAATAATATCAATATTCATGCATACATATGGTCTACCATCTCCATGAATGGTGTATTTCATTTTCCACCTCTAGGTTTTATGGATTAATGTAAATACATATATATATATATTGATTATATATTGAATTAATATAATGTTTATTATTTGGTATATTATGAAACCATGATCATTGTTTGAGTATAATGAACAAAAAATCAAAACATACATGAAAAACAACGTGGTTACTTCCCAAAACATTATTTTAACATGGATATATTTCTTACATGCCTAAATGGCCTGAAGGCCTTATTTGTAATTGATTTTTGATAACATCTATTTCAAGGGATGATGGGAAACTCTTACAAGGCCCATAGGCTTAAAGATTACAAGGCCTGTAGGATTAGGAGATTACATTACCTGAAGGTCTTAGGGAATTCAACCAAACTATCTACAATGAAGTGCCCCTCCCCAACATCTACATCATGATAGTATCACTCCACCTTCGTATGGTCATCTGTCTATGCATACCATGCAAGCACATGCTGGTCTCGATTGCATAGTCATACCCTCTCATTCTAATAATCCATTTGGCTCCACTCTGGTGAGTGCACCGGCTCTGAATCCTCTTCTCGGGCTGCTCCATTTTTGTAGAGTCTATATAGGGAAACTGCATGTGTCCTGAAGGCCTTGAGGCTTCTCGAAGTCCTTAAAGGTGGCATGAAAACCCTTCTAAGATGAAGGACTGGGTGTCCCGAATTCTTTATGGCTTCCAAGCCCAATTTAATGGCCCAATGGGAATAGTTTGAGTTGATACAGTACCAAATAGTACCTGCTACAGAAACTGATATTGTGCCTGCTACAGTACCTCCACAGTGTACAATTCTGCTACAGTGTCATACATTGTGCAGCCTATGCTATAGTACTGCTACAGCATTTTCTATATCATTCTAGAAATATGTATTTACCTGGTTTTGGACATGGGTCTCATGGATTCACTTAAGGATGCCTCGCCAACTAGGATGAGGCTCATATGCTAACATGGATCTGTTAGAAAATGAGTAATAGCTGGTCATAAAAATCATATATAGTATGATATATATAACAATGGTTATTTAATATATTTATAATAAACATATATTTATTATAATATAGGTTGAAACATGTATGAAGGATTTTCACACTTATGGTAAGTGATTTTCATTACACTCATTACTTACGTATGACACATTCCATATAAAAAACCTATTAATTGTATTTGGTGCATATAATTCTCATGAATGTATTTTGAAATTATTTTCTCTAATATTATTTGGATTTACATATCCATTTTTTTATCTCTCTTTTATGGTGTTTACAGGTCAAATGTTACCACTATAGTATGGGATTTTTGCCTAATTTTTGATTTACTAAGACATATGTTATGTTATGCACCTATCATTTTTTTGAGGTATATATACGACACCATTAACATGTATCATATTGAATTTAATTATTCTCATGATATTTTTTTACCTAATATCATTTTTTCATTTGGATTGACAGTCAATGATACCAAATAGTTAATTTTTTTATGAAACAATCTAATCATTTATCATGATTGTTTATGTACATGCATCTCGGGACAAAATATTATCATCAACTATCATGAAACTCATAAATTTTCTTTTCCTCTATTTATGTCATAAAAATACATATTTTCAATTAATTTTTTTCACTTTATGTACACAATACTCCAAAATATTTTTTTTATGGAAAATCATATTTATTTATCTATTTGTTCGAAATACATTTTTTCAAAAACTATATTTCAACAAAATATTTAAAAATTGTTTAAATGTTTTATTAAATAAATTTTTACCAGTTATTGCCTTTTTAATGTAATCATCATGTCGTTTTCCATAAAATTCCAATTTGGATTTTAACAAAAATATAAAATGAATATCTATTCTAACATATAAAAAATGATTGGAATTTCATTCATTCATGAAAATTATTTTCTATCAAGAATCCATTATTTCTTTTAATGTTTATTTTCAAACAATATTCATTCAATGCTTTTATGTTTTAAAATTTATTTTAACAAAAATATTTATTTTTAAAAAACATATTTTGTATAATTTTTAAAGCTCAAATTATTAGTTTTAAACTATATTTTCAAAGAAAGGTATTATTGAAAATTGTTCTGTTTTAAAATGTTTTTATAAATTCAGAAAGGATATTTTCCTAAAAAAATATTATTTTATGATATTTATGTTTTCCTTTATATGTTTTCATTGTTATTTATCATATAAAATAAATTTTTATAAGTTTTTTAAAAATTTGGTGTCAAAATTGAACGGTTTTTTCCTAATAAATTATTTTAAATGTTTTTATAGATTATTTTATAATATTATGAGGTTATTTTAAAAGAAATATATTTTGAAAATGTTTTGTGTTATAGAATGTGTTTTTCAAAGTTGAAATCTGATTTTATTTTAATAATTATTATTTATTTTTCACTCAAAATAATTTTCCATCGAAGATGACCCAATTTCATGTTACTTATGGTTTAATAGAGATATGATAAAAATATTTCATTTTTATTATTTGCCTAAATGGTTAATTTTTATGATGAAAATATATCTATGAAACACATTTCTCTTCCATGGGTTATAGAGTGATAAAATTATTATAGAACCAACTTCTTTTTTCTATGAATTAGGCTTTGTAGAAATAATGTAATGATGATGAAACATATTTTATTTTCACAGGTTATGATATGATGAAATGTGTATGAAGTCCATTTCATTTCAATGGTTATTATATGTTGAACTTTTTATGATATTTTAGCACACATACATATTATATTCAATATATGAGTGGTGGGACATATATCTCCCCAAAAGCATTGTGTAAATATTTATATCTCATGAGATATATTGGAATTGAAATGGGAGTAAACACAATTCATTAATTGACTTTGTCTACTATGATAGTCTTAGGAGGGAACATTGACTACCATGATGGTTTAGGGATTAAACTCAATCCCAAATAATATCCTTCGAAGTGATCCTTGGCTACTATATAAATGAAGTTGTTTGTGCTTTTGTATATTCCACAATTAAATGTCTTATGCCATTGTTATGCTCACATGGATGTGGTTCTTTGATTTTATTATGACTCATGTCTTATGAACTATTAATCATTATGTCATTATTTAGGATTGTGATATTTAATATGTATTATATGGTTTTAACTAATTTTGATCTTATTAACTTGCCCATATGATCATGTTATTCTTATATATCTCACTTGTTTACCATTACTGAGCATCTGATCCCACACATTATAATGATTCTTTTCCCCATGTTGTGAAAACATATATTATGTATGATATGTCTAATAAGGGTGATAGTTATGGATAACCTAGTTTGAGAAAACATATCTCACTTATAGACATGTTTTTTATGTGCCCTTGTATAAAATGGAACAATACTTCTATGATGTCCAGGCATGTGCAGACATTATTTAATGAATATTCATCTAAAAACATTTAATATATTTGTATAGAATTCCTGGTTCAATAATTTTTTATGTTAGAGGATTTTTTTGTTAACCTCTGTAATTTAGGATGATAAAATAGTTTTGATATCACAAGGGATATTTCTCTTTATATATCAACGGATTTATCATAAAATAATTCTAATGATGAGTAAAATTATAGCCAAATTTCCAATAATTTTCGTAAAGGATAGAGAATGTGGTTTCCCAGAAATTACATCCCTACCTATATACTAGATTTGGATATGGATCTAGTATAAAGGTTCCTAAGGGTAATAACATTGAAAATGACACAATAATATTGACTTGATCATCACATGGTGCATGATTATGGGCCATACTACAAACATAGTTTGACATTACTGGGGAATAGGCTTAGGAAATTAATGAAAACATTGTGAACCATCTCGAATGATTTAATTAATAACCATGAATTTCCTTGGATAAACCTAACGTTTCATAGATTCAAAAGAAGGTGTTCTTATTTATACTTTTTATAAGTAATTTTTATTGATTATGTAGTTCCCCTATATGATTATTATTAATCACACTATAATTTGTTTTCCATAGATTGTGGAATATATAAGAAAGATGATAAATGTTGAATGAGATAGAAAATGTGTTACTGATAAACCAAATGGGATGATGATTCGACTAAGGGATATTGTGATTATCCCTAATCAGTTATCATAATATATGATGAATAACTTGCACATTACCAAACTCTCTAACTCACCAAAGAAGATAAGGATATAGTTTTTTGATATTTCCAGTGGTGGAGACCATAGAGGAAATAAGATTTAGTTTCCCATATGACAATAATGTGTGATGAATCATTCTAGGTAACATATCAATGGAATGAGTAGTGGTTTTATGTGAGCGGAAAAAAGTCACAAAGAAAATAATTTCCATGGAAAAATAAAAATTTTAGTTATCCTAATAGATGGGAATATATGTATCACTATTATATTTTTAGTGGATGAATGTTCTAAATATGGAATGTATGGGCATTATGAAAAACTATTTCCTAGGGGTGAATCCCAAGAAGAGGATCAATATGGTGGTATAATGAAGGGTTTTATTTCTGATTTTGAAGAGGCTACAAATGACATATGAATTGAAGGATGTATTGAGGAATAATATGATAAATCCTAGTTAACGGATTATGAATTGAGTAGAATAATTGATGTTTTTATGTATTAAAATTCAATAATTGTGAAATATATAAGCTTTTCTTGTAAAAATATTAATTTTGGATTTTGAAGGATATATTGAATGCTCCAGAAGGCTTAGAAATTCGATTTAATGGATAAGTAATATTTTACTGAAATCAAATGACTTTGGGGTGATTCTAATTAATATGTTCCTTATGTAGGGCCAAGGATTTTGGGATAAAGAGATAATTTACATTGATAATGTATATTATATAGTATTGACTACCTTGGAATTGATGAATGATTTATGAAAAATGTTTCTTATGTTATCATATATAGAGTTTATAAGATTTTTAAATTAAATTTATATTTCTAAAAATATGTATTTTCATTTTTTTAAATGAATTTGTTTTTTAAATAAGGTTTTATATAAATTCAGGTTATTACCATGTTTCAGCAGAATACATGATAAAGGTATTAACATGTTTGAGATTTGATAATTAAGAGCTAATTCATGTTTTTTGGGTTGTTAGTGATAATATAATTTTATAAACCTAGTTACATATTTTATAATTCATTGGATTTTATTCTTTTGGAAAGTCAATATGGTTAACAAATTAGGAAATGGTTAGTTTAGAACTTTAGAAGAGGTTTTTGAGATTAATGTATTATTTTTTTCATGTGAGGATTTATGCATATTGGATAACCTATGATTCCCATTTTGTTTTCGATAATAACTTGAAATAGAATGAATTAATTACCATTATTTATAGAAATTATGATATAGTAGTGCTTCATGTATAAAAATTCATCATCATTTCTTAAAGTAATAGATAATGTGAAAACTTATCAATACCCAACTAGAGGGTGGAATTGTTCTTATGAAATAGAATGAAATCCTCCAATTATATATTCTCTTTAAAATTCGTAAAATATAATAAATGGATATTGAAATAAATTATATAAATTTCACTTCATCTCTGTTGAATGAACAGTCGTTTCACCAATGATAGATTTATGTATTATTTTCAACATTCTCCTCACCGTATTCTATATCACTCCCCATTCATGTTTTTGTGTTATTTTTCTCTTATATGTCTTTGTTTTCACATCCAACCTATGTTCCCCTACTTTAAAACCAACTATATGTTATTTTAGATGACCTTCACAGAACACTTTAATACTTATTGAGATAATTTTTTAACTTGTTTAAGCATATGGTTTTCCAAAAAAAATGTATTTTTAATTGTTGTACCCTTCCTTACTGATCACAAGTTCAAATTATGAGGGTATGATTTATATAATTCAGTAGAATTTAACAGTCCAATATTTTGTGAAATATTTATTATCAAATAAATTTAATCATTTTTTTGTTCTTTATTAAATTAATTATTATTTTTATCTTAAATAACAAGCAACACTAAGTATACCTGGTATTAAATGCAACACTAAATGTATTTTATGTTACACTAAATATGGAGTTAATAAAAACATGATGTACTATAAAAATATTATTATTTAATATGGTCTTTATTAATTATCCAAAACAATGGTGATTATGGATAATATTAAATAAATTATTTAAATATATGGCTTAAATATATATATAACATTATTTAATTTATGATCAATTAATTCTAATTGATAATAAAAAACTATAAAAAATTACTGGAAATCATTTTCTGAAAAAACTATATGTACAAACAATTATTTTAACACAATAAATGAAGAAAACAAATTAGGGTGAATTATGTTAATTAAATTTATATATTATGTAATCGATAAAATTTTTAACATTCACCATAGGACTATTCTATACAATATATAATAATAAATACAATTTCATTCATCAAAATGATTTTTTTGTAAACTATATTGTAACCTTTTTATTAAAAAATTTAAACTAAATTTTGACACATTTAGAAAACTTATTTCAATAATAATTATTTTCTAAATAATAATATTAATATTATTTTAGTGTTATATTTTAAAAATTCTATGAGAAGATAAATTTTTCGATAAATAGTAAAAATAAATGTTTTTATTAAGAATTACCATTACATTAAAAGCATAAAAAAAATTAATATTATTTTAAATGAGTTTTTTGTTTTGTTTTATATATATATTAGTCCAATTTAGGTCATTGGAATAAATTTCAAAATTAGTTTTGATATGAATTTTTTTAATCATTTGAATAGTTTCTCTTTAAAAACCAGTTCCCACATCATGACTATTGGATAAATTTTAAATTAAAAATTTTCAGTTATATTAATGAAATTTGAAAAAATAGATTCTATATTTGGAATCATAATAATTTATATTATCTATTAAGTTCATGTAATTTTTTACCATAATGAATAGTAAAAATTGTAAAAAGTATTTTTCACAGTTAAAGTAAAAATGGGTTCAACAAGGGGTTAAAAAACAATAAGGCTTTAAAATGAAGTGAAATATGTTAAAACACAATTTTATAGCATTATTTTGAAATATTATATTCTAGGATTTATAACGGACAATGTTTTATTTTTTATGTTTGTTAAAAACATGGACATTCCTTTTTCTTTAGAGATATTACAACTATTACACTCAACTTACTTATAAATGGTCCCCACTCTCTTTTCTACTTCACACATACAAACTATATTTTTTCATATATTTTATGAAAAAATTACATCCTTATATCCCTAATACAATTATATAATCCTTAATTTTATCATAAATTCATCCTAGGAATAGTTTTGGTGAAAACAAAAAGAAGTTTTCTGAAGAAGATGTAAGAGCCCTAATTTAGGATTTTAATGCTTCTATTATTCCAGTTCAATCTATTATTATTAAAAAATTGTGATCCAATAACCTAATTATATAAGATATATATAGATATTATCATTACTTTTGACCATATCCTCTTACCAAAAATGGGTTATGATATCATCAGTTGTGGTTGGGGTGGACTGCCACCTCACGAACTGAGGTTATACATTTTCCAACACCAGCTCTCAAGGATGGATATAATTATTGCTATATGGTTTATATATCATATTTATGATATTATTATTATTGTAGAATTATTATATCACATTTTCGTTTTTACATTCCATTCTCTGGGAATACGATAACATCGTTCGTATATACGGTGGACTACTACCGCACAAAGCGATGTGATTAATTCATGTTGTATATAGAAGGTAACAAGGATGGATTTAAAATAACGATTTAATATATATGAAATTATAATTATTCATTAATTGTAATATATTATTTAATTTATTTTATTTCAATCTGTTAAAAAATGGAAACAACATTCACGCATATGTACGGTCGTCCGTCTCCGTGAACGATTTATTTCATTTTCTTTAGCTAAATTTTTTAGAGTACTATAAATACATAAATAATTAATATACGTGATTATTATATAATGGTTATAATTTTTTATAATATTTAGTCATGATAAAATTAACATTAGTCAAAATCAGAAAAAAAAAATACCTGAAAAACAAAGTCGTTATTACTCGAAATATGATTTTAGTAAGAAAATGATGATAAATGGGTAATAAATTATCATAAGTAAATCATATATAGAATGTTATATATAATTATGGTATTTTAATATATTAATAACATAGTCATATTTATTATAAATTAGTTCTTAATGTATACGAAAGAATTTCAAGCCTCGTGTAAGAAAATTGTGTCTCGCGTTTTACTTCTACGGGACACATGGAACATTCCCCACCTATTTTTTATGTCATGTATATAATTCCAATGAATTTATACTATAATCCTTATTCATAAATTTTTTTGGATTTACATTACCATTGTATGATCTCCTTTTTATACGCTATAATGTTAAATAGTTAACTAAGAGGTGATATTTTTTGTCTCAATTTTTATTCTTTGAGATATATGTTATGTTACAAACCTATATTCAATTATGTCTTGTATATACAACCCATTTGACATTTATTTTTTTCAATTTAATTTTTATAATGATATTTTTTGTTTAATGTAATTTTATTTCATTATTCATATTATGATTCAATTTTACCAAATTGGTGATGGTTTTTTGATAAAATATCATCGTTTATCTAGATTTATTATGTCTATGGTTATGATAAATAAATACTATAACCAATCTGTCATGTTACTCATGAATTTTATTATATTCTAGTTATTCCATAATAATACATGTTTCCGACACATTTTCCACTATTTATGTACTCAATAGTAAAAAATAATTTTTTTATGAAAAATTTACATTATTTATATCTTCTGTCAAAAACCCCATTTCTTTCAAAACGATGATTTCAAAAAATGTTTTCAAAAATGTTTTAAACATTTTAAAAATTAATTATAAAAAAATTACACATTTTTTATAGTAGCTTTTTAAAGGAACATTCATTTCTTTTTCAAGGAAATTCCTATTTTGATTTTGTCAAAAAACTTAAACGAAACATTGATTTAACATGTGTGACATGACCATGATTTCTCTAAATTACGGATATAATTTTTGTTGAATAATATATTTTATTTATTTAATTTTATTTTAAAATAATAGTATTTTGATAATTTTTCATGTTTTAAAATGTTTTTTTCATATCGAAATAGTTATTTTCCTCAAATAAATGTTTTAAATGATTCATTTATATTTGTTTTCCTATATTATTTTCATGGAAAATAATTTTGAAAATTATTTTATGTTTTAAAACATATATTTTGAATTGAAACGGTTATATTATACAATAAATATATTTAAATTCATTTTAAATCATCCTTGTTATGTTTTCAATATAATTTTAAAATAAAATGATTTTTAAAATTGTTTATGTTTTAAAAAGTTTTTATCAAAGTGGAATGCTTATTTTTCATAGAAAAAAATTTCCCCGATTTTTAAATCATCATTTACAAGATTCCATAGTCATTAAATAATGGAATTTAAATATTTTGTATATTTTAAAAAGGGTATTTCAATGTGGTAAGTCCATTTTTCTCAATAAACATTCAAAATGATATTTTATTCAAAATCAATTTCCATTCAAGATGACATCATTTGGTGTTAATTATGATTTTATGGGGATATGGTCCAATAATATAATTCATATACATTCTCTTAATTATTATTTTTAGGACTAAAATGTTTTTATGGATCCCTTTTCTCATCCATGGGTTATTCCATTATTATGTGATTATGAAACCCATGTATTTTGACACAAATTATTATTCGGTGAAATGATGAACTGATTGTGAAGAGTGTTTATTTTCAATAGGTTATGATTTGATAACATTTTTGTGATATCATTTTCATTTCATGGGTTTTGATATGATGAAAATTATATGATATTTTTTCAAAGATAAGTTTTTTTTTCATTATTTGATGGGTGGGACCCATATCTCACTCTAATGTATTGGGTAAGGAATTATTTCTCATGAAATAGTAAAGAATATAATGGGGAGTGATCCTAATTAAGTAAGGGAATTTCTCTAATATTATGGTATTTGGATTTAATCATGGATACTATGATGGACTGGGTAGTAAACCTATTCCACAATGATAACATTGGTAGTGAATCATTAATACTATGGAAATGAGTTTATATGCTTATGGGTGTGCCATAATTCTAGGTCTTATGAAAATAATGTGATCTCTTGGTGCATGTTCTTTGATTCCCTTTGGATGCATGTCTTATAAACTGCATATCCTATCCCATGACTCGATATTATGTTCTTTGATATGTATGTTCTGGTTTTCACATGTTATGATCATGTTCACTTGCCCTTATGTTCTTGTTTTTCTTATGTATCTCTCTTTTTTACCCTTACTAATCATATGAGATCACCATTTATTATGTTTCCTTTCCCTAGGATGAAAAAAACTATGATTTATGATATTTCTAGAAATGGTTCTAGTTATGAAGAATATTGTGGAAGATGACATAGCTCACTTATGGGACAGTTGTTTATGCATCCTTGTTTTCAAAGGTACTATAGCTTTAAAATCATTATCTGTGTATTTGTGTAATGTATTTAATATTCACTAAACAAGATATAATATCTATTTACAGAAATCCTTGGTTGATATAATAAGGTTCAAGAGTGCATTGTGTTGAGGGAAATCTTTGATGGTGGGGAGCTGTCTTTTAAATGAACCATCGACGATGATGGGATTTTCATGTTCGTGAGACCTAGTAGAATATTGTAGGAGATCATGTCTAATTTTCTTGTTTCAATGTGGGTGTCGATCCTTGTTTTGAAATTTTTTTTACCATGATCATCATATAATGTATTAGTGGACCACAATGAATATGGAACTTGCAAGTTTGCTGACACATTCCCACATCTGTTAGCAGGTGAAAGCTGAGAATACAGACACAATGGTCTTTTATAATGACTTACCAATATAGAATTGAACTGATTTTATGGTACCATAAAATTCATGGTTATTATACTGAATAACACATAGAAGAATGCTATGAAATGGGTGATTATGGATTTAGGAAAAAAAAGAATCACATTTCTTAATGATCTCGGAGACATTCAATATCCATTAGTTGTGTGACTTATATGTTTATAAGATTGTACATTTCGATGGGTTTACTTGGATTATTATTCTAGATCAAGTTGAAAATATTAATTTATTATTTAAAAAAATCATAAGGTGTTAGGTTCTCAGGTGTTTTTTATTATAGGATTCCACAGACAGAAGGACGGGTAATTAGAAAACATTATCCAAGTGTTAGAAGACATGTTGGGAGAATGAAGCCATGATTTTAGCTAAATATGGGATAATAAATCAGTGCATATTGAGTTCCACTATAAAAATAGTTATTAGGAGAATATTTAGATGGATTGATATAAGGACATTTATTGTAAGCTATGTAAGTTACATTTTCAATTTATGGAAGTTGTAGAGTTGGTGTTGTTGATATTAAGTCTTTTATAGGAGATGTCAAAGTCAGTATAGTTGATCTATAATTATATTTATATGGCCTATTTTATATAGAAGTAATATAATTATTGATGTCATCAAACTCATGAATATACATTGGGTGACAGTATGTTCCTTTTAGTGTCGCTGATATTGGGACACTATCATATTATGAATCAGGTTATATAGGCGCCCATGTATTCTGAACCGTATGAGATTATATTGGGAATCATTCTGGTGGTTTATCTATTTCCACTTCAACATAATTAAGGTCATATGAGTTAAAGTTTTCATGATTAATACCTTCATCTGTAGAACCTCGACCCCTCTCATTTGATCGATATTGATGATGTTGATCTTGAGGCCGACGTTTCCTTTAAGGTTCATATGATTTATATTGTGTATCAAAGTAAGAAAATTTATTTGTGTATAACTATTCCATTGGACTAAGTGTCATGGTTTCCTAACCATGTTCAAGAGAAATCATGGGATAGGTAAGCTGATATAAAGTTCTAGAGGCCAAATATTTTTACCAAAGAATTTAGGGATTTAAGGTAGTACATCTCGAGGATGATCTATTATATGGTAGGGAGATTATAATATCTTTTCCCGTAGACAAAGTATGTTAAAATTTTAATTTTTGTTCATATCCTTTTAAATGGATTTTGGATTGCCTCCTAGGATTGGGGAATCCAAATGGTGAATCCTTGATGTCTAGTACATGAAAATGAGGGAAACATAGCTCACATTGCATTGTACACAATTAGCACCTATAAAGTGTTAACCATGCACCATGACAATGTTGCACAAATTTAGGGCCAGAAAAATTGAGAAAAATATGTGAGGTGTCTTGGAATGCTTTCCTATATTGGTGTAGATCTAATTTCATAGCTTCCACAGAATTGATCAAACTGTGAGGGTGGCATTGACAACAGTGACACATTCTATTTTCCTTATTCTTTGAGAACACACATTTGGCATACCACATGAAAGACCATGTAGCAAAAAGTTTCACCTCATTAAAATTATGGAATTCAGTATTTTTTCCTCCCGCTATTTTATCCATCTCCATAGATTTATCTCCTATGTTGACTCCCATCAACATAGGTTTTAATCCAAACTTACCCTCCTCTCCCAAAGTCCCTTTAATTATAAGACACTTGAGGTTTCATTCCTTATGTTTTTTATCCACATTTATGTCTATGAATCTATTTCATTAAATTTTATAGAATATTCATAACAATTTTCTTCCTCTTCATCTAACCCTCAAGATCCCTTTTTCTAGGGTGTTCTTCACTTTTTTTATTACTGTTTTTAGGTATAAATTAATTTTTGGGGGATATATGAGTTTTTGTATAAGAGCATAATGTAGATGGTTTATAACCATTTTTTATATTATCTTATGTTTTTATCATATATTTTGTGTGTCATAATACAAAAACATGTTGTTGAATTTAATTATTATTTAATATTTATATATTGGGTCTTTAAATGATATGTTAAACCCATTATTGATCCCATTGGGACCATTGGAAAATTTTAGAATAGAATTTTGGCTAACCATGTGGTGTTACCATCCCTTTATAATTGTAAAATGTGGTTTTAATGACAGAATATAAGGTTAACATGTTTATATAGGATTCAAATTCTTCAATTCTTATTATCATGGAATAAAATGGTTTTGACATGAGAAGGATAATAGGTGTTAGATGATTGAAAAGATGTTTGTTTAGGTGCTTAAATGGTTTATAGAAGATTTTATAGTTGTGCAATGTGAAAAAATGGTGGAATGAATAATATGTGAAATGGGGTTTAATGTGTTGGGTGTTATAGATATAAGTGAATAATGAATGATTGAAAAGTTACACCCTTGTTACATAATAATGAATTAGATGTTAATGTATGTTAGACCATTGAAATAGCTTGATGATGAATGGTGTAGGATATTCAACATGACACCCCACAACCATGGGTAAGGATGATGGAAATTATGATCAATACCTTTAATGAAAGAAGGATAAATATGATTCTATGAATCCTTTATTGAAATGTTTTTCATCACATACATTATTCATGGATTTGGTGTCAACATTATGCTCTAGGCACTAATAGAAATTGATGTGTTATGGGTAATTATACTGATTCACTGTGGTATAACCTGAATGACACAATGGTTTATTACTAATTTTTTTACCAATCATTAATCATATATTTTGTTGCATAATACTCATTATATACCTATATAAACAATTTATTAGGGTTTATATTTTATTATATGAAATTTTTGGTGGCCTACTTAGATGTACTAACTCCATGTTTGGGATACCATTAGCACCTAAAAAGATTTAATTATAATAGGTTCATATAAGGGAACATGCCATGTGATTGAAGGATTATTTGTGAATTTTTATGGAGAATGGATATGGGGACTATACATGATGTCACGACCCATTTAAGTATTATTATTGTGGCTTTAATCTGGGCATTCTTTAAAACCATACACTATTACGACATGAAATGTTTACTATATTTTTTTGTTGTCATTTACCATATTTTTTGAAATGGTTATGTCATGTATAGTTATTGTTAGATATTTTTATCATTATTTATTATTATATTTTTTGTTGCCTTACACTAATAAAGTGGGTAAAATCTCCCCATGTTTTTCACTAGACCATCACTGCTAGTCGACAGCCTGTGGGATATGGGGAGGCATTCTTAAGGTTATGTTATGAACTTGTTTAGTGACTAGTTAGTGTGAGTAAGTTAGAGATGTTTCAACCATGCCCTATACTCATATTCATAATAATATTAATGGAATTTTAAATATGTTGTGTGTGTGATACTCTAGGCCTATATCTCAATAGTCGTGAGTCTTACTCACACACCAGAAGTAAATTCTAGAAAACCATCAAGGGACTTAAATAGATAAGTTACATCAATGATAATGAAAAACGTCTATGAAGACACGTCTTGTTATATCATCTATTATCTCAAGATATGTCAAAAATAATGATGCACACTTTGTTTAGTCATCCATTCTTGGTTTATTATCCATTGAACTTACTGGATATAAGTTAATTATTCTACCTTATACATTGATTTAGTGAATGTACTACCATAATTATCAATTAGAGATGTTGTTTCCTTTAATAAGTGAAAAATTATCTCTTGACTATTCAGTCAATGTTATACCACCAATGATGCACCCGATAGAAGTTACCTTTCCATGACATAAATTCCATTGTTTCTATCTTCCAAAAAAGTATGTAACCAAATTGCACACACTGATACTATTATAATGTACAAAGACCAATACACACGTTCGCAGATATGAACTACTAGTGAAACCTGAAAAATTTAGTGAACTGATAGGAAGGTCATCTTCAATATCTTATCTACTTAAGATCATAAAGTGAGAACTTTATGAAAATAAATTGTGATGCTTATTATTACCTAACACATAATACTCACACATTATTTATTTCTCATAGCATGATGTATCTAGACCATAGGAAATAAGTTTAATATTTGTATTATATAATCTCAAAGAACTCATTATAAAATGGGAATCTCTATAAACTTATGATACAACATGTAATCAATAGTAATTAGCATAAATATAGTGTATGTAGAAGGATCAACACTAATATGGTAATACTAACACATGTATATATATAATTTCATACATATAATGATAATGAATTTATATAAAAGAGTTAGGTCTAATGTACCCACACAAAAAACTCCCACCTGCACTAAATCCATCTACTAACAATCCTTAATCTACTATCTCTGACATGATAATCATGCTTCTACTAAGATATGGATTTAATCAGGGGTTCTTACATGTTATTGTATGTGGTTACTCTAATAACTATGAATTCACCTTTTTATGAAAATCCCTCATGTAGGGAGATTTCAGATGTATATAATCTCATTAAGGATGTGGTCTTACCTCTTCAGAAAGTACCAAATCAGTATTATTATCATAATATACTAGAATAGGGTCTTCCCTAGTAAAAATGAAACCAATTTTTGAAACAAATATTTTTATCCATACATACCATTTATCTATTTAAGATTCTTTTATTTACTCAAATTACACTATAGTATCAGTGAAAAATGGTTTCTTTAATATTATTTTTATCACCATTAAACTATAATAGAAAAATAAATATCATATATATTATTTCATATCTTCATGGTCAATTTAGAAACTAGAATCATTTTATCCCCTCACTAATAGATTATAATAACCTCCATATAACAGGAACATTTCCTTTATATGTCTGAACTACTTCAGGATATTGTTTTCTATTACCCAATGCATCTCTCCTTGATTATGTAGATATTTACCCTCCATTCATAAAGTAAATTCATCATAAAACCTAATACATACAATAACATACATGATAGATCCCACTTCTCAAGAATAAAGTATTATACTCATTATTTCAATATATTCTTGTTTTTTGTGGATAAATTTTCATTTATTTATTGATACTAGGTGATATTAGAAAAAACCCCCTCGAGTATGGTTCTTTATTAGACCTTCTGAGACCATTTACTGTATATGTACATTTACATCACCCAATTACCCACATAGATATATGTTAATAGATCATTATCCCTAGAATTTGGGATTCTTAAACACATTATTTAATGGGGAAGATTTCATTAAACCATGTTCTAACTAGCCATAAGACTCATCTTTTATTTCATATAATTATTATTCTTACAGTTAATTGTATCTCTTTCATTCATTATGGATCTAAATTCTCATATGTCCTATCAAAATAAACATACTAGGATCATAAATCTTTATTCAAACCTTAAATGGATATCATTTGCATGAATAATGTTTTTAAAGACAATGATTTAATAAAACCTTTGGATTGAGTTATATATATTTCATTAAACAACATTCCATTTAAGAAAGTAATTTTTTACATTCATTCTCAAAATTTCATCATCATTGTAGGTTGATATTGAATTTAATAATATAACGGACTTATGAATTGAAAATTCTGAGAGGTTTTCATTATACTTTCTTTCATGTAATTTCCAAGAACCCATCACAACCAATCATTCATTATTGGTATTTACTTTACCATTCATGTATTGTTTTTTCATAAATCAGCCATAACAAACAATGGGGTTTACATGAACCAAAATACATAACAACATCCAATATTTTTTTTGATATATGGAATCCATATTGAAATTCTTGGTTTCATTCAATTTAGAAGTAGCCTTGCTATGCACTTTTTCTTTGTAGGTTTGAGGTTCCTCATTCTGTAAGAGTAATGTGTACCCTAACACAATGAATTAAAGACCATATTTCATTAGACCTCTATCCTATTTAGTATACCTACATAGAATTTATTCCTCAAGAACATTTGCATCTCCTACTAACTCTTTTTTATATTGTTGTCATACCAAATTTTGGGAATCTAGAGTATTTACTTCATCGAACTAAATATTTATCACACTATTTTTATTATAAATGAGTTATATTTCATGAAATATTCCATATATTTCCATAATTACTATTTTCTTTTAAGAGTTATATAACTAATATCCTTTAATTTCATTACCATAACCTATAAATAAGCACTTCTTTCTTTAAGATGCAAATATTTACCTATGTATATTCTTAACAAAATATTTACATACCCACAAATTCATGTGTGATATACTGGGTTTATTACAGTAACGTAAATCATTTGGAATATTATCTCCAAATTTAATTGATACTTTGTTAAGGATATATGTTTCTATTTGAAACATGTATCCCCAAAATGACATTGAATGATGTTGGGCATAAATACCTCAAGGTATCATTGAAAAATTTTTTAGTTGATTGTGTTTGTTGACAAAGTGGACATCTTTGTTGTGATTGTTGACAAAGAAAACCATAACATACAAATTTTTTGAAAAAGGGGATTTCATGGTGGCATGTCGAGTACAAGGGATGTAGTTAACGATCCATGTTTGATTCAAAAATGTCAAAAAAGGATTGGTTGATTTGGAGGCAGTACAAAAAGAGGTGATACAAGGTGACACCGTTTTCCAGTGTTTGCCAAAATTTTGGGCCCGAAAATCATAAAATGGAGAAAAGTGGTTTTGGAAAATGGAATAGCGTGACGTTGTCTTAAAGGAACGGAAACTTGCGCACCATATGTTTTTCATGATCGAAACATCAAAATATGGAAAAGGGAAAATAGGCTCCCATTTTTTTGGTTTGGTCGCGCATATGACCTGTGCGGTAGAGACTTGCTTGCCAAAATTTTCATGCTGTGATGAGACTTGCATGCCCTCATGTAGACTGTCCAAATGCCTATAAATAGAGGTTGACCCCTCAACATTCTAGGTGAGTTTAACACTTAGAGAAAATTATATCTCTCGTCGCGCAGGTGAGGTGGTCGCGCAAGTGGTGTTGTGGTCATGCAAGTATAAGTTGCGCACCAGTTGGTTGATGCGCGTCAAGAGTGGTTTGGGCGTGAAAGGCAGAGAGTTGCCCAAGATTTTAGTTGAAGAATGGGGTGTCGTGCAAGTGTTTTGGTGACACTTGGCACCATGTTTTGATGAAGCGTGATAGTTGATGGTTGTGTGCCAAAATTGGATTGGGCGTAAATGGGTGTGAGTCGTGCATGTTTGGAGTTAAAGAAGATAGTGTCATGCAAGTGGTTTAGGTGAACTTCCATGCTAGTTTTAACTTGCACACTAAGACTTGCGCACCATCTTGGAGGAGGGACCCAGGTAAGGTTGAAGCACGGCAGTGACTCAGGGATGCGTGAAAGTTGGAATATTGCCCGATACCTTCAGTGCAAAGTGAGATTCATCTACAGGTGAAAGTTGGACTTCAACAGAGTATCTACATACAACAGAGGATATATTCATTAGTGATAATGAAGAGACTTTCATTTATATAAAGTTTTATTGGATCCTTTCCAGAGCAGTGAGCAAAGGAAGTGGAAGAAGGTGATCCTCTCCACCGGCAGTGACCTAGAGAGAGAGACAATGAGTGATCCTTTGGAAAGTAGTGATCTGACCCTAATCATTGTAAAGGTAGTGAGCATGGGAATATAAGTGATCTATCCCAAACTTTGTAAATAGAAGTGCGTTTTTAGTGGATTTGGTACATTGACACATCGTTGGTGTATGCTCCTTGGACATAGCCCACTGAGGGTTAACCATGTAAAAATCGATGTGTCCTGTGCATGCTTTAATTTCTATTTATACTTTGCTAAAGGAAGGAGAGATAATAGAGTCTTGATTAACAGTGATACCAGATCAATAGGGGTATTTCTTTTAATCTTTCATACCAAGATTCACCCCCCCCCCCTCTTAGGGTATCTTACCTAGTAAACCTAACAAATGATATTCCCGACTCATATTAAATCTGACCATATCAAAAAAGGTATAATTCCACCTTTCACTAACACTATTCCAACGAGGTTTATAAGGATGAGTGAGTTATTATATTATCCCAGACTACATTAAGTGATAAATGAATGTTTCGTCAAGTTGATTTTTTTTCTCATTCTGATTGGAGTGCCTTATTCTTCCTATTAAGATGGTTTTTACATCATGATATTATTCCATAAACATCAGAATAAAATATGATATATAAAACATTGAGTAGAAACATTCATACGAACTACTATAATAAATAAATGTAGTTAAATATGAAAATAAACCCCTTTCCAATATTTTGAATACATCACAAGCATCAATATTAATCAATTCCAATAGTTCTATGGCTTTTTTTATATCCTAGTGATGGTTGATTTGATCATTTTCCATAAACAAGCATGACATAAATCCAATGGTTGTAACAAATTAGTGTATAAGAACCATAAATGATGTAACTTATTTAAATGATTCTCATTTACCTGAAAATACAGAACTACCGTATATAGGATTTATATAATACCTTATTTCTAGTTTTATCATTTATTTATAATAAAGATCTTTCATGTTCATGTATATATATTCCTTTAATAAGATGCTTTATACCCTAACCTGTGTTATCCTTATAAAAGATAAAAAAACTTATATCAATACGTGAAATAAAATCGCATGGTTTCCAAAATCAACATTGAGATTATGGTTTTGGTAACTCAGGGTCAATAATAAAAATTATTTAATAGGAGAACTAATCTACTAGTTAAATTCTGTTGACAATCTACAACTATCAAGGTTTCCAGTGTCACACCATTTTTATCTCAATGATATAATCCACCGGTTATAATAATCTAGAATAAACATGGTTCTTCTATATGAATACTAATATTTGAGTCACATACATTATTAAATACCCAACATAAAGATAAATATATGATGAATTGAATGGAAAATATACCTGAGGTTGGAGCATCTCATTGATTCTTTTTTCCAGCTATTCAATTTGTATTATAGTGACCTTTCTTTCCAAAAGATGTGTATTTGGACTTATTATCAATCCCTCTCTTTATTGTCTTTGTATTCATGCAAGTGTGGTACATTATTTCCATTATCTTAAGTTTATCCTTGAACATTTTATCCTTTCCATTAATCATCTTGTTCATTATAATTATTGATGAGTTGGTGTTCATTATATTATTATTAGCTTCGATAAATAAATACAATATATTTAGAAGAGACTTTTTCATGTTATTCATGTTCTAATTAGTTGTAATTGTCAATAATCTACCTGGTAACATGGAAGGAATAAGACCCGTAATTATTTTTTGTTCCATTTTCACCAATGTGACTCCAGTCTATCAATATACCGAACCATCTTAAGTATATGATATCATTATTTAATTACCCCTATGAGACATCACATATATAGTGCACTTTATATATCATATCATTCATATTATGATCTCTCTGAATATAACTCTTTGAGACGAGATAACATCTTATAGGAATCTTTATCCTCATGCATTTTTTGTAGTTTCTCAGGCATCTATGAAAAAATAATACACAATACATCTAGTGCGTCATCTATATTATTAATATAATCTTCATTTTCTTGAATCTTTATCATTAATGCGGATCAGTAGTATGTGCGTATTCTAGCACAAAAATATACCTCTCTTGGTGTAGTAATATTCACAATTAGTTATACCACTCCTAGAAGTTGGACTCAGTCTTGGTATTATCTCTGTCCAGAATAAGTGGAAATTATATGCAACTAGTGGTGGTGATTTCCATTTCCTTTAAAATGATTAAATGTAATAGATTATTAATTTTTTTTAATTTCTATTAGACATTACAAATTATATAAATCATTAAATGAATCACACTATTTTAAAAACCCCTATTATCCCAAACTACTATATTTAGAAAACCAAGTATGCTGTCTAATTTAGAGGAAAGGATCCTTGAAATCTCTTCTTATAGTATAATCTATGGCTGTGTCAATACTAATAGAGTTTTAAGTTAGATGTTAGGCTTGAAAACCTCTTTGAATCAAGTATCCTTGAATGGTTGAGTGAATTCCAAGGTTCTAGGAATCAAAATATTGATTTACTCAAAGCATTTCCTCTAATGTGGAAACAAGATAGCTATGGCTACTTCATTGATTATAATTTTAGTTATCTTGAACCACTGCTCTCATAAGATCTCATTTTTAATAGTTGTAACCTTTAACTAAGGCTGAGGAGCACCTCGTACACCAGGTTTTTTTAATTCAAGTATTAGAAGGTGTTATCACATAATATTTATTTGACAGAATTTATTATTACTCAATGAATAAAATCATTTTTATTTGATATGATCATATAGTGTCATCACATTAAAAACATAAGAATATATTAAATATAAAACATTCCTCACACCTTATTTGTGTTAATTTATTTATTTTTTTCATTATATTATGATATCACAAAAACATTCATATTCACAAAACAGTAATATATCATACATAGATTAAATAAATAATAATATTTATCATGAGCATTTACTATTGGTTGATCCATTGAGTATAAATTGATCTAACATGGAACTGGGTGTTAAATACCTATATTGTGTCTCACTTGTGTCATAGATCACACCCTATCCAATGTATACATGTTCCATCTAGAATTCAATCTCATCTCTACACAATTTTCATTTTTTCCATTCATGTCTTAATACATAATTACACTAGTGTATTTGAGGTGGTATGTGGGATGTATAATACACATGCATGGAATAATTACATGAAAGATAGAAACATATACATATAGATAGGGAAAAGAAAACATGTTGACTATTAAAATAAATTAATTACTAAAATCACTATATGCATCTATATCATTAATCCAAAAAAATTAAATCTCATACCTAGATTAGTCAGTATGTAATAAAAAGATGTTAATAAAATTCAAAAAATTATACTAAAGATAATTCTAAATGAAGTAAAATTATTTAATTTAAATTAAATTATAAAATATTAATCACATGCTATCTGTAATTGTTTTATGAATTCTAATAAGATTCTTAATTCTATGTTACTTTTTAAAGTTTTCCAAGATCTCAAGTGGCATAGACACCCCAAAAAAGGTAATTTATGAAATTTATGTGCGTAAAAGGGTAGATAAGGTTAGGAGGCATACTATATAAGTTTTTGGGGGTTCCCCAAATTTCTTACGCACTAGGTTGCAATTGAGGGAGAGGGTGGCAGTGCTACAACTTCCTATTATCAAAATAATTATTAAAATTTACCAACAAATGAAAGAAGTCTATAAAAGGGTGAAAAATTATTTTGAGGTTTTTTCTAAACATGAGAGAGAATAAGACACCCCTTTTATGTATTATAATTATATTTTTTCAAATATATGGGTGCCACACAAATTTATCATTGTCTATAATATTTTTTCAAACTTTATACCATTATTGTTTTTAATTTTTTTTCTATTACAAGATATTATGAAATGTACCCTGGATAAGAAAAAATATTCTGGCCAATGGAAATGGGTCAAAACCTTTTCATACCATATCATATACAAACTATAAACACAACCACACACAAACACACCTATAATGTAAAATTTTAACCAACAAAATAAATTGTTTCGATACAATTTAAAACCATTTGATGATAGTAACATTTTAGTAAACTATCAAACTGAAGTATGGTTAAAATCTATGGGACCATTACAACTCCCTCTTTATAATTTAATTAAACTTTAATTTATTATGTAATTAAACACTGACAAATTAACTCTAAAAAAAATTTCTGGTACTATTCAACCATTGGTAGCTCATAGATTTGTTTTTTTAACAATTTATTAATGAATCAAAATAAGAATGTTTGTCTAGTAAAGATAATTTCGGTAAGAAACCCAATGATCCTAAGTGAATGAATTTATGTTCAATAATCAATTTAATTTTTTTTGAAGAAACTGTAGTAGAATACTCATCGATATGGGCCATTTCTAGAAAATCTACTTTCAGATCCCTCTAGATCATCCATAGATGCTTCGAAAATGAGTAAGAGTGTCAAATTCCATATTACATGTATTATTATGGATCAATGATGATCCTTATGACTTCTTAAATGTCTCCACAACATCATTTTTTTGATATGAAAAGGTTTTCATGGATCATTTCTTAGAAGGGAGATCTGATCTCCCTTATATATAGGATAGATGATATGAGAGCTATCAAATTATTGTAAATGAATATTCAATATAATTAGAGCTTCCTCTGGCTTATATAGTTGGGAAAAAACATATAAATGTAACCACACCCATGGAATATATATCACCCACTAAATAATCCATAAATGACTTCTTGTGACCTATTAACTATTTCATAATCATCATTTATATTTTTATCATTTTATTTTAATAAAATAAATATATAAAGAAAAAAATGATCCATTAACATGACCTACCTTTCTGGAATATGTGTGTGTGGTGTCTATACTATAATTTTGGTGGTACTTTAGCAGTCACAGTACTGTATCTATGCTGATACTATTGCAAATAGGTTACAATATCAATACTCTTCACAGAACGGCCCTTGCGTAAAACTTTCAAGCCTATAAGCCATGTAATGTGATCAATCCCACTGGGCTTTTGGGCCAACATATATATAATATTATAAATAGGTTGGATGGGTTTTTTATCCCTTGAGGTGGGATATTTCTTTCCTTTTATGGTATTGTGTGTGTAGTGGGTGTGTGTGTGTCTGTGTTTAATGTTATTTTACCCCCAAGAACCTAATATAATAATTATGTGAACCATTAATAGTAATATAATTTTCATTAGTTAAATTTGATTCCAATTATTCACTATATTATATGGGAATACTATTACTAAATAAATTTAATAACCATTATTATAATCCTGAATTATATCAATTTTTTTATTTCATCGGGATTTTCCATGCATGGATATATGTAGAACCTCGTGGTGGCACGCACTGTATTCTACACAATTTATCATAATAATTTACCTTGAATTTTAAATAATTTAGGTCTTTAAAACTCTGTGACCATATCTTAATTGTAGTAAATCTTACACATATACCAAAAGTAGAAAATATAAATCCATTAGGGCCCTTAAGGATATAGGTTATAGTCATGTAAGTGAAAACCGCCTATAAACAAATTCCATGTATTAAACCTCTTTTTCTCATAATATCACATAAAGAAGGATGCAAAAAAAAAATTCATCATCCATTAATACTTTATTATTCATTGAACATTTATTACAAACATTCCTTCATATCCCAAGATCATGGATTTTGTGAAGGCACTATTATCCAGATCAATTAGAACCAAAATATAATTTCTTTTAGGATGTGAACATTTTAATCTTGATCATTCAATCAATGTCATACCCCCAATTTCTCACCTAACTCTCACTACCTCACCACAACATAAATGTCGTGGTTTTTATATTGCATAAAAATAGGTAATAAAATGAAACAAAAAATCTAATCTCATGTTGGGAGACAATTAAACATGTTCGAAATATGTGGTGTTCTAATTGGTTGGTCAGTCTGCATTACCTCATCTACTTGAGATCACCGAGTGAAAACATTGTGAGAATAAGACTTAATGGTTATGATCCCTATGATCCTGATATCAACACATCATTTGTGTCCTATCTACAAAATGTATCAGACCATAGGACACAAGATTAATATTTTTATCATTGTATCTCTATGTTCTCATTATAGCTTGTGAACCGCTATATAGTTTTATATGATTTTTAATCTAATTACATTACCATTAATTTGGGGGAGGTAGAAGTATCCACACTATTAGTGTAATATAAAACACACACACACACATATATATATATATATCAATGGGAATATATGTAATTGTAATAAAAGTACATAAATTATCATGGTTTAGGTTACCCTCTCACAACACATATATCATCTTGATTTTCATCAATATATCAAAGTACATGATTCATGATATATATTAAAAATACTCATGAGTTTAATGTCTAATATATACATCCATGAATATCAACATCTATCAGTTTTAATTATAATCTGTTTTTATTTCCTCATAACCTCTATATCATAATGATTATCATGCATTAACTTCATGACAAGAAGTATCGGTGTCTTATGAGCTTCCAACACCTGATAGTCTAACCAAATCTAGATCTTTTCGTATAAATATGGTCTAAAAAATAGGTGATATGTTTTAAAATATTATCATAGAATTTAATGGTTCTAATTGTAGTAGGGAACTATTATAACATTAAAATGAGAAAATTAGTAGAAGGATATAAATATATTAAGGTTACATATAAGAAAAATGATCATGTGAAATGATATTTACCAATATTATTGAAATAAAAAGTAGAATTTTAGTTGGTTCTAGGTAACCATCTCTAATAGACTCACACATGCACTTGATCCAACTACTAATAACATACCAACCCCTATCTCTCATGTGATATACATGTTTATTCTAATATATGGATATATCTATTGATCCATCCATGATCCACTATAGTTATTATAAATTTTATGATTCCACTCCTTTGAGAAAATCTCTAATGAAGTGAAGTCACTAAGTATTTATCTTTTTTTTATTTTATCTAAAAATTCACATCAAGGAAATAAAGTCATAAGTTCATCATTATATATCTATTAAAATAATGCATTACTATCTTAGAAAAACACCAAAACATGGAACAAAGCATAACATTAGCAACTTTTTAAGACACTTCAGAAATCAAAATGTACACATTCAATATAGATATAAATACCATTCAGCTTAAAAAGCCTCTCTTTATTATTTTTTTAAGCCTTACTATCATACATTATATCAAACTTATCAGTAGAAAAAATATTTTTGTATCCCCTATATAACAAGTATTCCCAGTTCTCTAATTACTAGATACTTATTGTCTATACTCACTCAAGTATTTTTGGAAAAAATTTACGACTACCCTATGCAGTTCCCCAAGTTATGTTTGATATTTTCCAGATATTATTTTTTTATAATTAACATCAACATTTAGTATATATCATGGAATGTGTGACATATTCTAATATATAAACCATGTGTAATTTTATTATTAATAGTATCTTCATGCACATTAACACATCAAAATGGAGATATTTCATCCCATGTGACATATGAGACAATTCACTCAAGAATTATTACATATTTTATTTTTCAACACCATTCAATTTTATCAATTTTTTCATGATCTATGAAATCCCATATATATAATTTTTTATATCTCGCTCATTAAAACATTGGATTCCACCTTATGTAATTCTCAGAAAAATATTTTTTTATCATTGTAATAATTGACTACAAGACTTAATATCCATTTTAGTATGTTTCTATTTATTTTTATTGAAAAAGTGGAACTCTCCCTAACCATTTGTCAACAAATGGTTCACATTAATTCTTAATATAACCAAAAATTCTTAATCATCATCAATATAAATATTCAAAGATTATGATGATTTCTCCAATCCATATATGTATTTATTCAACATTCATACATTATTAGAATTAAATGATATAATAAAATATTTTGGTGGTGTCATGTAGAAATTATCTACAAGTCTTACATTAAGGAATTTGGTATTTATATCCATTTCTATATTACACTATTATAGAAGGTATCTATGATAAGTATAATTATAATGGATTTCTGAAACATTCTATTAATAATGTTCAATCATTGAATGTATTTAAACCCCACTAGAAAATGTTACAAAAAAATATTTCATTATAGACACCAAATTTACCATCATTTCCATGTTTCTTCATGAATACCAACCAATATATTTACATCATCTTGAGAAGCTACCAATATAAGTAATTTTATTGTGGTATATGGAATCCATTTAAAAGATTTATGAATTTTAAAATATTTTTTGTCACAATATACTACTTCATTGTAGGATAAATTATTATTATCAAATAATATATCACCTAACATTGTGATAAAATCACCACATTGTATTTAAAAGTTCTCTACAATATGTTTATTTTGAAAAAACTCTTCCCACTAAATATTGTGATGTTTAGTGTTCCTATTCCAAATCATGTGCATTTGAATCCCTAAGTTTTCTTATGGTATTATTTCAAAAACTATATAAAAATGATATGTTCTTCCCTTTTACAAAAATATATTCAATCACATTTTAAATACATTTCTATCTTTGGGATATTTTTATTTTAATTATATGTTATGATTATATATTTTGAGGCACTATTCATTTTCTTGATGTTTGTTTATTTAATTTCATCAATGGATTCTCATTAAAACACTTGAAATTGTAATATATTTGGTTTATTTCATATTTTACTTATATAATATCCATTATTTAATATATTCGGTATATGTTTATGTCTTAAAACTTCTATACACAAAAAATTATTTGAAATAAATTTTAAAAGACATTCATTATTTATAAATCTCTTCATTGCTCGTTATTTTTTATTACCATAATCACTCCAATGTGAATATGGAAATGATATTTTAGAAATATCTCCACTCTAAATTTAAATTATCAATGAACACAATGTTACGTGGTTCTATGACTGACCCACCCATGGGATCATATATCATTTACCAATTATGTTCATTAGATCCCCATTATATTCCTGAAATCACATAAGTTGATCACATGGAGTAAATAAAGTTACCACTGGATAATCCTTAATTTAGTTATAATGGACTAAGAATTGTCTTTCCTAGACTTTGTATTACCATGTATTATATTTTATATTCATTATTATTTGATGATTTAGGACATATTTTATTTATAAACTACTAAAATATAATTTAAGTGCCACACCCCGACCTCAGACGTTTTTTCACTCCTTTCTTGGTCCTGGTTTGAACTTTTCAAGGTTTAATTGTGTTGGCGGTTTCACGCTGGTGCGCGGTCACCGCATCATTAGTGGTGACCGTGCGTTTGGCCCGAGTAACCGTGTGTCCGCCTGACATCTTAAATATTAAATTTTTATGTTAATATTTTATTATTATTACTTTTTAAAATTTGTGTTGTTATTTTTGAAGTTATTTTTGTTTATTGTATATATGCCTACATAAATGTTTATATATGTGTATATATATATATGTGTGTGTATATATATATGTTTATATGTGGTTATATAGAAGTGTACATGTTTATATGTGTATATGTATATATGTTCATATCTGTTTAAATAGATGTATATATGTCTGTATATATATGTGGGTGGGTGCACGCGCGCGCGTGCCCGTTTATTTTCAAACAGTTTTTATATTCTAAATTATTGATAAAAAATAATTAATATTATAATTTTCTAATTATTACGATTATTATTAATGTTATTTTTATAAGGTTTTATTTTTATGATGTTTTATTTCTATTATTACGGTTTGGTTTTTATTTATTTACTCATTCAATCTTATTATTATTACTATTATTATTATTATTATTATTATTATTATTACTTATTTTTATTCTGTTGTTTGTATTATATATGTATATCTATATATATATATATATATTTCTTCCAAAACCCTAACCCCTACCCACCCGCCGCACCCCTCTCCCTACTCTCCTTCTCTCTCCTCACAGCCCCCCTCTCCTGTGAAGCATCCCCTCGCAAGCAGCCCTCCTCCGGAACGCCGGCCGCCGCCCCGCGCGACTCCCGCTCTGCTGCGCGCCCTCCGTAGCTCCCCAACCTCGCGCGGCCGCTGACGCCCCTTCTCCCCCCCGACCGCCCTCCCCCTGTCCCGGCCTCCTCTGGCGAACAGCCCCGGCGGCCCTCTCCCTTCCTCTCTCTCTCTCTCCGGCGGCGACAACCCCCCCCCCCCCCGACCGGCCCCTCCGGCGTCCTCCTACACCCTCTCCCTGTCTGGCCCCTCCTGCGCGCTCCCCTCCAGCCGTTGTAGTCCGGCGCTCCGCCTCACCGACCTGCCCCGCTCCCGCACCGTCCTGTCTCTCCGTTGGCCTCCCCATCCGACATCGCCGCCCCATCTCCCTCTTCGTTTCGCGCAAACCACAACCCGGATCCCCCTCTCGTTCGGTTTTGGTTCGGCGAACCGGCCCCGACCCCGTTACTCCTATTTTGGTCCGGCAAACCGCCACCTCACCTCCCTCTCGACGTGCTCCGGTAGCGACCGTCGCCTCGTCGTCCTCCCGCCGCACTCCGGCTGCGACCTCCGTGTCGTCGCCCAGCCCCCGCTGTCACACCGGCCTTCTCCCCGGCCTCAGCCGCTCCCACGCGCGGCCCCCTATTCCGGCCTCGCACTTCCTCCGGCCTCCCCTCCGCTCAGCTGCGTCCCGACCAGCCATCCGCGCCCCTGTAAGTTTAGGTCTTTTTTTTTATTTTGTTATTATATTATTATTATACTTGATTTATTATTATGTTACCATTTTTATTATTAATAAGTTAATATCAATAATATTATGATTATATTATTACAATTGTTATTTTATTATTATTATTAATATTATTAAGTTAATATTTTTCTATTATTATTATTATTATACTACTATTGTTATTATTATTATTATTATTATTATTATATTATGTTATTGATATTATATTATTATTATTATTATTATGTTCTTAATATTACTATTTTATTATTATTATTATTATCATGTTATTAAGTTATTATTTTTATTATTATTTTTTTCATTATTATTATGATTATGCTATTAATATTATTATTATATTATTATTGTTATCAGTATTACACTATGGGTATGCTATTATTATTATTATATTATATTATTATTGCTATTATGATTATGTTGATATTATAATTATGCAATATTATGATTGTTATTACTATTATATCATTATTATTATTATTATATTATGTTATTATTATTATTATGTTATTGTTATCACCATTATTATTTTTACGTTAATATTATTTTTATTACTATTATTATTAGTATGTTATAATTATTATTATGTCTGTTTAACGGTCTATTGTTTTAGGGCCTGTTTGACGGCGCAATACGGTGCGACCATTACGCAACAAGAGTTTTGCGCCGTGTCGTTTTTCGTTCCAATTCGAGGTAGGTCTCCCATTGCACTCGCCTTTAAATTTAAAATTTATTTATTCCTTGACTTTTTATTAATTTTCAGTAAATTTAAAAGTATTATTATGTAGTAATTTATAGTGTGGTGATCTGCTGATGATAGAATCTGTTTTAATTCTAGCATTTCATTGAAAGCGTTTCTTGGATTTAATTGTGTGCTTCCATGGTAGTATTGCTAAATGGTTCTTCCGGAATAATGAATGTCATGTTGAATTGTGTTTTGAAATGTTTTTGGTGTGTGTAAATTAGTAGGTGTTTTGTTAATGGAAAAGGTGTTTCTTAGAACCTGGATTAGAGAAAATGACCGTATGACCATTAAACATGATTTTGGAAACTTAAAGTGTGGCTCTTGGTTGATGAAAAATGTTTTCCTTTGTCGTGTGAACAAAAGTTTGGATTTCATTTGAGAAATGGTGTTCCTTCAAAAAAATGATTAAAGGCCCATTTGGCTCTTGATAAAAGTGGGGTGCGTTTGGATATTGGAAAATGATTCTACTTGTGGAACCAGTGTGTTTCAGGTTTAATATGCTGATTTGAGTTCCTTAAATAATGTTCTAAGTGTGTTTCTGGTTTTCAATGAAATGGCATGTGTCATATCCCTTTAGAAATGCTTTAGTATTAAATGGTTAAAATGTAAATCATATGATGGCCCGGTTGGCACTTTATTAAATGTGATGTGATTATACATATATATATATATACGTTCTTATGGGGCATCTCTATAGGGGGACTTCCCTTCGAGGGTTGTCGTGTAGCGATGTCCGTGTAAGGGGTTGGCAAGTACGGTGAGATGATTCACTTGTGTGAGGGTCTCCCACTTACACAATGTTATTAAAACCACCGTGGGTTCCTAGGCGTCCTTTAGAGAATCTAGTGACGGTTGCTGGCTAACCCCGATTAGACGGGTTAGTCCCCCCTTGGTAGGTAAGGCCTTGTAGGGCGTGCCACTGGTTGGCTGTTAGGGCGGCCAGTTGGTGATTGACTATGGAGTACCATGCCGACAGGTAGCCTGAACCCGAGTAAGTCCAGGGGGTTTTTGGGGATGTTTAGGATCACCCATGGTTATTGCTGATAAATTCTGGTTTATTTATAATTGCATTTGGTTTTCCTTGCTTAATTATCTTTACTTGCACTTGTTTTCCCTGCTTGATTACTTTCAGTCATCCTTCACAGCCTATACTATTAGACTTTGGGAAAATGGTTTTCAAATGAAAATACTTTATTCTCTTTTTGTAATATTTGAAAATGTAACACTTGTTTCCTTTTTAAATGAGTTTAAAACTAATGAAAGTGATCCAACTTTCGAGAATGAATAAGGGAAATGTATCGTGTTTTGATTTTCATGTAAAGCACTATGAAAGCTTACTTTTATACATTATAGTTCAAACCTGGAATATGTAGATTCTTTATTTACTGGCAGTGCTTTGGGATTTATTGTGGGGCTCACTTACTGAGTACTTTTTGTGCTCACGCCTATCTTTTACCATTTCAGTTGCAGGTTCCATGTGTTCAGGTTTTCCTAGCTTGAGTCGCTCAGTGAGAGAGCGACGTTGGTTGTAGTTGGGTGGTGACCCGCGAGGACACGTGGAGGTATGTCGTGGTGTATTTTTGCTTTTGTCTTTAGTGTTTGTCTAGTTGTTCAGTTTATTTTCTTTCTTTTGATCATGTTTTTATTTTGGGCTGAAATCGTTCCCAATGATTGAAGTTTTAAATTCCCGGAACTTGTTGCCATCCTGGGAGGATCGGGAACACCCCTCGGGACTTACCGCGGACCGGCTCGGGTGACCGGTTCAGGGTTGACTCGGGCTGGTTCACGAAAAAATGGTATCAGAGCCAGGTTCTTGTTATTTGGGTTGTCTAGTAGCTGTAGATTAGAACTTTCGGGACTCGAGAGGTAGGTACGGGAAGGACGTCCTGAACCCTCGCCCGTCCCGCACCTCGAGTCGCCAGGGGTAGTCCGAGAATTGTGTCTTTGTCTCTTTCTGGTTTGTCTTGGATTGAGAGATGACAACGGAGGCAAGCCAATGTTACATCGTGATTTTACATGGAGTAGTGACCCATGTGGAGTCTGAGTACACGGTTTGAATTCCTCCTAGTGGTCGACGCTGACTTCGGACATGGCCCACTAACACGTTGCCAGGTTGAGCGTGACTACTAGTCCCTCACTCCAGTGGTTGATGCAAATTTGGATGCTTCTTTTGTTTTGGTCTGTGTAATTTCGTTGTTGGAAATAAAAAATGTTTTTGAAAAAAATTGGACTGTTTTTCTTTTAAAAGACCTTAAATGTATGAAATGGGTTTTAAAACAGAAATCTCATGATTTGGAAATCTGTTGTTTGCTTGGAATTGGTGAAGAATGATTTGGGGTGAAACCTCAGTTCCTCTTTAGGGACGTTTTCACATGTATGAGAATGTGTGGAAGGTGCATGTTGGTGCGAGTATGAATGGAAAGTGGATGAAGACATGTGCAACGGTTTATGAGAATACCTGAGTGTGTATTTGAAATTAAAGGCTTGACCTTTTTTTGTAAATTGGTTTTAAAGGGGAAACAGTTTTGGAAAGTTTTTGGTTTAAAAATGGATTGGTTTTGGAAAGAAGTCTTGAAAGAGGGTGGTTTTAAAGTCTAAAATAAAAAGGGGATTTTAAAAAGGATATTTTATTTTGGGTTGTGTTTGTGTTTTTTTGGCCTTGTGCTGACTGTTTTGATGAAGGCGCTTTTATTGATGTTGCTTCGGTTTGATATTGTTTTTGGCTTCGTGTTTTAATTGTCACTCAGGAAATGCCACCCAGAAAGGTCTCTATGGATTCAGATAAGTCATGCCCAGTTTTTGATCCTCCTTAGACTTTGCCTATTCTCCATGGTGATCAGGTTCCGTTAGAAGCAGTGAAATGGCTCAAGGAAGTGGAGTGTGTCTTTATAATGTTGGGAACTTTCGATAATGTTAAGGTTCATGCGATTTATGGAGTTGTTTGTGGGTCCAGCTCTGGACCAGTGGAAGAGGGTTACCCCATCATCAACGCAAGTTGAAATGACGTGGGATGTCTTTAAAATCATTTCCATCCAATGGTTTGTACCTGAGGAAGTGAAGCTGGAGAAAAAGAGAGAGCTTGTGCATATTCAACAAGGCCAACGGACGGTGAAGGCATATGTTGAAAATTTTAAGGAACTGATTTCCTTTTCTCCAGAGGTAGCATCGTATGAACTCATGAAGGCCTCTCGTTTCACCAGGGGTCTTCGTCAGGAGATCAAGGAGTGAGTCCTCCCTTCTAAAGACCATGGTTTCGAGAAGCTGGTAGAGGAGGCATTTTTGGATGAGTTGGTTTCCGAAACACAGTTGGTTAATACTTCAGTGTCCCCTGTTGTTCGTAAGAGTTCCCCCTCTGGTGAGGAAAAGGCGCCAGAGATACCTGTTCCTAAGGAGTTATCCCCTTTGGTCCCAGCTTCCAGTTCATCATATCGTTCGATGGTATGTTATCAGTGTGGTCATTCCGGGCATTTAATGTCGTCTTGTCGCAACCCTCCGAAGACGTGTCATCGATGCGGTCGTCTGGGTCATCTGGAGAATTTTTGCAGGAAGCGTCGCTTGAAGAGGACGCTGTGATTGGAGAGTGTTAGTACCTGACTATGAGGCAGGAGATGCTTCAGCCATTAGAGCCCCAGCCATAGGTCTCGGGGTGAAGCTCGCGCACAGTCAGGAGTTCCCAGGGTTGTGAAGCATTGGTCCAGGTTCTGTTTTCCGTATTGATGGTGGAACAATTAAAAACCTTTTCATACTTGTTTTCCTTCTATTAAAGTTTCAACAGCGTTGTAAATTCATTGTTTTTCTATAATGTGACGATGGGCTTGTTCTGTGATAATCTAAGCAGACTTGTCCTGTGGATGTGGTATTCTGATTTGTGTGACTTTCTTAAAAGTGTGTTTGACCCTTGTGTGGGTTTACCTCGGTAGAGTTATTCTTGTCAGATGTGGTTATGATTCGTGGAATTCAATGGATCATGCCTCTAGTTGGATGTCTGGGTACGTATTTTCTGTGGGTTATCCTTGGTGTTGAAGTTTGTTGACTCTAGTCAAGGATTCAATGTTTTGACGAAGGTGTTGTTTTTCACTCGTGTTATAAGAGTTGGTTTAAACCAGTTGGGAGTTCCCACATCGACCCCCCCCCCTTCCTAGGGTTTTCTATTTAGATGGTCAACTTTTCTGCACAAGGTGAGCTCTTGTGGTGGGGAGAACCCCTTTCTGTTCTCCCATCAACCTTGGATCTCAGTTTTCTCTTGAATCGGTCGGGTGTGACCTGTGTGGAGTAAGGTCATCCTGAGATTCTCAGTTCTCTTTGGTTCTTCTAGTTCTGGTTCGGCTGGGACTTGAATCTTGACCGGCATCTGGCTTGGTGACTTTCTGGGGGAAGAAAGTGTCTGTGGTGGGGGGAATTGTCACACCCTGACCGCAGACGTTTTTTTTTCACTCCTTTCTTGGTCCCAGTTTGAACTTTTCAAGGTTTAATTGTGTTGGTGGTTTCACGCTGGTGCGCGGTCACCGCATCGTTAGTGGTGACCGTGCGTTCGGCCCGGGTAACCGTGTGTCCGCCTGACATCTTAAATATTAAATTTTTATGTTGATATTTTATTATTATTACTTTTTAAAATTTGTGTTGTTATTTTTGAAGTTATTTTTGTTTATTGTATATATGTCTACATAAATGTTTATATATGTGTATATATATATGTGTATATATATATATGTTTATATGCAGTTATATAGAAGTGTACATGTTTATATGTGTATATGTATATATGTTCAAATATGTTTAAATAGATGTATATATGTCTATATATATGTGGGTGGGTACGCACGCGCGCGTGCCCGTTTATTTTCAAACAGTTTTTATATTCTAAATTGTTGATTAAAAATAATTATTATTATAATTTGATAATTATTACGATTATTATTAATGTTATTTTTATAAAGTTTTATTTCTATGATGTTTTATTTCTATTATTAAGGATTGGTTTTTATTTATTTACTCATTCAATATTATTATTACTATTATTATTATTATTATTATTACTTATTTTTATTATGTTTTTTTTATTATATATGTATAAATATATATATATATATTTTTTCTTCCAAAACCCTAACCCCTACCCAGCTTCCACACCCCTCTCCCTACTCTCCTTCTCTCTCCCCGCAGCCCCCCTCTCCTGCGTAGCATCCCCTCACCAGCAGCCCTCCTCTGGCACGTCGGCCGCCGCCCCGTGCGACTCCCGCTCTACCCCGCGCCCTTCGTCACTCCCCAACCTCGCGCGACCACCGGTGCCCACGACTCACTGCCGACGCCCCTTCTCCCCCCGGCGGCCCTCCGCCTGTCTCAGCCTCCTCTGGCGAACAGCCCTGGCGGCCCTCTCTCTTCCTCTCTCTCTCTCTCTCTCTGGCGGCGACAACCCCGCCGACCGGCCCCTCCGGCGTCCTCCTACACCCTCGTCCCGTCTAACCCCTCATGCACGCTCCCCTCCAGCTGTCGCCGTCCGGCGCTCCGCCTCGCCGACCTGCCCCGCTCCCGCACCGTCCTGTCTCTCCGGCAGCCTCCCCATCCAACGTTGCCGCCCCAGCTCCCTCTTCGTTTCGTGCAACCCGCAACCCAGATCCCCCTCTCCTTCGGTTTTGGTTCGTCGAACCGGCCCCGACCCCGTTACTCCTGTTTTGGTCCGACAAACCACCACCTCAGCTCCCTCTCGACGTGCTCCGGTAGCGACCGTCGCCTCGTCATCCTCCCGCCGCACTCTGGCTGTGACCTCCGTGCCACCGTCCAGCCCCCGCTGCCACACCGTCCTTCTCCCCGGCCTCAGCTGCTCCCTCGCGCTGCCCCCTGTTCCGGCCTCGCACTTCCTCTGGCCTCCCCTCTGCTCGGACGCATACCGACCAGCCATCCGCGCCCCTGTAAGTTTCAGTGTTTGTTTTATTTTGTTATTATATTATTATTATACTTGATTTATTATTATGTTACCATTTTTATTATTAATATGTTAATATCAATAATATTATGATTATATTATTAATATTTTTATTTTATTATTGTTATTATTATTATTATTAAGTTAATATTTTTCTATTATTATTATTATTATACTACTATTGTTATTATTGTTATTATCATATTATGTTATTGATATTATAATGTTATTATTATTATTAATATACTATTATTATTATTATTATTATGATGTTATTAATATTACTACTTTATTATTATTATTATTATCATGTTATTAAGTTATTATTTTTATTATTATTGTTATTGTCATTATTATTATGATTATGCTATTAATATTATTATTATATTATTATTGTTATCATTATTACACTATGGGTATGCTATTATTATTATTATATTATATTATTATTTCTATTATGATTATGTTAATATTATAATTATGCCATATTATGATTGTTATTACTATTATATCATTATTATTATTATATTATGTTATTATTATTATTATGTTATTGTTATCACCATTATTATTTTTACATTAATATTATTGTTATTACTATTATTATTAGTATGTTATAATTATTATTGAGCCTGTTTAACGGTCTATTGTTTTAGAACCTGTTTGACGGCGCAATACGGTGCGACCATTACGCAACGGGAGTTTTGCGCCGTGTCGTTTTTCGTTCCAATTCGAGGTAGGTCTCCCATTGCACTCGCCTTTAAATTTAGAATTTATTTATTCCTTGACTTTTTATTAAGTTTCAGTAAATTTAAAAGTATTATTAAGTAGTTATTTATTGTGTGGTGATCTGCTGATGATAAAAGCTGTTTTAATTATAACATTTCATTGAAAGCGTTTCTAGGATTTAATTGTGTGCTTCCATGGTAGTATTGCTAAATGGTTCTTCCTGAATAATGAAAGTCATGTTGAATTGTGTTTTGAAATGTTTTTGGTGTGTGTAAATTAGTAGGTGTTTTGTTAATGGAAAATGTGTTTCTTAGAACCTGGATTAGAGAAAATGACCATATGACCTTTAAACTTGATTTTGGAAACATAAAGTGTGGTTCTTGGTTAATGAAAAATGTTTTCCTTTGTCGCATGAACAAAAGTTTGGATTTCATTTGAGAAATGGTGTTCCTTCAAAAAAATGATTAATGGACCGTTTGGATCTTGATAAAAGTGGGGTGCGTTTGGATATTGGAAAAAGATTCTACTTGTGGAACCAGTGTGTTTCAGGTTTAATATGATGATTTGAGTTCCTCAAATAATGTTCTACGTGTGTTTCTGGTTTTCAATGAAATGGCGTGTGTCATATGCCTTTAGAAATTCTTTAGTATTAAATGGTTAAAATGTAAATGATATGACAGCCCAGTTGGCACTTTATTAAATGTGAAGTGATTATATATATATATATATATGTACTTATGGGGAATCTCTATAGGGGGACTTCCCTTTGAGGGTTGTCGTGTAGCGATGTCCGTGTAAGGGGTTGGCATGTGCGGTGAGATGAGTCACGCGTGCGAGGGTCTCCCACTTACACAGTGTTATTAAAACCACCGTGGGTTCCTGGGAATCCTCTAGAGAATTGAGTGACGGTTGCTGGCTAACCCCGATTAGACTGGTTAGTCCCCCCTTGGTAGATAAGGCCTTGTGAAGCGTGCCACTGGTTGGCTGTTAGGGCGGCCAGTTGGTGATTGACTATGGAGTACCATGCCGGCTGGTAGCCTGAACCCGAGTATGTCCACGGGTTTTATGGGGATGTTTAGGATCACCCATGGTTATTGCTGATAACTTCTGGTTTATTTTTACTTGCACTTGGTTTTCCTTGCTTGTTTACCTTTACTTGCACTTGTTTTCCCTGCTTGTTTACTTTCAGTCATCCTTCTAAGCCTATACTGTTAGACTTTGGGAAAATGGTTTTCAAATGAAAATACTTTATTCTCTTTATGTAAGATTTGAAAATATAACACTTCTTTCCTTTTTAAATGAGTTTAAAACTAATGAAAGTGAACCAACTTTCAAAAAAAAATAAGGGAAATGTCTCGTGTTTTGATTTTCAAGTAAATCATTATGAATGCTTACTTTTATACATTATAGTTCAAACCTGGAATATGTAGATTCTTTATTTACTGGAGGTGCTTTGGGATTTGTTGTGGGGATCACCTACTATGTACTTTTTGTGCTCATGCCTATCTTTTACCATTTAATTTGCAGATTCCTTCTGTTTAGGTTTTCCTGGCTTGAGTCGCTCAGTGAGAGAGCGACTTTGGTTATAGTTGGGTGGTGACCCACAAGGTCACGTGGAGGTATGTCGTGGTGTAGTTTTGTTTTTGTCTTTAGTGTTTGTCTTTTTGTTCAGTTTATATTCTTTCTTTTGATAATGTTTTTAGTTTGGGCTGAAATCGTTCCCAACTATTGAAGTTTTAAATGCCCGGCACTTATTGCGATCCCGGGGGGATCAGGAACGCCCCTCGGGACTTGCCGCGGACCGGCTTGGGTGACCGGTTCAGGGTCAACTTGGGCTGGTTTGTGATATTAAGTATGATATACCATAACAATATTTAATTCAAACATAAAACAATGTATTCTTATGTATATCATTAAACAAAATGATAAATGTTTTAGTAACACTTATCATAATATAATAGTTTAATGAGAATCAATCAACTTGAAAATGTGAAATTATTATATTCTCTTACCTTAATTTGGAATCAACCTCCATAAAATACATAAAAATTTCCATTAGTTCATGTAATATTCTTAAACATCCGTGGTTCCAATACTGTTTTACAAATATGTGAGTTATAAATTTAATTTAATAACAATGAATTAAAATTTTAAAATTACATGTAATAATGAATACATCTAAAGTATAAGATCATAATTTAATACACTTACATTCTTTATATTTCCTTTTCTAGTGACCATTCATTTTATATGTTAATCCAATATCCTATTTTTCATTTCTCTACCTTTATGTTTTTTGTTTCATTGAATGATGTTATAAAGGTTTTATTGACTCTAATATTTTATTTCGTTATTTAACCTTTTGACTCAAATCAATCACCATACGTGGTGAGTAAACAAGTAACCACCACTCCCTAAAGTCTTGTTGAATCATAGTAAAAACATTCCTATATATTACCATCATACTAATGATCTATTATCCTTAATGAATACTAAGAATATGGCTATAAAGGACGATAATATGATATTAAATGATAATTTCTTATCCATATAGAATCCCAAATTCACTATAATATTAATATATTATTGATCCTAAGTGTTTTGGGTCCCTTAAGTGACTTAGGTGTGATATACCATGAGAGGGAGTGAATTAGGTTATTGAAGTCATTTCATATTTTGATAGTTTTTCTGTTTTCCCTCACTACCGTGATTGTATTTTGACCTACTACCATTAAGGGCCACACATTTTTATATTCATTTATTCCTGATATAATTATATTTTCATTTTATATGCACCTTTTCAAAAATTCATTAAGGTTTATTTTACCAACTATACCAATTGGTGTGTATGAAATAATTAAATGGGACATACAAGATTTTTATATGGTCCCCGCTATGGGTTATAAGAACCATGAAATCGATGATGAATTAATGAAACAAAAATTATATATTCTCACTACTTAATAGTGTTTATTAGGGTTAATCATTACTAGGGTAACTTTCCTTACAATGTTTTGGGTGGAATATTTTTCACCCTAGAATCACTTACCTCATAGTTACCTCTTTCACTCACTATTTTTTAGGGAATGAAATTTATATCCGCAGCCAAAAAAATCTATTTTTTAAGATATTTTACCAATTAATGGGTTGGTGTCATTGAATCCTATGATTATCCATGAAATTATTACTGTTATCCAAACATGGAATATCTTTTTCTTTACATTTGATGTCATGGATTCTCATTTTCTTACATCTCTCGAAATTGATATCATTCAGATTGTGCATGTTCTTTATTCTTAACATAAAAATATTCATGAGTATATATTTTTCCTCACAAAATTATTATTTTATATACTACTTTATATTGAAGACATGATCTCCATCTATATTTTTAATATTCAATACACCTTCATTATTGAAACATGAAATTCATCCAAAACTCACAGAACCAGTTCTCCTATTTTGAATACCATTATGGGTAGTCAAAATATCACATTACTCTTCTATGATCTCCATAGATTTATTTCAAAAAAATAACTACTTCACTGACTTTTTAACTGTCCTTTTTAGTATGGAGTTAATTCTATTTTATAATTATGAAAAGTCAAGAATAATTTATGTGAAGTACCAAACTACACCTCTCCCATGTATATTAAAATTATCTTCTTCATACATGAAAAATGGATCGTGTGTTTAAAAAACATGAATGTCCCAAATATTTTAGCTTTTACATCACCGTGTCAATTATTTTATGTTTAGAATGCATTGTGGATAACCAGATCCTCCAAATATTTATAATCTATCATTACTATCACTTTTAATATTCTATCATTGAATAAATAAATAATTATTTACTGGATCCCATTCATATAGTACATCACATCTGAACCTACTTCATTTGAAATGTGAATCATTCCACTTACAACATGAGTAATATTTATATTAATTTAATGGATCAAACCCAGAAAGTTTTCTTTATTCTCATCTGTAATCGTGACTCAAATTTAATTTCCCATGAAGTTTTAATCATTTATGAATACTTTTTTTCTCATAATTATCGTAAGTTGACCCATTCAATTACATGGACTAGGGGTCCTAAAATTACATAAGTAAAAATCCATATATGCAGTATCACATACCTAAAAACCAGTTGTTAATACAATTTCCTATGTAAATCCTCATATAGCTAGACTCATTATGATTTTATTCTCAAACATGGTTAGATTAACTTGTATTAACCTAATTACATACATGAAATTCCTCGCATACCATAACTTACTTACTTTAAGGGATTTGTATGCATGATTCACTCCTTTTCAAAATTCGCATACATCACTAGTTTTAGATATGTGACCAATCTCAAATAACCAGATTAGCATAAATAATCTCTTTTTAGAATTTGTGTATGATGAACCATATTGAATTCATGTACATGGGAAATCCTATACATTGGTGCATATCCAAATATCTATATTTGAACCGCTCTTCTTTATTTGAAAAAAAAGCTTCCTAAAGTATTTCTTATAGCACATATCCTTCTTAAATTATCAAAGTAATATTTTATAGATTCATTTATTCATGTGATCATTATATATACTTTTAAATCTCCAAAAAACCCCTTTAGACTATACAAATCTTTACTAAGAAATCCTAAAAGTATATGAGTTTAACCCCCTTTTTCAAAAACAACAAATACCCACCTTATCAAAAAAAATACATCAAATATATTCATTCCTTTAATATATTATACTCATATAGTTAAAACGCACTTAGGGTTTCCAAGAATCTCTCCATCATGTAAAAGACTCTCCTTTGGGGAATCCTAAAATCATGTCAACATAACCAAAACAACTCATGGGGTGTCCCACTATATCCTCCATTACATATTGTGAATAATATAAACCATTCGAATATATATCCCCTTTGTAAATGAAATACAAAGGAACTCCATGAAAATTTTATTCTTGATATTATCTCCCTATGATGGTGTATTTAATTATACTCCCCCTTCATTATGGGAGTATTAATTTTCAAATCGTACTCCCCATTTATATGGGGATGACCATTATTAGAATTACATAGTGATGTTAATTTCCTAAATTTTCAATTTCTATCTCCCTCATTTTTACATCATTATTTCCCCCATAATCTATAGGATGAAACAATAATATAGATCAACTCTTTCATTGTCCGAGAGGGGTTCCTAATTATTTTCAATTATCCCTTTATGGATATGGATGATTATTATCTTATTTTCCATATCTTGAATTATAAATAAATTTATCATTTATTCTCTACATTTGTAATTCTCTTAGTGATATTAATTATGGATTCACTTATGGGGAAATCATTGAGCTAAAAAAATTGTGATAAAAAATTCAAATCAAACTACCCAATTCCATAATATCCTTCTTATAAATCCCATTTATAAAAATATTAAGCTCTATTGGACAATATTCAACATACAAATCCTTATTGGACTTCCCAATTTGAGAACATCAATTTCCTCACACAACATTACTTTCTTAATGACAATCTATGTGTGAATTTTCCACATAGAATTTGGGCTGTAATTAATCCTAATCCTCGTAAGCCCATGATTTCTATATCAATGAAGAGATTATAAAGATAAAAAAAATTATTTCCATGTAATTATTGACACCAATACAGTTCCGAACATCTTTTATCTTCTAACATCTAACATTCCCAAAAATAACAAATGATCTTCATCACACATTCACAAGAAACAGTTATTTCATAAACATTGATCACAATGAGTGTGTGAATTAGCCCTTTAAAAATCAATATATAATATTTTATAGATATTGAAAAAAATAAACCACTTGAAATTTACTTTTTTAGCTCTTCAAAAGACCCAACCATTCATAAAATGTGGCTTAATAAATTGAAAACTGATCCTTAGACCCCCCCCACATATTTTATTTTTGGATCATTACATCTATCATTTATATTTTATACAACATGGTGGTTCTTTTCATTGGTGAAAAATATATGGATCAGTTGTAATGGTTATCTGTTTAAAGTATATATAATATTCCGAATGTTAGACATATAAATAAAAATAGGCAATAAATGAATATTATTTGTTGTTCTTGCTTTTAGGTCTATCCTTTTAAATTATTTATTCTTTTTTCACAAGTTTTTTAATTTTATACCATTGTAATTTTCACAAATTAGGAACAATAAAAATGTAATATCATATATGGATTTGAAACCACTTTCAACAAGATGTTACACTTTTTTATCAACAAAAAATGTATTCAAGTAAGAATATTTATAATTATACATTTGAACTTATCTCCCAATATTTAATTTCTAGGTGTATATTGTGAGTGAAAGCATGTTCCTCTACACATATTGATAGTTCAAGTTCATCTGTGACTTCTTTATTTATGCTTGATAAAAATAATTCTAAAATTACTCTTTATTTCCAACTATTGAAATTTCTTTCCAACTCCATAAAGTTCAATCATTCAACTCATTATCTCGTGGTTTTCATGTATACCTTCCATATGGATCATATCCCCCCATACAGTTATACCAATATTCATACCAACTACTATTAATAAATTAGAACATGTGGAGAGGGGTACCTCAAATTTCACCAAACTAATGAATTGGTTTGGTCCAGATTGACCAACCCTTTTCATCTACAGTTTCATTTCCCTATATCAAATATATGGAAAGGAATATATTGAACTCATTGAACAATTATCCTTCTTAGTATACACATTAACTATATTATTCCTCTATTTTATAAAAATTATTAATTTTTCTAAACTACTTACATAGCATTATATAATTATTTGGACGTTTTGTCCTTTCTCGGATTGGGTTTTCTACAATTATTTATCTGATCACACTTGTGCATGTTTCATTTCATCTTTCTAATTCACTATATTTTCATTATTAATTAATTCTTCCATTTATGGACACATCCGTCATTTTTTTGTCTCTTTCATTAGTTTAGTTTTTATGAGACCACATAGGCATCATTATTACTTAAATATAATGAGGTATATCTCATATATATTTGGTAGATCCTTCTTTTCATTCATTCTCACTGCTCTATTATCCCTTTATATTTTATTCCAAATGTTTTTTTCTAAGAAGGATCGATGTAGTGGTTAACTAGATTTTTTTCTTAATACAACCATTATTGTCATTATATATTTTATCCAAAATATTGGTCTTTTTTCTATCTCAGCTTGACTCTTTCAGGATTAGTTTTTTTATTGTACGCTATAAGAGTTGAGTGGTACTTTCTAGAATTTTTCACCCTCCATGAAGCCTTCCAACAATAATTAATTTCCTAATAAATTATTTTAGAACATATAAATAATTTTCTATAGTAATCATAGCACACATGGTCTTATATTGTTTGAGATATTGGAGTATAAGGTTTTTATCCACTCTTAGGAATTTGGTCTTTGAAACACTTAATCATAATGTGACCAAACATTACACAATAGTATCACCACGTAACTAGCTTATTTTGTGGGTTACTTATTTTAGACATTCCATGGAATCTGTATTTTATACTAAATTCTATATATAGATTTATATTTTTCATATAAATTTAATTTTTGAATTACCTATTGCTCTAAAAATTGTGGCAACATTTAGATGTATTTTCATCTTCCTAACTGTGATGTTTATTACTTTTTTCACCGACCTCAAAGAAGCATCATCATAGTCAATTCCATATTTTACCTCTATAAATGACCTTAGGAACAGAAAATATTCCAATTATTTTCCCCAAATGAGGAAAATGATCCTTTAAATTCACTATAACCTACGAAAGGATAGTCATACAATAAATTAAAAACATTTTTGTGTTTAATATTACTATTATAATCAAAATACAACGTGGTTGAATTCATCTCATCATCCAATTGCTAAATATTTTTATAACATTATTCAATTTAAGAATTTATATCCTTATTTAGAGCCCTATAACATGACATATCATCTTCTATGGAAGGATTATGTCTGTCAAGAGTATTATATTTCTCCATCATCTAATAGTTAATTTCAGAAATAGAGTCATTAAGGTAAATTTTTTTATTATATACTTCGACTCCCATCAACCACTTCTATCAGATTATTAGTGAGCATATACCTACTTTATTTTAAAAAATAATCTTATTTTTATCTAACATTCATTTCATTGAAATTATTTTTTATCTTTTTAACATTTAAAGGCATCACTTTAAATTTCACTACATGTGAATAACTTTTTCTATAAAATCTAAAGAAACATAAGAAAGACTTCTATATTATTTGAATTATTATCTATAATTTCACAAAGCAAAATAATGCATGAATTTTCCTTATTCCACCATTTTTTATAGGGATGGGAAATCATTTTACCAAATTATAAAAATTCATTATAATTTAAGCAAGATGTTTTTAAAATTTGTTCTGCAAAATCACATCTTATTTTAGAATCCATGAGTGAATCTCAAATTTTTCGACACACATTCTATTTCTAAACCTATATTGGAATACAATAAGGAAATACCTTTTGATTTTACATCGGTTGGAGAGGTCATCCACATAGAGGATATATTTTTATATTTATTATTTATTAATTTATAAATAGAAATTTTTTCTGATATTGTTTTTATCTATTTTTAAGTGTTACCTTTATTAAATCCATTTAGTGTATCTAATATTATCCACATATATTTAGAGAAATATTAGTGATAAATCTTCTCAAGCAAATCTTATTTAAGGTAACCCTTCAATTACTTCTTCGTATCCGAAAAAATATCCAAATTTAATTAATATGTTTCAAAAATAAATTTATAAATTCATAAAATCATAATTCCATCCATCATCACATCATGAGTAAGTTCATAGTGTTCTCCTAAGAACACAATTAATCCCTTATTCCAATTAGATATGTTATCTCAATTTAATGATGTATTCATAAATTTGGACTCCATTTATTTGAAAAGCATCTAATAATGTTATCGAGGAATTAATGAAAAATAAACCTGTACTCTGATACTAGTTTTTGAGTCCATCAAAGGCCTTAGGTTAGATATACCACCAGAGGGGGGATGAATCAATTTATGGGTAAAATTTCTAATTTTTATACTTTTCCTTTTGTCCTTACTATAAAAATTGGATTGTGACTTATTAACAATGAAGATCAACATTTTTTTATCTTTAATTAATCATGGTCTAATTATAATTTCATTTGACCAGCCAATTTTGATATATTCATTAATGTTTATATTACCCAGTTTACCAATTGGAATACATGATGATACAAAGTTGTATGTGATCTAATTTTACACTGTTATACACTATGGAATAATACTAGGAGCATGAGATCAATAGTATTCATATACCAAAAACACTATATGATCATATCTCAGTAGAGTATAGCTATTTCACTCCCATGAAGTTTTTCTCCTGTTAATATTTTTATTGTAAAATTACATTCAACTATGTATATACTGCCTCAAACATCCCTTTTCTACTAACCATTTTAAATGGGAGACAATTTGGATTGCAATCCAAGAACAAAATATCCTATTTTTAAGATAGGTATGAGATGAATGGATATGTGACTTTGAATCCACTTATTGTCCTTTATAGTCCTATTGTGCTCACCACTAGGAATATACACTTATTTAAATGAGATGTCATGGATTGTATTTCTACATCTTCTATACAAATTTGTATCGTTAATGTGGTATATATTCTTTATCCAATATTTAGGAGTATAATTTTTCATCATTAATTTTTTTTCTTATATTATGAATTTTATAAAAGATATAAACTACACTCTCATTTTGAAAATAGAACTCACCTAAAAATAGGGAGCATTAAATTCCTTCCATACTTAAGAGATCATTTTGGCATTTTTCAGCGCTATTATGGGTCTTCAAAACATCTCATTACTTCGTTATGATTTCCATAACATGTAGTAAATCAAATTACTGATTTGTGTACTATTTCCTTTATCTTAATATCATATAATTAATTAAATTTTCTAAATATAGAAGGTTGAGAAGTCTTCATGTTCCTTTCCAGAATCGATCTCTAACTTTTCTATTAAAATTTTCCAGTTCTCAAATTAAAGGTAGGATGTGTATTTAAAAAAATATGAGTTTTGGTTGTTGCTACATCCACACCAATAAATACCTTGTTTTTTGTTTATAATTCATCATAGATTAAAATATCCTATAAATATTTACAATATCCCATCATTGTAACTTTAAAGTTATAGATAAAATAAATAATATATTCTCAAATGGCTCTCATACATGTGTTGCTTCATAGCTAAAAACCCCTCATTTGCAGCAAAAACACTCCACTTGAAAATGAATAATGTTAATATTTTTTCTGAATCACACCAAAAACATAATTTTAATTTTTATATAGAGTCATGGATCCCTTTTTTATATCCATTATATTTGAAGCATTCATGGGAAGTTCATTTCTACGAATTCTCATATGTTGAACCATTCTCCTACGTCAACCATGTGTTTTTAAAATGAATATGTTAAAATCATTACATAGTGGTTCACATACCCAAATTGGTTACATCTATAAAAATCCACACATAAATATTTACATAGATAGATTTTACTATGATTCAATTCTCAAACATGGTTGGATTTTCAAACATTATCTGAATTGCATATGTGAACTTCTTCATAAAGAAAAATTTATTATTTAAGTATATTAGATTAGTGATTTAATAACTTTCTAAATTCTCATACATTTTTATTATTAGAAACATTGAGTAAATAATGTAGAAAAATTAAATTTTGTATTTCCTTTGTTGAATTATCATATGTTGACCCCCACTGAATTCATCTAAAAGGGAAATCCCATATGTGGGTATATATCTATTTTTCCATATTTGATCTACTTTTCCATATAGAATATGAACTTATTTAAAATCTATTTCCCATGGAATATTACCATCATGAATTTACAACTACTTTTTTCATGTATTTCTTCATATATATTACCATTATATCTACATGATAATCTTCATCATAACACCTTGACCACTTCTTTTATTTATTAGAAAATATAACATGTAGATAAATCAAGATCCCTTTATCACCAACTCAAAATATCACCTCTACCACTAGGTCATAAAATCCAATAAATATACATATTTTTCTTCCATATTCTAGTCATCATGTTCACACACAAAACAAACACTTTAGGGTTTCTAAGAATCTCTCTATATTATAAAAAACACATTTCACCTAGTCCTCACCTAATTTTTACAAATCAATCTCAACCAAAGGGGTTTCCAATATATGTAATAATTTGGTAGATTTCTGAGATCATGAATTTGAAGGTGAAATATAAATAAGAGTTGAAGTGGATTTGGTTAATGAGATAAAATAAGATAAACATGTGAATATTTCACATCCTTTTCAAAATTAATACATAAACCCTCACAAGTATTCTTTCAATCCTGAGTACCAAATTTTCAATTTTATTAGGGATAAACTATATTATAACTCTATTAAACATTATTATTTCATAAAATCCTAAACAATTTCTATATAGTACATTCTTTTATTCATAATATAATAGATCATTCAATGGGAAATGGGAAAACAAAAGGACTAATCTCGAATGTTCAGTGAGAGAAAAACCTGAAAGGAGAGAAATAACATATTAAAATGTACAACAAAATATGGGAATATAATTTTTTATTAATTAATAAAAAAAGAGAAACCAAGGAAAATTTAAATGGGGGTCAAGATCATACTCTACCACCACTAAATTATAATCACAAGGTAAAGATCCAAAAGAAGACAAGAAAATGAGAATATTGGAAACATCTCATTTGGAATCTATATTCTCCACCATTATGTTTCCCACATGTCATGTATAATGGATTGACATATTATGGTTAAGGTGTCTTTTTCATTCTCGGAAATTGTATGTAATGTGCTAGGGGAGAAAATGGATCCTTTTGTGATGTTAATAACCAGAGAGCTGTTAGATTCCACCATTGTTAGAGAAATTCCCTCTCTTTGAAAATTAAAGGATCCATAGTCAATCACCTAAAACCATCCCCCCCCCCCACATGAATTAGGTTACCTGATCAATAAAAGGAACTACATTCCATTGTGATTGTCCCATGTTTGTAAATAAGAATGCCTCTACCTGACATAATTCCATTCAAGATAGATTCCTCAATGTTGTAATTCAAGTTGGAGGATATAAAGGACCATCATTCCCAATGGTTAATGATGTACCATGTTGTCTAGAAACCCACCTTAATTTATATGTCATGGTTATAAAGGTATTTTACTTTCAAGAGTATCACCAAATCATATTGAAACAAGATATTTATATATTCCAGCTAAGAAGGTTGAAAAACATTCCATGAAAGCTATATCTATTTCAAATATCCCCTATAATATATAATATTATTGAGAGATAAATCTTTTAGATATATACAATATCCAATGAGATACTAGAACAATTAAATATATTATATTGGAAGATATGTAAAGAGTAAAAAAGTATTGATACCTAGCTGATCTCTGAGAACATATCAGATGAATGAAGCATAGTCTCTTGATAAAAATAAATACTCATTCTTTTCAATATGAGACTGTGTGAAATAGTGGAGTTTAGATTCCATGTGGAATCATAAATATTAGACATCATTGTCCATATATATATAATTATGCCTTATGTGCTAAATTAGAAATATTAACATAGAGGGTATGTTTTTATACCAGTATAAATAACCTTAATGATCCAAAACGTGAGTTATTTGTAGGAGACTTAAATAGTTATTAGTGAGAAATAACATATTCTTAACGAGTGTAAATGGAGATGTACATCCCCATACATAATAAATATTCTATTAAAAAATTTTCTCTTTTCCTCATAAAGAACATAGTTGGTGAAATTCTGATAATACTTAGCCTCTTTGAAGTTGGTCTCAAGGGTATGATTCTAAAGACATAACAAAAAGCCATTAGCCAAACTATCATTCGAAAACATAATATATCTATTTCTGATAAACAAAAAAATTTGACATAAGGATGATTATCAGGTCATAAATACAATGATAATGAGAAGATGAGAATGAAGGAACCTCCAAATGAATGTCTGTAACATTAATAGATTTGATTATGGGAACATATCTGAATGAGATTAACTAGAAGTCACATTCCATGAAAATTTGGGTTTCATGGTTTTCATAGATAAGTCAGGGCTCCTTATTATTATAACTCATAATTAAATGGGTTTGTCGGGATAGTTATAATTTTCCCACTGAGGTATTCCCTCATGATGAGAATCATATTGAAAGGTATTAATGGTGTTTCAATATGATAAAGAACATGAAATAGAACTTTGATGATTGGGATAATTTTAATGGTAATATCATATATTATAGAGTTGATAAGGGTGGTAAACCCTCCAATAGAAAGAATATTCATCATATTGATTTTAATTCTACCCATGTTTCTATTGGCCAAATTATGAAAATGGTGAATTAAAATTATTCAATGAAAAAGAAAAGAATATAGATAATCCATCCGAAATCCACATCATTTACGACTCGTCCTATTATCAATCTATGTGACATGGATCACATTTATTGATTAAGAAATATAAATAGATAATTTTGGGATGTTGGTTTTCTGGACACTCTTTTTTTATTTCATTAATACACATTAAAATACCTTGATTGATCCATGTTTTCAATTTAGAAATATATTCTTATCTTTTAAAAAGAGTAAATGATAAATTAGATAAGAGTTACTCCATAATATTAAATATATAATAATACCATTTAAGATATTTTTACTGATGTTCTTGTTAAAAGGGTCTTGAGTGACGCTAGAATAACATTGATCATTATAGAAGATAATGAAAATATGGATGGTCCATCGAAGAAGCATAACCATATGACATGTCATGGAAACATCCAAAAATAATCCTACACCATTGAAACTAACATATTATTTTGGAATAAGTATACTAAAGAATAACCATTTTATAAATTCCAACCATTCTAATGCATAATTTTGTGAAAAAACCCAATCATTTAATGTGTTATTATGTTAGAAAACTCAATTACGCTAATATATTAGGTTGTGAACAAACACAATCAAGTCAACTAATTATACCATTACCTTATTGGAATAAAATAATTAAACAATGAATTATATATCTATATAAGAACACAACCATCACATAATGATATTCCATATATATATATATATCTGTGTGTGTGCCATTTGAATTCAATTATTCATCATATCATGAGAAACCCATTTAATTTTTTTTCAAATATTATTTCATAAGATAGAATCAATAATATATTAGTCAGTAAAAATATTCAATATCCCATAGTTAGCATATCATAAAATCACATAGTGTATGAGACTGAACTATAATCCATAATAGTTATAACATTATAAATTTATAGGAAAATGGGAAAAAATAATAGAAACAGTTTTCTAGAAACAATTATTTATTATATTAAAAGGAAAACATATGGGTAAATTTCAGATAAAATGACATCCAATAAAGTTATAGGAATTATTCTTAAAAAATAATTTAAATGAATCCCTAATAATTTATATTTTTGAGTAATTAAATTTTATGTAAATAGTTGTGGAATGGATGATAAATATATGAAATTTAAAGTAAGGAACTTTTAAATATTTTGAAAATATAATTAGAGAAACCCTTATTGTTAAAGGTTTAAAAACGCATAATTTTGACAGTAATAAAATTTAATAATGAAGATCGTATAGAGAATAAATATTTTGGATGAAATAAAAAAATGAAAATGTTTTTAGAGTGAAATAATTTGGATAAAGAGGATAATGACCATTTATAAAATATAAAAATTATTCTTAGCAACACTGTGTTTTTTGTGAAGAGGTAATTGATCAAAGAATGAAATTATGATGTATAAATGTAAATTTACAAGATAAGAAGATAAATTACCATATGAAATATGATTTTGATGAATCTAATATTCTTATATGTGTATATTTATGGGATATTGTTTGTAGCCAAATGATAAGAAAAATGAGTTGAAAACACCCGTACTAATTTTGTAAAATTTTATTAGAAACCATTCAAAAGAGAGATATGACATACAATATTCAATACAATTATTAAAGAGATAATCGTGATATAAAATTCCAAATATTTATAATTCACGGCATATAACATAAATTTTTTTTGTAATACCAAACATGTCTCTATGAAGGAAATTTTGAGATAACAAACACATACCTTCTATTCCTATTTAGTTAAATACACTATAATATCTTTTATAATGAAAAAAAGTTTTTAAAATAATTAATTTAGAACATTTTCAGGTATATTTTATTTTTATGTAAAAATTTCTATCACATGTCATTATATTTTTTAATAGATTTTCCCACCTTGTCCACTTGGGGTTTTGTAGTAAATTATTCCAAATATACTTGTGTACATTATCTTTTATCATTGGAGTTATCAAATTGTTTCATAGTATCAAAAACCATTAAAGTTTTTGGAATACAATTTTCATAATTTTTCATGAAATTCGAAGATTATTCAATTGGATTTTTGAGTAGTGTACATAAAATACACAACCAATAACATAATTTTTTATTTATTTTTAATAAACCATATGTGGTATTTTAATAATGAGTTAAATATTGAAATTTCCATTCCATAAGAAAAAAACCTTCGTAACATAATAACGTAATATTAATTAATTAATTAATTTTTATTAACTATCTAAGAATGTCTATGATTAAATATAAATTGTGGTGTTCATAGAGGTGGTATTTCGCACATAACATGGGTGTCATTTTAATTTTTCAAATGAATACAACAAAAATAAAAAATGGTTATTCTATCAATGTAATAAAATTTCAGTATACTATATAATTATTTAAGTATGGGTATAATAATATTGGGGATGTAGAATAAGAAATGAATAAAAGATCTTATTTAAGAACATTACATAATCCTTTGGATGTCTTCTCTTAGTCTACACCATATGGCATATTGAACTAGTATTTTTTGATCAAAACCCCTTTGATGGGTGATAGAGGGTTAAGGAAAAATTTTTGTAGAATTTTTTTGAGGTAAAAGTCTTGAGGTGTGAGTATAATTATGGTGTTGAAGGGATCCTTTTACATATGAGAGGGGTGGCACTTTATAATTACTCTTGACGTTATATTAAAGGAATGTAACTTTCAAAATAAAGAGGATACCTTGTGGGAAATAATAGATAGTGGATAATTCATTTTCAATCAACCTATCATACATGTAAATAAGGGATAAGGCTTGAGATATGTTTTTTTGAATCTTTGACTAAATTTCCCTTTTTCGATAATTTACATATACCGTGATAAATGATTGTTTACCATAGTAAATTATTTTTAACTAAAAATATTATTTACCTAATTACGTAATATTGATATAATGGTTTCAAATATTATAATCATTTTATAATATTAAATTTATAAATGTGGTACAAATTAATTAAAAAATAATAAATTTTTTACACATAATAATAATTTAAGGAAAATAATATTTTATATATTCCAAAATGACAAAAAAATCTAAATTAAGCATAATAAATTTAAATGGGTAGTATTTTATTATTAAATTAGTATTTATCAATAAATGGGTTTCAAGAAAATTTATTTCATTATTTAATAATGATGATGTCACACATTTATAGTATTTTTAAAATGTGTATTTTATATTATTCATCTACGATTAGATCATTCTAGAAAATCCAAAAAAAATAACTCTAATGTAATGTTGGCATGAAAAGACCAGAAATGAACTTAATTTTTTCAAATTATATTTCGAAAATTTAATAATTTAACTTTAAAATAGAAATATAACATATAATAAATTATACTTTTTATAGGAATATGACTTTTTAAAATATTATTTATTATTATTATTATTTTCTTTTAATTTATAATTAAATTAGTATTAATCAATTTTTGATAAAAATAATTTATTATCAAAATTTTAGAATAATATATTAGTTTATTAAAAGAATAATTCTTCCCTAATAAAACGAATTTTTATAAAAATAAGTTTTTGAGAATAAAATTTTATTATTTCCTATTTAGATATAATATTAGAAATTTATGAAATAATTATTTTGTAAATGATATTTCCTTTTCTTGAAACATTGAATGCGTAATATATATAGTATGTGTGGTTTATAAATAATTTATTACATTAATAATTAAAAGTTTATATGATCCAAACATATATTTATTTAACCCCACTGGATATTCTTGTAAGACCTAATGATTAGATATTCAACAATGGATTTCATGGATTACGATTCCACTATTATAAATCTCATAGTGATTAATAAGAGATTTAACTTCTATCAAAATTAATTATCTCAAGACACATTTTTTGTAGTTTAGATTGGGCATGGGATTATAGAAACCTTATAGAATCTACCTCCCTTATTAGCTTATAAAAATAAGCTTCATCAGGAAGAATTTCTTTATTTAGATCAATTTTTTCTCCTACCTAAGTAGATTTTATTATGTGGTTACTCCTATTTACTCCATAATGTTTATGACAATATTATAATGATCTTATTTAATATTAATAATTCTATCGTAATAAAATGTATCTATATTCATATTGGCTTGGTGTTGTGTGTGAAACAAGCCAACTATTGAAATAATTATTTAAAGAGAAAAATACATTCTAAAATTGGGGGATGTTAAATTCTACCCTAAAAAATAATTTGGTCTTTGATTTTTTCCCAGAGTGAAAAACGTTTATGTACTTTTTTTAAATAACATATTTTGGTTTCCATTTATCTTCATCAAACTTTTGATTTCCTTAAAGTAATATGACCAATTAAGTAGTCATTTCCCAAAACACCATATATTTTCAATAATAGATATCTATTGTTTTCTCCTCATAAGATAAATCATGTCCTAGTCATATAGATTCCATGTTCTATATAAATGATGGATCTGGCATGTACTTCATTAAAAAGATATACATGTAATATATCCTACACCAAATAGATGTTTCATGGACATGAAAATTTATAAGTTACATACCCAATATAATCAAGAAACATGATTGTACTAATGTGTCTAGGGCATAACTTTACTTTATTAAAAATCATAAACCTCCTCCAATGGGATATTCAAGGGAATACTTTATAACCCACAAATAACTCCAAATACAATCACAAATTCTGAACTTATATCTTATATTTAATGTTTAATGTTTTCATATGTCAATAAATGGTTTGAAAATTATCCTTCATTTCAGGGAAAATATTGGGTCATGATAGTTTCATTTCCCTAACATCATCCCAGCATGTGGGAGTTCAATATCTCTTCCTATTTGGAGTTTTATTTGTATATTTTTTGTTGCTATAGTGTAAAATAATTATAAAAGATAACTCAAATATTCGAAGATACAAATCCCAACATCCCCTATATTCAATTGAGAAATATATCACTATACCCTATAGAATTTAAATGGTGTTTTTATATAGATATTCAGTTTAAGGATGATATGTTTTAATAAATATTATATCTATATTTAATGATTATTGAATACTTGAAAATAAATTGATTTGTACATTATATCTCAAACAGATATAATTGAATGTGATACTTCATATAGCCTTTCAACATATTATATGTATGGTTTTTAAATTTCATTGAGTGATAAATCATATCTAATTGAAATGAAGTGTGTTGACTTTGTATATCAATTAACTAAATCCAAATGTAATTATTTTCTATATATATCATTGGAAGATCAATTATGAAATACATGGTAACATTTTATAACTTCCATACTGATATTAAAAATAGTTCCATCATCTACGTATAATTATGGCACTCATAATTAACATAATGATATACCAAGTATAATGATACACACTCTACCGTATCCACTTTCATGTTGTCCCATAAAAAGTGATTTTTTATTATCTGTAAACATATAATTTTATCTATGATAGATAAATAATGATGATCTATGTGCATCCTCCAATAAATCCTTTAATTACAGTTTTGAAGGGACTCATATAGGCTTTTTGGCCAACCATGATATTTCTATAGATAGATGAATGAGAATTTACTTGTAAAAGTTATGATTTATTTTGTTCCCTTATGATTTCCATATCCATACTAGGAATATCGTGGAAGACTGGGACCCTCTCAATCCTATCAGGGTATAGAGTATTAGGAAACACTTTAGTGAGGTATTCTGTCTACTTTGTGTCCTTCCCCTAATGGTAATGTATTGATAAATCATAGTATTTGATTAAATCAAACCATATCCTTCGGTTCATGGTCAAATAATTCTATGTGAATATATAATTATAAGATATTATAGTTAGTTTATATAACAAATTCACCATATAAGAAATTATGAAAACTTTCTAATGAAAATTTTACTACAACTATCTTTAGATCATGCACCATGTAATGATTCTTAAGGAGATTCAATTGGAATGAGATATAAGAAATTTTCATGTCATTTTTCATCAAGTGACATACCAAGACCTTAATTGAATCATCATTGTATATGAAAAAACATTATACACTATAGGGTGATTTGATTAAAGGTACTAAGAAAAACCAATTTTCATTCTCTTTGAAAAATACATCATATTCTAATTTCTATAGGAACATCACTCCCATGTTACCTTAGTGTATTTTACAATCAAGAACCATTTCTCAAAAGAATTGATAGTATCCAACAAAAACAATAATGCCAATGATATTATTCAAATTGTATCATCTATTATTTTCATTAATCATATGTATCATTAAAGAACCAATATATATAACCTCACTTGTTATTACAAGATATAAGAAGGATAATTTTTTAGGGAAAACTCACACATTATGGACTAGGAATATAGTTTCTCATTTCATAAGGTCTTCATCACAATCCTTAAATTCTATTTATATTCCTCCCTATAAATATAATTTATAAAAATGTCAACAATAATGACTACCATAAATTTTTCAAGGTAATCAATAAATATTATATTCTCCATACCTATAAAGATGTCAGGGTCATTTGTATGTCTGAAATTATACACTATAAATGCATATAATCCATTCCTAGTATAGAAATATTTCATGGTATGTCTTCTCTCCTCACCATTAATTTATGGTATCTGAATCAATGGTATTCCTTAAAGAAGTATGGATCCCCTCAATGTTGAGAAAATTGATCATTAGTATAGGGTAGAGGATACTTCTTCATGATCATGATTTTTTTTGTGTTCATGATAATAAATAAAAAAATATTGATCTATCCTTATTCTAGACAAAGAGAACTAGTTCACCCCCTATTATAGTTCTTGGTAATATATAGAGATTTTTAAAATTCCCATAATGTAACTTCTTTAATTACACGATAAGTAGGTGCCATTTTTTATGGTCTCTTTGATATGGGAATGAAAAAAATATGAAATCTATTGAAAACTCAACATTTTGTTATGTGGGTAAACTACAATGATCCCTATGAAATAATTTACTACTCTAATATTATTATCATATCTAAAATTTACTTTACCAACCATTTGAATTAGTAGTCACTGATTATTTGGTATAAAACCCCACATTAAATAATTCTCATTTAATGTGAGTTCATAATAATAATACATTGATATTTGATAATGGGATGATTTGGTAAATAAATTGATATTTAATTACCTCAATAATTTATATGTTATATATGAATGGATATCTAATCCTTGAAAAATATCACATAAAATTATACTAAGATATTAATTCAATGATCTATATGATGTATTTTACCATAAACATCAATTATATAAGTGTTGTATACCATGTATTCGGTCAAAAAACACCATTTGTTTCCATCATTAATTCTAAAAAAGTTTTACATAATGAATTAGAAATCATATCAACCTCACATGATATAAATATGTTTATAAACTAGAATTCTATAATTCACTAATAGATATGGAGTGAATAATAAGGTTACCATTAGCCACATCAGTATAATGGTCCACTTCTATTGTGATTATAATATAGGCTATTTATTATTACATTTATCTAGTAGGTTATTAATGCATATTTTCCTTACATTCCCTTGTATTGGATCATTAATTTTGGAAACTTTCAAATAAATTTATTTTTATGCACAAAGGGTGGTTTGTGAATTAGTTAGGTACTTCTTATCATATATTATGTTATTTATCTTCTTCACGTTTGTATGGAAATTGGGTTCCTTATGGCCTACTTTACAACATAAATTATCTTTCTGATCCCCTGAAAAAGAAATCATGGGATCTTTTTCCCACATATTTGGAATAAATATGGGTTTTTATTCCCTATATATAATTTTTAGTTTTCATTTTATTTGAAATTATATTTCCCATATATCGTTGTAAAATTAGTAATAATAATGAGCGTCTATAATTTTAATTTTTACCTTAATCATACATCAAAAAAAATCTTTATAAGTATTGAAGTAGCGTATAACTATTTTCTTTTAATATATTGGTTTTGTTATTCTAAAGTAAAAAAATAGTGTTTCTTTTAGTGTCATTAATTAGGATGAAGGGTTATCTTATTACTTCCAGGATCTTTTTCTCATATATGAAATTGGATTTATCCTCTTTTATTTTATCTCTTAGAATTCTGTCTCAATATTCATGTGAAGAGTCTGGGGGAAATACCTTGTAATAATGTTCTACTAAACTCCATCCATCCTATAGATTCAACATTTTTTTTATTATAATATTAATGTGGGTCCAACATTAATAAACTTAACCATCCAAAAAATAATAAAAATTCTCATTATTAATGAACTAGAGAATAGAAAATTAATTTTCTATAACATTGAACTATTGTTTCCTTGGAAGCCCCCATAAGGAGGGCATAGATTATCACATGAAATAATAAACATCATGTGGTTCCTTGGTGAATTAAGTGGCTCAACGTGGTTCACATTGTTATTAATTACTTTAGATAGTTGGGTGATCATTTCTATGTGGTTTTATACTCCATATTCTATCTTGTTTAATTACTCATTTGGAAAATAATTACATTTTCCATCACATACATTTTTAACTCATTACCCCTAATCTCTATCCATTTTCAAAATAATGGAAATTTAAGGTTGATAATATGTAATTTGATAATAATATAGAGACAAAAACTAAAAACATAGAATAAATAAATCATAAAAAACATGTTTGAACTAACTTATGAGTTTATAGGATTCATTGTTGGTCATTTATTATAGGTACCATGGATTATAATAGGAAAATATTACTTATTTTTTAGGTGAATATTGAGTACATTTTATAAAAAAACATTGTAGGAAATAATGTTTTAGTTTTTGTTGGGACTTAATACACAATATTCTTATATAGTGAAGTGTGTTCAACATCTCCCACAAATATTTATCAATATAATAAACATTTTAGACATACACTACTTAAAACATTTATTCATATCCCGTGTGAAGGAACCATAATAAATGGTTATATCATATTCTAAGAAAAGAAAAATTTGAGATATACCAATCAATTACCACATGAAATAAATATTTAAGAATATAGATATTAGATCACGACAATAACATAAATTTTCATAACCAATTTCTCAATGATTTTATACTGGAGTCATTGAATAAATTAGGAAAATTTATAAGATATTAATCATAAAGAAAATAAATTAATATAATCAATGAGGTTATAAAATAGAATAAAAAAATAAGTAAAAATACATAATATTATAACATTTTGAAAACTTATAAATAGAAATAGGTTCACTCATTATGTTAAGGTCATGAAATCATGACCTTGCATAAACATGTGGACCTAAAACTAGGTCCAAAAATAAACGTATAGACATGAAATTAGGTCCACACATAAACTTATGGACATGAAACCACATCCACACATAAACTTATTTAAATGAAACCATGTCCACCCATAACCTTATGGAAATGAAACCAGTTACACACATCACCATATAGACGTGAAACAATATCCAAACCTAACATTGCAAACATGAAATGAGGTTCAAAAAAAGATAATTAATTCAAGAGTAATCTAACTTTTTAATGAATTAGAGGGATATATAATTTTGGCCCCACACATCAATTAATAAAATCCATACATATGTCTCCAATAAGATCATAAATCATTATCATATAATCTTGTCTATTTTTGCAAAGAAACATGTTTCATACACATTTCATCAATCCAACATAAAAACCCAGTGGAAAATAAATGGGTTTATTAAACATATAATTGTTATAATCATAAACTATCAATTGAAATAATAATAATGAAATCATTAAATCATATACCCATTAAAACATAATAAACGATAAGTTTTGTTGTCATTAATGAAGATAAATTACATAAAAATATCATTAAAACAATCTTAAAGAAAATATCCTTTCAATTTTGAAGTCAATAATTTGAAAAATTAAAAACTTCAAAAATATTAAAGAAAAAACATTCTTCTAAAATAAACATAGAAGAATGAAAATTTAATTTCAAATTAGTGAACATTCATGATGGTGGTAACTACCTTTCTTGTAATACATATTAAAATAGAGATCACAAATTCGGGAAAACAATCAAAAAAAATTATTCAGAAAAATAAAATAAGATTACTTCTAAACCATTTTTTACAAGTAAAATAAGGGTATAAATGATTTTAAATAGAAATTTAATAATATTAAAAATAATTTCATTAAAACATTTTTATAAAATATGGTCATGGAGGAAGATTATTTTTAACCAAAGAGAGAAATGATGTCCATTTTTCTTTAATATATTATTTTTTATCTTGATTAATTAATGATATAAAAATGGAAGGTAAAAATATAGTCCCTATAATAAAATATATGATAAGAAAATATATAGCACTCTTTATAGATATGCCTATAAATTTCATCATCAAATGAAGAATACAAAATAATACCGAAAACCAATGATATTGTAACATAAATCCTTTACGACTGTGGTATCTTTTCAATCATAATCCCCAAAAAATAAATAACTTATATGGATATTCATATCCCATAATTTATTTTAGATGAATAAATAATATATTAATGGGTATTATATACACCACATAATAGAAACAACCGGTGAATATGACATGTGTATAACAAAAATAAAAGTGAGATGAAAATATCTTACCTCAAGTCACGACATCCGTCGTAGACATTAGAAATATAATAAAAATATAAATTTTTTACAAATATTAATTTTATATACTAATATATATCATACCGTCTATTATATACTTATAACCTTTCACCGCCAACTTATTAACAATTACCTATTAGAATCTCTATTTCAAGAGATAACTGCTTCATTTTTCATATATGATTTTATATGGTAGTTTTTATGTACTTTTATCAATGATAAATTATGTTAAAAATTTTAAAAATTATATAAATATTATATATATTTATTATATTTATTATTATATTCATATATAAATGTTTTGAGTAGAAAAATGAATTACACTATACATATAGATGGAAGGTCGTATGTATGCAGAAGAGTTATTTCCAATTTCATAATAGATGGAACAAATGGTAGGTAAATAATAATTCACCTTTCTGAACATTATTATAACATATACATAATATTTGTTCATAATATATGTACTTTTTACCATTTATATCAAAATTAAATGAAAAGGTAATCACATCGCTTCATGGGGGAGGTAGTCCACACGTTCGTATGAACGATGTTATCATTTACCAACAGACTAGAGGGATGGAAGATATATTTTGTATTATAATTAAACAAATATTATTATATTATAGATATCCTATTAATACAATAAATTCATCATTATATCCTCCCATGTGTAGTTTTAATGTAAAACGATTTGCATCGGTTCACTAGGCGGGAGTTCATCATACACACGATCGACCATTTTGTTTTACATTTTATGGAAGAGGGGGAGGAAGCATATTATTAAATTAACATAAGAAATTATTATACTATTTTGGATATTGATATTTTAATATCAGAATAATTTTATATGATATGACAAATTGGGAGGAAAAAAGGAAAAAATTCTTGGTTGAGAATGATACCTCTTCTTATGACAGCCTCTTTACGTTTACAACCAAATCCTATTAAGAGGATTTAACAAAAATCTCTATTGGTAAAGGTGAGAAAATTAAGGATGTGAATTTTTTAGGTATTTTACATTTTAAATTTATTTCATGAGATAAGATGATAGGAGAGGTGGTTCCCTTTAATATGTGGCCGAGATGACACACATGGATTTTTTTTAAAAGAAAAGGTTCTTTCCAAATTTTAAAAATGAAAAAATGATCAAAATGGGTCATTATCAAACCTTTTATGAGATTAGGTACAAATATTTCCCTCAAATATCAATTTTAAAATTTTTTAGATCAATTTATCTAAACGTTTTTTTGTTTAACACCCATTAATATCATTTTAACCTTAATCGTGATAATTAATTTATACTGTTTTTAACATCAATCATAAAAAAATGAACATTTTTTGTAATATAAATTTTTATTATTCAAAATTTTGAATCCATTTTTCTAAATATAATTTAAAAAATAAGTCTAATTTAATTCCAAATTTACCCCACAGATATGATGAAAAACAACATTCCAAGGAAAAAATCCTTCAAAAAAATATTATGTTTGTTTATCAAAATTCAATATGAAATTTATTTCTATAAAATAAATTGGATTAATAATAATATAATTTTAATAATTTTACTTTAACAAAATTTTATTCAAATATTTAAAATTTAAAATTCGGTAACAAATGGTACTTTTTTATTACAATTTGAAATTTTTATTACTCATGATAAATTTAGTCTTCTCGAAAACATTATAAAAATTTAACCACAATAAAATTTAGAGTTGTTGATTAAAAAAATGGCTAATTTTTTCAAATATATTTTCTAATAGTGGAAATATAATTTTTAAATTTTTTCAAAAAACCAATGAATATCATTTTTTGAAAAGAAATATATTTTTACCTTATATAAAGTCAGCCAAAAATAAAGTACTCATTTATCAATTTATTTTCGCAATCTAAAAATGTTATAGATTATTTTATGAAAATCATTCTCATTCAAAATTACATGCTTAATGTCTAGGTTAAAATGGTCATGTTTAAATAATAATGTTTATAGTATATTATGGCTTATTAAAACTCAGTGTTGTGGGTAATGAAATCTATCAATGAAGTTAAATTTATTAAACAAATATTTCATAAAATCTCAAAGAGTTACCTTAAAACCCCCTAATGTGAATTTTACCCATATATTCCATCACTCTGTTACAAATAACTATGAGTATGTACTTTTTCCTCATCAATTTCTCGGGTTCCCATGGATTTTCATTGTGATGGAGGATTCACCACTAAATGTTTACGATGTGAGTGGTATTTTTTCATAGAAATTTCCACCTAGGATCTATAATCTATACTAGTTATTCTTAATAACATATATATTTCTCCAACAGTGACACCTATATGTTTAGTACATATGATGGACTAGGAATTTACTTCTTCAGGAGAGATATATGGAACACATCATAGACCTAATTGAGGTTCACTGAAAGTACCAAGAGATAAGAAACCATCACAACTTGACGAAGAATCTGTAAAGGTCTAATATAATTAGAGATCAATGTGTTTTCTTCTAGAATATCCTAACCTTATTTTATATATAGGTCCACTATAAAACCTTCTATCCGACCTCAAACTCTAGATCATGCCAACGATTATCAGTATATGTTTGCTTTGGACTCTAAACTTCATTGATGTGTTATTGAGTGGATCTAACTTTATATTCGATTTAAACAGATAGATTAGTTCTAAATATATTTCATTATCTAAATTCTCCCTAGAATGTTGGATTTTTACACTTATTTCCATAGAGGTCTTCTTAAGTGTCCACATGAATTGAAGAGTGAAATCTATTATTATTTGAAAACCCAACTATTAGATGTTTCTGATCAAAAATACCTTTTAAATACATTCAATTAGAACTCTGTATATCCTATAGGGTTTGAATTAATCCCTCAGACTCACCATCTCTCTAATAATTATACACAGTTATGAAACATAATTATGTATCATGATCTTATGGATGACATTCCAAGAACATTGTTAATCCTTTGATCCTAAAAAAATATAATATAATATTTTTCTATATGAAACCTTACCACTTTCATAATTTATATCCAAGAATGTTTATTGAGTGAAATAAAGTCCCTAATTGAACTAAAATATACTGACATTGTGAGGAAATAAACTATAAAATATATAGGATAGTTCACTTTAAATGTTTTGGGAATCAAAGGACCAAATACATGGTGATGTTTTCCCATCATTGTTTTGGTATGATTAATGGTTGTAATATTCACATTGAATTTTGTCTCTCTTTCTTAAATATTCTCATAAAAATCTCTGAGATACAAACTCTAATACAACTCACTTCATTCCATCCCACTAAAAATACTCATTCAAGTAACTATACATCTTTGTATTTCTGGGATGAATTGAGAATAAAGAACTATAAAATTCCTCCTACAACTTCATCTATAAATATTGTATAGATGAAATATATACACTGTTCCTGAATCATACCATTTTTTAATAATAAATCATAAAATCAGGAAAATTTCTCACATTCTTCTGTATCTCAACATCTTTCTTTTACACATATGTAATCATAACGTGTATATAATATTGAATAATATTTTAGGAAAGATAACAATCCCCATAATCCTAAATGATTTCAAGATCCATCCCTTATAAATCTATATCAATTATATCCTTTGTGATCCTCATGATATATAGGCTAACATGATAATTTTTACTTAATTTAGTGGCCACCTTGTTCACTTTTTAATAGGGTTAATTTATTTAGTAGTCAAAATCCTTAATCAGTTCTAACTATCTAAAAGAGATCATATTAAACTCATTTAGATTGAATATATACTTAAATTTTTAATGTTCAGTATAAATATCACTCCATTATATATAAAGGTATTTCCTCATTATAATTAACATAAACATTACTAAACATATCCCCAAATCCGGATTTGGTTAATGTTTCTCGTAAAACATCAATTTTATTAAGGCACAAGATATAACCATATCATAACATATGATAATGTATCTTAATCCATTCACTGATGCATAATTATTGATTAGAAACCCATCTACACTATAGGGTAGTGTATGTACAGGTGAACTGACATACCTTATATTTATTTCCTTGAGATTTACCTCACAGTCTTCAAAGGAACATGTCTCCCTTAAGATTCACAAGGTTTTGGATGAGATAAACTGGATAAAATCTCCACAAACCGTTGATAGAATCCATTCAAACCAAGAAATCTTTGGATCTCAGTCATATTTGTAAGTCTAGTCTAATTTTCTAAAACTATATTCTTTGATGGATCCGTTCATATTACCTCTCTTGATATTATAAGACCCATTAATTATTCTTTTTATTTATAAAATTCATGCTTGGTTAATTTTTCATAAAAATTCTCTTTCTTAAGCTTCTTTAGCACAATCCTCAGGTGATTTTAGTTTGCTTCCTTCCTTGTTGAATTGATAGAAATATCATATAGAAATAATACAATAAACTCATCATAGTAATCACTAAATACTATATTCATTAAAATCCATGATGATAGTTGGGGAATTTGTAAGACAAAATGGAATAACTATATATTTATAGTGTTTGTACCTTTTATAGAATTTTTTCATGGATATATCCTCTTTATTAACAATTAATAGAAGAATTCCAAAATGATGTTAAATATTTTTAAATTACTTAACTCTACATAGTTGGTCAAATAAGTAATCAGTATAGGTTATAGTACACTTCTTTTTTATTATGATCTTATTAAGTTCTCAATAATCAATGTAGAGTCACATAAATCTTAATTTCATATTAATAAAAACATAAGTTTACCCTAAGGTGAAAAAATAGTAATAAAATCAATTTTCAATATTTTCTTATAGTTTCTTATTTAATACTTATAACTCAATATGGTCCATTCTATAGGGAGTATTTGAAAAATACATGGAACTATGTTTGAGTTCTATTGAGAACATAACATCAAGATTTAGTGGAAGACATGAATGTTATTTTGGAATCATATCAAGAAACTCCCACACAATAGGAATATCATTTATGATAATTTTATCCCCAACTATATGAGATAAAAAACCCTTTTTAATAGGATTCAATACCCAAACAATGTTTGTGATCTCCATAAAAATATAAAATTTTTCTTCATGTAGACAGAAGATCATATATTGGTTTGGAATACTGAATGTTTCTTATCATCCCTGAGAATTGATGTGGTATTTATGTATATAAATCAAATCCATAACATATATATCATCAAATTCAACCATATAGAGAATTAAAATAATTTTTGGAAGCACATTGCAATAAACATCAACTCGATAAGAATCAAATATGTCTGATGTGATCATCGTACCATTTTGGGTTTTACATTCTAAATCAACATCTCATCATTGATGAAAGGGATTAAAATTAATAAATATGTTTCAAGATAAAATGTAATTTATATAACTATGCTCAAATAATACACTATATTATTTGAGTATACTTCTCATCATGCCAACTTCACTATTTTATCATAAATTCCTTAGTAAAACCAAAATTGTCAACTTGACCATCTTTTATCATTTATAAGATTTATCACTCATTCACATGATATGAAAATCAAGACATGTTTGTTTCAATCTATGAAACCATTATTTTTATATGGTTCATTCATGATCATTATTCAATTCCTCCATGGAAGTTTCTAAAGAGTTTTTGAATTTCTAAGACATATCCCCTACGAGTGACATACCAGGCGTGAAGAAATTTCCTATTTAATGTGCTCAGTGATGATTGACTCAAATTATGATGATCCCTTTTCATATATATTGGCACTAGTTTTAACTATTCCAACTCTGTATCCACTTACATTATATAATCATGGATGTAACATCATGAATCCACTCACTCTATCATTCACAAAAATTATAGGATATTTTTTCTATAGAAAAACATATCCTTAGATTTATCCCTTTAGTTTTTACTAATGTTTTCTTATCCATGTTTGAAGGCATTAATAAACCATTCATTTAATACTGACTATATCAACCCTGGATTTTCCAGCAAAAAAAATAAATATTTTTAGATGAATATTCAATAAATTATATAAATACATTGATCAGGACAATAAAGTATTACTTCCACTGAAGACTAGATATACAATATTCTTATTTTGGGAATAATCTTTAGTATCTCCACAAAACGATTCTCCCATATAGAACTCTTCCTAAACATACCCTACATTAAATTATTTATCATGATGTAGGGAATTTAAACACATGAAAGACTGGGATCAGATGCTTAGTAATGGTAATCATGAGAGATATCAATTGATGACCATGTGAATGTATAATATATGAATAATCATATTATATCATGAACATGACTTATAAGGATTATACCAAGTCTATCCAAGATCTAATACACGAGTCATGGCATAAATATTAGTAGTTCATAATATATGAATCGTAAAATAAATCAGTGATCATGATCCATGAGGGAATAATATAGACATAATAATTCTGAAAAAACATATCCTTATAAATTTTTGAATGCGTATGAATATAAATGGGTTCACTCATTTAGTTAAGAACATTAAAAATGGACCACAGATAAACTTATAGACATGAAACGAGACCCAAGTATAAACTAATGAATGCCAAACCAGATCCATGAATAAATTTTTGAAAATGAAACGAGGTCTACACATAAACATATGGACATGAAACTACTTCCACACATAAGCTTATGAACATGATATTAGGTCCACACATAACATTGTGAACATGAAATCAGGTTAGTGTGTAACATTACTGAATCATGAGTTATCCATATTTTCAACATGGGTTAGAGGCCCATATAATTTTAAGCCCAACCTTCACATAAATAAAACCATACATATGTGATAAAAAAGATCATTTATCATTGATTATATCATCATATAATATCCCTTGATAATAGAACATGTTTTATAAACATTTCATCAATCCATCATAGCATAACCAATGGAAATTAACAGGGTTTTTTAAAAAAATTATCCCAGGAACAATAAAGCATCTAGAGAAAGAATAAGGATGTAACCATTGGATTATATCTTTATTAAAACATAAAAAACTCCAAATTTTGTTTTCCATGATGAAAAAATTTCCAGGAAAATCATTCAATCATACATGATGAAAATCTCCTATATTTTTTAAAATCACATCTTCAAAATGTAATAAATTACAAAATATTAAAGATTCCATTTTACTTAAAAATTTCATGGAAACATATAATGAAATATTCAAATAAATAATAGGTCATGAAATTACTTAATAAAATTAATGTGGTACATATTAAAAGTAAAATTACATTTTTGATAAAAATGTCAAAAAAAAACTTATTTAAAAATGATAAGGAGATTATTTTCAAACCATTTTTGGAAAAAATATAAACAACTGTTAAATATGAATTTAAAAAGAACATTCTGTAATATTCAAAAATTCTTTTAACTATATTTGTTAAATATGCACATGGAAGAAAATGATTTTTACCAAAGAGATAAATGATGTTAATTTTTCATAAAAATGTTCCTTCAAAATATTGAGTTCGTAAAGAGAATAAAGTTGTATAAATAATGTATTCTTTTGAAATAGACAAATGAGATTAAAATTCCTTATATTATTTATATACAAACCAATATGTGTTATCATTAAAATCATAATAACAAATAGTCCTAATAAACAATGAGATCTTAACATAAATCACATAACAATATGTTAACATTTAAATCGTTAGCCACATTAATGAAATAACCTTTCATGTATTTTAAAATACCATAAATTTAATGATAATAATCATAAAATACTTTCATTTTATGTAGACATATATCACAATGTAAATTGGAGTTGAATATGGCATGTGCCTTACAAAAAAAGTGAGAGGAAAATCCATTACATAATGATTTAATTTTTTTCATAAATATTTGAACCTCATGTATAAAAACTATAGATGAATTATAAATAAATTTAAGGAAAATAATAATATGTACCATAATATATATGATTCAATTATAACCATTAACCACCCACTTATTGAAAATTAATTGTAAAAATCATTATTCCTGGTGATAACAGCTTTGTTTTTCATGTCTTTTTTGGTTTGGTAGTTTCGATATTTATACATTTATCATGGTAAAATAATCTCAACAATTTTATCCATGATATAAATATCATATATATTATTTATATAAATTTTTTAAATCATCTATAAAAGTTATAGTTATAAAAATTAATTACACTATTCAGGGATATGGTAGGTCATATGTATGCATGAATGTTGTTTCGATATTCTTGACAGCTGAAAAACTATTAAGGTAAATAATAAATAACCACTGGATAATAATAATTATATAATATAAATAATATTTAATTATAAAATCATTTCTTATTACTATCCATGTCAAAATTAAATAAAAAATGAATCATATTGGTTCGTGGAGGCTATAGTCAACATGTACGCCCAAGCGATGATATTGTTTTTAACAAATATGAGACAAAAATTCTAGATGTTATGTTATAACTATATAAGTTTAATTATATCCTAATAATATACATATATCTTAAATATATTATTAAATACCCTTATGAGAGGTGATTATAGAAAAGGAATTACATCAGCTCACGAAGCGCTAATCCTTCATAAACACGATCGACAGTTTCATTTACCATTTGATAGAAAAAGAGACAGATAAATATTATTCAATTAACATAACAAAATTTCAGTATACATTAGATAATAATATTTTTATATTGGTATATTTGAATAATATTTTAAGGATTTGGATGGAGAAAAAAACATAAACACTCAGTTAATAATGATATCTCTTATTATGCAATCTTTTTAGGTTTACACCAAAAGCCTTACTAGGAGGGTTTACCATTAACAAATATCTCAAAGATGTTGGGAAATAATATCTAATTGATTTGGTTAGGTATTAATTCAACTAAATGGTTTTAGACATGTGAAAATTCCCATAATATGTGGGGGAGAGGACACACATGGAATTTTTTAAAAGATAATGGTATAAAAACGTTTTAAAAAATACAAATAGATAACAAATGTCTCTTTATAGAAAATTAAATGATAAAAGGTAAATTAATTTCTACAAAATTGGAATTAGATAGGTGTTGGGTCCATTGAAATATTTATAATTTTATTTTAATCCCCTCAAAACCCTTGTTAACTATTACCATGGTAATTACTTTTTATTGTTTTACTTTCCATCATGGCCAAATGTTAAGTTGAATTGTTATAGAATATTAGTTATTATAATTAAAAAAATAGAATCCATTTTAATAAATTAAATTCATATAAATTGAATAATTTAGTTTAAAATTAAACTCACGGACATAAGGAAAAATGGTATTCAAAAGAAATATATTCTAATAGTATAAATAGAATTTTATGAAAAATTAAACGTGATATTGATTAAAATGTCCTAAATGTTATTAATAATAATAAAATTTAGGTCATTTTAAATTTAAACTATTTTAAAATGATATATAACTATGTAAACAATTTAAATTCAAATGTAGTTTTTTAATAAATATAATTATTTTTCACCATTCATCAATGAATTTATCATTTCAAAAAGTTCTCGAAAAATAACTATCATGAACCAAACTGGGATACCATCCAACCAGATACATGAACCATCCTAAGAAAATCATTGATTTGAATTCTTGATTCCCATAGTTTGGCAACTAGTTCATGATTATCAATAATGTACCTTGGTAATTATTTCACCAACTTTTAAAACAATAACCACCCACAAAAATAAGACATCCCATAAGAAATAATAAAACCCAAACATGGTAGAAAAATCACAAACAATGTTTTCCAATTTAAATGAAAAAAATGAATAAATGGAATGGTAACCACCAAATATCCCAAAAAATATTCGGTGTGATATGAGGGGCTTCACCCTCAAGCCACCACCACCAACAACGGTAACAGGTCTAACTCTCTAGAAACGGGAACCATCTTCACCACAAAACATTTTTCCTTTACCTGATTCATACATAACAATGTATACATACACCCAAATGTTTATGTAGTGTGTGTCCGAAATCCCAATAGGATACCACTAAATGAAAATTTTCTATTCTAAAACGTTAGAGTAAAAATTTCATTCATATTAATATAAAGTCACTTGCAACATTTTAATGGTACATTTTAGGTAACCATTTTCCAGAAATGTTATTTCAAAATAAATCAATTGTAAAAATAAACTAGCCTTAATGTCACAAAGTACACAAGTTCCATTGTATACTGGTGTTCAGAATGATATTATATATATAATTTCACTAGAGATAACCACTGGTAAATACTAAAGTGTAAGCTAGCACAATGGATTCACTATGAACCTTGTACCTTAGTGATCAAATAATCCAAATAAACTACCAATATTTTTCTCATTCATTAGGTACATGGAAAGATAATCCCTCTAGCCATGTTGTCTCCAGATAATATGACGAAGACAAAACAATTCCCATACACGAGCCACTATGAGGGGCCATCCCACGGTTTTATTGGTCTCTGATCATATCTCAAATTTAGTAAGTGTTTCAACAGAAAATACCACCAAGTCAATCTAGGATTTTACAGTTACAAATCATTACCTCACTTGTTCATGTATTTCGACCTAGATACTTGGGATTCAATTTTTTCTAAAGTTCACATTTCACATAAATCACAATAACCACTTTCACATACACATCCCATGGAACATATGCACATAAGGAAATCACCACCTTTTTTAACAATATTGGAAAACAGTTATCTTTCATATTAAAAATCAGTTTACCTTTTACACACACTAAACCTTTTCAAAACAAACATTCTGAAACATCCACAATTCTTGAAACTCATTTGAAAACCCCACAAGAAGTACAAATAATTAATTCTTCCATTCCATGGGCCAATACCTTTTAAAATACACACATAATCCAAACTCATCTTAATGACTGCTTTTTTTTCATTAACATAATTAAGAAATCATTTTTATAGGTACAAAAAAACATGCCAAAATAATTCATTTAACTTGAAAACACACTTATAACTCATCCAAACCTCAACTACTTTTAAAAAAACATTGTTTACCTTTCACATATTCATAAAACAACTTTTAAGAAACACCACAATATAGAACTTATAAATTATAACCACCATACATTGAAAATACCATTTTAATCACATATGCACATCAAATATGGTTCAAAACATGATTATCACCACACACAAATATTCATAAAACAGATTTATAAATCCTATAAATTATATCAAAATCATTTAGAAATGTTAGAGCATAGATAGGCCTACCTTATACATGTAAACATCAATAAATTGGTGAGAAATCACAACTTCACTTCTACAAGACCCTATAAAAATATTGAATAAAAATCATCAATATATCCCTAAAAACAAAACATTGAACCACCTGTTAGGTCAAACACACACTGTAAAATAGAATACACTAGAAGAGGGAAGTATATCCTATAATGAGGGAAGAAACCATGGGATAAATCACTTACATGATGTTTCCTTGATGAATCTACTCCATAACCACCAAAAGGAGTGAGTCGAGGGATCAAAGAGTAGTAAAGGGTGGAAAATATGTCTGGAGAGCTTCAATGGGGTGTGAAAGGGGGGCTTCCACAACACAATGCTCGTCTGGTGTTACACACAACATTGAGTTCTTTTGATGGAATTCATTTCACGTTTAAGAAAAAAAATAAATATTATTATGTTGCCTTATAACATATTAATTAATTTGTCTAGTATGAACAATATTAACTGAATGATGAATGTAACCATAAATAATGTATATATATTAAATTATTCAGTGAGAAATTAATTATAAATAAAAATAAAACATTCTTTGAAAAAAGTAAATGTTTTTTGTGGAAAACTATTTAAATGAAAATAAGTTAGTTATAAAAAAATCACTCTTTATAGATTTTATTAATGAATTATATATGTAAAATATTAAATTTAATCTACTGAATTTATCTTCTAAGTTTTACAAACATGATATAAGATCCAAATAAAATTTCCCCATAAAAGAGTACTTTTTCCAAAAAAAAAATTCACTTTACCGCCTTTTAATAGAGGAACAGTTTTAAATCAAATTGATGACAATATTATAAGTTATATTTTTAAAAATAAACATATTCTATTGAAACGGGATATCAAAATTTAGTTTGGATAAATTTTTTGTATTTTTTTGATGTTTTTCAAATTTACATGAATAGTGAAAAATTTTGCATTTTAATTCAAAATTACATTTTCATCAAATTTATTTATATTTCCATATTATAAATTAAATTGGTTTTATAATATAATTTGATTAATTTCTTATCAGTTAATCTATCTTTTTTCGTTGGAAGTATTTTAAATTTAAATTGGTTATAAACACATGTCAATATTTTGAGGGTTTTTACTTTTAAAAACATGATTTCTTATTTTATCAATGGGATTATTTTATAGAAAATTATTGAAAATTCATTTTATTAAATTTTTAAAAATGCATTCAATATTTGGAATTATTATTTAAAATTATTTTAAAAGGTTACTTTTATTTTTTTATATTATATATAGTAACTTGGGTAATTTTTATTTAATGTGGTTAATGGTATATCAGGTAATATAGGAAACAAATAATATGCTATGAACAATAATAATACCATAAAACCTACCATAATAACATTTTATGAGTAAAAATTGACCATTCACACCATATTATTGGAATTTACTCATTTAATGGGCTTTTTTCAATGAAAATGATATATATATTATTAAAATAAATGAAAGAGAAATTAAAATGACAAAATGTAACCCTCCTATTTCTTATAAGTAAAATAATTTAATTATAGGTTTAATAATGATAAAACATATATAATAAACACTATCAATAAATTTAGTGAAATTATCTATATCAGGGTAATTTATTTTGAATTTTTAGAGATAAAATAATGACCACGAATACTGACATAATAGTGAAAAAGTAATTATTTTAATAGTATAAATATCAATTGGGTAACATTAAAAATATAAAATGAAATATAATTTGGATTAATTAGGCTAATATAAAATTTTGGAATTGAATTGAATTTTTTTAATTTATACCACTAATTGTATTTTATTTAAATTTAATGAAATCAATAATGTCAAAATTGACACCATTGACATTTTATAAAACAATATTTGATTAAATTATTTAAAAATAATAAAAAAATTATAATTAAAATTTTACTATTATAATGACTAAAATTTCATACATGGTCCATTTATGGGAAATTTACCCCATGAATGAAAAGTTTATATTCTCTTAATACTTAAAAGGATGTTACCACAATTAAAATTAAAAGAGAATAATTAAGGGTAAAATGAAATGATTAGGTTTTGAAGGAAATCAAAAATTATCAAAAAAACATTATATGGTGAGAGTATTTAAGTTAATCATAATATTATATTCTACATAACTCAAGCATGATTCATTTGAATTTAAAAAATATTTTAATTTAACTGAATATTTTTAGAATTTCCAAAATGTGCCCTCACATCAATAATAAAACATCACCTCCTCCCTCATTTCATCACAACTAATTATTCCTTCCAGATCAGCTATATTATTATCATTTCTCTTATCAAATTCCTTTATAACATTCTTTAGGTGACGGTTTTCTTAAAATACCAACTCTAGTTCCCGTAAGAGGAGATCCATAGGGAGTTCACTGAAGAAGAGGCAATCTCTTTTATCGAGTCTCTGAATATAATTTATTCAACTACATACACTTACATTTTTGGTTCCTATATAAATTCATAACTCTATTATTACCTATATACAGATATGTTATTATTGTTTGGAACAAACTTATTCTACCTTCTATCCATCCTACGAAAAACAAAATCACCACATGTGCATATGTGTGGCTTACCATCTCCATGTTATCGTGTAATATGTTTTTCACCACCAATTAACTTGTATGGGTATAATGATGGTAAAAATAAATATATATTATTATTGTAAAGTGATATTGATTCTTTAATGAAAATTATTCCATCAAATTTTATATTTTTTACTATTACAGAAATGATACCATCGCTCGTGTGTGCATACGTCCAACCATCTCCATGACGTGATGTGATTCATATCCATTTCCACCATTCATGCATGATTATATAAATGTATATAATGGATAAATATTATATATATTACCTTAATATATTTCGGTAAATGATGGAACTATATCCTATTTAAATGAATTGGGACATAGTTAACACAAAAAGAAGAGTAATAATGAAATATTATTAAACGGGTGATAATATGATGACATATAATATCATGAATATAAATATAGTTCTTGAAATATTTAATGGAACTTTTTAAACCCTTATATATGAGCTTCATATATGTATAAAGAAAATTGGCTATAAGGTGAGGGACTATGTTTTATTCACATTTATTTTTTGTGGGACATATGCCTTATACACAACATATTTATTGTGCATGGTGTTTATGATTCCAATTAATGTTATTATGATTTTTATAATGAAGTTTATGGTTTTTAAATATTCATATAATTTACATTATTTAATGATCCATACAATTAAACTAATTATACATTGGTAAGGGATTATTTTGAAATCTCATTATCATCTGAGATTGTTTATACGTAAGTATTTACTGGATTTTATTTAACATCCATGTACATGTTTTCTAAAAATTATTTCATAAAATGTTTTAATATTATTATATGGATTTATAAATTCATTTTTACCACCTTTAATGGTTACTATATGTTTTGAAAAAAAATATTTCTTTTGAGTTATTTTTTTTCTTTTCCAGTAAGTGTGTGCGAAGAAATATTTTTTTATCTTATATGGAATTAACATATTTCTGCGCATTCATATTGCCTTGTTTACATGAAGTTTTCCATACAAGAATTCATATTTATTTCAAAAGAAATTATAGTATTTTAAAATTTCTGGGTATTTAATAAAATAAAATTTCTTGGAGAGGAAATAATTTATTCCTCATGAATTCATTTCAAGAGATATCTCAATATTATTTTTTATTTGCATCCTTTGATGTTAGTCATGTTTTAATGGGTATATTTTCTAATGATGCTATCCATATTCCTCCAATGGTATCATTAATTCTATGTTGGACTGTTATTTATTAAATCCAATTGTTTTAAATGGATTATGTTATGATGGATGATGTTTACAAAACCAATATTCTCCATTGGTTATGTTATGATGAGTGATATATGTTCTGTGGAACATGTAAGAATGATGTCGAAATGATATGGGTAGGAATTATATCTCCCTATGATGAATTGTGTACTGATTTATATCTAATGAGAATGATAGGGATAGAATATGAAATGATCTCAATTCAGAAATATGAGGCTGGAACAGCATGTAAACCTAGTTCAAAAATACAGGGCTGGAATAACATGTTAACCATTATTAGTATAATAGTTCTAGAATGAGTAGTGAACTCGGTTTTGTAATGGAATTTGTCTTCTATGATGACCTTGGTAATGAGCCTTTACTATGATGAAATTATTTTCTGTGCTTATGTGTATGCCACAAATTCTATGTCTTATGTTATTCCCTTTTCGGATGTTTTTGTTGATTCATTATGATCTAGTATGATTTAATCCATGACAAGATATCATGATTTATCATATGAAGGATACAATTTTCTATTATTATGTTCTTATGTATTATGATTATAATATAATTTATATCTCCCTTGTTTACACTTACATAGCATCTGGAATAACCCATTTTATGTTTCATTTCCCCAGGATATAAAAAAAGGTGTTAGGTTGAAAAAAAATAAGATATTTAAAGGAGATGTTGAATATCCTTCACCAAATTTGTATAATGTGTTCTATGTATTCCAAAAACTAAACTAATATTGTATTTTGGATTGTGTTTGTGTAATTTATTAAATATTCTTCAAAAGTATTGTACTTTCCTTGTACGTCAATCTTGCATCATTAGAGTCATATCAATGAGAAGGTTTAGTCATCCTTTGGTAAATAAGATTCAAAATATTTAAAAATATCTCAATGAATATTTATAAGGATGTTTATAGGGATGTAGTACTGATATGTCTATGTATAGGTTAAAATTGTAGAGTTTATTTGATAATAATGATTAATCTACGATTAAACCTATGATATAAAAGATTTAATTATTATGATTAATTTACCTTACTTATGTGTTTTTAATATTTGGTATGTATTTCTCTCACTTTTCGTTTTTTTCTTAGTCAATATCCATAACTAGATAGAACATTGTTATCATTGAACATCTTAGATATTGAATATACAAGAATTATGTAAACTATTTTCCTAAGTGGAAATCTCATAAATGGATTCATGAAGTTGGTACGATTATTGGTTATACTACTGAGGGTAAAGAGATTACAACTTATATATGAAATTTTTGGGATGTTCTAGCATTATTTTTTACCTTAAAACAAAAAAATAATGGTTAGATTAAGGTTGAGGAACCTTAAGACATGACTCATATTTTAGGAAAGACTGAGATGATGGATCCCAAGTAATGGATTAGGAATAATGTTTTATTTTTGAGATGCGTATAATTAGGAATTAAAATATTATAAAACTAATGATACATATAATTGTTTCCATAATAATTTTTTTATTAAGGATTTGAAAGGACATGTTATATATTTTTTTACTACTGAGAAAAGTGATTTAAGTGTAATATGATATATTTTTTAACACATTATTAAGGGAAATATGACCATTAATATTTCCCTGGTGATTAAATGATGATATTTTTATAAAGATATGTTGGACATCGAAATGAAAATTAGACGATACTAGTTACCTTGGACTCATTAAAGATTAATGTACAAGTGGGTTATGAAATCTTGGATGAAGTTTACAAATTTTTGGACTTCTGAATAAGGAAACATTAATGTGTTTAAGAAGGATATATGGAAATTTATGTTATTACTATGACTCAAGAGAATACATTATAAAGATGTTCACCTATTTGGAATGTGTCCAATTAGAGACACCTTATGATATATGGGGGATAAATGTTGATTCGATTTAGAAAATCACTTTTTAATGTTTTGGATATTCATCTTTCGGAAGAATTATAATGTTACCAATTTTTGGGATGTTTATGTTAAAAATCACAGTATGTTTGTTAGAGTAAATTATTATCTCTCCATGGGTGTACTTATTCATATTTGATAACATATTTTATCCTTTTCTTTTTGATATTTGTGTATGGAATGACCTATCCTTATATTTATGGATCTCATTATCTACTAAGACATTAGGAATTAAAAATTCATCTTCATTTATTTGAATAAGATATAAACTACAAATTGTTTATGACACGACAAAAAGTGGGACTCTACTAAAATCAAGTAGGAATATCTTCACTTGAAAATTATTCAACATTAAAAAAAGGGATCATTATTTAAAAATGTTTCTTATTATAATGATTTTTGATGGTATCAATTTTCTATTTCATGGTTCATTTGCTTATGTAATTTTTACCTTTTCTATGGACCACCCACTTTAGTGTGATTAGTGATATTTATCAATCTCTATGATTATTTACTCGTTTCCACTATGCCTAAATCGTCACTTATGTTCGTCTATATAGAGAACTTGTTATGATTTTCATTCATTAACTATTATTTTCTAACTATTCCTTGTTAAATGGATGTTTTACTCTTAATTTTTACAGTTTGGTTTTCTATGAATGAAACTGTCAAGTATTAAAAATATTATAACTTAGATGAATTTCAAATGAAAAATTCATTTTAAGGGGTGTAGAATGTAACACCATGATACATTTATGATATAGATATTTCTATTTTTTAAATTTCATCAATGTATTACATATTATATTACATCAATATAATATTTGGATTCTTGCAGCATTGGATTATCTTATGGTATATGCAACACTATTCTTGGATTGCGTTAAATACAATTTGGAGTTCTTTTTATAGAATTTACTTCATGTTTATGAACACAACAAAATATTATTATGTTAACTTATAACCTCGGAATTTAAATGGAGAGTATGAATAGTATTAATAAATTTATGAAATTATTTTTTACACATTTATATATAATTAATTCTCTAGTAATCAATTAATTATAGGAAGAATTCGTTACGCCCAGTTGAGGAGGCGTGATCAGTTAGTGAGGTAGAGGGTAACATTGCAGTGGGGGTGGAGGCTCCTGGCACTGGCGTGGTAGCTCACTATGTTAACCTGTTGGTTGCGAATGTGTTTAGCAGGTTGAAGAGGGACCTGGTGAGTTACTCCAGCCATGTTACGCAGGAGGAAGGGGAAGAACATCAGCTTAATGAGACATATGCAGATGCACAGGGAAAGGGGGATAGACCTTTTTTGGATCAGACGGTGGATGAAGTGAATGATGACCTGTCTGGTTCGGTGGCTGAGAGAAAAAGGGTGGGCAGCGTGGATATAAGTAAGGGGAGGCAGGGGACTGAAATGAACAAGATAGTTCCAAACATAGGTAGGGAGGAAGGGGACTGAATTATATTGCTTTGAGAAATAGGTTTGAAGGCATTTCAGAGGTTGTTTTGATCTCTGATTTGGATATTCCAGGTAAAGGGGTTCGAAGTGGGTGCGGCATTTTCCAAAGGGAGTGTGCACGGACACTCTACTGATGGGGCCCTAATCCCGAAGAGCACTAGGGGTCCCAGGAAGAAGAAGGGGATGAAATACTATTATTCATTACCACCTCCTTTGAATACTCAATCATTGAAGAAGATGACTGAAAAGAAAATGGATATGGAACCTCCAAGACATTGGAGGCCAGGGGAGCAGTACTATTAGTCATTGGTCCTGCTTTTTAGCTCTGATGAAGAAGTGATAGAATATGTCCTTTTTATCAATGATACTAATGATGAGGTGGCTAAAATGATAAGGAGGACTACAGAGGTGTCCCTTAATAAGGAGAAATATTCATGTATTGACAAATAAGACTCAATTTTGGTAGGGTCTTCAATCATTGAAAGATAAGTGTTGAGGAGTACATTTAGTCTTGGGACCAACTAGTGACTGCTTTTGAGAAGCGGATATCTAAAGAAGTAGATTTAAAGTTATCATCCTTAACATGGAAACTATTTGTGGATACACATTCTAGTAATATTAAATTCCTTGTTAGCGGCATAACTTAAGATGGCTGGCGGATGTGAGTGAATTGGTTGTGTGAGCGGTGGCTTCTCCTGGTCTCCTTTTGTTTTTCTTTGTAGTTTTTTTTTCGCTTGTTTTCAGCATGATTCTTTGACCTTTTACGAAAGGGGATCAGAGCATTAGTCTTCGTTGATGTAGGTCTCTCGGAATTGGATGATTGAGAGGGTATGGCTTCGCCATCGGTTCTGTGCCTGTGCTTTTGCACGGGACTGCTTATCGAGGGGTCCTGGGTTGACGAAGGCTTGTTTTTTTCTCACATAATGGGATGGGATGGTCCAAATTTCTTCTTTCGTTTTATGTGGTTTCTATCTTTTTCTTCAAAGTTTTTTATAATAAAAAATCTAATTTTCAGTCAATTAATTATAAATGAAAATAAAACCATTTTAAAAATAATAGCATATTGTTTTTTGAAAAAAAAAGAAAATAAGTAAGATTATAAAAATAAAAAAATCATCCTGGATGGTTTTATTAATGAAATATATATTTTATATATTCAATTTAATGTTTTGAATTCATATTATATGTTTTATAGTCTTTATATAAGAACAAAATCATTTTTTTAATAAAAGGAGTATTTTTCAAAACACGTATTTGACAGCTTTTTGATGACAAGTCCATTTATAATATAGTTTATGACACTTTTATAAGTTATATTTATAGAAATAAACCTATTTTTTTGAATATATATATAGTAATATAGATTGTATAAATTCATTGGTATTTTTTTGATAGTCTTCAAATTTACATGAATACTGAAAAATACTGCATTTTAATTCATAATTTTTTTTAATATACTTTTTTTTATTGTTATATTATACTATTATTTGGTTTTAAATTAGAATTATATTGTTTTTTATCATTTAATCTAAAATTGGTTATTGGATTTATTTTCAAACTGAAATTGGATATAAACACAAGTCAATCTTTTGATGGTTTTTACTTTTTTAAAAAAAATTCTCATTTTGTCAGTGAGATTAATTTTAAAATAATTTCTGAAACTTCTATGTTTATATTTATAAAAATTAATTCCTTATTGGAAATAAGATGGTCCCAATTATGTGAATAGGTTGCGTTTTTTGGATATTCTGATTAGTATCTTTGGTAATTTCTATTTAATGTGGTTTAAGGTAAATTAGGTAATTTAGGTAAATCTATAATATTATAAGTACAAAAAATACCATAACACTAGAAAAATTTCTATTGGATGAGTAATGATTGACCATCATCATATATGGATTATAATTGTCTCATTTAATGGACTTTTTTCAGGATAATTCTCTATATATATTAGTAAAATATTATAAAGTGACATGAATGTGGCAAAATTTCCCCCACTTATTTCATATAACTGTAATAATTTTAAAATAGGGATAAAAATAAAAATAAATAGATAATAAGTAGTATAAATAAATCTAATAAAATTATATTCATCATTTTAATTTATTTATTATTTTTATAAATTAAATAATTAACATAAATAATGACACAATAGTGAAGCAGTAATTATTTTTTTACTACAAATATCAATTAATTAACATTCAGAATATTAAAAGAAAAATAATTTAGATTAATTAAGTAGATCCCAGAATTTTCCAGGTGACTATGTCATTTTAAGAGTTTATTAAATGGTTTTTTTGAAGTTATTACCCTTTTTATTTTATTTAAATTCAATAAAATGATTACTGTCAAAATTAACACTGCTGATATTTTATAAAAATATTATTTTATTAAATTATATAAGATAATATAAATATTTAAAAATTTCAAAGTGAGTATAAAATGGTCTAAATTTTCATAAACTCTACATTTATGAGCAATTTACCTCCTATAATTAAAATATATAGTCACTTAATACATAAAACGTTTTTCCCATAATTGAAGAAAAAAGAGAAAAATTAAGGATATAACAAAATGAAAAGTTTTTAAATTAAATAAATACATATCTATGAATTATTAAATGAGAGGATTTTTATTTGACCTAATATTATCTTTGACATTTCTCAGGTTGGATTCATTAGTATTTAAAATTAATTTAAATTTATTTATCAATTTTTATGTTTCCAAAAATGCCCCTCAGATCAATTATAAAATAAAATATCCTCCCTCATTTCATCAAAACCAATTAATTCATAAATATAGACTATTACCTTAAACTTTAACTTCTATACTTCTTTATTCACATTATATAGTTTCTTGTGTTCACAAAACCCAACTCTAGTTCCATTAAGATAATATCTTGAGGGAGTACCCTAGAGAAGAGGTAACCTCCATTACCGACTCTCTCAAGATCATTTCTTCTTCTACTTCCTATTCCTTTGTTGTTTCAATTATAAATTAATAACTCTAGTATCAACTATATATTTAGACTTTATTATATATAGAAACAACCTTATTATGACTTCTATCCACTGTACTAAAAACAAAATCACCATGCATCCGTATATACGACTTATCGTGTCCACACCATGGTGTAATCTATTTTTCACAACCACATTACATGGATGGGTATAAATATGTAAATAATAAAAATATATGATTCTTATAACATTATATTTATTCTAAAAAAATATATATCATTCTATTTCATACTTTTTACTATTATTGAAATGATACCTTCACTCGGGCATACATACATCTTATCATCTCCACGATGCAATGAGATTCATATCTATGTCCACCATTCATGAATGATTATATAAAATTATATAATTAATATATATTATATATATTACCTTAATATAATTATTTAAAATATGTGTCTATATCTTATTTACATGAATTGTGATATATATGATAGAACATGCTAGAGAAAATAAAGTAGTTAACACCAAAAGAAGAGTGATAATGAAATAGTAGTAAACATCTGTTAATATGATCACATATCATATCATAAATATTAATATGGTTCTAGAATATGTTGATGAAATTATTAAAACCATTAAACAAGAGTTTTATATACGTACAAAGAAAATCAGACCTATGGTAATGGATTATTTGGTCTCACTTTTATTTCTATCGGACATATGCCTTATACACAAACTATTTCTTTTGTGAGGTGTTTATGTTTCCCATGAATGTTTTTATGATTCTTTTTTGAAGGTTCTTATATTTACATATTCATAGTATTTAATTTATTTTATGTGGTATATGATTGGATTGATTATAAATTAGTAAGGGAAGATTTTTCAATCTCATTATTATCTGAGATTGTGGATACGTAAGTATTTATTGGGGTTTATTTGACATCCATGTACATGTATAAAAATGAACTCATGAAATATGTTAATATTAACCTATGAATGTATAAAGTCATTTTACCCTTTTAACAATTACTATAAATATTGAAAAAATCTTTATTTTGTGGTACTTTTTTACTTTTTCGGAAAATGTATGAGAAGTATTTTTTTAACATATATTACACGAACATAATTTTACAATTTCATAACCCTTTATTTCCATAAAATTTACCCAAAAATACTTCAAGGATGTTTTTAATATAATTATATTCTTTTAATGTTTCTGTGAATTTTTAGAAAATAAAATATTTTAAAGAAAAATTTATATTTTCCTTAATAATTCCTTTCAAGTGATATCTCGATATTATTTTTCCATTTAGATCATTTTATGTCACTTATGTTTTAATGGGTATATTTTGAAATGATTATATACCTATTAGTTATATGGTTTCATTTTGTTTATTATGGAATGTTATTTACAAAATCCAACTGTCTTATATTGATTATGTTATGATGAAATGTTGATTAAGAAACACATTTTTTACCTTGGGTTATGATACGATGAATGATTTATGTTTTTGTGGAACACATAAGAATGATTCCTTATGAGATCGGTCGGACCTATTAATCCATCTAATGAACTGAGTAAATATTTATATCTCGTGATATTAATTGGGATGTAATGGGAAATGATTACAGTTCAGTAATACAAGGCTAGAACGAAATATAATCCTTGTTTAGTAAGACATGGTTGTAATGATAATTAAACCCTACTGGTCTAGAATGGGGAGTGAACATAGTTCATTAATGTATATTATTCTCTATAGAGGCCTTGTAAATGATTCTATACTAATAATAAATGATTTTATATGCATTTTTATGCCACAAATTCTATGACTTATGTTATTCCTTTTAGGAATATGTTTATAGACACTTCATGATTTATTCCATGACATTATATCATGATATATCATATTCAGAACAAGATTTTCAATTATTATATTATTATGTATTATGAATATGATATTATTGATTTATCCTTTTTTTATCCTTACTGATCATCTGAGCTCACCATTTTTATGTTTTATTTCCTTAGGATATAAATAATGGTTTAAAGAAGGAAAACTAAAGGGGAAATTATTTATTTGTGATGTTGAATATCTTTCACCAAATTAGAAGAATGTGATGCATGTTTCCAAATTCACTAAACTAATACAGCATTCGGGAATTTGTTTGTGTAATGTATTATGTATTCATCCCACGTAATGTAGTATCCATGTACGTCAAGCTTGGTTCCTTAGAGTAGGTACCAGATTGAAGTTTTAGTCAACCATTGGGACCTTGGATGGGAAAATTTTATAGAGATCCATAGAGATATTTATAAGGATTTTTCCAAGGATTCCCTAAGGGTTAGTATAAGTATAGGTTACAATCATAGAGTTTTTGTGATAATCGTGAATAAAATAAGATTAAACGTAGTATATCATAGATTGAAATACTATAAGTAATTTACCAATTATATTTGTTTTTAATCACTAGTATGTATTTCTCACACTATTCTTCTTGGTCTTAGTCAATATACAGAACTAGATACACTATAGTATGCATTGAATGTTTTAGATGTGGAAATCTTGGGAATTAAGAGAAATTATTTCATAAGTGTAAATCTCATAAATTAAATCATGAATTTGGTATGAGTATTGATTATACTATTGAGGTTAAAGCGATTATAACTTACATGTGAATGGTATAAGATATTATAACTTTATATTTATAATAATATTAAGATGTTTGGTTAGATAAAGGATCAGGTACCTTAATACAGGAATCATATTCTAGGAAAGACTAGGTTGATGGATCCAAAGTAGTTGTTTAAGAATAATGTTGGACTATTGAGGTGTGTATGTATTGGAATTCAATGATTATAAGAATAATTACACATATAAATGTTCTCTGTCAATGTTTTTATTTAAGGATTGGAAATGATATATTGAATAGTTATTACTACATAGAAATGTTATTTAAGGGTAAGATGATATATTTAGATAACATATGATTAAGGGAAATATAACCCTTAACATGTACCAGATGTTGAGATAATGATAAATTGGTAAGGATATGTTTGATATGAAATAGTAAATTGGATTAAACTATTTACCATGGAATTGGTTAAGGATTTATTAACTTGTGGGTTATTCTATTATGGATGAATTTTACAGCTTTTTGGATAGAAGAAGAAGGAAACATGAATGTTTTAAAAAGGATATATGGTAACTCATATTATTACCCCGACCCAATATAATACATGAATAATGTGTTCATAAGTTTAGAATGTAACAAATAAGATATTTTTTTATATGGGGTCAAATGTTAATAAGATTTAGTAATCTTCTTTCTAATTTATTGGATATTCATCTTTTAGAATGTTTTTTTGGTTATACGTTTATAAATAGTTTATTTTAAACATCATATTGAGCTTTAAAGAATAAAGTATTATCTCACTATAGGTGGAATTAAGCATATTAGATAAGTTCTGCTAACATTTTTGTTGCGGTAAAGACATATAGAAATACCTATCATTGTATTTATAGATCGCATGATCTGATAAAACATTGTTAATTAAAAATAAAATTTCGTTTAATTAAATAAGCGATTTGGTGGAAATTATTCCAGGCATGACCAATGGTGTGACTTTATAGAAATCAAGTAAGTAAATATTCGATTGAAAATTATTCATCATAATAAAAAATAGATCATGATATAAAAGGGTGTCTTATTATCAACATTTTTATGATTTCAATGACCTCTTTCACACTTCTTTAGTGCATGTTTTTTTATTTTTAACTTACTCTGAATCACCTTGTTTCTTGTTATCCGTGATTTTTATCAATCTCTTTGATTATTTATGCTTTTCCTCCATTCCTAAATCATCACCTATGTTCTCCTTTGTGGATACATAATTATTATTTACATAGGGTATCTTTCATTTAAAAACAATTTATTTTTAAATTGAAGTTTCATACTTAATTGTTATGTTGTGGGATTCTATGAAACAAACTGTCAAGTATTAATAATTTTATAAACCAAATGAATTTCAAGGGAGAAATTCATTTTAATGGGGGAGAAATATAACATCTCAAAATTTTTATGAGATGGATTTTTCTATTTATATTTCATCAATTACTTATTTTGTACGATAGAAAAATATAATTTTGAACTACATAAAACACAATATTATGTTGCAGTACATGCAACACTATACTTATCTTTTCTTACCCACAATTTTGAGTTATTTTGATAGAATTATTTTCACCTTTCATCAAAAAACTAAATATTATTATGTTACTTTATAACCTAGGATGTATAATCAAGATTATGAATATTATTAACTGAATTATTAAATTATTCATTACACGCATATATATAATTAATTCTTTTGTGTGAAATTAATTATAAATGAATGTATGTTCTTTTTTAAATAAAAGGAAAAGCTTTTCTAGAAAACATGTTAAAGGAGAATAAGTATGTTTTTATAAAAATCAATATTGATGGATTTAACTGATGAAATGTATTTATAATATATTTAATTTAATTTTTAAAATTCATCTTATATGTTTTTTAGATAGTGTATAGGAACAAATTAAATTTTTTGGATAAAAATATTATTTTTTAAAAGAAGTATTTTTCACCATTTGATAGATAATCCATTTATAATATATTTGTTAAGAATTTTTATGTTATATTTGGAAAAATGAATTTCTTCTTTGAATCGGGACATAAAAAATAATTTGGATTTTTTTTCGTTTTTTTATGATAATTTTCATATTTACTTGAATAGTGAAAAATACAACATTTTAATTAAAAATAGTTTTCCTATATACATTATTTATGTTGTGTGATTTCCTTCCAATTATTTCTAAATTATTAATTTTATTTTTCATTTAATCCTATTTTTTTCATTGTATGTAATTTAACATTGATATTTGATATAAACCCAAGGAAATCTTTTGAGGCCTTATACATTTTTAAAACTCGTTTTATCATTTTTTGAACGAAATTAATTTTGAAATAATTATCCAACTTATATGTTTAAATTTGTAAATAAATGGATTCCATATTTTTAATAATTTGGTCTAACATATGTTAATAGGAAAAATTTATTTTTGGATATTTTGAATAGTAACTATGATAATTTTTATTTAATGTGGTTAAATGTAAATCAGGTAATTTAGAAAACAAAAAATATGATAAGGACAATTCAAATACCCAAAAACCTAAAATATATTACTAGATCAGTAATAATATCCCCTTAATAGAAAATTATCCAATTTGACCCATTTAATGGACTTTTTCCCATGAACATTATATTTATATTATTTAAATAAATTAAGGTGACATGAAAGTGAAAAATGTCACCCTCTTATTTCTTATAAATATAATAATTTTAAAATATAGTGAAACGAGATAAAATATAGAAAATAAATATTTTTCATAAATATAAGGAAATTATCTAATTCATGGGAATTAATTATTAATTTTTAAAAATTAAATAATTACCATAAATAATGACACAATATTGGAGAATTAATTATTATATTTGTATAAATGTAAATTAAGTAACATTTTAAATATTAAAAGGAATATAATATGTATTAATTAAGGTTATACAATAATTTTATTGGTTAATATGAAATTTTAGTAGTGTATTAAATGGTTTGTTTAAATTTTATCTCTCTTTTTGGAATTTATTAAAATTTAATGAAATAAATCTATTAAAATTTAAATTTTTGTTATTTTATAAAGACAACTATTTTATTAATTTATTTAAAACTATCTATAAAAATTATAAAAATGAATATTATATTGTTTAAATTCTAATAATGATTAACTATATGAAAAATTTACCCCATATAATTAAAATTTATGGTCAGTTAATAATTAAAATGTGGTTACCCTAATTAATATTATAAGAGAATAGTTAAGGGTAAAACAAAATGATAAAGTTTAAAATGAAATCAAAATATGTCTAAAAATTATTTGTTGAGAATATTTCAAACCATACTAATATTTTATTTGACATATCTAAAGTTGGAGTCTTTTTAATTTAAAAATTATTTTATATTAATTCATTATTATTTGGGTTTCCAAAAGTCCTCTCACTTCAATTATAAAAGGGAACCTCCTCCCTCATTTCCATGAAAATAATTAAGCCTTCAAACTTGGTTATGCCCTTAAAATTTCCCTTCTCAGATTCCATTGTGGTTTACATTATAAAGTAATAACTATTGTATCACTATAACCTATGGTTTTATAATTTTTTTGGAAAAAACTTGTTCCAACTTTTATCCATCTTAAAAAAAATAAAATCCACATGGGTGGATATGTGAAACTTACCATCTATATGTTGTGGTGTAATTTGTTTTTAACCACCACCTAACATGGATGGGTATTATGTGACAATCCCAAAATTTATGAATAAAATTACATTTCATTGGAATTAGTTATATTTATTATGGTTATATAAAATTTACACTTATTTTATTATATCAAATTGGATTTTAAATTACTGTTAAGTATCTTTACTTTTGATAATATATCAATTGAACAATGATCACATTTCCAATATAAATATAGGGTTTTAACAATTCATTTTGACATAGAAAAAGGATATTTTGGCCTCAACCAATAGAATCATACACAATGAAACCCATTTATTAAAGATTCCAAGGGAGATAACATTTCTGGGATTTTCTTTAAACCAATCCCATTATGATATCCAACAACTTAAGCATGGGTGAAATCGTTTAGGGGTGATGTTTAATCCCATCGAGATCATGGCACAAACTATGTTCACTGAATAGTGCCATGAAGGCCCCACCACTTCACATCTTACCCATAGAGAGTATCACGATGTAATAAAGGGATATGAATTAAGATCCTTTCATTATGATTATGTATATTATTTTTTTATAGAATGATGAATATATTTTCTTCTAATTATTTTTAATTTATAAATGATTTTTAATGCACAAATAAAATTTTTGGTTAATATTTAAACTCAATTAAGAAATATATTTTAATGAATAATGGAAATAATAGATTATTGAAGTAAATATTATTTTAATATAGTATTATTAGTAAATAATATTTATCAAATATAAATAATCATATTAATTTTATAAATTCAAATTTAATTACTATAAGGGTTCAAATACTATTATTTTTAAAAAAACCCATAATTTTCAATAAATGTTAGATATTATTTTAAAAGATTAAATTCGCATATAATTGAAATTATTTAGATAAAATCGGTATTATTTTGGGAATCAGATTGTCAATGTTATCCAATAGTTAATTTTTCATAATTTTCTGAGATAATCATGTTGTTTGGGTAAAAATTAGATACCGTATAAATATATTGTGTAATTTATGATATAATAGCTTCCCTATAATGTTGTAAGAAATACAATAAAAGTTATATCAACCAAATATATGTTTTCTCTTTAAAATAATTTTGATTTATGTTTATTTGATTTATTCTGTAAATCTATCATGATTCCTCCATGTCGTATAATATATTATAGGATTTTAAATTTATTTATTTTAGAGTGTGACTCACCTACACATATGCTAGGGACATATTTTAATAAGTTCATATTTGGCCTTATAACATATTTTAATCCACTACCCTTTTTCAGAAACCGTTGGATTATTTGTGGCCTTTAATATTTTATAATGTAGTGTCTAAAACCAGAATTATAACAAAATCCCCCTCATTTCCTATATAAACACACATAATATCCCATTTCTCTTCCCTTAAAGTCCTTGTATCTTGAAACAAATATGACCCTTACTTTATAAGTCCTCCCAAGTCACCCCCATGCACCTTATAAGCCTCACCCAAGCATTTCGAGTGACACATACATGTAAGGGATTTGTCCCTCCACATTTCAATTCAATCACTTCTTTTATATTAGGATTATTAAATTTCATTTTCATATATTGGTATATAATGTTTCATGATACCATTACTAATAATTTTATATATAAATTATTGGAGATTCCATTCACTCCCATAAATCCCCACCTATGATCCTTTAAGCCCAGATGTTACTATGTCGGTATTCCATAGGGGATCTTCCTCCTATCTCCTTTATCAATCATCCCTTTTATGTTATGTCTTATAATTTATTTTTTATATGTTTGGAAATGTTAATAAATATTCCCCTTTTTGTAAATTTCATTTAAATTTGATAGGATACCCTTTTCACTCTAATCAACCCATTTTGTGAATTTCTATATGATGTCGTTATGCAGCCGAAATTACACCATGATTTTACATGGCTAGTTAATAGTGTAGTAAATTATATACAAATTAATCTATCAAGGGTATTCACTTTAACTAACATAATAATATCTATTGGGGTATTATATATATATATATATTAAATGCTTCTAATTTTCTGAATAAAATTTTGTTTTCAAATGAATCTTTCTTATATGATCTATGTGGAACACTTATGTATTAGATTTAAATGATTATGAATGGTGAAACCTGATGGAACTCAAATGAATTGCGTAATTTTTAGTATCATGATACACCATGTTGAAACAGGGGTTTACCTGACTCATTTATGGATCTTTTTTTCCACCATGATGTCTTATTAGTTTAGCTTTGACTCATGTTTATGATGTAGTGCATTATGGAGCTTCCCATTTCCCATGGTATGATTGTAATTCTTAATCATGCCCTATTATTCGTGTTCCTTTATGTATTATTGATATTCCTTGTCTAACATGTATTTTTATCCTAATTTTATTCTAAATTTACTCCATTATTGGGATTTATATCTCACACATTTTCTATGTTTTTCCTTATGTTATCCAATGAAGTGTCAAGTATGAACAACTATTGTGGTCTTGTCAAAGAAGTTCTCAATAAAGATATTGGTGTATTTAATGTTTTAGGTTGTTATATAATGTTCTTAAACCCCGAAGACACTAGACCTATCGATCTGTAGAATTTTATTAAGTGCAACTTTATGTAATAAATCATGTTTCAATATGAAATATGTACTACAATAGTTATAGATGGTATTAGAGTATAGGTTTATTTTTTGGGGTTAAGGATTAAAAAAACCCTTATAAAAAACCATAAGGATAATATTATGTGTAAGAGAAAATCCATAAATTTTGGTGAGTATATGGAAATGGATTTTCAAGAAAATAAATCCATTTCTTGATACTATAAGTGGATAAGGTTCTAGAACAGATATAATTACGAGTAAAAACTCGCACATAGTGTTACGGGCTTGACTCGTGATAACCTAGTACATGACAATGGGCTTTACTGCACACCTGGTTTGAGAATTTTGTGGGATATTATTTGGTAAATTCACAAACTAATTACAATGAATTATTAAGGGAATAAAGAAAAAATTTACATACGAATATATGTTAGGAAGTATATCATGGATAACATAAACTGAATCCTATAATCTCATAAGTTAATGAGATAAATGTAATTTATATGTTATCCATATAATGTCATTGTATTCCCCTTTTTGTTTTTAACTACATATGATACTCATCCATAATTTTCCATTTATTCGAACCAATGGATGAATATAGGAGGAGTCATGCTAACATCTGATGCGAAGAGTAGTGTGAGTATTTCCCCATTAGGATGCCCAACATGATGGGAGACATAATGGAAAACTATTTCATGATAATATCTTAGTTAAATAATGTTTTCAAAAGAAACATGGGTCACATGGAGCACCCTACCCCCCCCCCCCAATAGAAATAAACCCACAGTGAATAGATCCCTGCGATAAAGGCCTCTTAGTTTCAGAGGATCATCTGATCCCATAATCGTAGAGAAAATGATCAATTATATATAAATGATATTCTATAGCCTTCAATGTTATAAACAAGAGAATATTATTGTAGATTTTTATCATATGAAGGGTGAAGCTGATCAGTGGTGCACATTGATCAAGAATATGATACATGGGTAAGAGATCAAAACAATGTAGTGGAAGGAAATCATGAAAATAATTTTTGATAACTATTTTCCCTCTTACCCTCTCAATTAAGATGGAATGAGATTCCATTATTCTCAAGAAAAGGATGAATAATCTATTGGGGTGTATAGGGAAAACATCACAAGACGTTCTTAATATGCCTCTGTTTTTTTGTTACCCCCTAATGCAAGATTGACCACTTCTTTTGTGGGTTAAATCCTAGTCTATGAAAAGCCTTAAAAATATCTAACATTTATAGTTTTGAAGAAATTGTCTGATGTTACCTCAGAGTCAAGATGGAGATGTGTGAATCTCAAAGGTATCTTTGGGATAAGAATCATAAAGTGGGCTTTAATTTTGTTGGTCTGGTGAATAAATCCTAAAGTGTTAAGAAATTCCTCCACCCCACCCGCCAACGGTGTGGAAAGAAACACCCCAAAAATATCCTAATGGGAGCATGTAAATGCTATTGGTGTGGAAGTTAATGGATCATGGACAATTATTACTGATAGGAGAAACTGTCCAATAGGATAGTGGAATAAAATGCCTATGTGGTCCCTGAACGTGTTGTTCATTACTAAAAATGCAAGTATCCACGGAACATTATGATCCAGTTCCCTAAGAAAAGTGGTTTTTAAGGAAACCAACCACATAAAAGGTATTAAGGGATAGATTTTCCATCACTAATTCTGAATTGAATCCAGAAAATTTGGTGGTGATAGGTACGCTAGTTATTAATTCAAGAATATCGAATGTACTTTTTTATTATAGTTCTATTCATTTCTTTATATGGCCAAAATTGTTATAAATAATCAAACATCACAATAAAAAATTTATGTAGAGATGTTCTTGAAGATGGAAAAGGATAAATTATTGCATCCCATGAGTATAACTCCTCCTATATCACAATTTGTGGATTGAACATCTCGACGAACCATGTCGTACTTCCCACGGTGGAATTAGAAGAAATTATGGGCATGGATTGGATTTCCCTATATAGATCCAACATTAATTTCAATGATAGGTAATTAAGACTCCATTTGGAGAATCAACCACAGATTCTATAAATGTGCAAGGAAAACGATGAATATTTTTTATTAACATTATCTCAAGAATAGATATTATTACACTATGAGCAGGGGTATCTAGATCAAATGATTGAGTCAATGGAATGAACTATTCGTGAAGACATGCTTATTTTTATGGGATTCACATATCTGTTTTTGAGGATTTTTTAGTCCTCCTCCTTGTAGGGAGGTCGAATTTTTTATCAAGCTTATACCTAGCCAATTTCCAATATCCAAGACTCCTTTAGGATGGATGTTGTGGAACATGATGAACTTAAGAAAAAATTGTATGATAATATAGATAAAGGGTTTATATACCCATCTGTGTCACCTGAGACTACACCAGTCCTATTCATTATGAAAAATTATGGGTCAATACACCTTTTAATAGATTATCAAGATCTCAAAAAAACCTGATACAAAACATGTATCTTTTTCCCTGAATTGATGACATATTCGATTAGCTATGTGTAGAAAAATACTACTCTAATTTTGATAAGTGGTCTGAATATTACCATGTAAGGGTGAATAAGTAAGATATACCCAATACTTCATTTCATACATGCCATGGGAATAATTAGCTCATAATGACGACTTTAAGATTTAACAATGACCAAAAATCATTACGGGTATGATGAATCAAGTCTTTAGATATTACCTTGGAAATGTTTTCCAAGTATTAATAGACGATATTATAATATAATCCAAAACCATGGAGTAGTATGATGAGAATCTATGAATTTTTTTAGAGACCCTATAAAAGGAGAAGCTATATGAAAGGTACAACAAGTGTGAGTTCTGGTTGAAGGATCTCTCATTGTTGGGGAATATCATCTCATGAAATGGGATATCTATGTCTCCTTAAAAGATAAAATAAATTATGGGATGTTCGAGGCAATAATATGTGATCGATATTCATATCTTCCATGGGTTAAGTGGATATTATAATTGATTTGTGAAAACTTTATGAGGATTCTCAAACCCTCTTACAAAGATAACATTAAAGGGAGTCGATTTTGATTGTAATGATGAATGTGAGGAGAGATTCATGGAGTTGAAAATGATTCTTGTAAATACCCTTATGCTCATTCTACCCACAAGTGGGAAACATTTTATATTATTTAGTGATGCTTCAAAGAAATGATTGGGATTTTTGTAGATGCGAAATGAAAAATTATTGCCTACTCCATGAGGAAGTTGAAAATTCAAGATAAAAATAATCCCACACCTAATCTAGAGTTAGAATCTGTGATATTTATTTTAAATATGGTGGCACTATCTCCTTGAGAAGAAGTGTGAAATATATATAGATCGCAAAAGTAACAAATATATATTCACATATAAATAGCTAAATATGAACCGATGAAGATGGAAAGAGCTCATCAAGGATTATGACCTCTCAATCTACTACCATCCTGGTAAATAGAACATGGTATCAGATGATCTATGTATAAAGGAACCATCAATTCAATCATTGATGAGAATCTAGAAGGATCCTAAATTCTAATACTTGAAGAGGTTTGACCTGGGAATCATTAAGAAAAGAAAATCACTACTCCTTCAAAAATGATTGTTCAATAATCTCATTAGAAAGGTTAAATGATGATAAAAAATTATATGTGTAAATTCTAAATAAAGTGGAAACTATCAGAAAATGTAACCCCTAGGAGTTCAATGTTAATGAAGAGGGAATTTTTTATATTTGGGTTAAGAATATGTGTGCCATCAAATCAGGAGTTAAAGAAATAATAGTTTCATGATTAATGTAGTTCAACATTCTTTATTCACCCAGGAATCAAAAATATGTATTGAGATATCCGAGAGCATTATTTTGGGATAAAATGAAGAAGTATATCGTTGAATCTAACTCAATGTGAATGTTTAGTTAGCAAGTTAAGGCTGAACGGTAGATGTCTTAGGGGATGATGCAACAATTAACCATACAAAAATAGAAATGGAAAAACAAAAATATAGACTTCGTTAATAATATTTTAAATACATCCAAGAAATAATACTATCTAGATTATTTTGGATTATCTAACAATGACTGTATAGTTCATTGAGATTTGAGTGGATTTATCATTGGATTGACTAAAAAATATATTCATCAGAGAAGTGGTAAGGCTACAGAAACCACCTTTATCAATTATGTCGGGTCAAGATCCAATATTATCTTCTATGTTTTCGAAGGTATCGAACATGCTCTAAACACTGAGCAGAGTTTTAGTACATCTTATCACCCTCAAACTCATGGCCAATATGAGTGGACTCTCCAAAAATATGATGATATATTGATATCTTTCTCAATGGACTTCAAAGGTGGACGTGTCCATCATCTTCCCTTGGCGGAGTTCTCTTACAACAATAGTTTCCAGACTAGCATCCAAATGGCTCGTTATGAAGCCCTTTGTGGGAATAGGTGTAGAACACCGACATATTGGGCGGATGTTGGGAAATGAAAACATCTAGGTCTAAAAATTGTCAAAGATATGGTGTAGAAGGTTAAGACCATTCCGTAGATCATCAACGATTCTTAGAGTCAAAAGAAGAGATATGTCAATAATCGTCAACGAGGCGTATAGTTTGATGTTGGAAACATGGTATTCCTCTGTGTATCTCCATGGAAAAAAGTGGTGTGATTTGAAAATAAGGGAAAACTTAGTCAATGGTATATCATCCCTTTTGAGATCTATGATCTCCTTAGAGCAGTTACCTGTTGACTAGCACTCCCATTGAACTTATCTCTAGTGCAAGATGTGTTAAATGTATCCCTCTCAAGAAAGTACATATTAGACCCTTCACATGTACTCAACCAAGAGGTGGTACCATTGGAAAATGATATTTCTTATGAGGTGCATTTTTTGAACATCATAGATTACAGAGAAAAAGTATTTGAAAATAATACACTGCCCATCATCAATGTGTTGTGGAGAAACCACATGTTTGAAGAAGGAACATGAGAACCATAAGAGGTGATGAAGAAAAGTTACACTCATCAGTTTTAGTGTGGGAAAATAGAGTATCATATGTCAGCTATATTTTGATTGTGTTATTTGTGGATTTTTTGGAGAAAAAATGTTCTTGACTCTAGGATTGAAGTATGATTTATGTGTTTTTCAGTAGTGTCAGGTTGCATGAATGCTCATTCTTCTTTGTTATCGCACACAAACTTGTTTTTTTTTGTTACATTATTGTCTCCACAGTCACCACAATCACTTTCTTTTCTTCTCTCCACATTTTTCTTTTTTATTCTTGGAATGAATTTGTTAGAACAGACAGGATGCATGTATTCTTCACCTCATAAATCGTACAATATGGTGACATGTCTAAAAAGAAACATTAATTATGCCAGTGCATTTAAAAATATCAAATATTACTGTTAAAAATTAAATTAAAAAAAATTATAAATAAATTGTGTCACAGTCTTTCTGTAAATGGTGTCTCCCTGAAATGGTGTTGTAAACAATGTATGGATGGTCATGTTGTATGGATGGTCATGGTGCCCAGATGGTCACAGTGTATGAATGGTCACAGTGTCTGGAGGGTCCATGTGTTTTGATGGTCATGGTGTCCAGATGGTCACAATGTCTGGAAGGTCAGGGTGCATGGATGGTCATGGTGTCTGAATGGTTACAGTGTTTGGATGGTCATGATTTCTAAATGGTCATGGTGTCTAGATGGTCATCGTGTATCAAAATTAGGAAAATCATTGTATACATACTTCACTAGTAATATTTATAGAATGAATTCAACTTAATAATTCTTAAGAGAAATTAATTAGAAACAAAATAGTTTACAATAATTATTTATGGAATAAAGAAACATATAATATTTACAATTGATTTTAGATAGATTAAATAAGATTAACAAGATATATGGAATTTACTTGATTTGTGATCATTAAAACATGATTAACACATGAGGAGTCCTACAATCTCCCCCTTTTTTATGAGTACAAATCATGTGAGTGAAAGAATTATTATTTGGTAATGTGTCTCTTCTTTAATGTGCATTTAGTGGATATATACATATTCTCCCCCTCTTGGTATTATCAAAAAGAGTAAATAAGTAGTATTCAATAAAAGTGAACAATGGATTTGATGGATTAAAGGTTTAATTACAAATAGTAAGGAACAAGAGTGCATAAACATCCCTATCAAAAGATAGTAGTCATTGTTCTTCATCATTGGCTTTTCTTCACTTTTCCCTTAGCAGGAGCATTGGAATAAGAATCCATAAGAGAAGAGGTTGAAGTGGAGGAAGGGAGTGAACTAGTGGTTAGAGATGGTAAAGAGGGTCCATCAATAACAGAAGGTTCCATGGTAGGTTCATTGGAAGACCGAGGAAACTATTGATCATGTATAATAGGCCTGATCTAAATCAGATCTTGAGAGATAGACAGAGACATGGAGACAAGGGAAGAGGATTAGAAGGTATGAAAACTAGATCGAAGGGGTGCAGCTACAGGGGAAACAATGGAAATACTATAGACATTATAATAAGGCCTAAAAATCTTGATGAATTCAACAATGATATCACCACTATACTTCTTTTCTTTCTCAAAGTCATCCTTGTTCAATATAAACATATCCAACAAATGAGTGAAATCATTGATCGTTTGGACTTTACTTTTGAAGGCTTGAGTTACATGAGGGATCCTCAGATTCTCCTCAAGGTACATGAAATGGGTTTTCATGACATTCTTAGAGATGATATAATTGAAGTAGAAGTCCACCTTCTAAGAAATTTCTAGATGAGCATCATTGGAAATAATTAAATAAATTCTCACCAGATAAAGAACTTTGTCACTATTCTTGATAACTCAAGATAGAGATTCCTTGTTAAAGAAACTCAACACAGATTGAAGTTGTTCTTTGATAACTGTTCATATAAGATTACTGTATAAAGAAGGATGAGATGACTATCCCAAAGTACGAGAAGGAGTGAAAGTCAAGGAATGGAATTTTAGTTGATTTAGAACTTTCTGGAGATAGCCCATATACTCATCCGTTAACTAGTTAAGACCAATAACAAGCTCACTACTCTATTGAACAATCTGATTGTTTATTTTAGTGACTTTTTCATCTACTGATGTCATATGAGGTTGAATCAGTGAGGTTTTATCAAATGGTATCTGACTAACAACATCATCAATAGGACAAGAAACAGGTTTTAATCCAGAGGTAATCACTCTCTGCATTTCATCAATCATACCTCTCTGAGTTTTTACTTCACCATATGACATTTTTCAACAATAGGATAGTATCTATCCCACTTAAGTTGGTTAAAAGAGCTGGTTAGTTATTCAAGAGTTCGTTAACTATATCCAATAGGGTAGCTCCAAATGATTTCAGATCATCCTTATTCACCAATATTGGAGGATCCTATGAAGGTTCAAAATTAGAAGATGAGATGGGATCTGGTTCTTGGCAGAGCTATCATCTGGAGCAGATTCCAGTTTTAAAGGAAACATAGTAGATATATGAATTTCATTAACTGAGACTTCCTGGGAATCATTCACATCAAAATAACTTGGGAATATATAACATATATCCACTGATCTTGGATCAATCAAATTAGGGACTTGAAAGGATTCCAAATTGGGGGGTTACTCCCCCTTAATAAGAGCATCTTTCTCAAGACTGAGATATTTAGATCCTTGATCTAATTACAAGAATTCAACCAAAATTTCCTTATCAATTTCCTTAATAGAAAAAAATGCTTTCTCCATTATTTCTTTATTAGATGCAATAACTTCCAGAACATATTGTTCCTCTGGGTGTTCCTCCTGAGAAGTTTTCGATAAAAAAAATATCTTCTTCTATAAGCTCTTATACAACATTTTTTCACTTACCTTAGAAAAAGATTCTTCTTTTGAAGCAAGTTGTTCTTCCAGGTCAACAACTTCTTTTTGAACATGCATGTTCATCTCAAATAAGACATTAGGAGATGATTCACTATCTTCCTCAACTAGAAAAGTTTCTCTTAGAGTACAACAACCACTTCTTCATCTTCATTATCATAACATTCCACATGTTCATCTGGCTCCAAACCAGGATCGGAAATATCCATAGGTCTTGAAGAGTGTTCAACCGAATTAAACTTTCCATAAACTATGTCATTATATTCCACCCAAGCATTTCTCCATGGATTCAAATTAATTTTCATTGTTTTCACTGTTACATTCGAAAGGCAGAACTCATAATCCTTAATGGATTCTCCATATGATCCAACCAATCCCTTTTCATGATGAATACTTGAGATAATACTTTAACAAAATAAGGAGGGTGACTTGGAGGTTGTCTTTACCAACTAACACATATTGTGTATAATATACTTTCATAGGTCGATCTTATGTACATTATTCATTAAATGTATCAAAATTGCATCATGATACTTCAGTATATAAAAATCACCTTTTCTAGGGCTAATCAGATTCTGAACCAACATAAACAAGAGTCTGGTTTCTCCATCTAGCTCAGCAGATATGACTCTCCTCCTTGTTTCATTTTCAGTTAAACTTCTCAAACATTCTTCCAAAACAAAGAACTCACTCGGAGGTGGAGGACCTCTCTAGTAGTCCTCAAATATACCCTCATGAGGTATCATATGTCATGAATCCCATAACCAAGACGAAAAGGTACAAATATGGCCATTGATCAAACATCTCACAACAAATCCATCTTTTGAATCAATAGAGAATTAAACATACTGATAAAACTGTGCAACTAGCTTCAGGTAAATAAGCCAATACTCCTTTGTGAACCAAGCTAGACGTACTTTCTCTATTATCACTTTCAATATGAAATACTTACATGATAGAAGCCACATAGAGCATATCTCTTTTTCAGGTATAACTATTATGTTCACTAGATTCAGATTGATAGTGCCTTCGAGTGCTAGATTCAATGCGATTTTAAAAATCCTCATTGAATAGTGCTTCTCAGGAGTTGAAGAAGATGGGCATTTCAACTTGGGTAGTCACTGAAGGTTCGAGAGGGATAAGGGTTGAAAGAGTGGTTCTAGTTTGATAAAAGAGTGCTCATGTGAAAAATAAGTGATACTTATTTTATTTTACCATTTACAGATATCAATCGTTGCAGGATCAAATGGGAGGGAAAGTAAAAAAGAATAAAATAGTTAATTACTATGATACATGTTATAATGTATAAATAAAACAATAAAGAATATTTATGGTGAGACCATAACAAGCCTTCATTGTGAGAACGTAAAAAGTTTTCACAGTGAGACCGTAAAACTTTTTCACGGTGAGACGGTAACAAGTCTTCATAGTGAGATCATAACAAGCGTTCACAGTGAGACCGTAATAGTGTGATTTCTAAACTGTGTGACCATATTTTTTGAGATAGTAAGTTCCAGATAGTTACCAAGAAATAATAACTATGAGACCGTAAACATGAAACATCAACTCTTAAGACAGTAAAACTACAGAACTCTTAGTGTAAAATAGTAATCTCAAGACAATGACTTGTGAAACCATAAAATATGAAATAGTATACATACTACATAAGATTTATCATTCCCAATTCATGTTTGGTGTAATCCATTATTTCTGAATTTACCGGTTTGGGGAATATATCAGCTAGATGATATTCACTTCTAATTAATACCAAATTTATGTCACCTATTTTGATAATGATCTCTCAAAAAGTGATGTCTTACATCAATATTTTTTGTCCTAGAGTGTGAAATAGGATTTTTTATGATTTTAATAGCACTTTTATTGTCACAATTTATAGGTACATTCCTGAATTGAAATCCATAATCTAGTAATGTGTGTTTCAATAACAAAATTTTTGCACAACAAATGCCAGGATCTATTTATTCTACTTCTGCAGTAGATAATGAAATAGGGTTTTGTTTATTACTACACCATGATACTAGTGAGTTACCTAAATAGTGACATGTTCTAGAGGTAAGTTTTCTATCTAACTTACAACAACTGAATTCGGCATCATAATAACTCACTAACTCAAAATTTTGTTCTCTTGGATAGAGTAATCGAAGATTTGGTGTATGCTTGAGGTATTTGAAAATGCTATTAACATCATTTAAATGAGATTCCTTAGGATTTTCTTGAAACCATGCACACATACACACACTAAACATAATGTCACGTTGACTAGATGTTAAGTAGAGTATGCTTCAAATCATTCCTCTGTAAGTGGTTTGATCAACAGGTTTTCCATTTTCATCAAGATCTAACATGCAAGTAGTACTCATTGGAGTCTCATTATTTTTAGTTCTATCAAATCCAAAATGTATTAGAATATCTCTTGTATATTTACTTTCATTTAAAATAATACACTCATTAGTTTGAATGATTTTAAATCCATGAATGAATTTTATTTTACCCATTAAATTCATTTCAAAAAAAGGATCAGTTTCAAAAATTCAATAAATAAATAACTTTTTAATGATCCAATGATAATGTCATCTACATAGATATTAACTACTAAATCATCAATGTAAATTAGTTTTAGAAAAATTCTAGGAACATCTATTCCTTTTATAAAACCTTTGAAAATAAGAAAATTACTTAATCTATCATACCAAACTCTTAGAGCATGTATTAAACCATAGAAGGCTTTAGATAATTAAAAAATTTGGTTTGGAAAATGAGTGTTTGTAAAACTATGGGGTTACTCAATAAAGACATCCACGTCTATATACCCATTTAGAAATTCAATTTTTACATCAATTTGATATAGTTTTAAATTCAGATGTGTAACAATTGCAAGCCGAATTCTAATGGCATCAAATCTAGATACAGGTGAAAATGTCTCATCATAGTCAATTCCTTCTTCATGACTATAGCCCTATGTGACCAATCTATCCTTGTTTCAATATATATTACATGTTTCTTCATCATTAATTCTAAACACCCACTTAGTGCCTATGGTGAAGGATTCTTTGGGTCTGTCAACCAGTTTCCAAACATTGTTCCTTTCAAACTGATTATGTTATTCATGCATATCCATCACCCAAAATTCATCATTGATATCATCATTAATGTTTTTAGGTTCAAGTTTTGACAAGAAGACTTTATGATCAACATTAATTCTAAGAGAAGCTATTTTTTGAGATCCTTAGTCTATGTCTCCTACAACATCATCTAAATGATGGTTATTAAGATTTATAACAGCTCTAGAAAACGAAGGACTCGTAATTTCAGGTTCTTCTATAGGATCGGGTTCATTGTGACTTGAGTCTACAAAATTTCCAAAACTGGATGTTTCCACAGATTCAATTATAGGATGGATATATGATTTTGACTTAATATCCAGATTTGATACATTATCCTCCGGGTTCTCTAGAGTGGTCTTAATCTCATGTGGATATGTTTCATCAAATTTGACATGGAATGATTTTGAAGTAGCTAACTTTGGGTTTTCTATTGTTCCACAACTCATATGGAGTTTTTTTAAGAATAGGTTGAATCAATAATCTATTGATAATATATCAAACTGTATTTATAGTTTCAAACCAAAAATAAATAGGTAAGTTATATTCACTAAGCATGTTTCTAGAAATCTCTTTCAGGGTTTTATTTTTTCTTTCTACAACTCCATTCTATTGATGCGTTATTGGGTAGAGAAATTAAAATTATAGCCATTTTGGGGGGGAAAGGATTCTGACTATTGATTTTCAAACTCATAGCCATGATCACTTCATAAGTATTTAATTCAATTTCCACTAATATTTTCTACTATTTTGGAATATTTGGTAAAATGAGAGCCAGCTTCACTTTTGTGAGCCAAAAGTAAAGTCCAAGTATGTCTAGAAAAATGCACCTACAAGAACAATAAAATAGTTCTTCCAATTTAATATAGAAACTCTAGATAGTCAAAACAAATTCATGTGAACTAGTTAGAGAGGTGAAGAAGTTGATAATTTATTCATCGAATTGAATGATATTTTGTGTTGCTTTCTTTTTTGACAAGGATTACACACTTTATTAGTGGGAAAATCATGTTTTGGTAGGTCTCTGAAAAATATTTTTCTAGTTAACTTTCTAAGTTGGTGAGTGTTACAGTTTCCTAGTATCACATGCCAAAGCCAAGACTCTTTGTGAAACACACATAAACAAGAAGCATTTTGAGAAGCTAAATAATGTAAGTTAAAATAATATAAATTTTCATTTCTTAATGCAGAAAAAAGTAATTCATTTTTAGAATTAAAATCATTGCAAGAATCATTTTCAATTTTAGATGAAATCCTTCATCATATAATTATAAAATACTAAGCATATTATATTTCAATCTACCAACAATAAGTATTTGGGAAATCAAAACTGAGCAACAGTTTCCAATTCCGCCAAGGCCATTAATTATTCCGTTGGTATTGTCACCAAAAGTGACATGTCCAATATCAATTTTTATTTTGTTCTTGAATCATGAATAGTCTTCTCTCATGTGTCTTGAACAACAAATTTCCAAGTAACACAAGATTTTACAAGAACTCTTCAAGCAACATTTATACAAAATAGTCAAATAAAAAGAGATTTTGGTACCCATACTTGTATGGGTCATGTAATATTAGTGACTAGTGCCTTAATAACCCAAATCTACCTCATAGGTTTCCTATCAGCATTATGTAAAATATTTTAAAAAATAATCTCTATTTGGTCTAGAAAATATTGAATCAATAGAGAGTGTATCATAACGTGAACTAACTAATGTTTTCCAGAATTGGGAGTAAATTTTTATGTCCTAGATTTGGGAAAAAAATTAGTTCTTCCAAAAAAATTACTTGGTTGATAGCCAATGCCATAATTATATAAAGAAGAAAAATGTTTACCTAGTATTTCTACCAAGGTATCTTTACCATTAGTTAACCATTCAAGATCCTTTTTCAATTTCTCATTGGATATTTTTAGTTCATTGTTCTCTATGAGTATTTGAGAATTTTTCTCCGTTTCTACAATGAGATCAGTTTTAACAGTTGAGGTTAGAGCATGTAGTTTCTTTAAATGCATGCAGTTATCATTTACTTTATTGCATGTCACTTCCATCATATTACAATACTCAAACATTTCTCCATCTGATATATTTTCAATGTCACAATCATCTATAGTATAATATGAATTGTGTACAAGAGATTATAGTGTTACCTCAGATGTGTCTATCTTAAAACACATATTGGCTTTGTTATCATGTTCATCATGTGAAAATTTTGAGTCACTTGAACTATCCTCAGAAGCACTCCATGTTGCTTTCATTGTATTTTTATACTTTCTATCATTATCCTCATATTTCATTTTTTACTTAATCATGGAAAAATCATTATTGATATTTCCCTTTCATTTACATTTATAACAAACAATATCATCATACATGTAACTTTTTTTCCAATATTTCTTTCATATTCTTTTTTTATGATCTCTTACAATGAATTTAGGCTTTCTAATACAGTTCTTCTTCTTGTAAAATCTCTTAAACCTTCTAGCTAGTTTAGATATCCCCTCATCATTGTCTGGTGATGATTGTTCACTGCTGGAACATTTTATAAAAATTTTCAATTTCCATTTTTCTTTGGGTTTAAATTTTGTGGACATAAACACAATAGATATTTTTTGGGTCATCCTCCTCTTCCTTGTTGACTTTCATCTCCACTGCATACATCATCAATTTTCCAATGTGTTCTTTTATAAGTGTCTTGTTGATGTCTCATGACTCTCTAATTGAGACAGAGGTTCCTCTCCATATGTTAGGTAGACATCTGAGAATACTCGTGATTTTTTCTTTGGCAGTGACTTCTCTCCCATGAGAAATCTTTGTGTTGAAAAATTCAATGAACCTGAGATACATGTCAGAAATAATCTCATTAGGTATCATTTTAAAGTTATCATATTTAATATTATTAGTATTAGGTTTCTTTTCATTCACGCTAGATGTTCCTTCTTGTGAAACAGACAAGGAATACCAAATTTCATGGCCAGTTTTACATGTAGAAATTCTATTAAATTCATCATCTCTAAAAGAGTAGTATAAAGCATTCATAGCTTTGCAATTGTTATTATAGGAAATTTATGTTGGTTTATCCCATGTTATTATATCAGTAGTTGGAATTGTATATTCATATATAATTGAAGACCATATTTCAAATATCATACTTTCTAAATGAATTTCCATTTTAAATTTCCATTGAAAATAATTTGTTTCATTAAAGAATAGTGGTTTGTTTGTTGCAGCACCATCCAATATGTTATCCATAATAAAGAAATACTTTAAAATATATATAAATTTATAATAAATAGAAATTTATAGATCTTAAATGTATAAATATAATCACAGTTGAATAGGGTAAAAAATAGAGCCTTAAAACATTCCTCGGATGCTAATTATTGGTCAGAGTAGAGGACTTAATAGGGGTGTGAATTAAGTATCTATTAAAAATTCATGTTTAAAAATTATTGTTAAAAATTTTTCCCAATAAATTTAAATACAGCCTAGTCAATCATGGTTATACATTTATGAATGTTTGACTATTTAAATAACTTATGGTAAGATTGATTAATTCTCAATAATCTTAATATCAGTTATTAACATTTCTTTTGAAGCTATTATAATAAGTAAAAAATATTATAACATCTTTTCAAGATTAATTATAAAATTAAATTTATTTATTTATGAATTAGACTATAAAACTGAGAAAACTAAAAATAAAAAACATTGAAGATATAAAAAAAGTGGTTTAGAATCAAGTCGATACCTAATCCACTCCACTTAGTGATCACCTACCACCAAGAAGTTTATATAAAAAAACTTGATCCACACCCTGGATCGTGGTTAACAATAGTACACAAGACTGTTCAGGTCACTCGACCTCTTCCACAGTTCTTCTTGGTTATGAACTAACATCTTGCACAGGGATCTCTTCCACACTTATGTGTGGGAATACATAAGTGTAAAAAGATATTAAAGAAAGAATATCTTGAATCCTTCAATTTGATGCAGGAGACATTGCATGTTTTTATACAGACACACAAAATACTCAAAAGATAAAAATAATACACAATAGAGATGAAATGATTATATAAGGTTAGAAGTGCTCTGAGTGTTAGTCTATGCAACTCTGGACTTATGAGATGAAGCAGATACAGATATTGAGTTCTCTCGTGGGAAACAGAGTATCGTAATTCTGCTAGATCTAGGTCGTTTTAATCATGGATTTGATGGAGTGGAAATGTTCTTGAATCAAGGATTTGAGTATTCATCGTGTGTTGTTTAGTAGTTTCAGTATCAGGAATTCTCATGCTTATTCGTTATCACGCACAAACATGTTTTTTATTTACAATATTTTCTTCGCATTCACCACTATCACTATCGTTTCTTCTAGCAATTTTGTTCAATTTTATTTATGGAATTAATGTGTTGGAACTGATAGGATTCGTTTATTATACACCTCAAACCTCTTAATGTTAGGTGACATGTCTACAAAGAAACATTAATTGTGTAAGTTCTTTTGAAATGTTAAAATATGACCATTAGAAATTTAATTTAAAAATGAAATAATAGATAATGAAATGGTGTCACAGTCTGCATGTAAACAATGTTTCCTTGAAACGGTGTTATAACTGGTGTCTATATGGTCACGGTCTATAGATGGTCACAGTATATAGATTGTCACAATGTATGGATGGTCACAGTGTCTGGATGGTCATGGTGTCTAGATGGTCACGGTGTCAGCATGGTCATGGAGTCTTGATGGTCACAGTGTCTTAGACATAGCCAAATCTTTGTATACAGACTTAAACAGTGATAATCCTAAAATGAATTAATATTCATCATTCATAATATAACTTCATTATAAACAAAATAGGTTACAATTATTATTTAATTCATAAAAAACCAATCATATATACTGATGATTAAAGATAGATTAAATAGAATTAACAAGATTTACAGAATGTACATGATTTGTGATCATTAAAACATGATTGACACATGAGGAGTCCAATATTTTGGATAAATAATTCAATACACATAGCTATCCAAGAATAATAAATGACATAATTGAAAATATTTTTTATGATAGATTTAATTTCATATTATTTACATGATTAACATGAGTAAGTCATTATTAAATATGGTTCGTGGATCATTAAATAACTATGATGTATCTTTCATTAATTTTAAGGTATTCTTTTTTCAGTTTAAGAGTTTTTTTAGATTTGATAAATTAAATTTTCATTTCGGTGTTTTGACAAACTCTGAGTCTGGTTCTTCCTACATGATCATTTTACGTCGTAAATGTGTATTTTTTTGCATACATGTGTCACTTCAAGCCTTCTATAAAATGTTTTTAGGCATAATAATCATGGATTATGAAAAATTATTTTTACAACGTAAGATATTTTTACATCATAATATCTAATTATAATCAATAAAATTATTATGTAGGGTTTTTAACTATAGGAGACTTCTTTTTCAATATATATATTTCATAGGGTTTTAATAATATAAAACCAGGTATTATACTATAAAATCTTCAGAAAAATATGTTTTTTCTTCGACTCATGTGACCCTTCTCTCATTTGGTTTCTTCCTCCATGCTTCGAATCCAAGGAGAATCAATGTGTGATTTTGGTGTCTCATCTCCCTTAGAGTTCTTCCATTTTACAATCAATCTTTATAGAGGTTTCATCAGTTCTTCCTAGTAAGTGTTGTATCTACTTCATCATTTCCAATGTTTGGGTCTATGACTTGCAATTTTATTTTTTTATTCAATGAACCTATAATGATTTATTTTGGTTCTTTTTATATTTTTTGTTTGATATTATCTTAAAGTCTAACCCTAAAGTTGGGTGTGATGTGGAATGTGTATTAATTTAGTTATGTGTTGTGTTACCTTCTCCACCAGACAATTTTTTTTGAATTGATTCTAAGATGTGGGTAAAATTATTGGACCTATGTTTTTGTCTTTAAATTCTTTCCTATTTTGGTGGATCCCATTGTCAGTGTGTATGGCCCAAATTTGATTTAGGTGGTTCTGTCACTAGACTTTTTTTGAGGAAACATGAGTAAATTTGTTTTATAAATTTTTTTATAAATGATTTTTCATTATTTATTGATGTGTGAGTGTGAATAGTTTTTTTGGGGGAAAAGATGTTTTCCACTATTTTGTTAAAATAAAAGGGTATTTTCAAAGAAGTATGAAATGGATTTGAGATTTTGTTTTCAAAGATTGATTTTAATGAAATGATTTAGAATATGATAATCGGGGAAGCCTTGGGTACTTAGGGGGGGCTTTGAAACATGCATAGTCCATTGATACTATCAGTTGTTCCTCTACTCTATAAAACATGTGTCTTAGGGACTTGTTATACACTGTTCTGAGGTTCAATTTATGTGGTGTTCCACTTATCCATAGATTTGATGCATATTTATAGGGGTTTGATGCATGTGATTGTCTATATTTGGGTGTGAGGTTTCCAACATTCCTTGCCTATAACGATCCTTGGAATTATTTTACATGTCCTTGGTTAGGTAATTTTTGATCCTTGATTTCCATCTTTGATATATGAGATGTTATTCGAAAATGTTTTTCATGGATTTTTTAGAACATTGGAAGAAGTGGAAGTTTTTAGCATTATTTTGACATAAAACTACTTAATATATTATCATGCCTTATACTAATTAAATATGATCATGTTTATATTTTTGTATATATAATTGTGATGGTACACCTTGGTAGGATCTTACTAAGTCTGTTTATCTTACAATATACACAACCCTTTGGTAGTGTATAAACCTTGTTATGTATTTTAATGTAGGGGAAGACAAGGCACTGCTATGAGGCGGTGTGTTTTTGGTTATATGTTCTATGGTATTTGGTTGTGTGATGGTGGGACATTATCTACTTATTTAACAAATTAGTTGTTTTCCATTTTGGGGTTTTCCTTTACTAGTGGAACCATACATTGGAGTTCATTTAGCTTTTTTTGAGTTGAATAACTTATGTTGTTTTCTATTAGTTATAGAATATATCAGTCAATATATTTTTCAACTCTTTATTTCTTATATGTATATGTATATTCAATGCCATATGTTTCTGGATGGGTGAAAGTTTTCCATCAATTTTTTGTTGATTCCAGGGTACTATTCGTTAGACCATATGGATTTGGAACAACCTTATTGTATGCATTTAATTGGGTCTGATTCTAGTCTGGGATGGAATACTAGATTAGTTCATGGAAATTTTTTTATTATAATTGGTTTTTTCTCATGATTCCATGTCTTAGGATGTCTATTAGACTATAGATAGTTTTCTGGACATGAGAGGTAGGATGTGGAGAGTGTCTGTTAAGATATTTCCACAATGAGACTCAATTAATCATGGTATGTCAGTTTGTGTGTATCATCTGTTGAGTTCTAGATATTAATATTTGTTTATGATTATGTTTTTCTAGTTTAAATTGATATTATCCTATTGTTTGGTAATTTATTTGGTTTTCAATGTGAAATTATTTTCCTTTGAGACATATTCCATGGGTTCTAATGGAGGGTGAAACTAATTCTTCTCAAGGGAATAATCATCCAGATTAGAATATTATAGAGGCCATCATGTCAGAAGTTTTCTCTATAGAAAAAATTTGTTTTTCACATCTAAAAAAAGTTGTAGAGAAACATCAAGGAGCTGGATGAGAGGGGTATCAATCATGGGAGTTCATATGTGAGAAAATTATATTTATTAAGGGTTATAATGGGCCCCAATAGGTGGAGGAATGAGTTTAAAATATAGATCAAATTTTCAACATCCTATATGATCCATATAATATAAATATAATGTGGGAAATGTTCAAAATTAAGGGTCCAAAAAAGTGATGGTGGGGTCCCATGGTATAGAAAAATAAGAACATGATCATGAACTAAAAGGGTTTCAATAAACACTTCTTCTAGAAGTTCTTTATGGAGTCTCCAATGATGTAAAAGTGTATATAGTACCTTCATTGGTGTCTAGGTGATCATTCGGTGTTGGTTTACACAAATCTTTTGGTGGAGCTGATTCATTTTCCTCCAAAAGTGGAAATTAATGATCATTCAAAGAAAAGAAGAACATTTTGGGTTTTGGATTGGATATCATATTGTCGGTATTTATGATAAATATTTCTACCCATGAGGAGATGGTAGATTGGGTTATGACGGTAAAAATGGGCATGGCATGCAAGGATGGTTATTCTTCCCCCTCTCTTCCACCCGATAGAACTTTCATTGGTGACCATTGAAGGTAATGGAAGTAGAATGGGAATCAAAAACGTAGTGCACGAGGTTCTCGGTAGTGGGACTCCTATTCAACATCAATTATATCCATTATCATTCCCATGCCTTCCCCTTATAGTTTCTAGGCTAGGAACATCCAATGTTCTTATTCTGCTTCTAAAAGGATATTCAACAGTTCTGGACAATGTGACCATCTAATGAAATTTTTTCCAGTTATGTCTATGTCTCATTATAGTTATGGATCATTATCTCTAAAGGAATATTGGGATAATTATGATACTAAAATTTCTTTTGGAAAATAGAAACATGACATAAGAGTGAAGCACCTTCACATTGTGGATAAGTTTCTGACATAGGTTGATATGGGTCTAGTGACAATGAGAGGTACCTTATATGTTGAATATTCTATTGTGACTAATTTATTTGATACTAGTTCCTCATTATAATTTATTTCAACACATTTTATTTATATTATTAAAATTAAAATCTATCTCATATCCTTTTAAAGGATTTGGCAACACCTCCTGAGAAAAGGAAGGACAAAGGGTTTCAGCCTGCTACTTGCACTCTATCAATACCTGATGCAGAGTTAGTTTGGTATTTCTTAATTTCCAATTTGGATCTTTTTTATGTCATCATAAATATGGATTAGAATTTTTATTGTCAACCAAGTTTTTATTATTATCATCAATATGTCTTTTTTCCTTTCAATCGATGGTTGTTTTTGGGTGTTTTATAGATATTGGGATCTAAGGTCGAGTTGTGTAGGACCTTTCTTCCCAAAGCTAAGGAGTATGATATATAGTATCGTATTTGTGACTAACGAGTTTCTTCTATTGGATTTCATCCCTTGTTTTTTATGTATATTATTTATTACTTCCTTAATTAATTATTTTTTTCTTTCTCCAGATAGGGTTGTAGTGTTTTTGATTGATCTGGTGTTAAGTACACAACTCATCGTGACACCCTCTTATCATATGACACAATCATAGAATAATGTTCTCAGCATTCAATTTGATTATCTGGTGGAGAATGGTTTTTTAACCTAGTGTTTCACCTTGGGTAGACCTAGTGCACTATAACCTAAAGGATGGTGGTTTTCTTCAATTTTTTGTGGACTAACCAATGTTGAACCAAGTGATGGTTAAGAATATGTATTGTTTTCTCCATGTGGAATATTTTATTGAATTGTTAACTGGGAAAATTGGTTATTGAAAATAGATCTTCTTTCAGGTTATCATCGACCCAGATTTTGGGATTTTGATATACTAAAGACCTCATTCAAGATAAATTATATCCATTATAGGTAACATGTGGTGTCTATCAGTCGAACTAAAACTATTTCAGTTTTAATTGATCCGATGAACAGGATATTCCATAATTGTCTCTATGAATATATGGTATTCTTCATGCTTATTATATATATTTATTCTAGGTATAAGGGTGATCATGAGAACTATATGAGTATTTTAGAAATCCTAAGTAGTCACATTCTATATGGAATGATTTAAAAATGATGTTTTTGTATCCAATAAGTGATTTTATTGTGGATTGTGATTTCTATGTCTGGATTATTAGTCAATACTGACACACTGAAGGTTTTCCATTCATGGAAAGAACATTGGAAGACCTTTGGAATTTGGAGAGTCCATCATCTCACTAGATATTATCAATAGGTCGTTGAGGATTTATCAATGTTATTACAATTTATGTTTTCTCTTGAAATGAAAGAGGTGAAACTTATATAGGATGAGAACTATCATGATTTTTTGATGATCTGAAATTAGTTTGTAAATAGGCACTAACTATGTTCATAACTGGGCTCCTTATAGGGTATGTGATATACTCTGATGCTTTTAGTGATGGAAATGTTTTCATGCTCATATAGGATGATCATGTTATAGGGTATGGTTTTCGTCATGTCTACCTGCACAAGAAGGATTACCACACTCACGATGTGAAGATTTCCACATTTATGCATGTTCTTAAATATTGGTGGAATTATCTTTTTTGGGGAGTGGATCAAAGAATTGTATGACTATAAGAGTTTTTACTATATATTTTTTAATAAATATTTGAATATTATACATAGGTGGTCAGTGGAACACATTTAGATGTTTAATTTTGACGTAGATTACACCCTAGGGTTGGTGAATTCCATTGAAAATTCTCTCAGTAGAACGGATAAATTATCGTATTTTATGGAATCAAAGGAAGAGTGGAACCTAATGTGACTCCTTTCTCACTAGAATTCAGTTTCCTAGGAGGATGTTTCATGTACGGTTCTAACCAGTGTTCAGCTATCATATACACTCATTGAGTTTATTATGCTAGGTCTATAGTATGCTGATTAATTCAGAGGTATTTGATAAACCATTTACTATGGGAGACTAAATCAGGATATTCTCCCCCTTAAGATGGTATTCTATTCATTATGGATCAACTTTTAATCCAAGAATCTATGAGGATTTCAATTTATTACTGTTATTTTTCATCATGGTTCATTCATCTAGGAACTATAAATATATATTGTGACATGAGATGATTATTATTATGGCAAGGTATGAAGAGGGATATTTCGGATATAGTATCCTACTGTTACACCTACCAACAGATAAATATAGTGTATCTGAAATAGTCTAGTCTACTCCAGCCACTGTAAATGACGATTTTGAAATGGAAGGTTTCCTACATGGATATTGTTGTTGGATTACCATTGTCTCCATGAGGGGAGATTACTATTTTATTGGTGATTGGTGAGATAAAAAAGTCATATTATTTTTTCTAATCAGGGAAACCACTAACATTAAATATACGTATAATCTATATGTGTTAGAGATTGTGAAATTACATGGTGTTTGTAAGAACGTAGTTTTTCACATATGTATGGATACATTAAAAATATTATATTCCTATTTTGTGGACCAAATATGGATTCCAAATGATTAATTATAGATTTTAGGGGTTCCTTAGGCATTTTCGGAGTTTGAAACACAACTTTTTGAGAGAAAATATCATGTTACGCAATTTGAGTAAACCGTGTGAGGTAGGCTACATAGTTTGTTTAAACCTTTCAAGGGTGGATAGTTGGTTGGAATATGGAACATAGTTTGAATAGACTTAGTGAGTTAGTTCGCATGGTTTGTCATTATTTTTTTAAATTTTTAAATATCTATTATATATGGTTGGCACACGGTTTCCCAAACCAGGTTGCCTAACTATGCACTATTTCCCTTACTACGTTTTCTATTTCACAATTCTCACATGGTTTGAAAGAACATGCATCTAGACCATGGAAAGTGTATATTTTTTGTAAAAAGTCTATTTTCGTATTTCGTTATGTTTCAAATGATCCCCTTCTTTCCCCTCAAATTTCTAGTGGACATCCTCCTTATAATACATCTGTTTGAGACAGAAAAATCATCTATTCTATGTTTTGAAATCAATCGTCCATTTAGATTCTAAATTGACCATTATTAATCTCATTGGATCCATGCTAGTACGTTCTCAATATCTTTTTTAACCTTACATCATTCTTCTTCCTTTCTAAAATGATATTTAGGCAACATAGAACCATCGGTCGGGTGTGTTGTTCTTGGCCACTATAATGGTAAGATTCATTGTATCAAATGGACATTGAATTGATAAATGGTTAGTACCATGATGATCCACACATCACCCGCCTAAGGTAAGTGATTGATTATTATTAAATCAATGTAAAATGAAATGGAATGTTTGTTGTATATAATTACTTGGAATTCAAAAATGAATTGAATGATGGTTTCAGGTCATATCACCCCGCTCCACATGCGAGTGAAGGAATTGAATTAACCAAATGAATTAACTACACATCCTATGAATTTATTAAAATTATTCATGCCTTGAAATTCTTTATCACTTGTATAAACGGTAATGAATGAACCTAGGACTTGTTAAATGAAATAATTATGATATGAACTAATTCATTAAATGAAACTAATGTTAGGTGCCTATTCATATGAATGGAACATGAAATTATTATAGTAAGGGGTTGAATTGATTTATCCATTTGATTCATGAGTTAATAGAGTAGGAACTCAAGGACATCATTCTGATTCAAGGATATCTATTTCCTTGGTTAAGAACCAACTTGAAACAGGATCTTTTCTTATCATTGGATTCATAGTTTGACACCATAGGATCCATCCTTTACTACTACTAGATTTTGTGGATACACATTTTGGATCCATCATGTCTTCTATAGACACAAGGCACCTTGTTGATATACTAAGGTCTGGACATATTTAATATTGTTTTTTCCTTGGAAGTATTACTATGACTCAGTTAGATCATACAATTTGTGGAATTATCGGGATGATGCTCCATGGATTACACTCTTACCCTTAGCAAGTCTACAATTACTAATGAGATAGTGACCCCTGAGGTCTATGTTTCCTTGGTGTTTACCTTGGAACCCTTTCCACATTATAAACTTTATGGTTAACATGTTACATCATGGAACCACTACTAGTCTTATCATGATGTGATTTCCATGCTAGCATTGCCTTGAGAGACCTATTTACATAAATTGGAAATGATGTAATTTATTAAATGGTTATATGTTCAGACACCTACTGAGGGAAGAAGTAGGTATGTTGGTATTTACATTACTATAATTCATTAATTTTATATATTCATTCTTCCACACAATTAATTTTATATCACATTAATAAGATGACATAGACAGCATTGGCGGTGTCCCGCTATGATTTATCTCACACCCTATTAGAGCCCCTCAGTTACCCATGAATACTATATCAATGCAGGTGTTGGACATTGGAATCGAGTATCTTCAGAAACATGATTGGTTGTTTTTATTTTATGATGAAACTAGTCACAAATGATAGATATTGAGCTCAATATACTTTTTCTTCTTTATCAACATTGGTATAACATGCTTGTGTGCTGCTTGTATGTCTATTTTCCATATCTCTAGAGACGTGACATATCATCATCATATTTTTTATATTTTTTCAAATTTTTTTTGTAATTTCTATTCTCATGCCTGCTTCTACTATGATGTTTTCTATTAATGATCTTTATATATTTAGTTATCTCATGTTGTATAAGGATTATACACTATGCTACAATCTGGGAATGAGGGCATGGTCTCCCTATAAACACACCCCAATCCCACGTTGCTATTCAGCAGCATTTGGAATTTGAGGAGATGTGCTTGAGAAATGTGGCCCATTGGGCATGGGGAACCATCTCTGGTTTTGTAATGACCCGGACCCGAGCAGCCACCCGAACAGCGCTAAACGGGTCGGGTGTTACTACCTTAGGCGCACCTCCCCGAATGCTAAAGGTTGTCGACTATCAGCGAGGGTCTTTTAGGTATAGTGGGGAGGTTATACCCTCTCGAATTATAATAAGGGTACTGGTCCATGTATAATAATAAAGATGCAGCGGAATAAATGACTCAAAAGACTTGAACCAGACCAGCATAGTGGAATCAAATTGAATAAAAATAAATAGCAGAAGCAATAAGTATAAACAACAGTATAGGAAATAAATACAACAACATGCTAAACACCAAATGTAACTACTAAACAAACCAAGAATGAATCCATAGCAAGTCAATATACAAAAGGGATCCAATGGCTAACCAACTGTAGCTACATAAAATATAAGCATGCTAATACAGAAAAGAAAAAAACAAAGTAAACTCCAGCTAGGAAAGACCTCATGGTCCATACCATATCCATGCAACAACTAACAAATCCCAACACCTGAAGCTGGCCTCTTTCCTGCATGTAAATCCATAAAGTCTCCATGTATCCCAAAGGGCCCATGCAAGGTGTGAGACGAATCTCAGTAGGATACCACCCAATGGTGTGTACCTAATATAAGTTTTTAAGGATGCACACATTTATAAGGAAAACATTAAAAATTACGATGAACAAACTCCACTGGTGCTCAATAGCCAACATGGAGTGTCACCTCTTTTGGCCAATGCCAGAATCTCTGTCATGTAACCCGGCACCATGTGCCTCATGACACCGAGTGTCTCAAGTACCGATGTCATGAAGGAACACCCAAGAAAAGTAGAAACTCGGCACTAAGTGCCTCCTGACACCTCGTGTCTCAAGTACCGAAGTCTCGAAGGAATTCCCAAGAAAAGTAGAAACTTGACACCAAGTGCCTTCTAACACCTCGTGTCTCAGGTACTGACGTCACGAAGGCAACCCCAAGAAGTATCCTAGAGGAACAGTGATACATGTCCTCAAATAAGAATCCGGATGGACAGCGATATCCGCCCTCAAAATCACAGCGAGCCTCGTCCCCTAACCCGATAGCATCAATGATATCTAATAAAGTCTTCTCACCTTCCATGTGGCTTTCTACAACAAGAACCCCCAACCAAAATACCTAAACCGCATCTACGGGGGACTCTACCTACAAGAGTTTTCAAAACCACCTCATCACGGAGTATCTATGTGTGGACACTACTCAAAGTTCCGAGTGAGAGGTAATCACTAAAATAGTAACTAAGACACCACACATCTGACACCTCGTATCCCTGTGACCATGCCGCTCAAGAGTAACCCGGGCCATGCCCAACCTGATAGTCATCCAGCCACTAGCCTATGTCCATGACACCAAATCCCATGGTAAAAATCACCCAACAATACCTGGTCCATTCCCAACAGAACCAAATGGTTCCAACAGATGCAATTCAACAATTACATACATCACATATATCATCAAAGGAATAATACTTAAAATAAGAAAAACAACTAAACATTTGAAATGAACTAACTATGTGTTGTCCAATACCAACACTAAGGTCTCTAAAGCCTCTAACAATTCATATCAAATTTTAATTAATTAAGCTCAGTCGATTAATTAAACAAATCAAGTATTCCAATTTTGGCAACCACACCCAAAATGCCCCATATGAGCAACGACCCCTCGCCCGACCCCGCTCAAGGAAAACATGACATGGGAAACACCTAGAGGCATCCCATAGGTCTAATAACCATCTTAACGGGAAATAGAAAAATAATTATGGTCATTCTCAAAATACAAGAAAACGCTCCATAGGTTGCACCACCCAAATGTCCACAAAATCACGAAAGAAGGTATGCACCACCTACCTTGTACTAGTACGATAATACTCCTTCGATTTTAGCTTCCAATTAGGTTTAAAACTCTATATATCTACAAATGAAACATAACTTCTCAAAACACAACAACTCTTTATAGCATAGAAATCAAGAATAATGGCTCAAGAGGAACGAATTCCTTACCGATGGTCTTCCAATGGATCAAATGGTGCTCGAAACGGAGTTCGGACGAAGATCTGGGGGCAAGAAGAAGGTCTGGAAGACTCTCCCTGTGTAAGCCCCGAGTGGGAGGAAGAAAAGATGGAGAAATAGGAAATCTCTTGTGGCCCGGCACTTAAAAACCCAAATCTTAAGTGGCTGAAAGGTCTAACCGCACGGTTTGGAAAACCTTACGCCAACCGTGTTGTTTCCACTGCCTCACCCCGGAACATTGCGCGGTTTTCTCACACGGTTTTTCTAACCATGTCTCGCCTGTGCGGAGCTTACTGTGTCTCTCCAGGACCTCACACAGTTTGTCCGCATGGTTTGCTAGACCGTGCTCCAATTGTGCGCACTTGCACAACCTCCCCACCTTCAATCGTTTAACCAAAAATTTTCCAATTTCATTAGTTTTCTAAAAAAACGGGACAAAAATTCAAACAGGGTCGGGATTTTGACTTGTTCCAAAAACTCGGGTTCTTACAGTATCCCCAACTTAACATATCATGTCCCTAAGCTATCAAATGAAACCCGGGGATAGAACTAAACATACCTCCCCAATCAAAGAAACCTAGACTTCCCCAATCACAAGGTTCTGGGTAAATTCTTCAAGGTGCTCCCCACCATAGGAATCGCCTAACCTGGTCTCAACACGATAAAACACAGAATAGGAATGGGTTCGCAAACCTATGTTCCGGACATAAGGTCTTCCCATGACACATCGTCACCCCTTCCACTCATTGGAGATCCCGTGTCATTTCCAACACCCAAATGTATACCACACTGCATCGGTGTCCGCCTCCACGAGGTCCTGCATCCCATGGATGCTCAAAATGAACTTGGTGCCTAGCACCTCAAGTAACCCGCATCCTCGATGCCCCGATGCCCATGGAACCTCAAATAACATGCATCCCCGATGCCCCGATTCCCATGGCATGTCATGTAACCCGCATCTTCGATGCACCTGATGCTACGCATCTCCCACATATATATAAATATATCACACACCTGATATGGTGCCAATCCCACTGACTAGCATCTAGTCAGTCCACATAGATAATGGGCATCACGTGCACTCAAAACGGACATCCCTCTACAGGTCATTCCAAAAAAGAAAACATGGAAATCATGACCACACCCTAGGTGTACCTCTAACCAGCGTTTGCTCACCAACCTGCTTAGCCTCTGGAAGCTCCAGGGCATGCACCTGTCCTGAAGTACGACTGATTGACGCCTGACCTCCCTGTTGTACTGCTCCAGTCACCGACTATTGACCCTTCAACTGGGTCCCGCTGTCTCTTTCATGTCCTCCACGTGCAGTTGGACCTCAGGTACCCTCTCCTGGTACCGAACCTGAACCAACTCAAGATGCCACAGTTTCTCATGGTCCCTACCTGCTGGCTGTATGAGATGGTTCCCTACAAAACCTCTCTAGATTCCCGACCTTTCCACATGCCCGACACTCTTTAAGAAGCCTATCGCACTGAGTCTGGACATGTCCCGGCTGTCAGCACTAAAAGAAAATCATGAAAGAACTACCACGAGGTGGTCTAGCAGAGTCCTTGGCCTAACCGCCCTGCTCGAACTCATCATGTCCTTGCTTCCTGCTATTTGAACTGTCACTTGAAGCGGTCACGCATCCAACCTAGGGAATATCCCTCTTGTTTCCCTCCGCTATGAGCGCATGATTCACTGCCTCTGAGAAGGAACCTAGCCGGAAGATATTCACCTGGACTCAAATGGCGCGTCGTAAACCATCCTCGAAGCACCTCACCATGGCCGTGTCGTCGCTTTCCATAACAGGTGCAATGTGAGATAGCTCAGTAAAATTAGCCGCGTAGTCCATGAAGGACATGTATCCCTTCTGAAAGGCTCAAGAACTCCCGAGCTCTCTCTGCCCTCAGTGTCTCTGGGTAAAAGTTCTCAAACAACCTTCCCTCATTGTCCATTTATGCCAAACCCTCCTGTCTGTGAGCCTGAACCTGCACATCCCACCAACGCTTTGCCCGTCCTCGTAGCATGTCGGTTTCCATCTTGACCCTCCGCCCTGGAGGTGTCTCGAGCTACTCGAATATCATCTGCATTCTCTCTATCCAGTTCTCATCTGCCTGCGGACCACCCTAACCCTGAAAAAATGGAAAGTGCTGCGACTGGAACTTCTGCGTCAGATACGCCATAGATGACTCTATACCCTTTTCACCTCTATCGATCCCCTGCAACACATGCACTAGGCTAGCTCGGAGCTGCTTGTCGAGCCACGACCTGAACGCTGCCAAACACTGCTGCTGCCTTACCTGCACTAGATCCTGAACCTGATATTATCCCTAAGCTTGTAGATGTGGCTCATGCTCTGCCTGCACCGGATTCTGAACTTGATCCTACGGCACTGTATCTTCTCCTTCCTAACACTCGATCGTGTCGTGAAGGAGTAACCCGCTGAATACCATAAATGGTCAGACCGCCCATATATATATATATAACAATATACTCTATGTAGATAATGAAAGCAGTAAATGGAAGTGCATAACAACTACCCTTAATCTCCCCCACCGCAACCCATGCCCCACGGCATCCCAACCCCATTGCCTCCTTACTATCCCCTATCAGGGCCAAGTATCAATAGTACCATGGGCCATGCCCATCCTGACAACTCATGTGACCTCAAACCGACGACCGAGTTGCCCAATCCTGGTGATAAAAATTACCTCAACCGATAGTACCTGCCAGCTCTCATAAGAGTCAGACCCAAAACCCCTATTCACATGCAATTCTAAAATATACAAAGCATGGAATACACATTGCAACAACAAGAAATTATATCAGGAATTTCATCTTTAACATTTCAAGGAATATAAAGCATGAAAATTGATTTTTTTTATTCACATGGTATTATCACTTCACAAAGCATACATGTAGTTTTGAAGTTGAAATACCCAAAAATGTGCCTATCAAAAGCCAATCAAACAAACCTTTCCATACTAGGCCAAGGTCTAATTCTCCCTTACCACACTGGGTCAATGGTCACATATCACAATCAATAACCTCACACACCAAGTGAGCCACTGAGGTGGAAATCAAATAAACTGTAATTTGAGGAAAAACAAACATCAATTCCCACCCACGACAACTTGGTCCATCCCACATACCTGGGGCTATAGGCAACCAAGAAAAAGCTAGAATCCCAGATCCAGTAATAACTTATCTCCAATCTACAATATCCCAAATAATAAAGCCAGTATAAGAAAAGAGATGTCTCAATCTCATTAGTAAACAACATAACACTGCTACTAAATCAATGTCAAGAACTCCTCTGATACCACTTTGTAACGACCCGGACCCGAGAAGCCACCCGAACAGTGATAAACGGGTCTGGTGTTACTAAATTAGATACATCTCCCCAAACGCCAATGGTTGCCGACTAGTAGTGAGGATCTTTTAGGTATAGTGGGGAGGCTATACCCTCTCGAAGGATAATAAGGGTACTGGTCCGAGTATAATAATAATGATGCAGTGGAATAAATGACTCAACAGTCTCAAACCAGACCCACATAGAAAAATCACATTCAATAACAATAAATAGCAGAAGCAATAAGTATAAATAACAGCAGCAGAAATAAATACAATAGCATGCTGAACACCAAATGTAACTACTAAACAAACCAAACATGCATCCATAGAAAGTCAATATACAAAAGGGCAAAAATTTATAACCAACTGTAGCTACATAAAAAATAAGCATTCTAATACTGAAAAGAAAGAAAAACAAAGTAAACTTCATCTAGTCAAGACCTCAAGGTCCATACCATCTCCATGAAACAACTAACGTAGCCCAGCTCCTGAAGCTGGCCTCTTTCATGTAGGTAAATCCATAAACTCTGCATGCATCCCAAAGGGCCCATGAAGGGTGTGAGACAAATCTTAGTCGGATACCACCCAATGGTGAGTACCTAATATGAGTGTTTAATCAGGCATGCATTTATAAGGAAAACATTAAACAATATGATGCACAAAATTTACTGGTGCTCAATAGCCACCATGGAGTGTCACCTACTACGGCCAATGCTAGAATCTCGGTCATGTAACCCGGCACCATGTGCCTCCTGACACCTCGTGTCTCAAGTAACGACATCCCAAAGGCACGCCCAGGAAAAGTAGCAACCCAGAACCAAGTGCTTCCTGACACCGTGTGTCTCAAGTACAGATGTCCCGAAAGCATACCCATGAAAAGTAGCAACCCAGAACCAAGTTCCTTTTGACACCTCGTGTCTCAAGTATGGACATCCCGAAAGAACTCCCAAAAAGTAACCTAGAGGAACAATGATACATGTCCTCAATTAAGAATCTAGAGGGACATCAATTTCTGCCCTCAAATCACGCTGAGCCTCAGCCCCAAACCTGAAAGCCGCAATGCTATCCCCTAAAGGCTCCTCATCTTCCACATGTCTTTCTACGGCAAGCACCCCCATGCAAAATACCTAAACCGCATCTATGGGGGCCTCTACCCACACAAATGGTCAAAAACACCTCATCAAAGAGTATCTATGTGTACACACTGCTCAAGGTTCCGGGTGAGCGGTAATCACCAAAATAGTACCTAATCCACCACAAATATGACACCTCGTGTCCTTGCGACGATGTCGCTCAAGAGTAACTTGGGCCATGCCCAAACTGACAGTCATCCTGCCTCAAGCCGACGTCGATGATGCCCAATCTCGTGGTCAAAAACACCCAACAATACCTCGTCCATTCAAAAAAACCAAATGGTTCCATTAGATGCAATTCAACAATTACATACATCATATATATCATCAAAGGAAGAATACTAAAAATAAGCAAAATAACTAAACAGTTTAAATGCACTAACTATGTGTTGTCCCATACCAACACTGAGGTCTCTAAAGCCTCTAAAAATTCATCCCAAATTTTAATGAATTAAACTCAGTCTTTTAGTTAAACAAAAAAGGTATGCCCATTTTGGCAACCCCGGCCAAAATGCCCCATATGAGCAATGGCCTGTCGCCCGGCCCCGCTCATGGAAAACATGACAGGGTAAACACCTAGAGGCATCGCATAGGTCTAATAATCATCTTAACATTCAATAGTAACATAATTATGGTCATTCTCATAATACCCAAAAACACGCCATAGGTCGCGCCACCCAAATGTCCATGAAATCACGGAAGAAGGTATGAACCACCTACCTCATACTAGTACGATGATACTCCTTCAATTTCATTTCCAATTAGGTCTAAAACGTGGTAGATCTACAAATGGAACAAAACTACTCAAACCAAAACAACTCGTTCTAGGAAAGAAATCAACAAGAATATCCCATGAGGAACCAAGGCCTTAACTAGGGGGTTCCAACAGATAAAATGGTGCTCAAAATGGAGTTCAGACAAAGATCCGGGAGCAAGAAGAAGGTTCTGCTGGCTCTCCCCGCGTAAGCCCCCAGTGGGAGGAAGAAAAGAGGGAGAAATAGGAAATCACGGGTGGCCTGGGATTTAAAAACTCTAACCTTAAGGGGATGCACGATTGACCCGCATGGTTTGGAAAACCGTGTGCCAACCGTGCGGTTACCACTTCTTCACCCAGGACCTTCACACGGTTTTCTTGCACGGTTTTTCAAAATGTGTGTCGCCCGTGCGAAGCTTACTATCTCTCCCATGGACCTCGCACTGTTTGTCTACATTGTTTGATAGACCGTGTTCCAACCGTGCTCACCTGCACGACCTCCCCAAATTCAAGATTTTAACCCAAAACTGTCCAATATCTATAGTTTTCTCAGAAACGAGACAAAAATTAAAACAGGGTCGAGATTTTGACTCGTTGCAAAAACTCGGTTTCTTACTGGTTTATAGGTCTAGGACATCAAAAAGTGATTTCAAAGTGGTTCTTGTCTTGATTTAATATTTGGAGACAATATTTACAACATTAGGAATTCATGGAACTTGTTTATAATATATTATTTTCCATCATGAACCCATGTTCAAGGTAAATTCCGAGTTTCCTGAATTTTCATTTTTGTTTTGTTTATCCCTATGACAGTAAATATCATTTCACCTTTGGGTGACTCATACGTTATGAGGTGCTATTGATTATTATTCTAATTGAGATTATATTTCATTTTTTTTGCCTAATGATATGAGGGAAAGAATCATTGTTATGTGCATCATATTATCCACATTTAATTTTCCTTTCATGTATATTTCCTTTCCATATAGTTTCATTTCACTCCTTTCATTGCTTGATATGATTATGTTTTTTGATTGAGTCTTCATTTTTTAAATATTCATATCCGTATTTGGGGATTTGATTGATTGATTACTTTTTTAAATTCATGAGGTACTATGGGACCTCATGGGATGGAATTTGTATTTTTCCGAATAAAGTTTAAATTAGAAATTCTCATAGGTGATAATCTCAGTGATAAAGAGTATGGGACCTGATTCACTAGGAGTGATAAAGAGTATGTGACCTGATTCACTAGGATTTTATTATGCATTTACATGTATATGAAAGGTAAAGGAGTGAACCTCCTAGATAGAAATTAAATTAAATTAAATGGTATCCAGTAAATGATGTGGAATGCTACTATTGACCCTTTATCTACTAGAACCACTGAAACATATAATTGAAAACATACTAAAGACTTGTCCTTTAAGTGGTTCGATGGGTAGAATTACATGGGTAGTTAGCTTCTTATGTTCATCTTCCGTTAGTGATTCTATATATATGCTTTTAAGTTTGTGATGAGGAATGTTCTTGGCAATTGTAAACCAATTCATCCACGAAGTCCTCATGTCATGTACCAGGAAGGTGGTGATGACCATGCTCCATACATGGTGGGTTAAGAGATTCCAATCAATCTCTTGGAGTTCCATATGAGGCACCTCCTGTTGCACAAAAATTGGGAAATAATGGTTAAGTTTGAGATAGTTTCTCATGCCTGATGTAGTCCACGCATGGTGCTCCATGAGATGGATATATGATGGCTAATATGACTCATGACTTCCAACAGCATCATCCACCTACATTCTCAGCGGATAGTGGATCACATTATTTAGAGTCTTGGTTAGAGTCCACTATTAAAGTCATTGATCATCTGGAGAATCCTCTCGAGCATTGGGGAAAGATTGTGGCTTACAGGCTTCCTGATTCGGCCAAGAATTAGTGTTATGTAATCAGCCAATATGTTCGCCCTCAGGGCATAGCTTGAGATGATTTCTAGAATACCTTCTATGATCAATTTTTTCTTCTATTTCTGAGAGCTTAATGATCCAGAGTGTTCATGCATCTCATGTATGTTTCAATTTCAGTTATGTAACATTCATCCTGATTCACTAAGTTATAGTTCGTTGCACAACTTCTTATCGGGGATAAGATTTTTCATGCTAGAAGCTATAAGGAAGCACTTATGTATTCCATCCATGATTAGGTGAATTTCTCTCACCTACTAATGTTTTCTGAAATAGTTAATTAGGCTCTTATCACAAAATGGAACATGATGGATTGTTATAGTACCATACATAATAGACATATGCTATAGTAGGATAGTTGTTCCTCAAGTAGCAGAAAGAGATATCTCAAGGTTTTTCATCAGGGAATTGGAAGCCAAGGTACTCATGTTGGTAGCTCCATGGTGTGTTAATATAATGGACAATAACTGGATGTGAGGCCTTTTTCTGATAGAGAACCTCAGGAGTGCCAATATTTCTACTGTTTGGTGATTCATTATCATTTATTTCTAAATTTTCCATTGGTTTATAGTGGAATAGGTTTTTCACAGGTCCACCTTTAGGGGTAGGTACTTATATTCTATATCAGGTGGGGGTTGAAGTATCAATAGAAGGACTAGACGATGAGGAGGTCATGATCATAGTATCCAGAATCCCAATCACCACCAACACCAGTAGACTAGTTTAGATAATGGAAGTCTAGATATTGAACATGGTATTGGATAATGTCTATTTCAGGGATTACATCTAATACCTGAGAATCAGGCTATAGGACCATCCACAGTACGAGGTACTATTCTAGTGGCCTCCACTAAAATATCTCATTTATCTGATATATGTTCTTCATACTCTTTTATCCCATTATCAATCTTGAAAATCCATGTGTTAAAATACAGTATTAGTTTGGTTTAATGACCCTAGATACATAGTTGGGAGTATTATCCGAGGGAATATGCCAAATTAGGGACTTCTCCCTTGATGTAGGTCGTTAACCTTTATATGGGAACTCTTTCTTCTTGAGATGACGGCATTCGACATCATACTTTTGATGGATTTTTTGGTTCTATATCAAGACTTTTTATCCTTCTATCATCGAATGGTATCATTTTCCTAACCATAGGGTAAATTGTTTCAATATATGGGTGAGTGGGATGTCTAGGATAGTAGGACGAGACTAGAAAATCATGGGATATTTGTAGTAACTGACCATATATCTAATCTCTTCATGGATGATTGGTGTTTACATTAGAATAAATTCCCTCCAGTAGTATATCATTTCAGAGAAGTCTTTCCCGATGATTTTTCTACATTACCTTTTAAGATATAGGTAGATTTTATGACTGATATAATTAAAAGAGAAGATCATGTGTCCATTACTCCATATATGATATCACATATTGAGCTCTAGGAGCTCAAGAGCTAGATAGAGGATCTTGAGGCCAATTGATTCATACGACCACATACTTCCTCTTGGGGTTCACCATGTTATTCTCCCAGAAGGTGGTTTGGACCCTTATTAGAAGGATCCGGCCTTAAAACATTACATAATCCTGAATTAAATGAATAATTCACATTTAGGATCTATTTAGATTTAGAGATTTAGAGATCTAGGACATAACTATTACATTGAAAATTATTACAAAGTAGAAACTTCTACTCAGTTTCTTCTTTTTTCATAAAATAAAACCTATTTGGAAAAATTATTCATGTCTAATTCCATGTTTTAGACGGCATGACTTTTCCTTGATCCCATACTTGACCATATTCTACTTTATGTCCTGTGAAAAGAATTTCAAAAACATGGGATGAGCATAAAAAGCTCAGTAAGGGATTCACAAAGAATGAAAACATTGATTTTTTTAGAAAAACAAGTTAAACGTTTATACATTTACATAAGTAATAATTTTCACCTTTATGAAGATGTAAATAATATTTACTGAATAAAAGATCACTACTTACCCTTTAGTAAGCAAATGATTACCAAGAAAATCATATAAAGAACACATAACAAATAAAGGTAACTTGGGACATAAACCTAATTAAATTTAATAACCATGCAGTCAACTTCCACACATATCACTAAATGGAATAGTCATATGGAGCACATCCATACCCAACGCATTGGAGGTTATAACGTAACCACCCGTCCTAGTATTCATGGCACCACTCATTATTTGGATTATCATGTAACCCCCCATCAAATGTCCTAGCACCATTATAAAATCATAAGACATAAAACAAATATAAAGGAAAGAAAACATTTCCACATTTCAATCACAATATATCACTTAAATATATTGACATAAAAAATACATTATCAAAACCATTTTCAAAAAAAAAATTCATAAAATAGTATATGGTATTTATTTTCTTTTAAAAACATTATGTCTTGTTGAGGAAGCCAAAGATCAAATAATACTCGTGGCGGTAGAAAAGTATGTTGTCACCACTTACGTTAGAAGAAACATTCCTTTTTGTCGTTTAGTAAAACGCTTTGTAGAAAAATATTCGCTTTGAAAAATCAAGGGTGTTTATACAGCATATAAAAGAGTGTCTTGTATTAAAAAAAATATGCCTCAATGAATGGAGATTGAGACAAAGTCCCTTACCTCGTGTTCTGCTTGACTCGATCGTTATTTAATCTCCCAAATAAAAAACTAAAGTTAATTTTAACTTTCTCAAGAACCTTTTCAAGGTAATTAGTCATTTTATATCAATTATTACCATGTTATAAACATTATGAACTAATTTAAGTTAATAATGGTCATTTTGTTGATATTTGGTACCTGAGTCAAAAATAAACACCTTATAAGTTTAAGTTGTTCTTGTGGTAAGATATCCATTTTCATCAGAATGATATTAATGATTTAGATATCATATATATCATATATATATATATATATATATATCTGGTATATACATGTATTTATAATAGTACATATCATTTTGGGGTAATAAATGAAATGCACCGTTCATGGAGACAGTAATCTGTACGTACACATGAATGCTACATTCATTTATATCTTCTTATTTTAATGGAATTAAAACATAATTATACATAATTATATTATAATAACAATATAATATCATATAAAATATCATTAACTCAATCTTTTATACATCCCACATATGGCATTAACGAGTCATATCATTTTGAGGGGGCGGTAGTCCACACTTCCTTTAATGAGAATATCGCGTTTACCCATAATGGAAACCATAAAGAAATTCTATAAATGAAAATTACAGAAGCATAAATAAAACATAAAAATAATATATATCATATATATAAATATAGTTCCATCATAATGGCCACCATGAGAGGCAGTTGGAGATATTTGAACAATCATTGTTTCGTGAGGCATTAGTTTGCCATCCATAGAAACATTATTTTCTTCATCCATTAGATGGAGGTGTGTGTAAGTGTAGTTCTAATCCTTCCCATAAAATCATCCTAGTATATTTAGGATTCTGGTTTTGTTACAAAATAAATTAATTAAAATATATTAGGGGTTGGAGAAGTAAAATAAAATTAAACAATTTAAAAGAAACTATTACATTTAATTTGGGAAACTCCCTTTGGTTTGAACCAAATGAATTATTCATCTGTCTTATGCATAAGAAAAGGCTTCTAGTAGGAGGATAGGGATGTAGGGAGCTTAATTGGTCTGAGGTTGGATGAGCCAAAAGGCTTGAGAGGTGTGAGGAATTGGTTAGATATGGTCTCCTTTTATAAAGGAGAGGAGGGTCTCTTTAAGAAAGTGTGATAAGATTATTTTATTATATAATGATATTCGGTTTCTAAGGGTCAAAAAATCATTAGAGTAGAAGATAATATTACTCCATGTATAAATAATATCATTCAATAGTAATTGGACTAGTTTTGGATGTTATTTTAATATTTATAATCTTATTTATTTAAATCTTTTATTAATGAGGTAAATACTACATCATTATTGTGTCAAAAATAATTAAATTTATTTGATGAATAGAAATTATAAAAAAAATACCATGATGTAATAAATAGTTTTATAATTAAAAAGAATATTTATAGTCAAAACGATTACTTATATAACACCATATAAAAATTAATTACTAAAATATTTTTGTTTATGTCAATTTTTCCTTTACTTTAAATTAATTTATCTAAAGTTTCATTATCATTCATAAGTGGCTCCATGGTGTCCCAAAATCAACCTAAAGATGCACATGGTCAGATATGTATCAACTAATAGGATTATTAAATATTTAAGGGTAATTTTATATTATTAAAATTTTATTTTTTACCATTATTTATCTGATTTACCCTTTAACCACGGTAAATAAAATATTTACTGAACTAAAATATTTAAAATGACTAAAAATAAAAGTTACCTATTTACCCAATTTGGACCACCTGATTCCAAATATGGAGTCTATTTCAGAAATTCAAAACACATAAGTGGAAGAAATTAATTCAAAATTAATTCCCGCTATCAAAACAAAAAAGCGTGTTTTTAAGAAATAATAACTATCAAAATATTAACACTTTTTTATGTCCAATTTCAAAGTGAAATTAATTACAATTACCAATATTGGATTAAATGGTAAAAATATATTTTATTTATAATTTAAAACCAATTAAAAAGATAATCTAAACATATACATAAATTAGATTAAAAGGCAATTTTAAATTAAAATACAGTACTTTTCACTATTCATTAAAAATAAACTTTATCAGAAAAATACCAAAAAATTACCCAAAGTAAAATTTGATGTCCCCATTCTAAAGAAGGATTTTATTTGGTAAAATATAATTTATTAAAGTGACCAAAACTATATTTAATGAGGTTTCTCCATTAATAGGCGGTAAATCGACCTTTTAATGTAAATTATGCTTAAAATTAGAATCAATTACAATTTAAGCCTCTAACATTTATTTGATAAATGTCAATACATTTGAAAAACATGTATAATCATATTGTAGTTAGTTTTTTTCATTCCCACCAATACAATGGCTAGAATTTAACTACCATTTTAAATAATAATATTATATTATTTGTGTGAAACGTAAAATTTCAAAGAACCCCACTGTTGCGTATCGGGTACACTATCAAACATAGAAACCCCTGTAAAGTAAAGTTTATATATCATTCAAAAATATTAATAAATATGAAATATGTCATATTCTTTATTTACCTGAGATGTTACATCCTTCACCCCTTTTTGGAATTGTGTCCTCGTAATTTTACTTATCAAAATAAGTGGGAGCTTTTATACCTCATATCATTTTTAGATTCCCACATTGCCTCTTCAACAACATGGTTTTTTCACAAAACCGTTACCTGGTGAATTACCTTATTCCACAACACTTCCTCTCTAAAGTCAAGAATATGAACTGGTTGTTCCTCATAAGAGAGATTCTCTTCCAACTGAACTACCTTTGGGCTCAATACAAGGGATTGATCTGGAATATACTTTCTCAACATCTAAACATGAAAAACATTATGTGCCTAGGATAACCATGGAGGTAATTCCACTCTGTATGCAACTAATCCAACTTTCTCCAAAATTTCATAAGGTCCAATGAACCTCGGACTCAACTTTCCCTTCGTACCAAAACACGTCACACTTTTCCATGGAGAAACTTTGAGAAAGTCATGATAACCTACCTCAAAAGAAAGATCCTTTCACCAGTTATCTTCATAGTTGTTTTGTCTCCTCTAAGTTGTTTTCATGTACTTCTAAATCAACTAAACTTTCTTTGCCATCTCTTCCACCAATTTTGGTCCCATCAGCTTCCTTTCGCCTACTTCATCCCAAAAAGCTGGAGTTCGACAATGCTTTCCATATAATGCCTATTATGGAGCCATCTGTATATTGGAAAGAAAATGGTTATTATATGAAAATTCAACAAAAGAAAGATGTTGGTCCCAGATTCCCTGGTAATCTATCGAACAATCACATAAAATGTCTTTCAGTGTCTGAATTGTTCGTTCAGATGACCCATCTAATTGAGGATGAAAATCTGAACTAAAATTTAATTCAGTACCAACGATTGCTAAAGGCCTTTCTAAAAGTTAGAAGTACACTTGGGATCACGATCAGATAAAATGAAGAGGGGAACTTCATGAAACATGACAATCTCTTTAACATACAACCGATAAAGTTGATGTAGATACAATGAAACTTTAATAAGAAGAAAATAAAAATATTTAGTTAATCGATCAACAATAACCCAGATTGCATTATTACCTTGAGATGTATTCGGTAATCCCACAACTAAGTCCATGGATTTATTGTCCCATTTCCACTCTGGCACCGGTAATGGATGAAGCATCACTTTCGATAACTGCCGCTCTGCTTTAAGCAGCTTACAAGTCAAACTCTTCACAGTAAAATCAGAAATATCTCTTTTCATTCCATCCCTCCAATAATAATCTCAAAGATCTCTATACATCTTAGTACTTCCAGGATGAACTGAAAACGGGGAACTATGAGTCTCACATAACAACTCATTCTTCAACTATGAATCACAAGGCACACATAATCTCTTTCCAAACCTCAAAACACAGTCATTTAAATGTTAAAATCAGGCATCTTACCCTTCTGGACCAACTCTACCCTTTTCTGTAACTCACATTCTTCTTTCTGAGCCTGCTTTACTCTATCTGATAGAGATGATCTCACAGACACCTGATACAAAATAGAATAATTTTCTACACCAACAACTTCTATGCCAAAATTTATCAAATAAAAAACCAAAGGATCTTGTTCCAAACGTAGAATGGTTAATGAAGCATTACGTTTTCGACTCAAAGCATCAGCCACTATATTTTCTTTTCACAGATGGTAATGGATCGTGCAATCATAATCGTTGATTAATTCCAGCCATCTCCTATGTCTCATGTTCAATTATTTTTGAGTGAATATTTACTTCAACCTTTTGTGATCATTATATATTTCACGCTTCACTCCATACAAATGATGCCTCCAAATTTTTAAAGAAAGAACAACAGCAGCTAATTCCAAATCATTTTTAGGGTAATTTAACTCATGTGGATTCAACTGATGTGAAGCATAAGCAGTTACCTGATCATTCTGGATTAGGACACAACCATTTCCTTTCAATGAATCATCACTGTAAATAATAAACTCACCATTTCTAGATGGTAGTTCCAAAACTGGATTATTCACCAATATCCTTTTTAGTTCCTGAAAACAATCATCACATTCTTTCGTCCAAATAAACTTAACACCTTTTTGAGTTAACTTAGTCATTGGACTAGATAACCATGAAAACCTTTCAACAAAACTCCTGTAATAACTTTCCAATCTATGAAAACTAGGGATCTCTGTTATATTTATGGGTCATGTCCATTCTTCCACAACTTTTATTTTAGTAGGATCAACAGTTATGCAATTTTTTGAAACAATGTGAGCATGGAAAGAAATTTTTTGCAACCATAACTCACACTTGATGAATTTCCCAAATAGTTTCTTTTCTTTTAAGGTTTGAAAGATGGACCTTAAATGACTTTCATGTTCCAATTTACTTTTGGAATATACCAAAATATCATCAATGAACACAACCACAAACTTTCCCAAGAACTCAAGGAAAATTCTATTCATAAGATCCATGAATACAGAAGGTGCATTGGTTAAACCAAAAGGCATAACTACAAACTCATAATGGTCATATCTAGTACAAAATGTGGTCTTCAGAATGTCTACTTCTTTTACATTAAACTGATGGTACCCTGACCTCATGTCAATCTTAAAAAAAATACTAATATCCCTGGATTTGATCAAACAAATCATCGATATGAGGAAAAGGATACTATTTATTAAATGTAATGTAATTCAATGCTCTATAATCAATGTGAAGTCTCATTGAACCTTCCTTTTTTTAACAAACAAGACAGGATCACCCCATGGTGATGTGCTTAGTCGAATGTAACCTTTATATAATAACTCCTTCAATCGCTTATTTAACTCTAAAAGTTAAATTTGAGTCCTTCGATAAGGGGGTTATGAAATTGGCTTAGCATTAGGAACTAAGTCAACAGTGAATTCAACTTCCCGTTAAGGTATAATACCAGGCAACTCAATAGGACAGACATCAAGATACTCATTTACCACTAGCACATCATTAATCTAAACATTTCCTTTTTTTTAAAAAAATATGTGCAAGGTAACATTCATTTACATCTTTTACTAGTTTCCTAGCTTGTTGATATGTTATCAAAAGAAAAGGTTAATTCTTATACACAAACTGTAAATCTTTCTGAAAAGAAACCACTTTTTCTCTACAGTCAATATTATCATGATAAACTGAATTCCATTCCACGCCCAAAATAACATAAAACTATACTAAAGAAAAAAAATATGGTTTGCAGGTAGATTCCTTCCGCACCTAAGGACTTGAATGTTCTTATGTTTTCTTTTTGTCTCAACATTTCCTCCAGGTTTTTTTACCGTATGTTATTTATTCATATCTTGAGATGGAATTCCTGGTTTACTAGAAAACTTCTCAGAAATGAAAGGGGTTGTAGACCCTGAATCAAACAACACATTGGAATAATATGAACAATCAAACTCTGTACCTGATACTACATTATTTAATGGTCTATCATCTGCTAAAGTAGTTTCAAAGGATTTCACAACCCCTTTCTCATTGTAGTCTGGCTTCATTCCCTCAGTTGAGTTCTTATCTAGACACTCATTTGCATAATTACCAATTTCATTACACTTAAAACATCTTACTAATGGATTTTCATTGTCTTCTTGATCATATTCTTTACAGTTACGAGCAATATGACCAGACTTACCACACCGGATGCACTTTACATACTTTGATAAAAATTCTCCCGGATGATTTTTACCACACTTCTCACAAGATGGATATTTAATTTTCTTACCTCCAGGATTCATTGATGAATTCTTCTCCTTTTCATGCCAACTAGACCTCTTATTCTGTTGTTTGTCAAAGAACACTTGATCATCAACAAACTCCATGTCCACCTTCTCCGCACATCGAACAAGTTTTTCATAACTTATGAACTCACGAGAGGCTAACGCTCTTTGATATCATGGCTTCAGTCCTAAGTAAAATCTATTTATCTTACTATCAAGATCTCGGATGAAATTTGATGCATACCGTGCCAGTCGAGTGAACTTTTCTTCATAAGCAGCCACTGATTCATCCTCCTACCTCAATTATATGAATTGGTTTTCTATCCTAAGATGAACGACCTTAGGAAATGTTTCTCAAGAAACATACCTCTAAATTCTTCCCAATCAAGTGAATCAATCTCCTCACTATCCCTGATATTTTTCACCATCGACCACCACGGATCATATACACCTTCAAAATGATTAACAACAAGACTAACCCTTTGATGTTTTTGAACACCCCATAACATCAAAAATCTTCTCAAGTGCTTTAATACACCCTTCTGCTAGCACATGGTCAAATGATCCCTTGAATGACGGGGGATGTTGCCTCATGAAATGCTCCACTACTGACATGTTCCTCTACAGTTGATCTGGCTAATCACGTGCATGGATACTGCTACCATTTATAGCCATAGTTAACTGTGTCATCACTGCAACAAACTATTCAGTTCCAATTCCAACCATCTCAGGTCACTGATTCGGAGGGTTGTCTTTCTCCTGATTTCGTCCCAATATAGTTTCCCTGTTTCCTTTGTGGAAAACCATTCTGAACACAAAAATATTTTAGGCGAAGAAACATGGTAATTTGTTAATGCTATATTATTTCAATATTAACATAAATTAATTTAACAATACCCTAACTCCTAAAGTTATCTAAACCAACCTATGATATAAACTATAAGGAACCTACCTTAAAACATTACATAATCTTGAATTAAATGAATAATTCACATTGAAGATCATTTTAGGTTTAGAGTTTTAGAGAGTTAGGCTATAACTATTACATTGGAAAATATTACAATGTAGAAACTTCTACTCAGTTTCCATTTTATCATAAAATAAGAACTCATTGGAAAAGAGAGACATGTATAATTCCATGTTATAGATGGCCTGAATTTTCCGTGATCCCATCCTTGACGCTATTACACTTTATGTCAGGTGAAAAGCATTTCAAAAACATGGGATGAGCATAAAAATCTCAATAAGGGATTCACAACGAATGGAAACTGTTAGTTTTTCAAGAAAACAAGTAAACCATTTATAATTTAACATAATTAATACTTTTTACTTTTATTAAGTATTAAATACCCTTTACTGAAGAAAAGATCAATACTTACCATTTTGTAACCAAAATATTACCATAATACTCTTATAAATAACACATAACATATAAAGGTAACTTGGGAACACATATCACTAAATGGAACAGCCATATAGGCGACTTCCACACCCAATGCATTGAAGGTTATAACGTAACCACCCGTCCTGGTATTTACGACACCACCCATCATTTGGTTTATCATGTAACCACCCGTCAAATGTCCATGTACCCTTTTAAAATCATAAGACATAAAACAAATATAAAGGAAAGAAAAAATTTCCACATCTCAATCACAACATATCACATAAATATATTGACATAAAAAATCCATTATGAAAATCATTTTCAATACCAAAATACATAAATGAGTATATGGTATTTATTTTATTTTAAAAACATTACAGCTTTTTGAGGAAGCCACATATCAAATAATACTCGTGGCGGCGGAAAAGGACGTTGTCACCACTTAAGTTAAAGGAAAAATTCTTTTTTGTTATTTAGTAAAATACTTCTTAGAAAAATATTCCCTTTTAAAAGTCATGGGTGTTTATACAGCGTATAAAAGGTAGTCGTGTATTAAAACAAAATATGGCTCAATGAAAGAAGATTGAGAGAAAGCCCCTTACCTCGTGTTCTACTTGACTCGATCGTTCATTAATCTATTGAATAATAAACTAATGTTAATTTATACTTAATTAGGAACATTATTCAAGTTTATTAGTCCTTTTATTTCAATTATTTCCATGTTATAAACATTATTTAATAATTTAAGTTAATAGTGGTCATTTTGTCAATATTTGGTACTTGTGTAAAAAATGAACACCTTATAATTTCAAATTGTTCATGTGGTAAGATATCCATTATCATTAGAATGATATTAATGATTTAGATATCATATATATCATATATATATATATATCCAGTATAAACATGTATTTAAAATAGTACATATCATTTTGGGGAAGAAATGAAATGCACCGTTCATGGAGACGTTAAGTCGTATGTACGCATGAATGATACTTTCATTTCTATTTCTTATTTTAATGAAATTAAAACATAATGATACATAGGTATATTATAATTACAGTATAATATCATATAAAATATCATTAACTCTATCCTTTATACATCCCACATATGGCATTAATGAGTCATATCACATTGAGGGGGAGGTAGTCTGCCCTTCCTCTAATGTGATTATCGTGTTTACACATAATGGAAACCAAAAAGTCATGCTATTAATAGAAATTATAGAAGAATAAATAAAACATTAACATAATATATACCATATATATAAATATATTTCCATCATAATGGCCACCATGAGAGGCGGTTGGAGATATTTTAACAATCATCGTTTCGTGAGGCGTTAGTTTTCCATCCACAAAAACATTATGTTCTTCATCCATTAGATGGAGGTGTGTGTAAGTGTACTTCGAATAATTCTCATAGAAACAACCTAGTATATATAGGATACTTCTTTGTGACAAAAGTAAGTCATAAAAAGAGTTTAGGGTTGGAGAATCAAAATAAATGAAAACAATTTAAAATATATTGTTAACTTTAATTTGGGTAACTCCCTTTGGTTTGAACCAAATGACTTCTTGAAGTGACTTGTGCCTAAGATAAGGCTTCTAAGAGGAGGAGAGGGATGTAGGGAGCTTAATCGGTCAGCTTATGGACGATCCAAAAGGCTTGAGAGGTGTGAGGAATTGGTTAGAAGTGGTCTCCTTTTATAAGGGAGAGGAGGGGCTTTTTAGGAAAGTGTGATAATATTATTTTATTATATAATGATATTCGGTTTCTAAAGGTCTAAAAATCATTAAAGTAGAATATAATATGACTCATAGTCTTAATAATATCATCCAATATTAATTGGACAGGTTTTGGATGTTATTTTAAAATTTATAATCTTTTTTATGTAAATATTTTGTTAATGGTGTAAATACTAAATCATTATTGTGTCATAAATAATTTAATCTATTTGATGTCAAAAAATTATAAAAAAAATACCATGTGGTAGAAATATTTTTATCTTTATAATGAATTTTTTTAGTCAAAATTATTACTTATATAATACCATATATAAATTAATTAATTAATTTTTTTTGTTTATGTCAATTCTGCCTTTACTTTAAATTAATTTATCTAAAGTGTCATTATCATTCATAAGTGTCTCTATGGGGTCCCAAAATGAACCCAAATATGCCAATGGTCGGATATGTATCAAAAAATAGGATTAGTACATGTTTATGGGTTATTTTATATTATTATAATCTTATTTTTTACCCTTATTTACCTGATTTACCCTTTAACCATGGTAAATAATAAATTTACTAATGTAAATATTTAAAATGTCTAAAAATAAAAGTCACCTATTTACACAATTTGGACCTCCTGATTCGAAATATGGATTCCATTCTTTCATATTTAAAACACATAAGTGTCTGAAATTAGTTCAAAATTAATTCCTGCTATCAAAACAAAAAACGTGTTTTTATGAAATAATATCTATCAAAAGATTAACACTTTTTTATGTCCAATTTCAATGTGAAATTAATTCCAATTACCAAAATTGGATTAAATGGTAAAAATATATTTTAATTACACTTTAAAAATAATTAAAAATATAATCTAAACATAAACATAAATTAGATTAAAAGGCAATTTTTTATAAAAATTTAGTATTTTTCAATATTCATTAAAAAATGAACATTATCAGAATAATACCAAAAAACTTCCCAAATATAAATTTTATGTCCCCATTTTAAATAAGGATTTTATTTGGTCAAATATAATGTATTAATGTGGCCAAAACTGTATTTAAAGAGGGTTCTCGATTAATAGGTGGTAAATTGGCCTTTTAATGTTAATTATGCTTAAAATTAGATTCATCCATAATTTTAGCCTCAAAAATTTATTTAATAAATGTATATACATTTAAAAAACATTTATAATCATATTTTAGTTAGTTTTGTTCATTCCCGCCAATACAATGTCTAGGATAAAACTACCATTTGAAATAATTATATTATATTATTAGTGAGCAATGTTAGATTTTAAAAAATCCTGCTGTTGCATATCAGGTACACTATCGAACATAGAAACCCCTTAAAATTAAAATTAATATTTAATTAAAAAATATTAAAAATAATGAAATATGACTTATTCTTTATTTACCTGGGTTGTTACATCCTTCCCCCCTTTTGGGAATTGCATCCTCACAAATTTACTAATCAATATAAGTGGTGGTATTTATCCCTCATAGAATTTTTAGATTCCCATATTTCCTCTTCAACCATATGGTTTTTCCAAAAAACCATTACCTGGTGAATTACCTTATTCCCCAACACTTGATATCTATGGTCAAGAATCTGAACTAGTTGTTCCTCATAAGAGATATTATCTTCCAACTGAACTACCACTGTCCTCAAAAAATGGGATGGATATGGCATATAATTTCTCAACATCAAAGCATGAAAAACATTTTGTACCTGGGATAAATTTCGAGGTAAAGCCACTCTGTATTCTACTGATCCATATTTTTCAATAATTTCATAAGGCCCATTGATCCTCAGACTCAACATTCCCTTCTTTCCAAAACGCATCACACTTTTCCATGGAGAAACTTTGAGAAAGACATGATCACCTATATCAAAAGAATGATCCTTCTTCTGGTTATCTGCACAAATTTTTTGTCTTCTCTCAGCTGTTCTCATGTGCTTATAAATCTACTAAACATTCTCTGCCATCTCTTCTACCAATTCTGGTCCCATCAGCTTCCTTTCACCTACATATTCCCCAAAAGCTAGAGTTCAACAAATCTTTACATATAATGCCTAAAATGGAGCCATCTGTATACTGGAATGAAAACTGTTATTATATGAAAATTTAACCAAAGAAATATGTTGGTCCTAGCTTCCATGGTAATCCATCGAATAAGAATGTAACATATCTTCCAATGCCTGAATTGTTCGTTCTGACTGCCCATCTGATTGCGGATGAAAAGCTGTTCTAAAATTTAGTTCAGTACCCAATGATATCTAAAAGCCTTGCCGAATGTTAGAAGAAAACATGGGATCAGGATCAGATAAAATGGAGAGGGGAACTCCTTGCAACCTGACTATCTCTTTAACATACAACCGAAAAATTTGATCTAGAGACAATGTATCTCAAATAATAAGGTAATTAGCAGATTTAGTCAATCGATCAACAATAACACAAATTTCATTATTACCTCGAGATGTCTATTGTAAGCCCACAATAATGTCCATGGATATATTTTCCCATTTCTACTCTGGCACTGTTAATGGCTGAAGCATCCCATTTGGTAACTGCCGCTCTACATAAACCTACTGACAAGTCAAACACTTCATAGTAAAACAGCAATATCTCTTTTCATTCCAGCTCACTAGTTATACTCTTGAAGATCTCTGTACATCTTAGTACTTCCAGTATGAACTGAAAACGGGGAACTATGAGAATCACATAAAAACTAATTCATCATCTGTGAATCACAAGGAATGCATAATATCTTTCCAAACCTCAAACCACAATCATTATCAATGTTAAAATCAGGCAACATACCCTTATCAACCTACTCTACCTTTTTCTGTAACTCACTGTCTTCTTTCTATGCCTGTTGTATTCTGTCTGATAGAGATGATCTCACTGACACCTGATACAAAACAGAATAATTTTCTGCACCAACATCTTCTATGCCAATGTTCATCAAATGAAAAACAATGGATCTTGTTCCAAACATAGCACAGTTAGTGAAGAATTAATTTTTTGACTCAAAGCATCAGCCACTTTATTTGATTTTCCAAGATTGTAATGGACCGTACAATCATAATCCTTGATTACTTCTAGCCATATCCTTTGTCTCATGTTCAATTATTTCTGAGTGAATATATACTTCAAACTTTTGTGATCAGTATATATTTCACACTTCACTCCATACAAATGATGCCTCCAAATTTTTGATGAAAAAACAACATCAGCTAATTCCAAATCTTGTGTAGGGTAATTTAACTCATGTGGTTTCAACTGACATGAATCATAAGAAATTAACTGATCATTCTTCATTAGGACACAACCAAGTCCTTTCAATGAAGCGTCACTGTAGATAACAAACACCCCATTTCTGGATAAAAGTTCCAAAACTAGAGCATTCACCAATTTTCTTTTCAATTACTAAAAACTGTCATCACATTGTTTTATCCAAATAAACTTAATACATTTTCAAGTTAACATAGTCATTGTACTATATAACCATGCACAATTTTCAACAACCCTCCCATAATAACCTGCCAAACCAAGAAAACTATGAATCTCTGTTATATTTGTTGGTCTTGGCCATTCTTCAACAACTTTTGTTTTAGCTGGATGAATAGTTATGTCGTTTTTTGAAACAATGTGACCCAGGAAAAAAATTGATATATCCAAAACTCACACTTTCTGAATTTTCCAAACATCTTATTTTCTTTTAAGGAATGTCTGATGACCATTAAATGACATTCATGTTCCTCTTTACTTTTGTAATAAACCAAAATATCATCAATGAACACCACCAAAAACTTATCCAAGAACTCACTGAAAATTCTATTCATAAGATCCATGAATACAACGGCTGCATTGGTTAAACCAAAATGCATAACTACAAATTCATGATGACCATATCTAGTATGAAACACGGTCATTGGAATGTCTGCTTCTTTTACTTTCAACTAATGATACCCTGACCTCAATTCAATCTTCGAAAAATACTGAGCTCCCTGGAGCAGATCAAACAAATCATTGATATGAGGCAAAGGATACTAGTTCTTAATAGTAATGTTATTCAATACTCTATAAACAATGAAATGTCTCATTGAGCCTTCATTATTTTTAATAAATAAAACAAAATAACGCCATGTTGATGTGCGAGGTCAAATGAAACCTTCATCAAATAACTACTGCAATTGCTTCTTTAACTCTAGAAGTTCAATTTGAACCATTTGATAAGTGGGTTTTGATATTGGTTTAGCATCAGGAACTAAGTCAACAGTAAATTCAACTTCCCAATTAGGTATAATATAGGTCAACTTATCAGGAAATACATCAAGGTACTCATTTACCCCGGGCACATCATTAATCTGAATAGTTCCTATGTTTCCCACAATATGTGAATGGTATATTCATTTCCATCTTTTACTATTTTCCCAGCTTCCGGATATGTTATCAAAAGAAAAGGTTCATTCTTTCTCACAAACTGAAAATATATCTGAAAAGAAACCTCTTTAGCTCTGCAATCAATGTTAGCATGATAAACAGAATGCCAATCCATGGCCAAAATGAAATCAAACTCTACTAGAGGCAAAACAATAAGGTTTGTAGGTAGATTCTTTCCCACACAAGGACAAGAATGTTCTTATGTTTTCTTTTTGTCTTAATATTTCCTCCAGGTGTTTTTACCATAAGTTCTGTGTTCATATCTTGAGATGGAATACCCAATTTATTAGAAAACTTCTCATAAATGAAAGAGTGAGTAGACCCTGAATCAAACAATACATTGTCAATATCTAAACAGAAAAATAGTGTACTTGATAGTACATCATTTGATGGACCATCATCTACTGAAGTAGTTGCAATGGATTTCACCACCCCTTTCTACTTGTAGTCTGGCTGCATTCCCTCAGTTGAGTTCTTCTATGGACACTCATTTGCATAATAAACCATTTCATTACACTTAAAACATCTTAAGTATAGATTTGCATTGCCTTCATGATCATCTTCCTTACAATTACGAGAAATATGACTAGACTTACCACACCGAAAGCACTTTCCAGACTATGATAAACATTTTCCGGGATGCTTTTTACCACAATTCTCACGGGACAATTATTTATTTTTCCTACCTCCATGCTATTTTGATAAAATATTCCCCTTTCCCTGCCAAATGTACCTCTTATTCTGTTTTTTATCAAAGAACACTTTATCATTGGCAAACTCCATTTCCACATTCTCCGCACATCGAACAAGTTTTTCATAAATTTTGAACTCACGAGAGGATAAAGATCTTTTATATCGTGGCCTCAGTCCTGTGTAAAATCAATTTATATTACTATCAAGATCTCGGATGAAATTTTGTGTATATCTTGACAGTCGAGTGAACTTTGCTTCATAAGCAGCCACTGATTTATCCTCCGGCCTCAATTCTAAAAAATTGTTTTCCACCCTAAGATGTACCACATTAGGAAAATATTTCTCAAGAAACATACCTTTGAATCCATCCCAATCAAGAGCATAAATATCTTCACTATCCCGGATATTTTTCACCATTGACCACCACTGATCAGCTTCACCTTCAAAACGATAAAAAAACACTAGCCTTTTGTGTTCTGAACACCCCATAGCATCGAAAATCTTCACCAGTGCTTTAATCCACAATTATGTTATCGTATGGTCAGATGATCATCTAAATTATGGGTGATGTTGCCTCATGAAATGATCTAATACTGACATGTTCCTCTATTGTTGATCTGGCTAATCTCATGCATGGATCCCACCACCATTTATAGCCTGAGTCAACTATTCCATCACTGCAACAAATTGTTCAGTTCCAATTTCGACCATCTCAGGTTGCTGATTTGGAATGTTGTCTTCCTCCTGATGTCATCCCAATATAGGTTCCCTGTTTCCTCTATGGAATAACATTCTGAACATAGAAAAATATTATGTGAAGCAACATGGTAATTTGTAAATGATATATGATTTCAATATTAACATAAATTAATGTAACAATACCCTTACACCTAATGTTATCTAAACCAACCTATGATACCAACTATACGGACCTGACCATAAAAAATAACATTATTATGAATTAAATTAATAATTCACTTTGAGTATATTTTCAGGTTTAATGTTTTAGAGAGTTATTCCATAACTTCTACATTGCAAAATATTACAATGTAGACAATTCTACTCAGTTTCCATTTTTTCATAAAATAAAAAACTCTTTGGAAAAAAGAGTCATGCCTAATTCCATGTTTTACACTACATGACTTTTCCTCGATCCCATCCTTGACCCTATTCCACTTTATGTCCTGTGAAAAGAATTTCAAAAACATGGGATGAGCATAAAAAGCTCAGAAAGGGATTCACAAAGAAGGAAAACTGTTAGTTTTTCAAAAAAAAAACAACTAAACCATTTATACTTTAACATAACTATTACTCTTCACCTTTATGATGTAGTAAATACTCTTTACTGAATAAAAGATCACTACTTCTTTTTTGTAACCAAAATATTACCATAAAACTCATATAAAGAACACATAACATATAAATGTAACTTGGGACATAAACATACTTAAATTTGAATAACCATACGGTCAACTTCTACACATATCACTAAATAGAATTACCATATGGATGACTTCCATAACTAATGAATTGGAGGTTATAACGTAACCACCCATCCTGGTATTCACGTCACCACACATCATTTGGTTTATCACATAACCACTTATCAAATGTCCAAGTACCATAATAAAATCATAAGACATAAAACAAATATAATGTAAAAAAAACATTTCCACATTTTAATAAAAATATATCACTTTAATATATTGACATAAAAAATCCATTATCAAAACCATTTTCAATACCAAAATACATACAAAAGTATACGGTATTCATTTTCTTTTAAAAACATTACGGCTTTTTGAGGAATCCAAATATCAAATAATAATCGCGGTGGCGGAAAAGGTCATTGTCACCGCTTATATTTAAAAAAACATTAACTTTTTTCATTTAGTAAAACACTTCATAGAAAAAGAGTCCCATTGAAAAGTTAAGGGTGTTTATAGAGCGTATAAAAGAAAGTCGTGTATTAAAACAAAATATGCCTCAATGAAAACAGATTGAGACGAAGTCCTTTACCTCATGTTCAACTTGACTCGATCGTTTTTTAATCTCCAGAATAATAAAATGAAGTTAATTTATACTTTATTAAGAACCTTTTTCAAGTTTATTAGTCCTTTTTTATCAATTATTACCATGTTATAAACATTATGTAATCATTTAAGTTAATAATGGTCGTTTTGTCGATATTTGGTACTTGAGTCAAAAATGAACACCATATAATTTCAAGTTGTTCAAGTGGTAAGATATACATTATCATCATAATGATATTAATGATTTAAAAATAATATATATCATATATATATATATCCATTATATACATGTATTTATAACAGTACATATCACTTTGGGGAAAGAAATGAAATGCACCGTTCATGGAGACGGTAAGTCGTACGTACGCATGAACGCTACTTTCATTTATATTTATTATTTTAATGGAATTAAAACAGAATGATACATTGATATATTATAATTAAATTATAATATCATATAAAATATCATTAACTTCATCCTTTATACATCCCAAATATGGCATTAACAAGTCATATCACATTGAGGGGGTGGTTTTCTGCACTTCCTCTAATGAGATTATCGCGTTTACCCATAATGGAAACCATAAAGACATGTTATAAATGGAATCTAAAGACGCATAAATAAAAAATAAACATAATATATATCATATATATAAATATATTTCCATCATAATGGTCACCATGAGATACGGTTGGAGATATTTGAACAATCATCCTTTCGTGAGGCGTTAGATTTCCATCCACAGACACATTATGTTTTTCATCCATTAGATGGAGGTGTGTGTAATTTTAGTTTCAATACTTCTCATATAAACATCCAAGTATATTGAAGATACAGGTTTTGTTACAGAAAAAAGTAATAAAAAGAGTTTAGGGGTTGGAGAAGTAAAATAAAAGAAAACAATTTAAAAGAAACTATTACATTTAATTTGGGTAACTCCCTTTGGTTTGAAACAAAAGAATTATTCAAGTGTCTTATGCCTAATATAAGGCTTCTAGCAGGAGGATAGGGATGTATGGAGCTTAATTGGTCCAAGTTTGTACGAGCCAAAAGGCTTGAGAGGTGTGAGGAATTGGTTAGATATGGTCCCTTTTATAAGGGAGAGGAGGGTCTCTTTAAGAAAGTGTGATAATATTATTTTATTATATAATTATATTCGGTTTCTAAAGGTCCAAAAATCATTAAATTAGAAGATAATATGTCTCATAGTCTAAATAATATCATCCAATAAGAATTGGATAGGTTTTGGATGTTATTTTAATATTTATAATCTTATTTATTTAAATCTTTTATTAATGCGGTAAATACTACATCATTATTGTGTCAAAAATAATTTAATTTATTTGATGTATAAAAATTATAAAAAAAATACCATGATGTAGTAAATAGTTTTATAATTCCATGTTATATTTATAGTCAAAACTATTAATTATATAACACCATATAAAAATTCATTACTAAAAGATATTTGTTTATGTCAATTTGGCCTTTACATTAAATTAATTTATCTAAAGTGTCATTATCATTCCTAAGTGGTTCCATGGGGTCCCAAAATAGACCAAAATATGCCAATGGTCGAATAAGTATCATCCAATAGGATTATTACACGTTTAAGGGTAATTTTATATTATCATAATATTATTTCTTACCGTTATTTAACTGATTTACCCTTTAACCACGATAAATAAAATATTTACAGAAGTAAATATTTAAAATGTCTAAAAACTAAAAGTTTCATGTTTACATAGTTTGAGAATCTTGATTCCAAATATGGAGTCCATTTTTTCAAATTAAAAACACAAAATTGGCAGAAATTATTTCAAATTTAATTCCCGCTGTCAAAACAAAAAAATGTGTTTTTAAGAAATAACAACTATCAAAAGATTAACAATTGTTTATGTCCAATTTCAAAGTGAAATTAATTATAATGACAAAAATTGGATTAAATGGTAAAAATATATTTTAATTACACTTTAAAACCAATTAAAAATATAATATACCATATACATAAATTAGATTAAAATGAAATTTTGAATTAAAATACATAATTTTTCACTATACATTAAAAAATGAACTTTATCAGAAAATACCAAAAAATTACACAAAGTAAAATATGATGTCCCCATTCTAAATAAGGAATGTATTTGGTAAAATATAATTTATTAATGTGAACAAAACTATATTCAAATAGGGTTCTCCATTAATAGGTGTTAAATCGACCTTTTAATGTAAATTATGCTTAAAATTACTTTCAATCAAAATTTAAGCCTCTAACATTTATTGAAAAAATGTAAATACATTTAACAAAATGTATAATCATATTGTAGACAGTTTTGTTCATTCCCTCCAATACAATGGATAAGAGTTAACTACCATTTAAAATAATAATATTATATTATTAGTGTGGAACGTAAGATTTCAAAGAAACCCGCTGTTGAGTATCGGGTACACTATCGAACATAAAAACCCAATTAAAGTAAAATTAATATTTAATTCAAAAAATTTAATAAATATGAAATATTTCTTATTATTTATTTACATGGGATGTTACACTTAGTCTATGTATGGATTACTGAGGGTCAATATAGCTTATGATCAAGAACGGGTATACACCGCCTCGAATAGATGATCTCTTTGACAAGATTAGAGGAGTTATGGTACCCTCTATGATTGAAAAAAGATTAAGATATCATTGAGTGTGAGTCAGGACATTATACACACCTCATTAATATTTTCATATTAGGTATTGTTTTTCTGAGTTTCTCATTATGCGGTTTTTCCATTCAAATACAATTCCATTTTCATGGATTTGATGAATAGGGTGATCCATCCCAATCTTAAATTCATTGTAATTGTATTTTTCAATGAAATCATGTTGTATTCTATGACTAGAATTGACCTTGCTAAGAACCCTAAGATCATTTTTAGTACACTAAGAGAGAATCATCTTTATGAAAAACATTATAGGTGCCACTTCTGGATTGACAACGTACAGTCTTGGGTTCTAATTATCTCAAAATCAAGAGTTTCGCTTAAACTAGATGAGGGTATTGTCATGGTTTCTAGAGAGTATCCCAAGAACATGTTAGATATAAAGAGTTTATTGTGCTGTAAGATACTAAAAATGATTCATACATAACTTCTCACACCTTGATTCTCCTTTTATTGGTATAACAATGAATGGTGTTGTGTTCTTGTAGTTTGAAGCTTGTGAGATCCCCTTTCATAATCTTATATGGAGTACGGTGTTAGAACCAATTAAAATTTTACTCGAGCCTAAAATAGGCTATGTAGTGTTATATGATGAATCATAAATTATAATAGGAGAAGTTCAAATGAAAGTGGAAAGAGTTTTTGAATACAGATCATAGATATTGAGGCCTTGTGAGAGAAATTACACTATGTATGACCTTGAGCTTGCAATAGTTTCCCATGGTGTGCGTTGATGGATACACTATCTGAGGGTTGATCATTTTGTGTTGTATAGGGATCACAAGATCCTCAAATATATAATTACACAATGTGACTTGAAACCCAGATTATGATTATGGGTTTAATATATTAAGTAGTTCAACATTGAGCTAGCCTATACACCTAGAAAGGGAATGTTGTAGCTGATGTGCTGTGTTAGAAAACATAGGAACATTATGTATGGGAATCGATTGATGAATGGAAAATTATGGCCCATTTTTTAAGTTGTATCTAGAGTTTCACGACATTAATTTGCAGTATTACCTAACAACCTTAAGTGTTACCTCTTAAACCATGGGAAGGTGAAGAGTATAAAAAGTTATGATCCTCATGGAATCGTTATCCATGACAGTATTGAAGGAGATGACCAACCACTGGATTGGTCTGTAGATTGAAGAGACATCCAACACACACATAGATGTGATAAGGATCCTACAAATATGAGAGAATAACTGATGCAGAAGTACCACATTTCTCTATGGGAAGATAGCGGTTGTAAAAATATTGTATGTCTTTATTATTTTTTAGATGGATTACCAATGTCACTAAGAGGTAGTGACACTGTGTGAATAGTTATTGATCAACTAAAGATGGTATCCCACTTCATTGCATTCTAGGAGACTTTATCAGTTGATGAGTTGGGAAGATTTTATGTTCATGATATCATTCAACTATATAGGGTTACTTTTAAAATAATTTTTGATAGTTAATCTTATATTATATAATGGTCCATGTTGGTGTTGTAGAAGGATATGGGTATATAGGTGCTTCAAATAATATCTTTTAACCGTCAAACCGATGGATAGTCAGAACATATGATATGTGTTCTAGATGAAAAACTTCAAGAAAGCATCCCTAATTTAGGTGGTACTTATGAGAATAATATCCTTCTTGTCATTTCCACCTAAAATAATAGCTTCTTTGAGACAATTCAGATGACTCATTTTGTGGTATTATATGGTACATTTTCTTGTTTACCCATGTTCTAGCTAGATTCAGGTGAGGAATCCCTACTAGGTCTTCTTCTCATCTAGGAAACTTCAGAGAAGGTTTATCTAGTCAGAACGTGTATGCTAATACATAGTCTAGAAAAAAAATCCTTTGTTTATTTCGACTGATAACCTCTAGAGTTCATGTTTGGGGATCATATTTTCCTATGGATATTTCCCAATCTAGTGCATAGATGGATACAAAGGCAGGGGATGTTGTCACAACATTTTTTCGTTCTCTTTGAGATTCTGGAGAGAGTTAGGGTAGTATCATATTGGTTGTTTATATGTATGAGGTGTCATTCAATGAAAGCATTCTTCCACATGTCACATATTCTTGATTACCATTCTTACCCATCTCATACCTTTGATCTCAAGGAAGTTAAGATATATGTTGATGCTACCTTCTAGGAGTACCCTATATGCATTGTTGAATGGAGCACGAAGGCTCTCTGAGTTTATACTATCTTTATAGTGTAGGTGTTATGGAAGCCTCAACATGTACAAAATGGAACATTGGAGCAATATGCCAGCACACATGCTTAGTGGCTAGAGTTTTTCTGTGATAGTGTTTCTCCTCTCTTAGAAGGTGAACTCAGTGTTGAGTTTTTTTTAAAGGAAACACTTTAAAAACCAAGATTTTCACTCAGGAATAGATCCTTTAAATTTTGGTCTAATTCTTTTTTACAAACCTAATATAGATTCCCAATGAGTTAGTGGATGTATCAGGGGAGCCTAAGGATTATTCAGATCCCATAACATGACTATTTGGGAGAAAATGGTCTATCACATGGTTAGATTAAACCATAAAGGGCATGCCACATGTTTTGTTTAAATAATGCAAGCCTAGATAGTGATATGAAATAGGATGCAGAGTTTGACTAGACTATTTACGTTGAGTAACACAACTATGCCATATTTTCTTCAATTTTTATAGGGTTATTTCTCATGATCGGTGCATAGTTCCCCTAACTTTGTGGCATAACTATGCACTATTCCCTTTCTATAGATTCTTGTGAATGATTATTGCATGGTTTGGAAAAAACCTGAGCAATGTAAATTTTGGGTAACAATAACATTTTTTCATTATGATTTATTTTAAAAGAAACCCTTATTTCCCCTTGAATTTCTATCATTCGTCCCCCTCATTTTTCCTCATATTCATCCTAAAACTCAACTATTCGAGATTCAGAGATTGATCGTCTATTCAGAGTCCAAATTGATCATCATTCATATCATTGGATCCATGCATGTACCTGATTGATTCTTTTTTAATCTTAAATCATTCTTCTTCCTATCTACACTTATATTTAGATGTTGGATCATATGCCCCACTTTCAGGGTATCGATCCTTTAATTAGATAAACTCCAATAAAATATGATTTAGAGGTTGATGATGGACAAGGAGAGTAATAAGAGTATGATATATTTGGTCAATAACACATTCCTCAATTTCCATTATTTTATAAAATGTCATATCATCAAGACAATTTCTTAGTGCATCATCTATTAAATTAATAAGTCATGCTTGAAGTCATTAAGATCGCTTTAGATTACCATTGACATATATATAAGTCGGTGTTGGTGGTTACATAAATAAATTCAACCAACTCTTGTAGGGTGATATGACATAATTTGGATTTTAGTTTTTTGACGCCAGAGAACCACCATTCAGGTGTGTTTTCCTTGAACACTCTAATTATTATCTTCCATATATTTAATGACCATTTAATTGTTAAATGGTTACACAGTGATGATCCACACAAGACCCAAAAAATTTATGTGTTGGATTATTGATAAATCAATGTTTAATGAAATGTAAGGTATGTAGTCATTGGTACGAAAAACAAGTCTACAAGATATTCCAAATGCTTCCATACATGATCCATGATCATAGTCAATTTTACAATCTTCAATTTGATGGGTCTTAGAGTGTAACATCCAAGGTAAATAATGAATATAAAATATTCTTATTTATTAATATTTGTAAATTAATTATTAATTTTACTTTAAAGGGGATGCAATTTTTGATGGCATACTCGATACACAACAACGTGTTTCTTTGAAATCATACATTGCACACAATGTTGAGTTGTAATGAAAAAGAAAATAATAATAATATTATTATTTTAGATGGTAGTTGACGCCTATATTTTGTAATGGCAGGAATAAAGAGAACTATCTATAAAATTATTATACATGTTTGTTAATATTTTTACATTTATCCAATAAAAGATAGAGGCTTAAAATGTGAATGAATATAATTTACTTTAAAAGGTTGATTTACCACCTTTTAATGAAGAACCATCTTAGAATCTTATTTTTGGTCACCTTTATATGTTGTTTTTAAAAAAGAAAATTCTTATTTAGAATCGGGACATCAATATTCACTTTCGGTAATATTTTGGTATTTTTCTGGTAAAATTCATTTTTTGATGAATAGTGAAAATACTGTATTTTAATTCAAAACTGCCATTTAATCTAATATATTTATATGGATAGATTATCATTTTAATTTTTTTACAAGTTTAAATTGATTATAATTTTACCATTTAATCCAATTTTGGTCATTTGAATTAATTTCACTTCGAAATTGGACATATACAAGTGTCAATCTTTTGATAGATAATTCTTCTAAAAAAAAGCTTTTCATTTTGACAGTGAATATTAATTTTAAATTAATATCTGCTACTTCTATGGTTTGAATTTGGAAACATGGATTTCATATATGGACTCATGAGATCCAAATTTTTTAAATAATTATCTTTTATTTTTATACATTATGAATATTTACTTCATTAATAATTTTGATTAACATGATTAAAGGGTAAATCTGGTAAATAATGGTAAAATGATATTATTATAATAATATCAACATACACAAACATGTGCCCTAATACCATTGGTTGATAAATATCCGACCATGGAAATATTTCGGAAGATTTTGGGACCCCAGGGAGCCCCATGGGAGTGATAATGACACTTTATATTCATAAACATAATGTAAAGACAAAAATGACAAAAACCAATATCATTTTGTATATTAATTTTTACATAGGCTTATATAATATATAAATTTAAATATAAATATAATTTGGAATTATAATAATATTTCCTATATCATGTTAAATTTCTTATAATTTTTAAACATCAAATAAATTAAATTATTTATGTAACAATAATGATGCAGTGTTTACCTCATTAATAAAGGATTTAAACAAATAAGATTATAATGACTAAAATATTGTCTAAAACCTCTCCAATTATTATTGGATGATTTTATTTCGACCATGAGTCATCTTATATTCGACATTAAAAAGTTTTGGACCTTCAGATACCAAAAATAAAGGTACAATAAAATAATAGTTTCACATTTTCCAAAAGAGCCCCTCCTCTCCCTTATAAAAATCTTTCACCTATAACCCATTTATCACACCTCTCTAGCCCGTTGGATCATCCAAAACCTACCCAAATAAGATCTTAGAATCAATATATTCCATCAATATGACTTAAGATATGCATAAGGCTCATCAAGAAACCCGGTTGGTTCAAACCAAAGTGAGTTACCATACTTAAAGGTAACGTCTTCAATTATGTTTTTGATTTATTTTACTTCTCAAACCCCTAAACTCTTTTTATTGTTTTATTTTAAATAAAAACCAATATCCTAAATATTCTAGGATATTTTTATGACAATGATTCTAACTAAACTATCACACACCTCCATCTAATTGGTAAAGAACATACTGTTTCTGTGGATGGCAAACTAACGCCTCATGAAATGATGATTGTTCAATTATCACCTACCGCCTCTCATGGAGGCCATTATGATGGAACTGTATTTTTATTGGATATATATTATGATTATATTTTCTTTATGGTTCTTTATTTTTAATTTATAGCATACCTTTGTGGTTTCCATTATGGGTAAATGCGGTAATTTCATTTTAGAAAGTGCGGACTACCGCCCTCTCAAAGAGATATGAGTCGTTAATGCCAAATGTGGGATGTATAATAGATGGAGTTAATGATATTATAGTTTAATTTAAATATTCATACGTATAATTTTGTTTTAATTCTATTAAATATTAAATATAAATGAAAGTATCGTTCAAGTGTATGTATGGCTAACCGTCTCCATGAACGGTGCATTTCATTTCATACCTCCAAATGTTATGTACTATTATAAATAAAAATATATACTGGATATATAAGATTTATATGATATCTAAATCATTAATATAATTCTGGAGACAATATAATTTTGACCACATAGACAACTTGTAAATATAAGAAGTTCATTTTTCCCTCAAGTACCAATTAACAACAAAACAACAGTTATTAACTTTAATGATTGCATAATGTTTATAACATGGTAATATGTGATATAAAAAAAGTAATAAAATTTTAAAAGGTTCTTAGGAAAGTATAAATTTACTAAAGTTTATTATTCAGGAAAACAAGGAACATACAAGTCAAGTCAGAAAAGAGGTAAGGGGTTTTTTATCTCAATTTTAATTCTGTGAGATTCACACTGTTCAGCACTAATTTATTGCATATGGTGTACTGTGTAATTCCATTTGATACATATTATCATTATTATATTTGTATTCATGTTTTTCTGTGAATAATTTTTTTTGTTTTTAACTTTGGTCATACGAGTCGATTGATTGGTACGTGGTAAGGGATTTTCATCTCACTTTTTATTCCCTTGAGATTAATGCTATATTTTCCACTATTTCATTTTGTGTGGTGTATGTACTGACCAAGATTGTATTAATTGAGTAATATACATTAATTTATGGGTATTTTCATCTTCATTTTACAATCCTTTTTTCATGTGTTGTATGATTTGTATGTTACCAAATCGGTAAGGGGACCTGTAAACCCAATTTCCATTCCATTGGTTAATCTTCTAATTCATTATTATGTAATACTATAATTATGTTTGGAATCACTATTTTTTTATTTAGGTTGAAATTTTTACTCCATATTGTGTGGATATACTTTTTATATGCATTATCACTCCATTGATAAATTCTCAAGTTGTCGATAGGAACTTGATTAGAATAATTTTAACTCGATTTCCATTCATTGAGTTAAACATCCAAGTCCCTAGTTTTGTCTTAAAAAGATTATGTGTGATTGTACTATGATTTATGTACACTAAATATCCAAACATATTTAGTGTATTTATATTTGTCACACATTATTATGTAATTTATGTATCCTTAATCTAAGGATACAGTTTTTTATAAGTGATTTCATCTCAATTTTCATTCCATTGAGACTTCATTGTCGTTATCCTCCAATTCACTCTTATATGTTGTATATACTGCACTATGACATATTTCATCATGAAACTCTTTATTTCATGATATTATAAATTTTTAATTAAATTTTATTTTCAGTCATTCGTATTCAATAGTTTCACATTGTTTTTAAAAAAATCTTAAACTAAAATATAGTTTTAGAAGTTTTAATGATTTATTATCCTAAATATTTATCATTAATGTCCCTGTTTTAAAAAATGTATTTAGGGATTTGTTTATATGGACATTAAAGTTTTCAAATTGTAATTTATTTAAATGTTTCAAAGTGGTTTGGGGAACTTTGATTCAAAAATATCATTATCAAATTTTTTAAATGGTATTGCTTTTTTTTTGATTAAGCATTGATTATGTATATATCTTGAAATGATATGATGTGATTTCAATATGGAAATGTTATATTTATTTTATTCTTGTTTTATGTGTTATGAATAAGTTAAGGTTATTGGAAGTTCTTTATGTATACGGGTGGTTCTGTGATAAACCTAGGGTGGGTGAGCCCGAGATAGCTCTCCAATGCATTAGGTAACGTGAAAGAGGTAAACGTTAATGATTCTGCTAATAGATTTAGGAAATATACTCTGATGGGTATTCCAAATATGACCCCCTAAATAGATTTGATAGCTAAAATATAAGTATGTTATGAATGCCATATGTTACCTTTATGATTTAGATTTTCTATGTGTTATTTATAAATATTATGATATCAGGAGGTATGTTATGATTGAAAAGTATAGTTTAATTTATTCATAATTATTGATGGGTTAATGTTTTCTTTTCTGTATTTTATAACCCTTAGTGAGCTTTTTATGCTCACCCTAAGTTGTGAAATTTTCTTCACATGACATAATGATGACTAGGGTCAAGAATGGAATTGATGAAAATACATGATGTCTAAAACATGGAACTAGACAAGTTTTTTTATGTTTTTATTTTATGAAAAAATGGAAACTGAGTAGAACTGTCTACCTTGTAATTTTTCAGACGTAATGTAACAGTAATGGCCTAATTATAAAAAACACTAAACCTAAAAATATCATCAATGTGAATTATTCATTTAATTCAAGATTATATATTATTTATGGTCGGGTCCTTACAGTTGGTATCAGATATCAGTTTAAATAAATTTAGGGATTATGAGTTTTCATTAAACACATGGTTTGTCCCTATGTCTATTATTACAGTTAAATCCTTGTTTTATAAATTTTTGTGATCAAGGAAAGTCGTTTACAAATGGAAGGAGGAGGGTATCAAATGATATTCATATATCTTCCCGATGACATGATTACAATAATTATTGCAAAATCATGTTCGTATGATTGTGAAACTTTTTTCTAGCATACAACTCACTTGCAAGCACCTATTTGAGATATCAAACACCTCCACTATACCTCGATATCATCATGGATCATGGGTTTTATATAATCGAATCCTATTTTCTCAATATTCTAATATTTTCATGAAAGGTACATTATATCAAGGAATTTTCAAATATTTTACCTTATCACAATATTTTGAAGCATTTTATGATTTTGGAAAAGGTGCTGAAGATGGAGCCCCTTGCACAACCTACTTGTATTTTCTTTTACAATATTGTCCCTCAGCACATACTCATGGTATTTTAAACGGACCATTGACTGGAAGTCTAAACTCAAATTCAGCCAGATAGTTTTATAAAAATCATGTTTTATCATATGATTTGAAATTATATGGCACTAATGATTATTTACTGAAACTATTTTTCTGCAAACACCCATATAACCCATGTTGTACGATGTGAATTTGGAAGAAGGAAGAAAATGATTTTGAATAATTTCAAAATCATTGTTGCAATTCATGGACCTTCTACCTATGCGAACAAGATGATGATGAACCCATATGAACACCCTGATAAATGTATTATGTTCTTTCTAATTGTAATATTTCTATTTTATCATATGGAGGTGAAAAAATGACAATATATAAGACGTTGAGGTCTTAATTTATTGGGATGAAAATGAAAGATATAAGAAAACAGTTGAGGTTAAAATATGTTAGGGTTGTTTTTTAGTTTTATAAAGAGTACAATCTATAAGATTGGTGAAAACTCTTCGCATTCGGAAAGTCCGTAGAATTCAATCCCACAACTGAAGGGTGATAAGGGTGCATAGCTTACCATTGTCCTACGTGAAGTCCCTGGTTATTATGATTATTATTTTAAGTTAAATTATTTTATGGTACAAGAATATGTTGATTTAGGGAACTTATGTTTTATCAAATGGATATCCTTAATATAGGAATATAATATGGTGATTAACTGATAAAAGTTATTTTAGAATATTTTTTCTCTTTCAGAAACATTATATGCTTACAGGAAATAGAATACTATGGGATCTCATTTGTGGAATAATGGTTGAATTTTTTTTTGGAAGAATATATCTTATTATTTTAGACATATTGAGATTTGGTTTATTTCTGAAAATTATTAACCTATCATAAAGAATATGTAACTTTGTTAATTACACTTTATTATGAGACTTTAAGAGTAGTCAATTTTATTTGGAGACAAATGTTTAGATTTACTATGGAAGAATATGTGATTAAATCCATCCATGTTTTGGGATACAATCATTTTGTGGGTTACTTTAAAGAATTTTAAGGACATTTTTTTATTGAATGGTCTTTTCCAATATTTTGGTATTGTTTGTCGAATTTTTGGGATTAAGAGTGGTCACGACCCATCCTCGGGGCCCGTGTCATGACTACCCCAAATGCGCCTTCCATAGGACAGGGGCTGGCGACTAGCACCAAAGGCGTAAATCTCGATAAAAGGGAAGGAATTTTCTTTAGTAAAGAAAAAAAACACCACGTAGTATGCAAGCTGTAGTAAACACTAAGTAAACTGTGTACAAAACTAAGGGCTGAAAATTAAATGTGCCAGATTACAAACCCAACTGAATGAACAATACTACTGAAAAATAATACAGCAGCAATAAAGTAAATCTGCAACCACCGAGTTGTCCTCCAGCTATCCCACCTAAAGGGTGAGTACAGATGGTCTCCTCAGCTTCCCGAGTCCAGTCGTCCGCTCCGTGTACATCCCGCCTGATAGTCCACCTCTGCATACTGTACTGATCCACAAGCCTCAACCACGCTCAGTGATGTCCGTCGTCTGCAACCAACACAATGTAGTGCGGCCATTGCCCATGCAGTGGTGAGTATACGATACTTATTAGGGACCCTGAGAACCCCAAAGTCCTCCAAGATTCCAAAAAGGATAAACCACAAAGGAAAGATACAAATACAAAGTATCAACCAACACTATATAGGCATATGCCCACACATATACCTAAGTCAACAATTCCAGTTCAGCTCCAACTTCCATGCCCAAGTTCAACCCGGTCCACACAAGAAGGTACAACCCAATCCACATAGGAAATAACAACCTGATCCGCATAGGAAAGAAAGTCAATCATACTGTAGATAATGATTGAAATTCAATACTCATCTCACATAGGTATACTACTCCCGAAAAGGGGTGAAGATGATTAGATGTAGCCTCTGAATCATCTATTCTGCCAACCCACGTAGGATCAAAGTACAGAAGCCATCACTGCCGAACCCACGTAGGATCCAAGTACAGTAACCATCGCTGTCGAACCCATGTAAGATCCACGTACTGTTGTCATTGCTGCCGAACCCACGGAGGATGCAAGTACAGTCGTCCTCGCTGCTGAACCCATGTAGGATCCATGTACAGTCGTCATCACTGCCGAACCCACAGAGGATGCAAGTACAGTCGTCCTCGTTGATGAACCCGCATAGGATCCAAGTACAGTCGACGTTGTCATCGAACCCACGGAGGATCCCAGCACGGTAGTCATCGCAGTCACAACCAGCTCTAGGTCTCCCACACAGAGCACGCTTTATTCTGGGAGGGTCCACTCCACGAGCCAAGGGGTTCGATACATAAACTATCACGAAGTCCAGAGTTGATGTATCACAAAGTTATATCTCCTCAATATGAACTCAACGTGATAGACGGTGAGTCAATCGGACGCCCGGTCTGAGAGTTATTGGCTTTTTCATCCCAGGGGCCTGGTTGGTTTTTAAGCTAAAACAAACCCGACCGTACTCTAGCTGTGTCCAATCCTCAAGCGGATTAATCCAATAGAACTGCCTCACTAAGAAGAATTCAACGTAACTGACGACACGTTATTCGGATGTCTGGTCGTTAAGTTATAAGGTTTCCGCTCCAAGGGCCCGGTTGGATACGGGTTCGAACCAACCCGTCCATACCCAAACTTTACCGAAACCTTGAGTGTAATATACCGATATGACCGAATCGATCCAAGTATCCCAAGCCAATTGACGGTGTGTCGATCTTAGGTCTGTAGCCCAAGATATGGGTGTTTGAACGAACCTATCCGAAAATAGGGGGTTTCGGCCCGGTCCGACCTGGCCCAATACACCATGGGCCAGCCCGAACCAGGTCGACCCGAACCGGGTATGGGTCCGGTCTAGTGGGGCGTGGCCCAGACCGACTGGCGTGGCCCGGCTCGGTTGGGCGTGGCCCGGCCCACGGCCGGGCGCGGCCTGCGGCCCGGCTCGGAAGCCGGTTGCGGCTCGACACGCGGCCGAGCAAGGCGCAAAGGGGGCACCGCCCCCTTGATTTTTGATCGGTGGACCCTATGGGGTTCACCCTATGCACTGGATGGGGGTTTCAACCCACGGTTTTTTTTGGAAAATGGACGGCCATTATGGGCGGCCGTTTGAGCTGCAGCGGGACCCGCTAGGGTCCCACCTCCAGTAGCGCCGGCGGCCAGTTGTCTAGCCGCCCCTGTTGGACCGCTGAGGCCTTTGGCCACGACCCTTCAAAGACCGGCGGGGCGTGGCGGCACCATGCCCCTCCACCGTGGCCCGCTACGGCCGCGGCCTCCCTTGGGTTCTCTGGTGTGGCGCGACGGCGCCGCGCCCGCCACTGCGGTCCTCTTCATCCACGCACGGTGCAATGGCACTGCACCGCTGTCACCTTGATTTTCAACGTTGATCAACAAGAAAATGGGGAGGAGAAATCGGCCGTGTTTTTTTGGTCTAATCTCCTCCCATTACGTCGGTAACAAGCGGTCAAAATAACCAACGAAGAACGTTAAATTAAACTTGAACGAAGATAACCCCTACCTCGAAGGAAGTTCGCGGTTTTCAAGCACCGCGGATGATGGCGTCGTTCTCGTTGTCGTCGGTGTGTACCCAAGGAAACTTTGCCTTCTATTTTATCATGGATAGAATATGATGATTTAGTGTCAGTCTCTGAGTCGTTCTTCGCCTGAAGAGATGACGTTCTTCGCGGGAGGATTGATATTCTTTGCGGGAGGATGATGTTCTTCCAAAGAGAAAAGAGCTCTCTCCCCAAATTACTCACACACAAAAACTAACCAAATAAAATAAGGCCTCCACTAATTTTATTATTTTTCCTAGTATTTTAAATTTCCAAAATTCAAACACATAATTCAATTTATAAAAGAGGTTGAATTAATTAAATTAATGCGTGTTGGATTTATTAAAGTGGAAGAGGAGAAGTCACATACTTAAATACAAGGGGGGGGGGGGGTTAATGGAGAGTTGATGGAGTAATTGGGAATGTGAAGGGTTGGGGCTCGTGCGGGCCCCACCTCACATTTATCCTCACATGGGTAGTTAGGGTGCCAGTGGGTCCCACCCTAACTTCCCCATGTAGGATAAAACCACTTAGGATAGGAATAAAATTTGTACCAAAAAATTTATTCAATTCAAAACTTCATTAATCCCCAAATTTTAACAACTCCTCCCGAGAAAACACACCTTTGGTAAAGATCCAATTAGGCAATTACCGACACTGCAGTTCCATCGGTGCCCTCGGATTTCAATTCCGAGCACTGGTTCAAAAGATAGAAAAACCTGCTCCTTCGTTCACTGAACGTACCCGAGCTAAACTTCCAAAATTGATTCCGGGCACACTGGGCCTCGGAATCAGGTGCCGTTAAAAACTACATACTTGTAAAATCCCAAAGAATATAAGAAAAACATTTCCTTGAAATTTACGGGTCTTTACATTACTCCCACCTCAAGTAATTACGTCCCCGTAAAGATACATCATATACTAGGGAAACAAATGAGGGTACTGTGCACGCATCTTAGCATCCCGCTCCCATATGCTCTCTTGGAGGTTCCCGTTCTCCCACATGATGTACACTAGAGAAATAAACCATCCACATAGGACCTGCTCCTATCGATCCTCTATCTCCACTGGAACCTCAAAAAATTTCTCCCCGTCATCGAGGCCTAGCTCCCCATGATCAATGACATGTGTCTGGTCGTGCACGTATCTCCTCATCTGAGACACATGGAAGATGTCGTTTACCTGGTGCAACTGAGGTGGAAGAGCCAGGTGATAAGCCACCTCGCCTATCCTACTGAGAAACTGGAATGGTCTGATAAAGCATGTAGATAACTTGCTGCCCCGACCAAATCTCTGTAATCCACGTCGAGGTGAGACCCGTAAGAAAACGTGGTCGCCATACTCAAATTCTAGTGGTCTCCGCCTCCTATCAGCATAGGATTTTTGTCGGCTCTATATAGTCCTCATCAGTTCCTGGGTGATTTGCACCTTCTGTTTCATATCCTGGACCATATCTGGTCCTACAAGTGCTCACTCCCCAGGGTCTATCCAGCACAGATGTGATCTTCACGGTCGGCCGTACAATGCCTCGTATGGTGCCATCCAGATGGTGGAGTGGTAGTTGTTGTTGTACGAAAACTCCACCAAGGGTAGGTGATCCTCCCAGCTGCGACCAAAGTCGAGGACACATGCACGAAGCATGTCCTCGAGTGTCTGAATGGTCTTCTCCGTCTGGCCATCCGTCTGAGGGTGAAAGGTAGTGCTCAGGCATAGCTACGTCCCAAAAGCCTCCTACAAACCCTTCCAAGGCCGGGAAGCAAAATGAGCATCTCGATCGGAGATGATAGAACATGGTAAACCATGATGTCGTATAATCTCCTAAACGTAAAGGCGTCCCAATCTCTCTACATAGCCCTGCTCTCTGACAGGTAAGAAGTGGGACGACTTGGAGAGTTGGTCGACAATCACCTAGATGGAGTCATGTCCTCTGTAAGTACGTGGAAGTCCCGTCACGAACTCCATAAATATCTTGTCCCACTTCCTCTTCGGGACTACTAAGGGATGTACCAAGCCTTCTTGTACCCGGTGCTCCGCCTTCACCTGCTGGCTGGTGAGGCACTGTGAAAAGAACTCTACCACAACCTTTTTCATACCCTTCCACCAGTGCTGTCATCTGAGGTCCTAGTACATCTTCGCTAATCTAGGAATTACCACTAGAGGGGATATGTGAAACACCCTCAGCAACTCCTCCCATAATGCAGCTGGTATCATGGTACGTCCCAATAAAGGATTACATGCTCTCCTCCTACAATAAAATCCATCAAGTGCATGTCCTGAGGATATCTGTGCATGTCACGTCTCAAAGTCAACGTCCCCACATTTTGCCTCTCTGACCCGCTGACGTAGTGGAGGAGTGATTGTGAGTGAATGTAGAAAGGCTGCTCCATCTCTATCCACGAAGAATATTTTCAACGCGGCTAGCTGCCCCGTCGCCTCTCCATGTAGCTGATTTCCCGACCTCCTGCTGAGAGCATCAGCTACTACGTTCCCTTTCCCAAGAGTATAGACTATCTCAAAGTCATATCCCTGGATGAACTCGAGCCATGGCCATTGTATTATGTTCAGTTCCTTCCACGATAAGACATACCTGGATCTTTTGAGATTAGATTAAACCATAAACCATTCGCTCAACAAACTATATGTGTGACTAGCCATTGGGAAAGAATTCGACTACACCCTTTTCTTGCTTACGTCCTTCATTTGCTGCAATGATTTCTCCTTTGTCGAGAAGAGAAATCCAGCCTCATCCCCTGGTTGAACCACATTATTTTCCTAATACAGTCAGTCCTGACATGAACGGTACTATTTCATTCCATGGACGACGTCGTAAGACCTCTACGCTACTACCAAGAAAACCAACAGTTTCTCTCGCCTACAAGGGTTGAGTCACACTGTCAGCAGAAGTGTGTGGTCACTGGGTCTCCTCCAGTAGGAATCTCTAAAGTGAGGGTAAATTCAATGGTTTTATCCGTAACCACATAGTATCAACCATACAAAAAGGCAGGAGAAAAATCATCACAAGGAAAAGTGTCTTTTATCACTGCAGCTCAAAGTACAAAGACACAAAGAAACTACAATCAATGACATCAAGAACAAAGGTCTCTATGCCTAGAGCAAGTCTCTCTCCTGTCCACCTCCTCCCGGAGCATTATGGTCGTAGACCTCAGCTGGATGAAGCTGAGATCTCCCATGTCCACCTATTCCTTGGGTTCAGGGTGTTCCTCCTGGTGGTGGTGGTGGTAGAACATCAAAGCGTCGCACACCACCCACTGCTCGGCTAGCTCCTCTGCCTCATCTGCCTGCTCCATGCAGACCACCACGGTCAAACCTATGACTCTACTTGGGTGGTCCCCCAACTGTCTTCTGCTCCTCTGCATGGCAGGTCGGGCAGTCACGAGCCATATGACCCTGTCCTCTGCATGCATAGAACTGCCTACCTCTCATATGCTTGGCTCTACTGCGTGTGCCCCGCACATACGAACTAGTATCCTGTGGTAGACCAAATGATGGCCTTGTCCGCTTGGACCATTGTGTCATCTGTCTACTGTCGGCTGCAGAAGACTCTGCTACGTGTCGTCCTATTGTAGGTCTCGATGCTGGTGTAGGATCACTAAGAAATCTCTCTACAAGAAGGGCTCGCTCTAGTACTCCTGCCTGCGTCGGAATGCTGAAGGAGATCATCGAAGCCCTGATCTCATGACTCAGTCCCTGCTCGAAGGTCCAGGCCTGGAAAAATGGGTCTCGTACCATGTTCATGGAGTAGCGTGAGAGATCAGTAAATATCTCCGAGTACTGGGCTAGTGTCATGTTGCCCAACCGCACCTGTAGTAACTCCTTGATGCGCACCGCACAGAGGGTGGTTGGAACGAACTTCGAGTGGGAGAGGCTCTCGAAATCCATCCAAAGTAGAGATGCCTCATCGTGGACTTAGAGAATCAAGCTCCACCATCTACCTGCTGCTGTGTGTAGGAGACTTTCCGCAAGGATCACCATTAGGTCAGCTGGTGTCCCTACTAATCTCAAGACTCATACAACAGCCTCTAGCCAATCCTCAGCTGCCTGAGGGTCCATCTCTCCGCGGAACCTAGGTGGCCTCTGACACAGAAACTCGTGCAATGCACTCAGGCGACGTGCACTCTCAGCTTCTGGGGCTGGTGGCATCAGTGGGTCAACGGGTAGAGGTACCGCAGGTGCCTCCGTTGTAATGGCGCCCTGCACCGAGGCCTCATTGCTCGGTGGGCTGCCATCTTGTAACACCCTGAGATCTTATGAAAAATATTCTTTTTAATTTCATTAATGTCTTTTGTTTTACACTACACCAAAAGGAGCTTGCACAACACTCATCCTTGCATTGGCTTTCATTACACACAATCACGACCTTCCACGATAGCGTGTGTTGTACGCAATACTGAGTTTCGCTAAACAACGATATGTTATATAAACTAGACATTATGAATAGTAATACCCACTTTTTGAAATTTTATCTTTCAAAATGGACTTCATTTTTAGATTTAGAATATCGAAATTATCCTAGGGTGAATTTTTGGTATTTTTATGAAAACTTTCAATTTTTGATTAATAGTGAAAACATTGGGTTACTATTCAAAAACCGACTTTTTATTTAAATAAGTATTTATCTTATTTAAATTTATTTTAGGCCAAAATTGATAAATAATACCTATATAAGTTCAATGCAATTCATTGGAGTCATTTTATAATAATTTTAGATATATAAAAAGTTTATTGAACTTTTCACCGTCTTTTACCCACCCTCTAGGAGAATTACCAAATTCACATAAAACATAATTTTACCGCTTCTGTGAGTGGAATTTAAAAAATCAAAGAGACAAAGATAATATAAAGTACTAAAATGTGGTTCAATGAGATGAAAATAATTTTTGGTGAATAGTAACTTTTTACTTTTTTTACCACGGTTAAAAGTAAATAGGGTAATTAAGGGTAATAATGATATTATTATTACCCTAACACATGTCCTAATTCTATTGGATAAATGTTATTCAACCAAAAACAACCATAGGAATAAAATATGACCATTTAGGCCCACTTGGATTAGATTAGGACATTTATTATTAATTTATTTTAAGAATGGTTAAAATAGTCAAAATCAAAGTTTCATAACTAAATCATTTTTAATATAGGGTTATACATAAGATAAATTCGACTATAAATATTCATTAGAAATCTAAAATAATTTTCTACATAATTTTATTTCATTTTTAATTTTTAGACTTTAAATAATTTAATTTATTTATGACACAATGATGATGCAGTAATTATATTATTAATGAAATATTGACTTAATTGATGTTATAAATAAACAAATAAATGTAATTTGACACTTTTTATGAATTACAATAATTGTATATGTTCATATTACATGTTAGTATTGATTTAATAATCTTTTTTCGAACTAATCATTCTGTTATGATTTTAAAAAAATCTATTACCAAATAGTGTCAACAATGACATAAAATAGTTTTTAAAACAAATATTATAATTTTAATTGATATATTATTCCTAAAAATCAATGGTTAGGAAAAGTGACGTATATAAGGTTATATATATTAATAAACAAACTTTGGGTTTATTTGGCTTGTTATAGTAAGTTTATTATCCTTATAGTGTAAGAAAACAAGAAGACACGGTAAAAGTAAAATTATTTAACATTAAGTTAAATCTAAATGATAAGTTTAAATTAGATACCTAAACTTGTCGAAATTCAATTGGATGAGAGGATTTCCACCCGTCCCCACCTTAGATTTAAAATAAATCAATTTGGAGATATTAAAAACCGAATATGTCTTTATAATAAAATAATATTTTTTTGTTTTTCCAAAAGTGCCCCTCTCCTCCCTTATAAAAGGGAACCTCCTCCCTCTCTTCCTCACACCACTTTGAGCTTTCAAACTCGGCCAAACCCTGCCAAATTCTCTTCTCCACTTCCCTGGAAACGTCCTAGAGGTCCTGGTCTTCTTCAAAGACCAATTTTATTGCCCTAAAAGGTGTTCTCAAAGAGGCGGTTCAAAGAAGAGGTATTGTCTGTTACCGATTCTTTCAACTTTATTTCTTCTTCCACTTCTTCTTCTTTAGTTGTTTTATTATGAAGTAATAACATCAGTATCACTCATATAATGATATGTTATTATAAGTATTAAACAACCCTATTTCACCATCTATCTGTCCAACGGAAAACAAAATCAATGCGCGTGCGTACGTACGGAATACCGTCTCCACGCCGTGGTGTAATCTATTTTCTGCCACCACCTCACATGGATGGGTATAATGGTGTAAATAAATAACTATATATGGTTATTGTAAAGTGATTTTGATTATGTAATATTATACATACACTTCAATACAATTCCACGATCACGGGAATGATATCATCGCTCGTGCGTACGTACGGACCACCGTCTCCACGAATGCGATGAGATTCATTTTCCATGATTAACCATTAAAGAATGATTATAAAGTATATATAATGAATAATAATGAAATATATGAAATAATGAAGATACTGTATTTATGTATACATATATATATATATATATATATATATTTCATCTACTTAATTCCATTCAATTCAATAAGGAAACGAAAACAGCGTTCATGCGTACGTACAGACTACTGTCTCCATGAACGGTGTATTTCCTTCCATTTATCGATCTATTATATATATGTATATTATGAATATATATTATATATAAATCATGTTTTAAATTATGGATATAATTAATCATGATATATGTAATCATTTTAATAATTACAAGTTAAAACACGAACGACAAATCAAACGATTTTACCCAAAATGGTACTTTAACATGAATTTACAAAAGAACGGGTAATATAAAGTCATAAGTGAACCATATATGATATAATTACAATGAATATGATTCGGTAATAAGTCAATGACATAATTTAAATCATTATACAAGAGTTTTGGATACGTACGAAGCATATCAGACCTAAGGTAAGGGATAATTTTGCAAATCTCATTTTTATCCGAGATTGCTTATTCGTAAGTATTTACTGGGGTTATTTATATCATCCATGTCCATGTTTTATAAAAGTGTATTCATGTATGTTTAATGTACATTATACCCATTTTGACTTTTACCCCATGGTATGGAATGAATCTTTCTTTTATTTACCCTACAAGGAACTTTTTGACTTTTCCGACAAAAGTACGAGAAGAATGTTTTTTAACGTATACGACATGAAAGGATTTTTACAGTTTTATAAACCCTTATTTTCGTGAAGATTCCTCCAAAATATTTCATAACTATTTTCAACAATATCTATTTCTTTTAAAATTTCATGACTTTTTGTGAAAAGAAAGTGATTTGGAATGGGAAAGGGTATTTTCCTCAAGAATTTATTTCAAGTGTTTTATCAAATCCATTTTCCATCTATGATGACATTATTCCATATGTGTATGTTTCAATTATAATGTATCTACGATTTACATGTTTTCTCTTTTCTTATTATGAAATGATATCCATTTATTTTATACGGATTATGTGATGATGGGATGATGTTTATGAAACCCATTTTATTCGTTGGGTTATTATTAATGATGTATGTTTATTTTGTGGCACAAGTATGAATGATTTCAATATGATATGGGTGGGACCTATATATCCCTCCAATGCATTGGGTAAAGATTATATATCTCATGAGATAGACATGGATTAAACGGTAAGTTAATCCGGTTCAGTGATACATGACTTGATCGAGGAGTGAACTCGATTCAGAAAGAGACTTTGTCCACTAAGATGGTCTTGGCAGCAATGCCTTGGCTACTATGGAAATCATAACAAGTGCTGAATGGTTTCCAAAATTACATGTTTTATTCCCATTATATTTTATCAAGAATGATGTTCCATTATGATATATTCTTTATGTACTTCCATTATTTTTGTCTTTTCTCAAGGTTTTAATGTTTAGATTTCATGTTTAAGTTTTTGCTTTCAAATGTTTATGGATTGTTTTATGTTCTCTATGTTTTCCCTTACTAAGCATTTGAGCTCCCCCTTTTTATGTTTTATTTTCCCCAAGAAATAAAGAATGGTTTTAGGTAAGGAAAAAAAAGGGGAAGATCGTTATGGGAGATGTTGAAGATCTTTCAACATGATTAGATGTTTATATTTCGTGTTTCCAAAGACACTAAACTATTACGATCCTTGTGTGGCTATTTTTGTTTTGTATTATGTATTCTGCAAAAGTAATGTATTTTCCATGTACGTCAAGCTTCGGGTCTATACAGTTGGTATCGGAGCAATGGTTTAGTCAGCCTTTGGAAACTAGGATGCGAAAACATTAGTGAGATCCCTAGAGATATTTATAAGGTATGTATTAGGATGTCCCTATGGTTAGGTATATGTATAGTTTTTAGTCCTAGAATTATGGTAAAGATATTAGATTAAACCTAAGATGTTAGATATTGAAGTTACTCCCCCTTTATTATGATTCGTCCCTCTCACACTATTCATTTTGGGTTTTAGAAAATGGCTAGAAACAAGATGATTCATGATAATGGAGGATATGATGGACAATGTAATGATATTCTTCATGAGAAACCAAATGAAATGGGATTTGAAATTCCAAACATAATTATTATGCCGAATCAGCAATCTCATAATATGATCAATAAATTCAAATTTGGTAACTTTCCTGACTCGGCTAATAAGAGAACGATGGAGTTTCATGATGATAATAGAGGAAATAATGTTCAATTTCCCCTATGTAAATCATGTGGGAAGAGGCATCAAGAAGAATTTTTAAAAGGAACTAGAAGATTCTTTGTGTGTGGAAAAGAAGGACACAAAGCCAGTAAGTGAAAAGGAAAAGGTTCAGTTAACACCGTGGATGAGGATAATGGTATTGCTACGACATCAACAATGGTTAAATGTTTTAAATGTGGAATGTATGGGCATTATGAAAACCAATTCCCTAAGGGAAAGTCTCATGAAGATAATCAGTATAGTCATATGGGTAGTATTTATGTTGATGATGATGATGATACTACAAATGATATGTGACATGAAAGAATTATTGAAGCTCGGTCAATGGTTTAATAAGGTAGTGGAATGATTACATGTTTTTCAAGTGTAATGTTGTATAAGTAATCTCATGGAACTATGGAATAAAGAGACATCTAAGTATTGTTACACTGTTCTATTTCCTTATGTTTTGAAAGTGTATGATTAATGGAACCAGTAACCATGAATGGTTATTCAGATATTTTTGCAAATTAGATGATGTGCACATAACGAAGGGATAAGAAGATAATGAGATGTTTGATAGTATTCACGAGCTCATGACTGATATAAGGAAATAGTTATATCATGGCTTAAGTATATAGAATTTTGGGGTTTTGGTATGTGGAAAGATTTAACTTTTGACATCACTCATGTTTTCACTAAGATTAAATGGGTATTCATTTTTTCAGAGAATACATTATTAATGCCTTCGAATGTTAGGAATGTGACCAACAAGACATATCTTATGATATATGGGGATCAACGATGGTATTAACATTCTTGTTATATTAAATATATGGTAATCGTTTTCACTATAATATGAGAATGGACTGCAATATTATGGATAAGCCTAAAGATTGGAATGGATTATGTTGGGCATAAGTTAGTATTGGATTTTTAGAAAAAAAAAAGGACAACCTGCAGGATGGGAGACATCCCATCACGTCGGACAAGGCTGTGGGAATCGAAACCACAACCAAAGTGAAACTAGCCTTTCTCGCCTACCACTATCCTACAGGATGTCCCTGGTTAGTAGAAACTAGTTTTATTTTATTAAGCGGTATGATAATGAAGTATAAGTTCATTTTAGGAACCATATATGATTAATCTCATTATAGATGGACTTCTGTATTTTTGATAAATTTTCTAACCTTTTGTTTGAGACAGATGGAATGAGCCATCATTCTATCACATGATCTGCTAACACTTCATGAATGACAAATTCAACTTCATTTCTTTAAGAGATGAAGTTGAAATTGTCCAAAGAACGACCAACAGTGATACTGTACCAAAATCACGAAAGTATTTCTTCTAATTCCAATCTCATCAACTTTAGGGAAATGATCTTGAAAACCAAAAATGTTGTCCTAGTTCTTTTATATCCGATAAATAAGATGGTACCTTAGATCATCACCAATCTATGGCTTTTTTATTGATGGATTTTTCGTAGCCATGTTCTCTACCACTCTACATCATAACTTGATGGTTTTATTTTTTTTTCATATCCATATTTTTACATATGTTCTCCTATATGGAAACCCAGTGATGAGTTACTTTGGGTAATCGTTACATTTCATACTCTAGTTTTTAAAATTAAAATTTAGTATTCCTTTTTACGATGTGGGTTTCTATAAATAGTAAACGATTTATAACCCCGACGAATTTCGAGGGTGGAATTCATTTTAAGGGGGGTAGAATGTAACACTCCGAGATTTTATGAAAAATATTCTTTTTAATTTCATTAATGTCTTGTGTTTTACGCTACACCAAAAGGAGCTTGCACAACACACATCCCTGACTTGCCTTGTATTACACGCAATCAAGACCTTCCACGATAGCGTGTGTTGTATGCAATATCAAGTTTCGTTAAACAATGATATGTTATATAAACTAGCTGTTATGAATACTAATACCCACTTTTTGAAATTTTATCTTTCAAAATGGACTTCATTTTTAGATTTAGAATATCGAAATTATCCTAGGGTGAATTTTAGGTATTTTTCTGGAAACTTTCAATTTTTGATTAATAGTGAAATCACTGGGTTACTATTCAAAAACCGACTTTTTATTTAAATAAGTATTTATTTTATTTAAATTTATTTTAGGTCAAAATTGATACATAATACCTATATAAGTTAAATTCAATTCATTAGAGTAATTTTATAATAATTTAAGATATATAAAAATTTTATTGAACTTTTCACCGTCTTTTACCCACCTCCTAGGAGAATTTCCAAATTCACATAAAACATAATTTTACCTCTTCTGTGAGTGGAATTTCAAAAATCTGAGAGACACGGTTAATATCAAGGACTAAAATGTGGTTCAATGAGATGAAAATAATTTTTGGTGAATAGTAACTTTTTACTTTTTTTTACCACGATTAAAAGTAAATAGGGTAATTAAGGGTAAGAATGATATTATTATTACCCTAACACATGTCTTAATTCTATTGGATGAGTGTTATTCGACCAAAAACAACCTTAGGAATAAAATATGACCATTTAGGCCCACATGGATTAGATTATGACATTTATTATTAATTTATTAAAAGAAGGGTTATAATAGTCAAAATCATTGTTTAATAACTAAATCATTTTTAATATAGGGTTATAAATAAGATAAATTCGACTATAAATATTAATTATAAAGATAAAAATATTTCCTATATAATGATATTTTATTTGTAATTTTTATACTTTAAATAATTTAATTTATTTATGACAAAATGATGATGCAGTAATTTTATTATTAATGAAATATTGACATAATTGATGTTATAAATACTCAAATAAATGATATTTGAGACTTTTTATGAATTAAAATAATTTTATATGTGAATATGACATGTTAGTATTGATTTAATTAACTTTTTTTGAACTAATCGTTCTGTTATGATTTTTTAAAAAATCAATTACCAAATAGTGTCAAAATTGACATTAAATAGTTTTTAAAACAAATATTATATTATTAATTGTTATATTATTCCTAAAAATCTAAGGATAGGAAACATGACTTAGCTAAGGTTATATATATTAATAATAAACAACTTGGGGTTATTTTGTCTTGTTATAGAATGTTTATTAACCTTATAGTGTAAGAAAACAAGAAGACACAGTAAAAGTAAAATTATTTAACTTAAAGTTAAATCTAAATGATAATGTTAAAATAAGTACCTAAACTTTCTAAATTCTATTGTATAAGAGGATTTCGACCCATCCCCACCTTAGCTTCAAAATAAATCAATTTGGAGCTATTAAGAACTGAATATGACTTTATAATACAATAATATTTTTAGTTTTTCCAAAGGTGCCCCTCTCATCCCTTATAAAAGGGAACCTCCTCCCTCTCTTCCTCACACCACTTTGAGCATTCACGCTCGGTAAAACACTACCAAATTCTCTTCTCCACTTCTCAAGAAACATACTAGAGGTCCTGGTCTTCTTCAAATACCAATTTTAGCGCCCTAAAAGGAGTTCTCAAAGAGGTGCTTCAAAGAAGAGGTAATGTCCGTTACCGATTCTTTCAACTTTATTTCTTCTTCAACATATTCTTTTTAGTTGTTTCATTATGAATTAATAACATAATTATCACTAATATACTGATATGTAATTATATGTATGAAACAACCCTATTTCACCATCTATCCATCCTACGGAAAATAAAATCAACGCGCGTGCGTACGTACGGAATACCGTCTCCACGCCGTGGTGTAATCTATTTTCCACCACCACCTTACATGGATGGGTATAATGGTGTAAAAATTTAACTATATATGGTTATTTTAAAGTGATATTGATTCTGTAATATTATACATACACTTCAATACAATTCCACGATCATGGGAATGATATCATCGCTCATGCGTACGTACGGACTACCGTCTCCACGAATGCGTTGAGATTAATTTTCCATGATTAACCATTCAAGAATGATTATAAAGTATATATAATGAATAATAATAATGAAATATATGAAATAATTAATCTACTGGATTTATGTATAAATATATATATATATATATATATATTTCATTTACTTAATTCCATTCAATTCAATAAGGATACAGAAACAGCATTCATGCGTACGTACGGACTACCATATCTATGAATGGTGTATTTCTTTCCATTTATCGATCTATTATATATATGTATATTCTGAATATATATTATATATAATAATGTTTTACATTCTAGATATAAGTAATAATGATCTAAGTAATCATATGAATAATTACAAGTTAAAACACGAACGTCAAATGAAACGATTTTACCCAAAACGCTACTTTAACATGAATTTACAAAAGAACGGGTAATATAAAGTCATAAGTGAACCATATATGATTTAATAACAATGAATATGATTCTGTAATATGTCAATGACATTATTTAAATCATTATACAGGAGCTTTGGATACGTACGAAGCATATCAGACCTAAGGTAAGGGATAATTTTGAAAATCTCATTTTTATCCGAGATTGCTTATTCGTAAGTATTTACTAAGGATATTTCTATCATACATTTCCATGTTTTATAAAAGTGTATTCATGTATTTTTAATGTCCTTTTTACTTATTTTGAATTTTACCCCATGGTATGGAAGGAATCTTTCTTTTATTTACCCTACAAGGTACTTTTTGACTTTTCCGACAAAAGTACGAGAAGAATGTTTTTTTAACGTATACGACATGAAAGGGTTTTTATGGTTTTATAAAGCCTTATTTTCATGAATATTCCTCCAAAAATATTTCATGAATATTATCAAAAAATCAATTTCTTTTAAAATTTCATGACGTTTTGTGAAAAGAAATTGATTTTGAAGGAGAAAGGATATTTTCCCCACGAATTCATTTCATGTGTTTTATCAAAACCATTTTCCATCTAAGATGACATTATTCCATATGTGTATGTTTAAAGTATAATGTATCTAAGATTTAAATGTTTTCAATTTTCGTAATATGAAATGATATCCATTTATTTTATATGGATTATGTGATGATGGGATGATATTTATGAAACCAATTTTATACGTTGGGTTATTATGAATGATGTATGTTTATTTTGTGGAACAAGTATAAATGATTTCAATATGACATAGGTGGGACCTATATCTCCCTCAAATGCATTGGGTAAAGATTATATATCTCAGGAGATAGACATGGCTGAAACAGTATGTTAATCCGGTTCAGTGATACAGGACTGGATCGAGGAGTGAACTCGATTCAGAAAGGGACTTTGTCCACTAAGTTGGTCTTGGCAGCAATGCCTTGTCTACTATGGAAATCATAACAAGTGTTGAATGGTTGCCAAAATTACTTGTTTTATTCCCATTATATTTTATCATGATTGATGTTCCATTATGATATATGCGTTATGTACTTCCACGATTTATGTCTTTGCACAAGGTTTTAATGTTTAGATTTCATGTTTAAGTTTTTTTCTTTCAAATGTTTATGGATTGATTTATGTTCTCTATGTTTTCCCTTACTTTGCATATGATCTCACCCTTTTTATGTTTGATTTTCACCAGGAAATAAAGAAAGGTTTTAGGTAGGGAAACAAAAACTGGAAGATCGTTATGGGAGATGTTGAAGATCTTTCAACATGATTAGATGTTTATATTTCGATTATCCAAAGACATTAAACTATTACGATCCTTGTGTGTCTATTTTTTTATGTATTAAGTATTCACCAAAAGTAATGTATTCTACATGTACGTCAAGGTTTGGGTCTCTACACATCTCTCACAAAGCTCGGAACCCTAGCTGGCTGCAGTCGTGGGGCCATCCTAAAGGGAAATAGGTGTGCCATGGTTAATACAGTACACCTGGTGAGCTAAAACAAGTAATCACAAAGAAAACTTCTTGAAACACACACGCAATCAGTGTTTTCGTGCAATGAGTCAGAATTCAGAGATCAAGGTCATGGTGTATGGATACGTCAGCCGCCGCAACAATACTGGACACCCTGGACTGAAAACCACACCCAATACACTTAACACTATTGCTTCACAGAAAGAATGATCAGAGTCCTGAGTTCTGTGGTAGAACTGACTCCTCTAATACCAATTTTTCACGACCCATCCTTGGGGCCCATGTCGTGGCTACCCCAAGCCTAACATCCATAGGCCAGGGGCTGGCGACTAGCACCAAAGGCGTAAATCCTGATAAAAGGGAAGGCATTGCCTTTAGTAAAGAAAACAAACACCACAGAGTACACAAGCTGTAGTAAACACTAAGTAATATGAGTACAAAAGTAAGTGCTGAAAAGTAAATGGGCTAGAATAAAAACCCAACTGAAAGTATAGTACAACTGAAAAGAAATTACAACAATAATAAAGTAAATAAACAACCACCAAGTCATCCTACAGCTATCCCACCTGAAGGGTGGGTACAGATGGTCTCCTCAGCCCCTCAGGTCCGGTCGTCCGCTCTGTGTATGTATTTCTTGATTTTCCACCTCCGGATACCGTACCGCTCCACAAGCCTCAACCACGCTCAGTGTTTTACATCGTCTACAACCAACACAATGTAGTGCGGGCATAGCCCGTGCAGGGGTGAGTATATGATACTCAGTAGGGACCCTGAGACCCCAGATGGCCACCTAGATTCCAAAAAAGATAAACCACAAATGAAAGATACAAATACAAAGTATCAACCAACACTACTTAGGTATATGACCACACTTATACCTAAGTCAACAATTCCAGTTCGGCTCCAACTTCTAAGCCCAAGTTCAACCCGTTCCACACAAAAAAGTACAACCCAATCCACACAAGAATGAAAAACCCAATCCACACAGGAAAGCAAGTAAATCATACGGTAGATAATGATTGAAAGTCAAGACTCAACACAGATAGGTATAATACTCACAAAAAGGGGTGAAGATGATTAGATGTAGCCTCTGAATCATCTCCGCTACCGATACCATGTAGGATCTAAGTATAGATGTCGTCACTGCCTAACCCACGTAGGATCCACGTACAACAACCATCGCTTCGGAACCCACGTAGGATCCAAGTACAGTCGTTATCACTGCCGAACCCATGGAGGATCCAAGTACAGTCATCCTCACTGCTGAAACCACGTAGAATCCATGTACATTAACCATTTTCGTCGATCCCACGGAGGATCCCAGCACGGTAGTCGTCATAGTCGCAGCCACCTCTAGGGTTCGCGCACACATAATGGTCGATTCAGAGAGGGTCCGCTCCACGATCCAAGGGGGATGATACATCAACTATCATTAATTCCAGAGTTTATGTATCATGAAATTACATCTCATCAATAGGAACTCAACGCGATAGACGGCACGTCAATCAGACGCTCGGTCTGAGAGTTATTGGCGTTTTTGTCCCAGGGGACCATTTGGTTTTTAAGCTAAAACCAACCCGGCCATACTCCATATGCATCCAAACCTCAATTGGAGTAAACCAAATAAACCGTCTCACTAAGAGTAATTCAAAGTAATAGCAGGCACGTTATTCGGACGTCCGGTCGTTAAGTTATAAGTGTTTCCGCTCCAAGGGCCAGGTTGGTTTCAGGTTCGAGCCAACCTGGCCATACCCACACTTTACCAAAAGCATGATTGTAATATACCTAAACGACCTTATTGATCCATGGATTCCAATGCAACTGACGGTGTGTCGATCGGAGGTATTTAGCCCATGATAATGGAGTTTGAACGAACATATCAAAAAATAGGGGGTTCGGGCCCGGTCCGACCCGGCCCAATACCCCCTGGGTCAGCTCGAACCGGGTCGACCAGACCCGGGTCCAGGTCTGGCCCAGTTGGGCACGGCCCGGCCCAGCTCGCGGCCGAGTGGGGCGCCAAGGGGGGTGCCACCCCCTTGATTCCGGAGCGGAAGACCCTATGGGGTCCACCCTATGCACTGGTCAGGGGTTTCAACCCCCAGTTTTTCTGGAAAATAGCCGGCAATTATAGCAGGCCGGTTGAGATGCTGCGGGACCCGTGGGGGTCCTGCCTCCTGGAGTGACGGCGGCCGGTTGTCCGGCCACCCCTGCTGGACCACCGCGGCCCTTCTTCGACCGGCGAGGCACGACGGCGTCGTGCCCCTCCGCCACAGCCCGCTCTGGCCGCAGCCTCCCTTGGGTTCTTCAGCGCAGCACGATGGCGCCGCACACCACCACCACGGCCCGCTCCAGCTGCAGTTCCTTCGTCTTCACCGGTGCGGCGCGACGGCGCCGCACACCACCTCCGCAGCCTGCTCCGGCCACGATCCTCTTCATCCCAACGCGGTGCAACGACACCACGCTGCCTTTGCCTTGATTGTCAAAGTTGATCAACAAGAAAACGGAGAGGATAAATCGGTCATGTTTGTGCAGTCTGATCTCCTCCCATTACGTCGATAACAAGCGGACAAAATAACCAACGAAGAATGTTAAAGTAAACTTGAATGAAGATAAACCCTACCTCAAAGGAACGTCACGATTGTCAACCATCGCAGATGATGGCGTTGTTCCCATCGTCGTCGGTGTGCACCTGAGGAAACGTCATCTACTCTTTTATCACGGAAAGAAGATGGTGATTGTGCGTCGGTCACCGATTCGTTCTTCGCTTGAAGAGATGACGTTCTTCGCAGGAGGATTGAAGTTCTTCATGGGAGGATGAAGCTCTTCCAAAGAGAAAAGAGCTTTCTCCCCAAATTCCCCCACACAAAAAAACTAACCAAATAAAATAAGGCCTCCCCTTATTTTATTATTTTTCCAAGCATTTAAAATTTCCAAAATTCAAACACATAATTAAATTAATTAATTAATTTTAATTAATTAATTTAATTTGTGATGGAATTACTAAATTCGAAGAGGAGAAGTCACATAATTAAATACAAGGGGGGGGGGGTTTAATGGAGAGTTTAAGGAGTTATTGGGAATGTGAAGGGTTGGGTCTCATGTGGGCCCCAACTCACAATTATCCTCACATGGGTAGTTAGGGTGCCAGTGGGTCCCACCCTAACTTTCCCATGTAGGATAAAGCCACATATGTTAGGAAAAAAAATTGTACCACAAATTTTATTCAATTGAAATCTTTATTAATCCCCAAATTTTAGCAACTCCTCCCAAGCAAAGGCACCTTTCGTAAAGGTCCTCTTAAGCAATTATCAGCGTTGTGGTTCCATCAGTGCCCTCATATTTCAATTCCGAGCACTGGTTCAAAAGATAGAAAAACCCAATGGTTCGTTCACTGAACATACCCGAGATAAACATCGGAAATTGATTCCAGGAACACCGGGCCTCGGAATCTGGTGCTGTTAAGAACTGCGTGCTCATAAAATCTCAAATAATTTAAGAAAAAAATGTTGTTTAAATTTAAGGGTCTTTATAAGAGTAGTATTTATTTTTAAAAGGTATTATCATTTTTTTGGGATTATCTGATCTTGTACTAAATGTTTTAGATTTTGTTGATATATAAAGATATGGTAAATATATAGTTCAGCTTCTGTGGATTATCTGATACTCTAGAAGTTGATTATAGCACATTTAATTGGACCTTGTTAGATTGAATACTCATCTTTTTTGAAAATATTATTTTGTGGTAGAATTTTTGTAAAGGATGAATGTCTACATGACAAGTAAGTATGTTTCCTTATATTTTTTTTATTTAAGATGATAAATAAACTCCTCAACTTTTGGAAAAATAACATTAAAAAAACCTTGTCTGTTATCTTTTCCTACTGGGGAATCAAAGACCATTTAACCCATCACATGTTTGTGATTTTTTGGTGGTTAACTTTCTCCTAATCATGTTTTCTATCACTCTCCATCAGAACTTGATGGTTTTTTTTCTCCTACATATCCATGTTTTCATGGAATCCTAGTATATTTTTACATATGTGACCATTGTACTTATCTTAGTTTATTTTAAAGTGATAGATTTATGGACTCCTCTTTTTCTGATGTGGGACTTTCAATGAGGTTTCCAAGCTCAATTTTAAAATTGTGAGGACACAATTCCAGAAAGGGGGGAAATATGTAACATCCCAGGTAAATAAAGAATATGAAATTTCCATATTTATTAATATTTTAACATTATTATTAATTTTACTTTAATAGGAATTTTATGTTTGATGGCAAACCCGATACTCACCAATGTTTTTCTTTGAAATCAAACGTTGCAAAAATTGTTGAGTTGTTCTGAAAAATAATATAATAATATTATTATTTTAAATGGTAGTTAACTCATAGTCATTGTAATGGCGGGAATAAATATAAAAAAATACAAAATGATTATTCATGTTTGTTAGAAATTTTAACATTTATCCAATAAAAGATAGATACTTAAAATGTGAATGACTCCAATTTACTTTATAGGTTGATTGAGAACCTTTTAATGGTGAACCCTATTAAAATATATTTTTGGTAACTTTTATATGTTCTTTTTGATATAATAAATTTCTTATTGAGAATCAAGACATAAAAATTCAATTTGGGTAAAATTTTGGTATTTTTCTGATAAAATTCATTTTTTTATGAATAGTGGAAAACACTATATTTTAATTCAAAACTACCATTTAATATAATATATTTATATGGTTATATTAGATTTTTAATTGGGATTAAACTGTAAATAGAATATATTTTTACCATTTAATCCAATTTTTGCAATTGTAATTAATTGTTCTTTGAAATTTGACAAAACAAGTGTCAATCTATTAATAATAAATATTTCTAAAAAACATGCTTTTCTTTTTGACAGCGGAAATTAATTTTAAATTAATTTCTTCTACTTCTGTGTTTTCAAATTGGAAAAATTGATTTCATATTTGGAATAATGAGGTCCAAATTCGGTATATAGGTAACTTTTATTTGTAGACTTTATGAATATTTACTTGAGTAAAAAATATTTACCATGATTAAAGGGGAAATCTGGTAAATAAGGGTAAACAAATATTACTATAATAATATAAAATTAAAGTAACATGTGTCCTAATCCTAATTTTTGATACATATATGACCATGGTCATCTTTGGGTCGATTTTTGGACCACATGGAGTATCATGAGAGTGATAATGACACTTTATTTTAATTAACATAATGTAATGACAAAAATGACATAAAACACTATCTTTTATTAAACTAATTTTTACATAGGATAATATAATTTATATTTTCTACTATAAATATTATTTGGAAGGATAAAAATATTTCCTACATCATGTAATTTTTTTATAATTATTAGACATCAAATAAATTAAATTATTAATGACACAATAATTATGTAGTGTTTACCTCATTAATACAATATTTAAATAAATAAGATTATAAAGATAAAATAATGTATAAAACATGTCCAATTATTATTTGATGATATTGTTTTGACCATGAGACATCTTATTTTCGACTTTAATATGTTTTGGACCTTTATAATCCGAAGATTATTATATAATAAAATAATTTTTTTAGACTTCCCTAAAGAGCCCCTCCTCCCCCTTATAAAAATCCCTCACATCTAACCCAACACCCACACCTCTCATGCACATTAGATCATCCAAACCCTACCCAAATAAGATATAAAAATACTTCTATTCCATATATAAGACTTAAATTAGGTATAAGTAACATCAATAGGCCATTTTGGTTAAAACCAAAGACAGTTACGATATTTAAAGGTAACATCTTCTCTTATGTTCTTTTGTTTTATATTACTTCTCCAACAACTAAAATCATTATATTTTTTTCTTTTATAATAACACTATAATTATCAATATACTAGTATGTTTTTATGAGAATTATTTGAACTACACATTCACACACCTCCAACTAATAGATAATGAACATATTGTTTCAGTGGATGGAAAACTAACACCTCATGAAACGATGATGGTTCATTTATCTCCTACCGCCTCTCATGGTGTCCATTATGAAGGCACTGTATTTATATATGATATATATTACGATTATTTTTTCTTTATGATTGTTTATTTTTTATTTATAGAAAACCATTATTATTTCCATTATGGATAAATGCTATAATTTCATTTTTGGAAGTGCAGACTATCGCCAACTCAAAGTGATATGACTCGTTAATGACATATGTGGGACATATAAAGGATGGAGTTAATGATTTTATATATGATATAATACTGTAATTATAATATACCTATGTATCATTTTGTTTTAATTCCATTAAATATGGAATATAAATGAATGTAGTGTTCATTTGTACGTACGGCTTACCATCTCAATGAACGGTGCATTTCATTTCTTACCTCAAAATGTTATGAATGGTTATAAATACATATATATATACTGGATATATAAGATATATTTGATATATAACTCATTAATATCATTATGGATACAATGGACGTTTGACAACATAGGCAACTTGTAAATATAAGAAGTTCATTTTTGACTCAAGTACCAAATATCGACAAAAAGACCGTTATTAAAATAAATGATTACATAATGTTTATAACATGGTAATATGTGATATAAAAGGAATAATATACTTGAAAAAGATTCTGAAAAAGTATAAATTTACTTATTTTTATTATTCTGGAAGAACATGGAAAAAACGAATCAAGTCGACACGAGGTATGGGGTTTCTTATCTCTCTTTTAATTCCGTGGGATTCTAATTGTTCACCACTAATTTATTTCACATGGTGTATTGTATACTACCACTTGAAATATATTATCATGATTTTCATTATATTCACTTTATTATGTGAATAATTTGGTGGTTTTTAACTTTTTTTCATATGACTCGATTGATTAAAACGTGGAAAGGTATTTTCATCTCACTTTTTATTCCCGTGAGATTCATGCTATATTTTCCGCTATTTATTTTTTTGTGGTGTATGTACTACCCAAGATTGTATTCACTGTGTAATATAATAAAATTTATGGGTATTTAAATCTTCATTTTATGATCCTTCATTCATGGGTTGTATGTTTTCTAAGTCACCAAATTGGTAATGGAACCTTTTAACCCAATTTCCATTCCTTGGGATATTCTTCTAATTATTAATTATGTCATGCTATTATTATATATAGAATTGCTATTTATTTATTTATGTTTGAATTTCCACTCCCCTTTTTTTGGATATACTTTTGATACACTTAATCACTCCATTAATAAATTCCCAAGTCATCGATATGAACTTGATAAGTTTAATTTTAATTCAATTTCCATTAATTGAGTTATACATCAAATTCATTTGTTTTTCCTAAATAGAACATGTGTGAATGTACTATGATATATTTAAACTGAATATCCAATCATATTTAGTGTATTTATATTTGTCACAAATTATTATGTAATTGAATTATCTTTAATCTAAGGATACAGTTTTGTATAAGGGATTTCATCTCAATTACATTCCATTGAGAATTCGTTGTCATTATGCACCAATTCACTCTTATATGATGTATATATTTCCCTTTGAAATATTACATCATAAACCTCTTCATTATCATGATAATATAATGTTATAATTCAATGTTATTCCTTAATTACCTTTATTCAAGAGTCTCTCATTTTTTTCAAAAAAACCCTTTAACTAAAATATAATTTTAAATGTTTTAAAGATTCATTCTTCTAAATAATTATCATTAATGACCATGTTATAAAATTGGTTTTAAGGATTTATTTATGAGGACATTAATGTTTTAAAATTTTAAATTATTTAAAAAATTTATTGTGGTTTGGGACACTTTGATTCAAAAATCTCGTTATTAAATGTTCTAAATTGTTATTAAAATGGCATGATAATGAATTGATTATGTATATATCTTGAAATGATATGTTTTGATTGTGATGTGGAAATGTTATATTTCCATTACTATTTTATTTAGTGTTATGAATATGTTATGGTTTTTGGGCATTGTTTTTGTAATTGGTGGTTCTGTGATAAACCTAGGGCGGGTGAGCCTGAGATAGCTCTCCAATGCATTGGGTAACATGACAGAGGTAAAGTTTAATGTTTCTCTTAAGAGATTTAGGGAATATACTGTGATGGGTATTCCAAATGTGACTCCAAATGTAGATGGGATTGGTACAATATAAGTATGTTATGAATTCCATATGTTACCTTTATGTTTTATGATTTCTATGTGTTATTCACAAATATTATGATTTTATGAGGTATGTTATGATCGAAATGTATAGTTTCATTGATTTGTATTTATTGATGGGTTAATGTTTCCTTTCTTTATTTTATAACCCTTACTAAGCTTTTTATTCTCACCCCATGTTTTTAAATGTTTTTCAAGTAAAATAAAGATTAATAGGGTCAAATATGAAATTGAGGAAACACCATGCTGTCTAAAACATAGAACTAGACATGTTTTTTTAAGTTTCTATTTTATGAAAAAATGGAAACTGAGTAGAAGTGTAGAACTTGTAATTTTTGAGATATAATATAATAATTATTGCCTAATTCACTAAATCAGTCAAACTGAAAGGATCCTCAATATTAATTATTCTTTTAATTTAACATTATGTAATGTTTATGGTTGGGTCGTTATATAGAGCCCGAACGGAGTTACAGATTATGAGTTATGGACATTTGTAGTTGGTCTCGAAAACTAGTTCGTAGAGCCCATACATGAAGCTCCCTCCTCGATCATGGAGTAAAGGAACTTGACCAGAGCCTCAGTGAGTGCCATGAAGTTCGATGATGGTCGACTCCGTTATTATGAATAACTAGAGGAAACATGATCGGAACCTCCACCAGCGTCGCGAAGTCTAATGATGGTTGACACCAAAATTGCGAGAAACGTGAGGGAACTCCCTCCAGGTTCAGAGCGTGACGTCCTTCATGGCATCATTTTCTCTTCACAGCACATATTTGTGCTCTGTGGTGTGCCCTGTCGACCACCCTAGCCTATAAATAGCTTGCTCACCACCCATCATAAGCATGGTTACGCCGCCCCTTGGGCATCCAATCTTTTATTCCGCGAAGCTCCAGAGCACCGTGAAGTGATTCCTTTAGAAAAAGGATTCAACCATTGTGAAGGATGGAGCTCTTTTGGGTTACTCAAGGCTCTACGAGACCCTTTTCTCTATGAGACCCTCTGCTCCATGAGATCCTAGACTCTACAAGGTCATGCTCAGTGCGTGCCTTTATTTCACAAGACCAAATGCTCTGCAAGCACATTTCCTCCGCGATGTTTCTTTTTGAAGTTATATCCTTTGTGAAGCTCCTACCTTTGTGCCTACTAGTCCATACCATGGGGGTTCCACCCCCGCTCCCCCGCTCAGGATCAGTTTGAGTCTCTTTGCTTATGTCACTGACCACCATGAGAAATGGAGATTCACACCGCAAACTTTTTGGGTCAGGATATTGTTATTTTCTATTGTGCACCCACCTTCCCCCTGTAGAATACCATGATTTGAGGTACTCCTCCAAACACCATGAAGCACCTTGGCTCAACATATTCCTATTTCTTCATTTCTCATGTCGTAATTTGACATTCCCATCTTCAATTCCTTGAGTACCTTGAGTTAAACCCTTCCTCAAGAAAAACGTCCAAACCATATCACTTGGCTCATGTTCTAGTTTGAACTATAAAGGGTTTCTCTTGCATAATTCACAACACCCACTATTTCCGGGCACATTTTACCCAATGGTCCTCTCTACATGACTAAAAACTATAGTACACCTTATATGAAAAATTTACGATGCCTCTTGCTCTAATAAAATGATGCTTTATGCACCAATCATGAGATTCTTATAGTCCTCTCTACGTGACTATAAACTGTTGTACACCTTACATGATGAATATAGGATGCCTCTTCCACAAATCAAGAGATTCCTTATGCTCCATGCCTGAGATGCCAATAATCCTCGTTACATGACTACAAACTATAGTACTCCCAATGTGATGAATATAGGACGCCTCTTTCCCTAAACAAGATATGCCTTATGCGCCAAGCTTAATATGCCAATATCCCAAAATACATGACTTCAAACTATATTTTTCCCTATCATTCGATAATAAGATGCATCTTGTTCCAAATAAGAGGTGGCTTATGTTACAGGTATAAGATACCTTATGCCATGATTACGGTGTCATAACTTCAAGAGCGTTGGAATCCGTTCATGAATTTCAACACTCCACCTCATGCTTCATGTGCCCTTCATTCATATTTTAATCCTCTTTCATGACTGAAGGGACCACCAAACGGACTGGTCCCATGCCGAATCGACTCACCTATTGTTCTATGCCAATTCCCCAGAACACTTTGGATGACACTTCGAGTCTAGTCCCGTGTTTTGAACACAATCAACAGTCGATACACATTTTTTTATCCCCATCTCAGTCTAACACGACATGGATGTTGTTTTTCTTACACGGGAAACAATTATTTTTCGTTTTCATGCCACCCTCACCTCATTCTGATATTCGGGCATGTGATTCACACATTTCATCTCCCATGATTCGGACTGATTCCAACGCCCTTGGCATTTTCCCTCTTCTGCACAAGCGCATAAGTGTATACTTAAATTATATGCCTCAACCCACCAGTGATCTAGGATGCCCTCATGGACAAACATGAGGAAGTAATTATAGGAACCTTCATGAATAAGCCACATTCACCATTTCCGCTCCATAGCGGCACCCATGAAGCTTCCATTCCTAAGCCCAATTCACAATTGATGCCCTTTAGAAGCACCTTGACTGCTCCCATATGTAAGCCTCATTCACTATTTGTGCTCTTTAGCATCTTCCGGACAACATTCATGCCTTAGCCATATCCACCATTGCAGCTCCATAGCAACACCTGGGAAGCTCCCATGCGTAAGCCCCATTCACCACCCTTTGTGGTTGCACCTTTGCGTCGCGATCTTCAGGTCTATTGATGCCTCTAATTTTTCACAGTGAGCATGGATCACATGAAATTAGAGTAAACAGTGACCACGGTATCCTCTATTGGTCGTCTTAGCATATAATCCCCAAACCATTCTGAACTACGTGAACATTCATCCTTTCCCAGGCAAGTTACATAGGAAGACGCCCCGATGTTCAATCCCAACATCTGATGGTCCAGACTCATTCACATCGGTTCACCAAACACTCTCAAACTATGTTGACTTTGATCCTTTCCCAGACAAGGTACGTAGGCAGCCTATTGAAGGTTCATGCCCAAAACCTATTGATCCAGACCCATTCACATCGGTTCAGAAAACACTCTTGAACTATGTGGACTTTGATCATTTCCAAGGCAAGGTATGTAGGAAGCCTCCATGAGGTTCATCCCCAACACCAACCGGTCCTGAACCCTTCATGTCAGTTCACAAAACCCATTCTGAACTAGGTGGACTTTGATCCTTTCCATGGAAAGGTATGAAGGAAACCACCCCGAGGTTCAAGCCCAATACCTACTTTTCCTAACCCCTTCACATTGGTTCACCTTCATCCCGCATGGTGTTATACTATATCCTACAATCCAAACTATGTATAATTTGGTCATATCCAAGGAATGGTATGTAGGAAGACTCCCTGAGGTTCAAGACCAACACCTAATGGTCCCAACCCCTTCATGTCTATTCACCAAACCCATTCTGAACTGCATAGACATTGATCCTTTACAAGGAAAGGTACATAGGAAACCTCTCTGAGGTTCAATCCCAATACCATCTTGTCCCAACCCCTTCATGTCAGTTCACCTTCATTCCACATGATGCTAAACTGTATCCTCCATTCCAAACTATGTCAACTTTGACCCTTTCCAAGGCAATGTATGTTGGAATCCTCCCTGAGGTTCAAGACCAAGACCTACTAGTCCCGACCCCTTCCCATCGGTTCACCAAACCCATTTTGTACTACATGGGCTTTGATACATGCCATGGAAGGGTATGTATGTAGGCTCCCTGATGTTCAAGCCCAATACCTACTTTTCAAGACCCCTTCACACTAGTTCACCTTCATCCCGCGTGATGTTAAACTATATCATCCAATACAAACTACATTGACTTTGATCCTTTCCAGGGAATGGTACTTAGGATGCCTCTCTAAGGCTCAATCCCAAAACCTACTAGTCTCGAACCCTTCAAATATGTTCACTAAACCATTTGAAACTATGTGGAATTTTATCCTTTACATGGAAAGGTATGTAGGAATCCCCTCTGAGGTTCATGCCCAACACCTGCTAGTCCCAACCCCTTCATGTCGGTTCACCAATCCCATTTTGAACTGTAAGGAATTTTCTCCTTTCCATGGAACGGTATGTAGGAGTCCTTCTTTAGGATCAATCCCAATACCTACTAGTAAATACCCCATCACATCGGTTCACCTTCATCCAGCATGAAATTAAATGGTATCCTCCATTCCAAACAACATGGACTTCGATCTAAGCCAAGGAAAGGTGCGTAGGAAGCCTCCTTGAGGTTCAAGCCCAACACCCATCCATCCCCACCACTTCACGTCGGTCCACCTTCATCCTGCATGATGTTAAATTGTACACCCTCATTTCGTCCCCCAAGACGTTAAATTGTACCCATTCGATCATCAAGGGATTTGATCCTTGTCTTTTAGACAGGGTAAGTAGGATGCCTTTATGGGGTCCATTCCCAATCAACGGAAATCCATTGTGATTCCCAACAAGTGGTAAGATATTGGAACCCCATCCAACAGTAAACCATTTTCAACCCTAACCAATGGTAAGTCGTCGAAACCCCAATTAGTGGTATGTAATTTTCAACCCCAACCAGTGGTAATACATTGGAACCCCAGTCAATGGTATGCCATTATTAACCTTATCCAGTGGTAAGCCATTGTGATACCCATCCAACGGTAAGCCATTGTTGTCCCTAATCAATGATAATTCATTGTAGTCTCCTTTGTTGGGACCCACATCTTTGGTCTACCTCTGTGGCGTCAGACCAAACTGGGCTACAAACCATGTATAAGCCCCAACATGCCTTCAGGTCACTGTCGTCGGTGCAGACCCCAATTTCATGCCCTAAAATAGAGGTTAAACATTTTTTAGGACCCATCCATGCATCCATACTCACGAGCCGCCTCCTCGAGTGTCCCATCACCCCACCTAACTATGCGGACATTTATTCCCTTGAAGAGGGAAACATAGGAATTCTCTTCAAGAATCAGGCCCAACACCCCCCCCCCCATCAACATTATGTCAGTTCCATGCCATCCCTCTCATCCACTTCATCCAACCATCCATCATCGATCCTAACTCTTACCCGGTATGCCACATCCCAGTGGGATCATGCCATTATCTTGGGAATCTAACCACTCATAACCGCCCAATAAATCCATAATCATTCAACCAAAAGTGTCCCTCTTTCAATGGGATGTTAGCCACACGTAAGCCCCAACATGTATTCAAGTGGTTTTCCATTGTGTACACCCTATTTGATTACTCCTACGGACTATGTGGGTTTTGATCCATGTCATCTACATAGGGGTCGTAGGTAACCTCCATGAGTTTCAATCCCGGCCATATGGTAATCCTTGGTGTCCCCCATTCAGGGGTGCACTCTCCCAGATCCACCTTCAGTGGTGTCTAGATCTTCCTTCATGGTGTGAAATATTTCTTTTATGGGACACACATCCATGGGTCCTCTCTCATTGGCCATTATAACCTATCCATATGGTGTTCCCCATTTTAGGGTTCACTATTTCTAATCTTCCCTCAATGGTGTCTAGATCATCCTTCACGGTGTGATATCTTCCCTATATGGGACACACCACCTCAGATCCATCCTCTTTGGGCGTTTTGATCTATCCATATGGTAAACCACCCAGGTGCTCCCTCCTAGGGATGTAACAATCTTATCATTCTCAATGGGAAGTTTTGATCACTCTTCTATCATCTCTGTAAGACATTAAACTCGTGGCCAACCTCATGTATAACATGAGATGCCTGGGGAAAACCTTAGAAGACACACCTTTGGTGTAACCATATCTGAAATATGTTAAACTCATGGAATACCCCCTGATAAACATGGGATCCATAGAAAAACCTCAAATACATGCCTCTAGTATAAGATACCCCATGATCAATGTGGGATGACTCTAGTTTTGTGCCCTTCAGGTTCCCTCTTATGAGGAAGAATACAGGTTCCTTGATGTCCACGCATCTAGATATGCCCTGACATGCCTAATGTTTTCATATACTCCGACCAAGGGTTGCTACCTTGCCAAGAACCCTTGAAATGTCTTGATGGAAGCCTCGTAATGACTCAGTGTCCACATTGATATGGCCCCGGGAATGAAATTCACAATCAATGAGACAAAACTATGAGGGAGTCCTAGAATAGGTAAAACATTCTAACGAGGAATCCACATAAGAAAGAACCAACATCCCATAATCTCGTTTCAAAAAAAGAAGCAAACTTCCCTAAATAAGTGACATATACCATCCGCGTTTGGAAATCATGAATGTAGGGTAACAATCAGTTTGTCCTTGATAGACAGATGTATTCCCTAGTGAAAGCATCATAAGGAATTTTATATAATGTCTTTTCCTTATTAAATGAAATGGATGCTGGTTGCATGTCGTAGAACCCATTCCACTTATGATTGAAGGTAGTGAATGAACCAAATGAAATAACTATGACATATATGAATTTATTAAAATGTCGTGTTCCATAAAATGTCTTCTCACTTGTATGAATGGTATGGAATTGGTTGAGGAATATTTAAATTACATAATTATGATATGAAATAATTCAATAAATAAATCTAATATAAGGTGCCTAGTTATATGCATGGATCATAACAAACATATAGGAAGGGATTGAGTTAGTTATCCTTAGATTCATGATGGAATTATATAAGCACTCAAGGATATCATTCTAATTTAAGGATGTTTGTTTCCTAGGTTGAGACCCACCATGGAACCTGATCCTTGTCAACCAGTGGATGCTCAGTATGACATTTTATGACCCCTCTTTCATTATTACAAGATTCCATAGATACACTTCGTGGATCTAGAATGGAATATATTAATAAGAGGATCCATGGATACATTAGTGTTCTTAGCCGCATCTTATCATATTTTACCTTGGATGTATTCATTATACTCTATTAGATCATACTATTATGGAATTAAATGTATGATGATCATTATATACCATTCTTACCTTAATCCATGCAATAGTTATAACTTATTTGGTGAACATGGAGGTCTTTATTTTCATGGGGTTTACATTGGAACCATGTTTACATTAAAAACACCATGATTTTCTTATTAAATCTTAGAACCATTAATAGTATTATAATGAGGTGATGTCACTACCATATATGCCTAACGTTGAATATTTATATATACTAGAAATTAATTAATTAATGAACTAGTTATATCTTCAGACACCAGTAAAGGCTTGAAGAAGGTACTTGGGTTTTTACATTAATGTACTTCTTTAATATTATATATGCATGCATGCATAGTTTTCAGTTCATATCACATGGACCAGATGTAACAGACGCCATTGATGGTGTCCTACTATGATCTATCTGACACTCTATCAGGATAGCTCTTGTACCCATGAATACTTTATCAATTTATGCGGTTTCAAAGAAAATTTTGAATTTTCAGACACTTTAGTTCATATTGTTTTAGGATGGATTTAGTATTGCATGATCGAGTTGGAGCTCATGATACTTGGGATAATTTTTTCTCCTTTTTCAACTATTTTATTATAAGCTTGTCTCCATATTTTGTACTTATTTTAAAAAATTATAGAGACACGATATATCATCATCGGATCTGTAAATCTATTCTAGCTCTTTATTTTTTATTATTTAGATGTATACTTATGATGTACTATTTTCCATTACAATACTTCCATTATTTACATATATTATATTCTATCATATACATTCTATATGATACACTATAGTAATGATGGCATTGTATCCCAATGGACACACCCCAATCCCTCACTACTAGTCTGCAGCATCAGGAATTCAGGGAATTGTACATGAGGCCATGTGACCCACCGGGGTTAGGTAACATTAAGTTGCCTCTAGGTCTAGGACATCACCACGTTACCTCTTCCATTACTTGGGTTAAGGATCCTAGGTTTACATATATGCATAGTAAATGTCTTCTAGGGTGACTGGGACTCTGGTTAGCTTTATTAAAGCTTAGAATCAATAGAAAGATGGAAAGACAAATCATGATCTTATGATATTGGAGGACATGCTCTGTGAATCTGTCTTGGATTTTATTAGATCATGAAATAACCATCTAGGACTTGATGAGTTTGCATATAATTTTTTTTAGTCATCAATAAAAATGGATCCCATCATGTATTTTCATGGTGACTAATGTAGATAACATATTTATTAAGAATAGGTGGGTGAGGCCTCTCTTGTAGGAATGATTCTCATTTAGGTGTTGTTAGTGAGGTTTCAGAATATATGTTGGCATCTGGTTGTAGATCAGAGTATGAAGATATCTTATGTGGATCATCAATGAAGTATTTTTATGTTATCCATTAGTGACCATGTTTTATTAATAGTTTTTCCTTGATTGGGTCACCATTTACTTAGAAACCAAGTAATTTTGGATTGAATTTTTTTACCATTTGAGGTCATTGAGTGTCTTGGGATGGTTTCATACTGGTTGGCATTACTGGATCAGTTGACAGTTATTCATTATGTTTTTTACATATCTTACCTTAAGAAGTATCATCCTGATCCCTCTCAGATTATGAGTTTAGAAGGGAATGATTTGGATCCATATGATTTTATTTTACAGTAAACAATAGAGATCATTGATTCTTATATGAAATTATTTATAGGAAAGTATATCACATTTTTAGAGTGTTACGATGACACATATCAAATTCTCATGAAACATAGCTGAACAAATCTTCTGTGAGTGCGCATTAGCCTCATTTTTTCCAGACCATCCTTCTTCTAAGTGACTTCTTGGGGGAAGAATTCCATATGGTGTGGATATTGTAACATACAATATTTTTAAGGTATGAACTTTCTATGATTACGTGTTTTATTCTTCCTTTAAATGTAATTAAGTTTTTTTGTTACTATAGAATCTGGGTCTCGTAATGCTTGATGTATCATTTTAAATATCTAATTTCTTGTTTATGGTGTTAATGTGTTATTGGGAACCAACCTTAAAATGTTTTATAGTACATTAATATTGAAATATGAAAATCATTATTATGGAATAAGTTTCATTTACACTATAATAACTTATTTTATGAAATAAAATCATCCGATAAGATTTTTAATCTAAGGTGACATGTTTCTTTGCATGGGGGGGGGGTTATTCCATAAAACCCTAGTTTACTCTATAAACTATTCAACCCAATATATTTTTATCTTTGGATCAGTTCAAAATTATCCAATTAGGATTCTTCTTAACAGCTTCGAACCCTAGGAGATGCCATGTACAATTTAAGAATCTCTACTCCATTTTATTTCCTCCACTTGAGGTTTGATCTGAATAAAGGTTACATCTCTTCATTATAGTATGAAATTATTTTACATCTTTATTTCTATTGGTCACAGTAGTGGATTTGTGCTATGTTTTTCAGTTCATCGACCCTTTGGTAACTTATTTTCTTTATATATTTTATTTGAGATCTTATCCTAGAGATTGAACCTCATGTTGGTTATGGTGTGACATGTAGGTTCTTTTAGAAATGTGTTTTTCACCTTCATCACATACCACATTTCTGGATGAATTGATAGTATGATGTGGCAGGAAATTCTAGGAACTCCATTTTTTCGATTGTGGTCATTTCCATGTAAGTGGATACTATTATGCCTGTGTGTGACTTGAATTTTAGGTAGGTTGTTTTTTCTCTAACCTGTTGTAGATGAATCATGAATTGAATTATTGTATAAAAAATTAGAAATGAATTTATATGATTTACTGATATGTGTGTATTCCTAAACTAGTTTTTGGATAAAATGTGGTTGTCACATATTTTGTTAATAGAAATTTTTATTTTCAAAATTTTGTTAAATGAATTTATAAAATCAGGTGAAAAGTGTGATTTAGAGGAAATTATTTAGAAAATGAGCACACGTTAAGCCTTGGGTACTTAGGTGGGAGGTGTTGTAACAGCCTGAAACCCAATCTTCTGGATCTGATACAAAAAACATAATCATTAAATTTTTACATTTCATAATGATAAATGTAACCCCATTTTTATCCATCATAAACTTAAATTTTAAAAAGAAAATATCATATCAATTACTTATCTAATAAGATATTAGTTTTTTTGATTTATAAAATTAGGAAAAACTCTTAATAGCGTAGGTTTATAAACAATTTGTTCATAAAGATTAACAACATCTCTCAATATAGGAAGATGTTCATATTCCATGTTTAGTCATTAACATATCCAATAAAATTCCACACATATGAACATTTCAAAACACAAATAATTTAGTGTCATTATTCAAAGATTGTGAAAAGGAACTTCAGAAAGGGTGATCTTAGATTCCCAATAAGGGTATGCATGAGAGATATCAATCAATAATTATATGAAATCATATGATAAGTATAATAATATATAAACATGACCATATCTTCCAATGTTCATACACAATATCAAAAAGATAATAAATAGGAGTAATGTCATAAGACATCCAAATTTCCGAAGACATGAATAATAAGAATGATAAATCATCATAACTCAATAATGAACTAGGATTTCATGTCATCAATAAATGTTGTAAAATGATAAAGATTGAAACCATTTCATATGTCAAATATAACTACAAAGACCACACGAATTTATCAAGGTGTATCTAAACATAGGATTTGTTAACTGAATAGATCAGCATGTTGAATAATATCCCATAACGGATCAAGGACATCTACTTGATTTCAATTATAGATCAAACAAATATACTTGTTTCCCATAACAATGTCATGGTATAGAATACTATAAATAATAGATAAGGGGAAGATATAGGTCACAACCGGCATTTAGTGAAAGTAATGCATTTGTGTTCCCTAATATAAAACATTAATCATATTGGAACCAATGAAAATAAAGGGGTTTCATAAAATTTTAATAATAAAATAACATATATAAAATAAATGGGATTCATAAACATTATTCCATCATTAACATAAACCATATAGATAAATAACAATGATAGTGTACACGTAACATATCCCTATTAAATTATATGTTTCATCAAAAGATGTAATCTTATATGGAAAATGATTTTGAAATATCACTTTGAATAATTCTTGAGAAAAATAACATTACCATTTTAAAAACAACTTCTCATTTTAAAATGCAGGGAACTTCTATTTAAAAACGTTTTATTTGAAAATAAACATCTAAAATTTTAACTGATGCTTTAATGCAATGAGTTTTCTTGATTGTGGGAAAATATTCCCATTGTGTATACGTTAAAAAACATTCCTTCCATATTTTTGTTAGAAAATACACAATGTAACTCAGTTGGAAAATGAAAAAATGATTCCTTTCAAGTCATTCAATTGAAATTAAAAAATGGTTTAAAATAATTTATAATAATTTTATCATAATGGTATAATTGTTTTTTAAAACATTTTTAAATAATATTGATATGGAATAGAAATATTCTTTAATGGAGATTTAAACATAAATAATCCAAAATAATTGTGAAATTGTGAAATAAACCCCAAACACTTTGGTATATTTTGAATCGTAAGCACCATGAATTAAATAAAATAAAATGAAACTATAAATACTCTAAAGAAAAAATAGATTCATGATATAATATATCAAATGTGTAGTATATTCACGAAAAAATACTGAATATGGAATATGACTCACAGGAATTAAATTGTGATATAAAACCCATACCATGAGTCTTAATCATCATTTGTGTTCTTTATATTCTTGAATAATAAATAAATATTAATTTATTTATTTATTAAGGAGATTTTTTTTAATTTTATCTTATTCATTACCATGTTATAAGAATTACTTAATTATTTATTTTCACATTGGATGTATTATTGATATTTGGTACATACGTCCAAAATGCCTTCAATAGGTTTAAAATTGTCAAAGTTGTCATTATTACATAATATCAAGAATAATAATAATGAAATAATTAAAAATTTTAAGAATTAATTATTCTTCTAAATCCAACTATTAAATATAGATATGAAAAATGAACCATGTTACAATAATGGAGATGGTATGTCGTACGTACATATAAGAAACATTTCAATTTTTCAACGATCATTATGGAATGAAGGTAGGTATGTTTTTATCATTAATGGATAATAATTTTATACTAAATATAATATTAATTATTTATATATACTTATATATATCATTAATATGATTGGCTGATGAAAAATGAATCACATCGCTTCATGGAGGTGGTAGTCCACATGTCTGCATGAATGTTTTTATAATATTTTATGCCTGAAACATTAAGAATTTAAGTGTTATATTATCTTTATATAATGATTAATATGTCATTAATATAATTTATTAATATTTATTCCATAGTTATAACTAGTCTCAGAAGATGATGATGGAAAATGAATTGCATCGATTCATGATGCAGTAACCTGACGTACACATGAATGGGGGTTTCATTTCCAATTTGATGGAAGAAGATATGGATATAGGTTATTCCATTAAAAAATAAATTTTTATATATATATTCTAATATTTTTTATTTTTTATAATGGTTTATAAATACTTTAAGGATGTTTCAGTATAAATAAAACAGAAATGATCGATTAAAAATAATACATATTCTTAGGACAACCTCCTTTACATATCACCTTAATACCACTAAATAAGGTTTTATACAAAAAACGTCCTCCATAATGAGGGTATAGATTATATAAGTAATTCGGGTAGGTATTGGTTGATCTAAATTGGTTTGTAGTGTTAATTTATTAGAAGAAAAGGTTTTCTTTAATAATGGTGGGGATAGGCACTCATAGAATTTCTCAAAAATATTAAATTAATATAAATATGTTTCTAATTAAAAATGGATAGAAATGTATTTATTTCATGAATAACATGATTATGGGTATAAATAATCATAAAAAATATTTTTTGGACATGTTTTGGGTAACATTTATCTATAATTTTTGGTTTAAATCCCTTCTTATCCCTTTTTAAACTTACCGTGACAAATATAATTTTCGTTGTTTCAGTGTCAATATAGTTACTAAAAGTTCGTAAAAGTCCCATAAATAGTCCATGAGTGATATTAACAACCATATCCAAGTAAATTTGATGAATCTAATGTTTTTTTTGAATTTGATGAAATTTAATAAAATATTATTAATCATAAAATATCAATAATGATGATTTTATAGAACTATTCCTTACATCTATTTTAATAATATAAATATAAAAATTTGAGTTTGAAGAAATATTTTATTATGTCCAAAATATTTCAAGATATTCTATAAAATTTAATAATCAAATAGTTTATTTAAAAATATATTAATTTTAATAATTTTAATATCAATAATTGTACACATTCATTAATAGAATAATTATCGCGTCCTCATTGTGAAAAATATTAAGGTAATTATTTATTCAACAAAAATTTAAAATAAATTACCATGATGACGATACATATCCTAGATATAAAAATATTATTTATGTTCAAATATATCCACATGATAACTCCATATTATAAATATTATATTTTCTAAAATCAATAGAATTATCTGTTTATCTTCTCTTGAAATACAATACTATAAAGGTCATAATCTCATCCAAATGGCCATTAAATTCTATATAATAGAATATAAAATGAATATAGAAAAACTAGACTCATAAAGTAATATTATGGAATGTTTTGGGGTAATTTCATAATCCTTATCATTTTATTGGTATCTTTTGTTACCTGATTCACTCATTACAGTGGTAAAAATATTTCTAAGGTTACTATTCATATACACCAAAAATAGAAGGGAAATGTTTACTAAATTTAGAACTCATAATTAAAAATATATAATCTATATTTAAAAATTATATAAATATAAGAGGAAGAATTTAATCTATAATTAAATTAGAAAATTGAAATGGAAATCAATTTTTTAGAAAAAACATTTTTTCAATAACAAACGTTTTAATGATAAATTAAAGTATAAAAACCATTTCAATCCCCAAAATTTAATTATTTAAATTATAAATGATATAAATAAATATTAATAATAATCAAAAATGAAATTTTAATTTTTAACTACTCTAAAATAAAATTATAATATTCAATAAATATTTTCATTCTTTACTATTTGTTGAAAATCAATCATTAGAGAAAATTATCAAAAAAGCATCATAAGAAAATTTTGGCATGATGAATTCAAGAATGAAATTTATTTTTTCAAAAAAAATTATATAAATTATAAAAATTAATTATATTAACCACTCATAAAAATTGAGAAAACTCACTCTTGAAGAAAACATATTTTCTGAAGAATAAAATGAGTATAGTAAAAATTGTGTAATTATTTTCTAGCAATTTTTTTAATAAACTTATATCAAGTTGTAAATATTTATTTATTTAATAAATCATTTAATATTATTCTTACCTTGTAATTAAATGGATACTTTGTAATGATAAAATTTCTATAATGATATTATGTTTTTCATCTAATCTCGGTGTTTTGTATCTTGTATGCTATTTAATATAGTCACTCATTTTAAAATATTAGGATACTACTTTCACCTGCCACCATTAATAAATATTTTCATTGAAATTTGGAGTTATTTTTGATAATCAGGCATCGTTTTATCAAATTTGTTTTTATTGAAGACACAGATTTTAAAAAGGGTAAATAAAATTTTCACTTAAAAAAAGGCAAAGTACTAATGACATATAAAATAACATATACTAGGTTTCCTTTTAGTAAAAAAAATTTGTACGTAAAAACATGTATAAGAAAGAGAAAAATTACTCCCAAGAACTAATAGAGTGTTCTATGGAACATTTTCATGAGAAATTTGGCCATCACATTACAATAAATTAATAATTGGTAAAATAACCATTATTTTCTCAGTATGAAAACTAAACAGATAAAGTTTTTCTACAAAAAAATTTTCTTATATTTGAGGAAACTAATTTACTACCATTTATAATATCATGAATGAATATACTTACCTTATATGTAGTGTTTCATCCTATAATCATTTTCCACCACAATCTCACCTTTTTTCCTAAACTATTAATATTTAAGATGATGTTTTCATGCCTGAAAAACTAAAACCATATTATAATGGATTTTATAATATAAAAAAGAATAAAAATATAGTCCTCCTATAATTGGGAATTAACAAAAACAAAAATGGTTAGCATATGATAAGATAATTCCCTAAAATAATTGGCCTACATATGAGGAAAAAAACTCTAATCTCAAGAATTCCACAGTAATACCCAAATATCAAATTATATCATTCAATAAATAAATAACTATCAAATTCCTCACAATATTCCCGAATATTTTATAAACCAAAAAAACCAAATGATTTGATCATGTCATCTTATAAGATAGATTGATCATCTATTTCCCAAAATGTGCATGACCTAAACATATAATCTCATAGATATGCTAACCGTTTCCATAAAAACCCCAAAATCACCATAAATAAAAAGTAAAATATGAAATACCTCCAAAATAAAACTTATCCTTTATTGATTAGATAAATTTAAACAATATTCTATTTACCATAATCATATAGGGTTTCCAAAATAGTGAACATCTTCTGAAATATCATTAGTCACTTGAAAGAAAATCAATTCTCATTACCATAGTTATATATAAGATAAAAAATTTTCCTAAAATGAATATAAGTTTTATCTATTGGGTAGTTCAAATAAAAAACACAATTTTCTGTTACCAGGACATTAAGTAGGCCATTGGTAATATATGTATCCTTATCACCCATTAGTTGTGGTTTCAAGTTTCACAGCCTTTCTGGACAAGAGAAGTTGTCACCCGACCTCCAAGATTTCATTTTTCTAAAACTATATTTTTATAACCATTATTAAAATTCCTATAAATGTGATAAAAATATACCAAAATAATCATAATATTATCAATATTAAAAAAAATTGAACCTTAATTGTTATCTCATGTATTTAAATTTTCTTCCCAAAATTTAATAACCCATAATTACCTAAAAATAAAATATCATTTAAATCCTTAAGTTTATAAATAAGATTAATAATTATGTCTAGAAAATGTAAATGTGTTATTCTTAAAATAATAATTCATGCTAAACCTAAGGGTTACATATTTTTACTCCAAAAAATCATTATCCATTCTAAAATTCCAACAATTAAAACCTGAAAAGAGGTGTCTGGGAAAATGAACATATGTTCAACCTAAAAATTATATTACCATGGTGGTATCCATAAATCATAAGAAACCTTCTCATGAAAATATCTTAATCTATAATGTTTTCTAAAAACTGATCTGATATGAATTTTAATGGCACGAAATGCACACTTTCAGAGCCGTTGCTAAATATTTCAGCATTACATTTGTGGATTTTATAAAAATTAATGTGAACCAATTATTATTGTCATCATAAACATAAATTATAAAATGGAAATATTGGATCACATAAATACCCAATGACCTTTTATGGTTATAGTTTTCTATAATTAAGAAAATATCTTAACAACTTGGGTTTATATATAACTAGTTCATAAATATCAACATTATCTACCACTATACCTAGTTATTCATATTTGATGTTATGTATTCAAAATCTCCAATAAATTTTTTCACATATAAAAACATTCAAAAATAATAATTTATCCTCATTATTCATAAGCTAATAAAATGAGACATATGAATGGTTGAACTCATATTCTCTTTATGGGTAAGCATGAGACATATCAATCAGTAATCATATGAAAGAATAACATAATAATAATGTTATAAGATCATTATCGTAAATTAAAAATTTATTACCCAATATAGAATGATCATAAACTTGAGTAATGAAATTAAAAATTATTATTTCAAAAGATATGAATCATAAGACTGAGAAATCATCTTTTCTTGTTCATCAACCATATATTCATGTCATAAATGTGTGTGGAACCATCATAAACCAAGAAACGATTTCATAAATCAAAGATTTCAACAAAACCATCATATTATGAATAAAAAAAATTTTCCCATACTCACTCAAGAACATATACTTTCTTCCCATAACATTTTAATCACATTGACTCATTTCCCATAACTAATTTATCACATCAAATTGTTTCCCATAATGGATCAATTGAATCAACCGGTTTCCAAAAAATATCTAGTGAGATATAATAACATACCCAATTAATTTTTGGGAGATATCGTATCCAACCATCGCATAATGAAAATTATAAATCTCTATTCCATAATAAAAAACATTCATCGTGTCAGAACCAATGAAAATAAATAGGTTTTACCAAAATTTCATTATTAAATAACTAATAGAAAATAAATGGGATTCCTAAATGACATGCCCTAAAAAACATAAATAATCTATAGTAGAAATAAGGAAGGTTACCTTCAATTATATCACCAGTAACATATAAATAGTATCAAAGGATCTCAACTTTTATGGAATGTTATTTTGAAAAATCATATGGAATAATTTTTAATGATAATTAATTTTCCATTTTAAAGTTACATCCCTTTTTAAACATCTATACACATATAAATGAAAAAAATATCTATGAAAATATTTAAATGAATCTTCAATTCATTGAGGATTCCTGGAGGTGGGAAAATCCACTCATTCCAAATAAATTTTTAAAAAATATCTTCCATACGATTTTTGAAATGTCACAAACCAAATTAATTATAAAATGATAAAAAGAGTCTTTTGAAACTGAATTTTAAAAAGTAAAACATGTGTAAAAATTATATTAAAATGTAATGAGAATATTAATAATATTTTTTAAAATAATTTTAAAATACAGAGATATGTAAGAGAAATATCCCACAATGATATCTTAAACATAAAAGATCCCTAATATTGAGGATATAATGAAATAAACCCTTACCAATTAGGATTGTTTTCAATCGTATGCTCCTTGATGGAATTAACAGCCAATGAATATCAAAATACTATAAGGAAAAATAGATTCATGATACAATATATCAAAGGTTAATTTTTTACAACACACGCAAGTAAAATTTTCTGAATATGGAATATGTATAATAGAAGCAAAAGTGAGTCTGGAAACCCTTACCGTGAGTCGGACTAGTCATGTGATTTATATATCATCCCAAATAATAAAAATATGTTAAATATTTACTTTCATAAGAAATATTTTTCAATTTTATTATTCCTTTAATCTCACTCATTACAACGTTATAACAATTACTTAATTATTTATGTTCACATTGGATATTTTATTGTTATTTGGTACATAAGCACAAAATGTAATTTATAGGTTGAATATGCTCAAAGATATCACAATTCCATCATCTAAAGAATAATAATAATGAAATATTTGTTAATTTTATCAAATAATTATACATTCAAATCCAACCATTATATGTGGTTATGAAAAATTAACTATATAATAATAATGGAGACGGTAGGTCGTACATACGCATAAGTGATGTTTCCATTTTTCAATGATCAATATTTGAAAAAAGGTAGTTATAATTTTAAATTTAAATAATTATCATCATATAATATATATAATACTAATTAATTAAATATAATTTTAAATATAATTAATGTGATGTGGTGATGAAAAAACTAATCGGTTCGTGTAGGTAGTAGTCCACATGTACGCACAAACGACGTTATCATTTTTCAATGAATATAATTATAATAAGTTAAATGGTATATTATAATTTTATAATGATATATATTTCATTATTATCCTATAAAATCATTAACTCCATCATTATTACTACTCTTTAGAGACGGTGATGAAAAATGAATTATATAGGTTCGGGAGGTAGTGGTTTGTCACACACATGAACAATGGTTTTTTTACCATTTGATGTAAGAGAAAATTAATATAGATTATTAGATTTAAATAATAACATATAATTATATGTATTTTATAGGTTTTATTATTTTTACATGGATTAATAATATATAAAGGACACTGAAGATGAAATAAAACAGAAATACTCGATAAAAAATGTGTACACCTTATTTGAACAACATCCTTTTCTTATCACCATAGGTCCAATAGGTTTGGTTTATGGTCCAAAAAGAATTATATAATGAGAATTTGGATTATATTATGTTAATTGAGAAGTTATTTAATAAAATCGGGGGTTTAAGTGAGAAGTAATGAGATGAAGTGGTTCCCTTTTATAAGAGAGTGGAGGGACACTGTTGGAATTTCTCAAAAATATCAAATTAATATAAATTTATTTTTAATTAAAAATGTATCTAAACTTATTATAATAAAATTTAATATCATTATCGGGTTAAATCATATATTCCATTAATTTTTGGACAATTTTATGACTCATTACCACCTTTATCATTTAGTTTTGACTCATCGCTAACCCTTTTTTAACTAACCCTGACAACATCATGTTTTACTCTTTGAGGGAAAATATCTCTAATATAAATGGGAAAATTTCCCATAAATAAACCATGGTTGATGCTTAAAAAATATTCTAATAGTTTTATAGAATCTGATATTTTTTTATTGTTATATCATTTCATAAAATAATATTTATTATAAAATATCAATAATGTAAATTTTTTAGAAATGTTCATTACATTAAGTTTAATAACAACATAATAACACATATAATTAAAAAATAATATTTTATTATATGCCTAAAATTTCATAATAATCTATGAAATTCATCAATCACAATATCTTTCAAAATTTATATCACTTTTGACTAGTTTAAATATAATTTATTTCATTTTTCCATTAATTAAATAAGTATTACATAACTGTTATGAAAGCATTTAAGGTAATTATTTATTAAATAAAAAAAAATACCTTGATGAAGACAAATATGTTATATTTTAACATTATATCTATAGTAAATTATATCATCTATATTACCCTTTTTAAAAATATTTTATTTATTGAAAACAAGAGTGACATGTTTGACTTTTCATAAAATAAAATAATATAAATGTCATAATATCATCTAAATGGCCATAATATTACATATAACTAAATATTGGATAAATATAGACAAATTTTATTCATAAGATAAAATTACTTTGAATTTCATGGTCATTTTATAGTATTTATCATTTTATTTTTGACAATAATTACCTGATTTACCCTTAAAAGTTGTAACAAGATCACTAAGGTAACAAATTTATATAAACCAAATATAAAGAGGAACATATACACTAAATTTTTTCCACATAATTCAAGACAAGGAATCCATTTTTTAAAATTCAAAAAAATTAGGTGGATGAATTTTATTTAAAATTAAACTTGAAAAATGTGATGAAAAATAGTTTTTTCAAAAAAAATGGCATTTTAAATATAATTTATTTTAAACGGTTGAATTAGAAAATCCATTTCCAAAACAATAATTAAATTAATTTAAATCATATGAGATTAATTAAATTTTAATAATATTCCAAATGTAATTTTACTTTCTAAAGATAATAATGGAAATTGTAGTTTTCAATAGTAATCATTACTTTCCACTTTTCATTGAAAAAACATTTCTTTAAATACTCAAATGTTTTTCCTAATTAAATTTTTATATGATATATTTAAAATTTAAATTCTTTTTTCACTATGTATTACTAAAATATGTCATTATATTCACTTATAAAAATTAAGAAAACTTATTTTTTAGAAAAATATATTTTTTTGATGAATAAAATGAATTTATTGAAAATGAATTTATTATTTTATAAAAAATTTGATACCTATATTAACAGTATTAAATTTATATTAATTTCCTAAATTAGTTAATAATAATCATACCTTTCAATTTAACATATTCATTATCATGGTCACGTTTAAATAATGATATTTCATTACCAGTTTAAGCATTTTGTTGTGTATCTTGTAAACTATTGGAAAAAGTATTTCCTTTTCAAATATTAACATATTATTGGTGTATTAATAATCCTCATCTAATGATATTTTCGAGTGGTTCACTCATGGGGAGTTCCTTTTATCCCTATTTTAACTGTCATATGGGACCTGTTAGATATAGTTATCGGGTGCACTTTTTGGTGTTTCTCTACACCATAGTTTTGGTTCAAATTTCTAGGGGATTGATCCATGTGATATTCTATGTTTGGGTATAATTTTTCTATCTATATTGAACTAAATTGATCCTTCAAGTGATTTTACTTATGACTGGGCTTGTACTATTTGATATTTTATTACCTTATGATATATATATGATATGCGTTGAAACTATTTTACCTATATTATTTAGAATTACAGAATAAAAGAACAGGTAATATATTTATATTGAGACAAAACTATTTATCTAATTACCATTCCCTATTTACATTAATTTCGATTAATTGTTAATGTTTATACGGAGACTTATGATGGAACACCTTTGTGGGATCATACATAACCACTTTAGCTAATATCATTCACACAAATCATGTTGTTGGTTGACCTAGTTATGTCTTCTGATGTAGGTAAAGAAAATGTTCCATAGTTAGGTGGAAATGTTGTAGTAAGTGGGTCTTGGATAACTAGTTATGAGATAGTGGTATATCATCCACTTATCTCATGGAGTCATTTTTCTTATTTTTTATTTTTTTCTATTATTTTTGGACTCATACCTTGGAGTTTATTTTGGTGTTTTTGAGTTATATCAATTCTATTAATTTTTATTGTTTCATATATCTATTTGGTTAGTCATCCACTACATCATTCCTCGACATATATTTATATTCCATTTCAAATAATTTAGGCTGGTAAATATCATTCCCACTAGTAATTTTTTACATTTGGGAGCTAGTCACCAGCCTATGGGGGTCGGGAGCACAATTCGGGTATACCGTGAACCGGGTTGGGCTTTAATTTAAAAGGGTACCTTGGGTCAGTTCGTGAAATATGATCTTTGGGATCATAATTTTTTGTGAGTGAATATTCATTAAAAATCATGTATAAATGATGTAAAAAATGATACCCATATGATAAAATAATTTTCATAGATAACCCACATCATCATCAAGAAATTTAGCTTTATGAAAAAACATTGAAATTGAGAGGATTAATGTAAGAAACATCTAAGACTAATAAATTAATAAATGGTTTATATGTAATTTTATTTTTATCTATGAAGAAACATTTTCTGGAGTAACAAATCCAACGAATTTTTTCAATAGGTGGAACTATTTTCTTATGTGAAGCAAAGAATTATTCACATAAGGTTTAAAATGAATTTGATGATAAAATAACCAAGTTAATTTTATCATTTTCTAACATAAAAAATTCTAATGGCTCTAACAATTTGGAATTATTTGTTTATTTAAGTATTATTTAGTTAAGGGATTTATTCTTCTATCATAAATGAAAATTTCATGAAAATGTGAATTAGTTCAATGATAGTATAACTTATTTTCTAAAGTGTAAAAAATATATGAATTGGGCATATTATGTATAGATTATTTAGCATTATATATAGTACATATTGGTTGAAGTTATAAACAAATGATGATAATTTTTTTATAGAATCTAAAAATGTTTTCTCTAATATCCTTGATCATTGAGTCTTATAGTAATTAATAGAAGGTGAGTAATGATTCCATCACATGGAATTATTTTTTATACAAATAATGCATTTATGAATCTTTATGGAATGTCCAAGTAGGGTGTGAATTTTATAGAAATCAATTAATTAATTTTTAAGAGTTTAATAAACCAAACATATACTTCATATGATTTATAAATATAGTTTAGTTTTAAAAACGAGTTGGTAAATATTTTATTTTCCATTCCTATAATGATGTAAAAATAAGCTACATCAATAATGTCAATATAAATGAATATTTATATAATAAATGGATACCAAAATGGTGTATATATTTATCATATTTCACATATATGATAACAAAAGTTCTTCATCAACAAATATTTTCCATGAAAAAAGTGCATTGATTAATTATATTCACATGGTTTATGATTTATTGGTTTATTAATAAAAAATTTAGAATAAGATACAGATATTAAATATAAATAGTTTTTTTAGATATTTGATAGAGTGGAATGGAAGATATTATTTCTACCCATTCTTGGAACACATTAGAGAATAGTATTATTTTTATGGTAATGATCTCATAGAAAAATGTATATGATATAGAAACAATAGTTTATTTTTTATATATTTCTTATAAAAGGAAATAAATGATGTTTCCAAAAAAAATTAATTTTTTATTAAATCATATCAAGATATTATAAAATAAATATAGTTTCTACAATGTAATTGGGATAATTTCTGAAATTAAAGAAGTTTCAATTTTACATAAAAAACATTATACTATAATAAAGTTAATGTGATTTTCCTGAATATCATAAATTGTATAGGTTATTGAAAATAAGTAAAAATTAAATGGATATATGTAATTACATTAAAAAAGTGAGTTTCAATATTTCCTAAGTGATTATCAAATTAAATGAAAATTTCACTTTATCTTGATTATATTTAGGATTATATATTAAATATTATTATAACTTCTTACATTGTTTTAAGGAAAAATTTTATAGTGTAGGGTTCCAAATATGAAGAATTTAATCATAGAAAGTGTTATAGGTAGACAAAAAAACAAAATTTTATAATATTATGTATTTTTAAGTTAATGAGTTTGGGTATATATAATGTTTCGACTTCTAGGTACGTGACTCTAAAGTATCACTATTATTCAATCTAACAAAATTTAAAAATGTGTCACAATCAATGTGTAATTTCCCAGTTAAAATGGATGAATCACTAATAGGGGTGAATCAGTTATATATTTTTCTTTTCTATTTCTTTACAAATGAAACAAACCTCCCAAACTATTAAATATTTCATTCTTGATGAAAAAAATTCAAACACACATCAATAGGAACACATGAATTTAATAGGTTTATTACTTAGTAAGAGAATCTATGTCCTGGGAATGGTTCAGAAATAATCTAATATAATACAATATACGATAAAACAGAAATTATTTTGGAATACAATGAGTTGGATATTGCCTTACACTCATTTAGCACTATGTTCAATACAATATTGTGTGTGCTTCGTGTTTAAAGAAATGATATAATAATTTTTTTTAACAAACATGTTATCGTGCTTCATGATTAAATTTCTCAAATGTAATATTTCAAAACAATAATTCACTTTATTACCCATAAGATGCTAAAATTTATTTAGGAATTTGTAATAAAACATAGTCTGATTTCCCTATTGAATTTTCTCAGTTCAATTGCTCAATATAGAAAATATATATTTCACTGTCAGAATATGGTTGAGAAAATTTTGGAAAAAATCTATCTAAATTCATAATTTCCAATCTGATTGCTTAAACTGATTTGTCAAAAAGCAAACCCAAAATACCATCTTCTCTCTTCTATAATGTTTCTTCAATCTACCAAACATCCCCAAACAAATCCATCCCGAAATATATTCTATTTAGAATTATTCATCTATCCACCTTATCTCATATTTTTGTGAATAATATATCTACATTAATGTAAAAAGTACTTTAAACTTTTATATGTGACCAAAATATAGTTTGGGAAGGATTCTTAAAATATGTCCCACTAAACCAAATTTCCTAAATTAACATGTTCCCTTCAATTTTGGATAAATTTATGACATTTTTAATCCTTCTCAACTATTCTTGAACCATCTCAAATCTTCTAACAAATCAATTTATCTTATGACTTCTTTGACTGGCTTTAGTATGATTTTCACTCCCCATTCTGATTCTCCATTACAATTTCTTCAAATTGAAACCAACTGAAGAAATCAAAAGAAAATATATTCTTCAAACATAATATTCTTTAATAAAACTTTTTTATCTGCTTCAAACCATTAAAATAAATATTCTATACCTAACAAAATTCTTATCTGATTTCAATTACTATCTATCTCGTTAAGATGAAGGTAAATGTAATATATCAACCTTTTTTTCTTATTTCCCCACATAGAAAACAACCAATAATTCATGATGGTGAAATTTTTTGAATATAATGTTTATTGGTTTATTAATTTATGTTTTGAATTGGTTTTAATAAATTTAACTACTTTTCTTTAACATCAGCCCCAATATCTCCTGATGAAAACAATTCCTCTTCTGTTGAATATGATGGTATATTGATTCTTATGTACTGATATCAGAAACATCGACATCGAAGAAATTTCCATTTTTTTAATATGATACAGATAAACTTATTTCTCTGATGACTTACATATTTTTGAATTTGGTATGATTAAAAACCATCTGCATTATTTTTAACATTCTCAGCCTTTAAACAAATTTTATTTCAGTAAAATCTTTGTGATGACCTTCAAACAGGAAACCATCAGTTCCACAAACATTATTCCCATCGAAACATTATATTGTATCATGAATTCTTCATTACATTGAATATATTGTATGTGCGCTTCATCATCATCTGAATTATAATGGAATTTATTGTCACTACCCATTTTCCATCAAAATATTTTTTTCTCATCATGAATATTATTTGCCTGAATATGATTGGCATCATATTTTATCCTTATTTATTTCATCAAGATAAAATTAAATGTTTTAAAACATACTTATGTTTTATTAGAATTAAAAAAATGAAATCATCATAAAATTTATATTAGATCCAATCTAAATCTGATTCTATTTATTTTTACGATTGAAACCTCGTTCTAAACCCAATGTGATTCTAATGGTCCTTTTCCTCCAGACATGTTCTCGTCAAAAAGATGGACTTTTATAAACATTATTAGTATAAATCCTTGAATAAAATAGCAATACAATTTTCTAAAACCTTTAAAAATTGTATTAATGTATTTTCCTTGAGAACAAATGATAATACACTTGCAAAAAAAATTCTTCAAAAACCTAAAAAAACCATCTCTCTCAAACTTGGTCCCAAAAATATCCCCCTCTGAATTTTTTGGTCTACCATGATTCATAAATCACTAAAATTTGTAGCATCAATCTATGGAATAATTACAAATAATTATAATCATACATGAGTTAACTAATTATAGGAAATAAAAATCTTTGATAGAAAAATCATGTTATCCAAAAGATGTGAAAGTAAAACCTCATCATCTTTACTTCACAACTATTGTAAATTTTGTTGGTAAGAATACTTTTATTCTCCCCCTATTAAACGTTCCTGTTAAAAATGGTATTCTTTTTTCCATTCATGCAACCACTCTTATAAGGACCCGGCCTTATAACATTACATAATCATGAATTAAATGAATTATTCACATAGAGGATCTTTTCAGGTTTAGGTTTTTAGAGAATTAGTTCATAACTATTAAATATCAAAATATTATAAAGTATACACATCTAATAAGTTTACATAAAATAAAAAATCTTAAAAAGAAACATGTCTAGTTCCATGTTTTAGATAGCATGTCTTTCCTTGATCCCATCCTTGACACTATTCATATTTAAGTCCTATGGAAAACATTTCAAAAACGAGGGATGGGCATAAAAACCCTAGTAAAGGATACAAAAAGAATGAAAACTGTTAGTTTTTTAAAAAACAACAAGTAAATCGTGAATAAATTAACATAAGTAATACTTTTCACCTTTATGAAGTAGTAAATACTCTTCACTGAATAAAATATCACTACTTTATCTTTTGTAACAAAAATATTACCATTAAACCCATATAAAGAACACATAACATATAAAGGTAACTTGGGACATAAACATACTTAAATGGAATAACCATATGGCCAACTTCCACACATATCACTAAATGGAATAGCCATATGGACGACTTCCATACCCAATGCATTGGAGGTTATAACGTAACCACCCATCCTGGTATTCATGGCACCACCCATCATTTGGTTTATCACGTAACCACCCATCAAATGTTCAAGTTCCATTATAACACATAAAATATTTCAAATATAAACATTTCACTAATAACATTTCATTTTCAATCACAAGAACTAATTTCAAGATATTGAAATAATCAATCCATTTTCATAAACCATTTAAAAAGAGATTTTTGAATCAAAGTGTCCCATACCACTTTGATGGTTTAATGGAATTATAATTTTGATACATTAATTTCCATATAAATAAATTCTAAAAAACATTTTTAAAACATGGAAACTAAAGTTAAATATTTAGAATAATAAATCATTAAAACATTAAAAATGAAGTTTTTGTTAGAATTTTTAACAAAATGAGAGACTCTTGAATACAAATAATTATGGAATAACATTTAATCAGAACTTCATAATATCATTAGAATAAAGGGATTCATGATATAATGTTTCAAAGGACAATATATACACCATATAAGAGTGAATTGGTGCATTACAACAATGAACTCTCAATGGAAATGTAAATTGAGATGAAATCCATTATAAAGATGGTATCCTTAAATTAAGGATAAATAAATCTCATAATTATGTGTGAAAAATATAAATACACCCAATATAAGTGGATATTAACTGTTAAACAATCATAGGACATTCACACATATTCATAGGATGACATATTCAATAACTACAATTTGAACCCCAAGAAAACGAAATTGGGTTAAGAAGTTCCCTTGTAAAAATTCTACAGCCTAACGGCATCACATTAAAATTTGGAAAATGATTTTTTGAGACAAAAAGTGTATCTAAAAACATGGGAAAAAAATTTGAATCAATATGGATATAGAATAACATATCCCAACATAATAAGATGTGAATTAAAAGACATATCAAAAAGAAGTATTTTAAAAAGAGGAGGGTGAAAGGTTCCCTTTCTGATTTGGAAACTTACAAAACATATGGCACATGAAAGAACGATCATACAATGAAAATGTAAATACACATAAATGAAAGTATATTACACAAAGAGTACAATCATGGGCATTACATACACTACAAAAAAGAAATTAGTGGCAAATATAGCTGGAATCTCATGGGGACAAAAAGTGAGATGAAACACTTTACCATGTTGTAATCAACTGATTCATATGACCAAAATTAAATAACTATCTAATGAATCACATATTACCATGAATATAATGAGAATCATGATAATATATATCAAATGGCAGTACACAATACACCACATCAAATGAAGAAGTGGCGAACAATGCAAATCTCACAGAATTAAAAGTGAGATAAGAAAATCCCTTACGAAAATTCGACAGCCTAATGGCGCCACTTAAAACATAAAAAATGGATTTATGAGATCAAATAGGGTCTCTAATCAAACGAAAACACAATTTATAGTATGGTGAATATAAAAAACATCCTCCAACATAATAACATGGAGTATAAAATAAATGATATAAAAGAGAGTACTTGAAAAGAAAGAGAGAGGTCAGATCCCTTACCTCAAGTCCGACTTGTCTTGTTCTTTCTTTATATTCCTGAATAATAAACTAGAGTTAATTTCAACTTTTTTAAGAACCTTTTTCAATTTAATTATTCCTTTTATATCACTTATTACCATGTTATTAACATTATGTAATTATTTAGGTTAATAACGGTCGTTTTGTCGATCATTGGTACTTGAGTCAAAAATAAACTTCTTATAATTAAAAGTTGTTCATGTGGTAAAATATCCATTATATACATAATTATATTCATTATGTAGATATCATATAGATCATATATATCCAGTATATACTTTGATTTATAATATTAAATAACATTTAGAGGTAAGAAATGAAATGCACCGTTCATGGAGACGGTAAGTCGTATGTACGCATGAACGCTACATTCATTTCTATGTCGGATTTAATGGAATTAAAACTAAATGAGAGATATATATATTATAATTCCAGTATATTATATATTTTATATAGGTCACATAAGTTCATTAATTTCATTCTTTATACATTCCATGTATTGCATGAACAAGTCACATCACTTGAGGCGGCAATAGTCAACACTTCCTCAAATGAAATTATCGCATTTGCACAACATGCAAAGAATAAAGTTATTTTTTAAATGTAAAATACAGAATCATAGAGAGAAAATAAATATAATATATATCATAAATAAATATATTTCCATCAAAATGTCCACTATGAGAGGTGGTAGGATAAGATAGAACAATCATCGTTTTGTGAGGCAGTAATTCGCCATACACGGAAATAGTATGTTCTTTAACCATTAGACGGATGTGTGTGTAAGTGTAGCTCGAATCATAATAATAACAACATCATAGAATATTTATTATAATAGTGTTGTTACAAAATTAAGGAATAAAAAGATTTAAGGGTTTGGAGAAGAAAAATAAATCAAAAGAACATAAGAGAGCACATTACCTTTAAATCAGGTAACTCCCATTGGTTTGAACCAAAAGGGTTTCTTGAGGATCTTTCTGCCTAAGGTAAGGCTTCTAGGATGAAGAGAGGGATTTGGAGAGATAAAAGGATCAGATTTTGGTTGATCCAAACGCTTCAGAGGTGTGGGTAAGGGGGTAGAGGTTGGGGACTTCTATAAGATGGAGGAGGGGCACTCTTGGAATGTCTTGAAAAGTCAGTTTATTATAAAATTATTTTCGGATATTAAAGGTCCCAAAATTAAATATTTAAAGGATAAGGTGATACGGGTTCTAAATCCACCCAGAAAATATGTTTTTGACAAGTTTATGTCTTAAATTTTACCTTATCTTCCCATTTTATTTAAATCTTTCATTAATGAGGTAATCATTGTATCATCATGGTGTCATAAATCAATTTTTTTATTTAATTTCTAAAAAGTATAAAAAAATATCATGATTTATTAAATCTTCTTATCTTTCTAATGAATAATTATAGTTAAAAATATGACTTGTATAACCCCATGAAAAAATAGTTTTAGTAAAATAATACATGTTTGTGACACTTTCATTGTTACTTTAAATAAAAAGTTATTAATGTCATTTTCTTATCCAAGTGGCTCAATGGGGTCCCCAAGTGGACCCATGGATTTTCTTGGTCGGTAATGGCTTATCCAATAAGTGTAGGATATGCGTAAAAGTAATTTAATTTTATTATATCATTATATTTACCTCAAATTACACTAATTACCTTTAATCACGATTAATAAAACTTTATAGTTACTATTCACCAAAAAAAATATTTTAATCCTATTGAACCAAATTTTACATCTTAATGAAAACCATCTATATCGTATTTTTGAAATTCAAATAACAGAGGTGGTGAATTTTCATTTAAACGAAAAATCGGTTTTTTAAACTACCACTTAGTGGTTTCACTATTCATCAAAAATTGATGTTTTTCAGAAAAATACCAAAAATCCACCCTATGATATATTTGATATTATAAACTCAAAATTTATGTCATTTTTGAAAAATTAAAAACATAAAATTTTCATTAATTATTTTTATAATTAATTCCCGCTATCAAAAAAAATATAGTGTTTTTAAGAAACAATATCTATCAAAAGATTGACACTTGTTTATGTCCGATTTCAAAGTGAAATTATTCCAACGACCAATATTGGATTAAATGTTAAAAATATATTTTAACTACACTTTAATCCTAATTAAAAAAGATAATCTATTCATATAAAGAAATTATATTAAAAAGAGGATTGAATTAAAATACAACATTTTCACTAAAAATGATCTTTATCGGAAAAATAACAAAAATTTACAGAAAGTAAATTTTGATGTCCAGATTCTAAAAAAAATTTTAATGTAGTCAAATATAAAATATAAATTTTTTAATAGTATATTTAAAAAGTATTCTCCATCAAAAGGTGGTTAATCAACCTTTTAAAGAATATTATAAGATTTATGATTAAAATTGGATTCATTTTCATTTTAAGCCTCTAACATTTATTTTGATAAATGAAAAAATATTTGACAAGAATATATAATCATTTTGTAGTTAGTTATGTTAATTCTTTCCATTACAATGTCTAGGCGTTAACTACCATTTAAAATAATATTATTATATTATTAGTGTGCAACGTAAGAGTTCAAAGATACTCATTGTTGCGTATTGGGTACACCATTGAACATTACTTTCCCTTTAAAGTAATATTAATATTTTATTCAAAAATATTAATAAATATGAAAAAATGTCATATTCTTTATTTACCTGGGATGTTACATCCTTCCCCCCTTTTGGGAATTGTGTCCTCGCAATTTTGAAATTGGGCTCAGAAACATCATTGAAAGTCCCACATCAGATCAAGAGTCAGTAAAACTATCACTTTAAAAGAAAGAAGGAGAAGTACAAAGGTCACCCAAGTTAACCCATACTAGGATTCCATGTAGGAAAACATGGATATGGAAGAAAAAACAATGGGTCAAGTTTTGATGGGGAGTGATAGAAAACATGATTAGGATAAAGATAACCACCAGAAAATCACAAACTTGTGATGGGTTAAACGGTATTTGATTCCCCCGTAGGAAAAGTTAACATACAACATTTTTTATTTAAGTTACTTTTCATTGAGGAATTTATTTATGAGCATAACTAAATACATAAGAAAACATACTTACTTGTCATGTAGACTTTCATCTTTTACTAGATTTCTAACACAAACTCATATTTTCTCCAAACGATGAGTACTTCAGGATGACTTATTCATATTAAGAGAACTATAATAAACTTCTTGATAATCACATAATCCACAAAATATTAAATATATATTTCCCATTTCTTTATACAATATCCAAAACCAAAAATTGTTAGTACAATATCAGATAATACCCAAAAAGTATAATCCATTATAAAATGAAATACTTCTCTTAATCTCCAAAATTTGTCCAACAAAACCCAAAGTTCATCAAATACCATTCAATAAACATCTATCTATAAAATTCTTCAATGTAACCGAAACTAATATTGAAACCCAAATCTTTGAAAGATTTAATCACATAGTCTTCCAAGATAAATCTTAACATTTATCTCCAAATAACATCAGTTACTCTAAAGTCTCATACTGAAAAGAAACTAACATAATCCCATATCCTCCATGATAGGCTAATAATTTCCATAGATAACCCAAAATCAACTTACTCCTGATTCATAAGATCGTCTAACTAAAAATAATTTTCCATACTAAACATGGAATTCACGTAGAGTAGTGGTAGGTGATAAATACCAGTCGCACTTTGGTTGTGGGTTCGATTCCCGCAGCTTTGTCTTACGCGACGGGTTGTCACACAGTCTGTGTGTTTTCCTTTTTCTAAAACTATATAATTCTTAAAAAATTCCCCAAAAAGATATAGAATATTTAAAAATAACCATAATATAATATAACCTCAAAATTATCTCACGCATTTCATTTTCCATCACAATATATAATAACCCATAATTACCACAAAAGTAAGGATCATATAAACCCTAATGGTTACCTTTATAATTATTACATGAACTTCCACATCGAGTTGGTTATCTTGTACATGATGCATTAGAGAACTCACCAAGGTTCAAGTGGTTAATCATGACTCATGATATTTGGTTGAGGAAAACAACAAGATTCCTCATTGCATCTCCCATATCATTCAGCTGTTCTTTCAGAAAACCGTCACAGTTTTCTTCACATCCATTGTCACTTTGGTGCCTGATAGATCCAGCCATTTACTAAAACCAAAAAGTTCAGTGGGATTATATCATTAGAATAATCATATAATACTATGATATAATTATTCATTTTATCATAAACACATTTACTTTAACTAAAACATTTACTCTTTCTGAAATCCTAACCATTATGTTAATGTCACTTATGCTTAAAAAATACCCTAACCTCTAAAGGTATCTAAACCAGCCTCTGATACCATCTATAAGGACCCGGCCTTAAAACATTACATAATCATGAATTATATGAATAATTCACATAGGGGTTCTTTTCAGGTTTAGAGTTTTAGATAATTATGACATAACTATTAAATCTCAAAAGATTACAATGTAGACACTCCTACTAAGTTTTCATAAAATAAAAACTCTTAAAAATAAACATGTCTAGTTCCATGTTTTAGATATCATGTATTTCCATGATCTCATCCTTGACACTATTCATCTTTAAGTCTGGTGGAAAACATTTCAAAAACATGGGATGCGCATAAAAATACAAGTAAAGGATACACAAGGAATGAAAACTATTGGTTTTTTCAAAACAACAATAAACCATGAATACATTAACATAAGTAATAATTTTCACCTTTATGAAGTAGTAAATACTCTTCACTAAATAAAATATCATTACTTTCCCTTTTGTAACCAAACTATTACCATAAAACCCATATTAAGAGCACATAACATATAAAGGTAACTTGGGACATAAACATACTTAAATAGAATAACCATACGGTCAACTTCCACACATATCACTAGATAGAATATCCATATGGCCGACTTACATACCCAATGCATTGGAGGTTATAACGTAACCACCCATCCTGGTATTCACGGAACCACCCTTCATTTGGTTTATCACGTAACCACCCGTAAAATTTCCAAGTACCATTATAACACATAAAATATTTCATATATAAACATTTCACTAATAACATTTCATTTTCAATCAAAAGAAGTAATTTCAAGATATTGAAATAATCAATCCTTTTTCATAAACCTTTTAAAAAGAGATTTTTGAATCAAAGTGTCCCATACCACATTGAAGATTTTAATGGAATTATAATTTCAAAACAATAATGTCCATAAAAATAAATACTAAAAATAATTTTTAAAACATGGAAATTAAAGATAAATATTTGGAATAATAAATCTTTAAAACATTAAAAAATGACATTTCTGTTAGAGTTTTTAACAAAATGATTGAATCTTGAATAAAAATAATTGTGGAATAACATTTAATCATAACTTCATAATATCATTATAATAAAGGGATTAATGATATAATATGTCAAAGGACAATATATACACCATATAAGAGTGAATTGGTGCATAACAAAAGTGAACTCTCAATGGAAATGTAAATTGAGATGAAATCCATTATAAAGATTGTATCCTTAAATTAAGGATAAATCAATCTCATAATTATGTGTGAAAAATATAAATACACCAAATATAAGTGGATATTAAATTTAAAACAATAAGAGGCCATTCACACATATTCATAGGATGACATATTCAATAACTACAAGTTGAACCCAAAGAAATCGAAATTGGGTTAAGAAGGTTCCCTTGTAAAAATTCTACAGCCTAACGGTGTCACATTAAAATTCAAGAAAATGATTTGTTGAGAAAAAAATGGTATCTCAACACTTGGAAATAAAACTGCATCAATAAGGATATATAATAACATATCCCAACATAATAATATGTGAATTAAAAGACATAAGAAAATGAAGTCTTTTAAAAAGAGGAGGGTGAAAGGTTCCCTTACCGATTTGGAAACTTACAAAACATATGCCACATAAAAGAAGGATCATAAAATGAAGATTTAAATACTCATAAATGAAAGTATATTACACAAATAGTACAATCATGGGAAGTACATACACTACAAAAAATAAAGTAGTGGAAAATATAGCATGAATCTCATGGAGATAAAAAGTGATATGAAACCCTTTACAACATTGTAACCATCTGAGTCATATGAAAAAAATTAAATAACCACCAAATGAATCATATAATACCATGAATATAATGTTAATAATGATAATATATATCAAATGTAAGTACACAATACACCACATGCAATGAATAAGTGGTGAACAATGGTAATCTTATGGAATTAAAAGTGAGATAAGAAAATCCCTTATGAATATTCGGTAGCCTAACGGCGCCACTTAAAACGTCCAAAAATGGATTCATGAGATCAAATAGGGTCTCTCATAATTTGAAAAAAAAATTACAGTATGTTGAATATGAAAGAACATCCTCCAACATAAGAACATTAAGCATAAAAGAAATGATATAAAACAGAGTACTTGAAAAGAAAGAGAGAGGTCAGATCCCTTACCTCACGTCTGACATGTCTTGTTCATTTCTTTATATTCCTAAATAATAAAGTAGAGTTAATGTTTACTTTTTTAAGAACATTTTCAAAGTTCATTATTCCTTTTATATAATTTATTACCATGTTATGAACATTATGTAATTATTTAAGTTAATATCAGTCGTTTCGTCGATCATTGGTACTTGAGTCAAAAATAAACGTCTTATAATTACAAGTTGTTCATGTTGTAAAATATCCATTATATAAAGAATTATATTCATGACGTAGATATCATATATATACAGTATATTCTTACACTTATAATATTACAAAATATTTAGAGGTAAAAAATGAAATGCACCGTTCATGGAGACGGTAAGCCATACGTACGCATGAATGCTACATTCATTTCTATTTATTATTTAATAGAATTAAAAATAAATGAGAGATATATATATATAATAATTCCAGTATATTATATATGATATACAGGTCACATAAGTTCATTAATTTCATGATTTATACATTCCATTTATTGCATGAATGAGTTACATCACTTGAGGGGGCGGTAGTCCACACTTCCTCAAATGAAAATATCGCATTTGCACAACATGCGAAGAATAATGGTATGTTTTAAATGTAAAATACATAATCATATAGAGGAAGTAAATATAATATATATCATAAATAAATATAGTTCCATCATAATTTACACCATGATATGTGGTATAAGAAGATAGAACAATCATCATTTCGTGAGGTATTAATTCGCCATCCACGGAAATAGTATGTTCTTTAACCATTAGACGGATGTGTGTGTAAGTGTAGCTCAAGTCCTTCTCATAAAAAATCCAAGTATATTGAAGATAGTGTTGTTGTTACAAAAGTAAGGATTAAAAAGAGTTTATGGGGTTAGAGAAGAAAAATAAAACAAAAGAACATAAGAGAGGACATTACCTTTAAATCGGGTAACTCCCTTTAGTTTGAACCAAAAGGGTTTCTTGAAGATCTTTCTGCCTAAGGTAAGGCTTCTATGATGAAGAGAGGTATGTGGAGAGATAAAATGAGCATAGTTTGGTCGAGTCAAAGGCTTGAGAGGTGTGGGTAATGGGGTAGAGGTGGAGGCCTTTTATAAGAGGGAGGAGGGGCACTCTTGGAATGTCTTGAAAAGTTAATTTATTATAAAATGATTTTCGGAAATTAAAGGTCCCAAAATTAAATATTTCAAGGATAAGGTGATAAGGGTTCTAAATCCACCCATAAAATAGGTTTTTGACATGTGTATGTCTTACATTTTACCTTATCGTCTTATTTTATTTAAATCGTTCATAAATGAGGTAATCACTACATCATCATGGTGTCATAAATAAATTTATTTATTTAATGTCTAAAAATTATAAAAAAAATATCATGATGTATGAAATATTTTGAGATTTCTAATGAATATTTATAGTAAAAAATATGACTTGTATAACCCCATGTAATAATTGTTTTAGTAAAACAATACATGTTTGTGACACTTTCACTTTTACTTTAAATAAAAAGTTATTAATGTCATTTTCTTACCCAAGTGGCTCCATGGAGTCCCCAAGTTGACCCATGGATTATATTGGTCGGAGATGACTTATCCAATAAGTTTAGGACATGTGTAAAGGTAATTTCATTTTATTATATTATTATATTTACCTTAAATTACACTAATTACCTTTAATCACGATTAATAAAACTTAAAAAGTTACTATTCACCAAAAAATTATTTTAATCCCATTGAAACACATTTGACATCCTAATGACGACCATGTATGTCGGATTTTTGAAATTCAAATCACAGAGGTGGTAAAATTTTATTTAAACAAAAAATTAGTTTTTTTAACTACCACTTAGTGGTTTCACTATTCATCAAAAATTGATGTTTTTCAGAAAAATACCAAAAATTTACCCAAAGATATATTTGATATTCCAAATTCAAAAATGATGTCCATTTTACCAAATTCAAAACATAAAAGTTGCATTAATTATTTTTATAATTAATTCCCGCTGTCAAAAACAAATAACGTGTTTTTAAGAAACAATATCTATCAAAAGATTGACACTTGTTTATGTCCGATTTCAAAGAGAAATTAATTACAATGACCAAAATAGGATTAAATGGTAAAAATATATTTTAACTACACATTAAACCCAATTAAAAAGATAATCAATCCACATAAATAAATTAGATTAAAAGGAGGTTTTGAATTATAGTACAACATTTTCACTAAAAATGATCTTTATCGGAAAAATAACAAAAATTTACCCAAAGTAAATTTTGATGTCCATATTCTACAGAAGGATTTTATGTTGTCTAATATAACATATAAATTTTTTAAAAGTATATTTAAAAAGGTTTCTCCAACAAAAGGAGGTTAATCGTCCTTTTAAAGAATATTAGAAGATTTATTCTTAAAATTGGATTCATTTGCATTTTAAGCCTCTAACATTTATTTGGATAAATGAAAAAATATTTGACAAGAATGTATAATAATTTGGTAGTTAGTTATGTTCATTCTTTCCATTACAATTTCTAGATGTTAACTACCATTTAAATTAATATTATTATATTATTAGTGTGCAACATATGATTTCAAAGAAACTCATTGGTGTGTATTGGGTACGCCATTGAACATACCATATCCTTTAAAGTAATATTAATATTTTATTCAAAAATATTAATAAATATGAAAATCCCATATTCTTTATTTACTTGGTATGTTACAACTCCAATAAAAATAATGGATAATTCCCTCACACACATGCTAAATTCACATCTCACCCACAACACTCACTTTTAGATGCTTCTACAAGGATAGATTTATGGAACAATTCTTCCACTTGGAAAAACTATAATAAGGTAATATAAGAGATCATATAGAAACATAAACCTAAACCATGATGAGAAAGATGTTAGATTCCCATGTTCGATCTTGATTTAAAACAATATCCCTTCAATAATGGTTTTGTGAATATTTCATCCACTTGTTCTATTGTCGGAACATAATATAACATTAAATCATTCCTATACTCATGATATTTGATGACATATAATTTTATATAAATATGTTTAGAAGGATAATTTTCTTCCATATTTATTATGAGATCTATTGTACTTTGATTATCAAAACCCAATATCAAGGGTAACTTCACTTCAACATGTAAATATTCTAACTAAGTTATCATACAGATAATTGTGGTAGTAGCTTGCATATTAACAATATAATAAACATCATCTGTTATAAGTGTTACTGAATTTTGATTCTTTTTATCATAATAATCTCATATTTTTCCTATAAATAATACACTACCATATGAGGATCTTCAATTATAAACATTTCCTTCCCAATTAGTATATGAATGTAAAAATAAATAAATAATTTATGAGGTATCATACATGATTCCAATTTTTTCCCTCCAATATATCTAATAATTATTTTTCTAGGAATTAAATTTGATTGGTTAGGAGAACTTTAAAATCTTACATATAAGGTAAGAGCATAAAAATGTTGGGACTTGAGGCTAGTCAAATATAAATAACTTCCTATCAGCTTACAAAACTCTTTCTAATCATCTTCCTTGACATTACCATATTCACACAACTTGTAAACACTAATATTGGTGTGGAAACTAGTTTTTAATTTTCCATTTTAGTCTTTTTAAGATGTTACACATCTTACTTTTCTTGGGAAATAAACTTGTTTCCTCTTTTGAAAAATATCTAATCCAATAAAGTACTTTACTTATCCCATCATAGACATCTCAAACCATTTTTTAATCTCTTCACAAAATCTTTCACATTTTATTTCATCATTCTGGGAAAACATAATGTCATTTACATAAACCATTATGATGAGGGAAAATTTGTAACTTTCTTTTATGTTAATATTTTAATCAACCCTTCCTTTTATGAAATTCATTTTCCATAAACAAGTACCCTGTTTGGAATACCAATATTTCAGAGGCTGTTTTATCCCATACAATGTTTTCTTCATCTTGCACACATAATTTTAATATTTCCAAACAAAAAATCTACATTGTAGTTCAATGTAAACCTTCTCATCAATATCCCCATTTAGAAATGTGGACATTACCCAAATTTGATAATTTTTGTTACTACACTGTACAGTAATTGGTAGAATAATTATAATTGTTTCTAAACTTATTATTGGAGAAAAGTATCATCAAATTTATTACCATTAATTTGTAAGTGACCATTGCATGCTAATTTTTTCTTTTTCCCTTACCACTTCACACATTTCATTTATCTTTTTCTAGAAAACAAACTTTTTACCAAAAATGTTTTTATTATTAGTATTAGGTATGAGTTTCCATGTATTATTATTTTATATATGATCTAGATCTTCATTAATAGATAGAACCTATTTCAGATAATCAAAATATTTATTCACGTTGTTTGGTTCACATTTTTTATAGATAAAAGTACATGTAATATCATTTTTTGTTCTTCTTGTTTGAATATTTTTATGTCGATAACCTTTAATGTTTTAATAATCCACCTTATTCCTCATATATGAATGAGATTTTCAGAATTCTTCCTCATAACAAGAAATATGTGAGTTTTATTCTTCTTATTTAGTAGGATTGCAATTATATGTATCCTTATCAGAAATGTTAACAATACTTTGCTTATCATGCTCAACTTCTTTATCCGCATGAGTATTTTTATCCTTCATAGGGTTTTCAATAACTTTTAAATTTTTAAATAAAAAATTATTCATGTCTCTTTGTTGAAACATATTTATTCTATTCCTTATGAAACATAGAAAAGAAAAAAACATCTTCACCTCTCGTCTCAAGCTTTATGAGGTTTAAACCATTCATATTTGTGATGCATGGACTCTTGAGAACACTTTAGTGTTTCAAACATTGATTTTTTCCATAAAAAATTTCATATGGTGTCATACCTAAACATGGTATATAGAAACATCAGTTTTGTAAATACATAATAGTACTCATGTATTACCTCAAAAATTAATGAGAAACACCATGTTCAAGTATCATAGTTCTCCACATTTATACTAGACTTCTGTTCTTCCCTTTATCAACCCTATATTGTTGAGGATTTTATTGGTAACTGTACTTAAGATGAAATCTATTCTTTGAAAGATTGAAGTCGAATTATTTATTCTTATACTCACCAACATTATCAGTTATTATCTTTTTCATGGAATACTCACATTCCATCTTAGTTTTCCTATTGAAACTGTTAAACATTTTCATATCATATGACTTATGTTTCATGTATATGACACAGGTAATGAGAGTAAATTCATCACAAAAATAGATAAATTACTTGTCACTTTTAGTTTATTTCTTGTTCACTTTCCTAGAGATGTCATAATAAATATGTTTTAGTGGTCATTCTTAACAAATGAATATATTCTTATGCAAAGAATTTGTAATACTTCATCAATGAAAAATAGTTCTACACAAATATATTCTTCCTGAAATATTGGTAATATCCTATATTATTTTTCACTTTGATAACATTCTTATGTTTCACTAACATATGTATCCCAGACTTTTATGAAAAAACTAATTCACTTATAAAATACTCAAGTAAAAAGGGTTTTTATTTCACCAACACAGAATAAATTTATATTTGTACATTAGACTCTTATAACTATCCTTACATATTCTTCACTCTTATTAAAAACCCCAACATTAATGAAGATATCTTTTTTAACCTCATCAGAATGTTTGGAACCACTTAGTAAGTTGTGTTCCAACCTATAAATAAAAAATGCTTTCATGGATTTCAACTTTTCATTCCTAATGATGGTTGATCCAAAAACATTGATTCATGTAGATTCTTCATTTACTAATAACACCATTCCTTATTTCAAGTCTTTTATATTCTTCTAAAACATCATTTATCTTGTTATATAAGAAGAACACAAACTATCAAGAATCTGATTTCATTCTCATTTTATATCACTCATATTGATTTCATTAACATGAGGTTTTTATTATCCATTTTCATCATTCACCTACATCTTATGAAAAATTTTAAGAAAAAATTCATGTGCTTCTATGAAAAAAATAAAACACTTAACATGATTTCTTGGTTTTTTCATATCCTTAAAAATGGTTTCTAGGGGTTGGAACCTATTCTCCAATTTCACTCCAACCTTCATCGGTTTCTTCAGAACTTATATCTCAGACTTCTTATTTTGAGAGTATTGACTCCATTTCAATCCATGACTTCAATATCCTTTGTAATAGTAGTAATGTTGTTTGTTGAAGCAAAGAAATAATTTATCTATGTCTGAATCTTCCACAATACCAGTAATATCCACAGAAATAATATTTTTTTCCAAAACATCCAAACTAACCAATGTTGTAAACCTATTTATCAGTAATCTTATTAATTAAACATTATTGGCCCCCAACCATTATTTTTTCAATTGAAATGTTATTTTTTTGATTTTTCATCTCTTCAGCATTATTTGAACCATAAGTAATTGAAACTTTTGTAAACTCATAAAATTTAGAAACAACTGATTTCCCAATATTTTTTCTCTTTGAAAAATCAATAACATTTTGAACATTTTTTCAGAAAAAACTACCAAATTCTTCTCAAACTTTGAAGGTAAATTTAGTTTATTATTCTCTAGTTTCTCCTTAAGTAGACATTCACATACATTAGAGATAGAGTTTTTGAAACTATTACCTTTGTCTTATTCTTTACTATGTTTTTTTGAAAAATTTAATACTCTTATACTTTTTTCCAGCACATTTATTTTCATATGTTCATTATGATTTATTTCTTCCTAAAGTGATTTCTTCAAATCATAAAATTTATTCATAAACATAAATTTCTCATCAAGAAAATATTTTGGTTTATTTGTTGTGAAAAATAATTTTTCAACTTCCTGATTTCTTTCTCTTGCCTTCCAGTCATTCTTAGGCATTCTTTGAATTCCTATTTTAGATGATATTATAATTGATTTGGTTCTTCATCTTAATGAATGATTCCAAATTCTTCATTATTTACTATTTCAATAAAAGAATTCTTACTAACATGCTCAATAGATTTTTTTATTCACTATCACTATATTCTTCTTATTTTTCTTTGGGTCATATACTAGGCCTTATTTCTTTCTACCTTCATGACATGTAATGGGCCTCGTGCCATTGTTCCCCTGATCCATGTAAGGGACCCCCCTCAACCCATACAAAGGTGAAATATAAAAAAAAATATAAATATAAGTCTTTTGGGTGGTACATTATATGGTAAAATATTTATCCTTATCATCCTATTTCTTCTACAATCTTCTTGCCCTTATTTCTTCATTATAACTATACTATTATTTATTATTTTGAGGGAAATTAGCCATAGTTTTCCCAATGAATCCACATTAAAACTATTTCATGTGAATTTTTCCTATTTAATTTTAGGTATGTATTTTAAAATTATTAGTTTACAAGGATTAAACATCATCATGATTTTTACATACCTCATTTTTTTAATCAGAATCACCAGACTCTTCTTTAACAAGAATCATATTCAAATTCTATTTCTTATCATCACTGAAAGACATTTCTCTATCCAATTATGTTTTATTTCCAAATATTTATCACTTATAACTTCATAAGTGATAAGAGTGATAATTAAATCATCCAGAAATAATTTTTTATTATCTTTATCTTCTAATGATCAAATTTTAGAATCAAACATTTTTTGGAAGTTTTATCAAGATCTTTTCAACATCTGTAGAATCTTATATCAATTCTCTATGACATATAATAGGGCTCACAATATCATTTACCTAGTTAAATAAGTCCCCAAGAGATTTTTATTCACCCAAATTCATATCATTATATTTTAACCTCACGATTTTCAATTTTCTCTTTCATTACTTTTTTATTGCCTTCGTATAAGTTTTTTTACAAACATTATATACCTTTAATTATGGAAATTCCTTTCACTATTAAAAATTCTATTTAGGAACGTGATAAGAGTAAATCATTCATGGCCCTTCAATTATTCTATATATTCTTCTTATTAATAGATGTAAGAGTAAATTTTCATCAATACGAGTAAAATCATCTCTTGTAACTTCAAGAACATCATACCCAATATACATAAGATAAGAAAACACCCTATATTTCTAGATATGATAATTATTAACATAAATAATGGAATTATATTACTACTCAAATTATTCAGATTCACCATTTTATTCCTTTAAAAATATTATCAATGAATAAATGAAGTGTACCTTCAGCTCTAATACCATTTGTAATTTCCCAGTCAATATGGTTGTATCACCAAGACGGGGAGGGGTGAATAAGTTGTATTTTTTTATATTATATTTTCTTACATATGAAACATAATAGTCCTCCAATTAATAATTTATTTCCATGATTAATTTAATTACAACACAAATTCACATGATCAAAAAATGTTACAATGTTCATTAATCCATAAGAGTATCTACATATTTGGTATGGTTTGAAAACAATCCAATACCACAATATCCATTAGATTACCATCATTTTATATAAAATATAATGAGTTGGATATTCTCTTACACTCATTTATAATTATTTTCAATACAATAATGCATGTTCTTCAACTAGAATGAAATGATATAAGAATGTCTTTTCTAATAAAAATGGCATAGTACTTCTTGATAAAATTTCTCAAATAAAATATTTCGAAACAATTCATCACTTTCTTTCCCATGTGCTGGTAATAACATCTTCAGAAATTTGTAATACAACTCCATATGATTTCGTTGTACTATATTTCCAGTCAAATTTCGTATTATGGGGAATATATAATGCTCTATTAGAATATGGTTGAGATAATTCTGGAACAATTATGTCTGAATTTGGAAATCCCCATCCAATTTCTCAGTTGTATTTCTCAATACGAAAACAATTAATATAGTCTTGTCTAATATCATATGATTCTTATGTGTTGTAATCATCTTAAAAAAACTCAATTTGTAAAACTCTTGTCTCTATAACTCTTCAGTGCTTTTTCGCCTCTCTTCCTTTTTAGAATTGTACATTTGTAAGAAAGTACAATGTACTTTTGACATTTATAGGTGCCCTGGATATGGATTAGGATGGATTTTGAAAATGATTCCCACTCAACCAAATATCCTAAATTCACATGTTCCATTGAATTTTAGATACATTTTTTTACTTTTTTAACACTTCCCAACTCTTCTCAAACATTCTCAAATATTTTAACAATGTCATCACACATTTTAATTCTTTGAAAGGATTCAGTCTATTACTGAATCTCCATTATGAATACCGACTACTATTTCTTCATTATAATAGAAACTAATGAAAACAATATGAGACATATTCATTGAACATAAGATTCCCCGAAAAAACAATACTATCTTTTTCAAACCATTATATGAAATATTCATGAAATAATTACATTCTAGCCTGATTCCAATTAATATTTATCTCATTATGATGCCGAAAAATGTAATTGATTCTTCACCTTAATTCCTCTTGACCCACTTGGAAAGCAACCAATAATTCTGGATGATAAATATGGTTGAATATATATTTTATTGCTTTCTGAATTTCTTATTGGAATCAGTTTCAGAAACATCAAATTATTTTCTTTAACATCTATCTTATTATATATCGTGATGAAAATAATTTTTCCTCCGATTAATATTTGGTATAAAAAAATCTGATGTATCGGTATCGAAATATTCAACTACATAAATTTCATTATTTTCTAAATATGATACAAATAAAATAATTTCTATAATTATTTAAATATTTTTTATTTTGGTTAGACTAAAAACAATCACCCTCATTACTATCATCCTTTTGATACTTTAAAAAAATCTGTATCTGGTAAACTCGTTACGAAGATATTGTGATGGGAAATCATCAATTCTAGAAACATTCTACACTCCCAAACATTAACTTGCTTCATGAATTCCTCATGAATTGGAATACAATGAACATGATCTTTAACATCATCTAACTTATAATAGAATGTATTTTCACTTCCCATTCATCAAAAAAACCTTTCATTTTTAGTGTAAATATTATTATCTTGAATATAATTAGCAAGACCCTTTCCCACAATTTTTCATCAATTTAGAAACAAAAGATTCACAACATACATATGATTTATGAGAAATAAAAACCAGTAAAGCATAATCAAATTTACATTGTATCCATGATGAATATGATTCTCTTCCTTCTTTCAATAATAACCTCAATCTTAACCCAATGCGAGTCTAACGATCCTTTTTATCAAGACAAATTCATCTAAATATGGTGGAATTCCTTAAACATGGTGAGTCTAATTCCATTAATATGATAGTTATTTTTACTTTTCAAAACTTTTACACTGTTAATTGATTTATGTTATTTGAAAAAAACACATGATAAACATTCAAAACCAGCTTCTTAAAAAACATCCAAAACCTTCTCCATCAAACATAGCCCCAACAATCTCGCCCTTTGGATTTTTTTGTCAACCATGATTCATAAATAACTAAAAATTTTAACCTTAATCTATGGATTACTTATCAAAAATTCAAATCCAGCATGAGAAAATTCATTATAAGAAACAATAATCATTAACCGAAAAAAATGATGTCCCATATAAGTGACTATGAAATCTCAACATCTATTCTACAATCCATTATTAACATTTCTGGTAATAACACATTTCTTGTACACCTATTCAACATTCCTATTCAAAAAATTATTATTCTTTTTTGATAACCATTCCAATAAAAAAATAACAGTTTACACACTTACATGAGGAATTCACGGCTTACCCACACCTCCCCCTTTTACATGTTTCTATAAGGACAGATTTATAAATCAATTCTCCCCATTGAAAACACACTCAATAATTTATATTTAGATAGGGGGAAAATCACATACCTAAACCTTGATGATATGATGTTTGACGCCGATGTTTAACCTCAACATAGAAAACTCATCCATTAGTAATGGTTTTGTAAAAATGTCACCAACTTGTTCCATTGTAGGAACATACTCCTAATTCAACAAATTATTCTATAGTTGATCATTGATGAAATTTTATTTGATATCAGTATGTTTTTAATGATAATTTTGATTAGGATTCCATGTGATATTGATATATTATTGATTATCACAACATAATAGTAAGGTTAATATCACTTCAATAAGAAAATATTCTAACTGAGTCATCATCCACATATGTTGGGTAGTAGTTTGACTGGAAGAAAAATAATCACCTTCAAACATTATATGTGTTATTGAATTATATTTAATTTTAATCTAATTAACATAACATCTTCCCTAAAATAATAATCTTCTAGATGTGGATCTTATATCATAAACATTTTCAGCCTTGTCAGAATCTATATACCTAATCAAATCAATAATTTATGAGCTATCATACCTGATTCTGAATGCTTATGTTCCTTTGATATATTAGAGAATTATATTTCTAGAAAATAAATTTAATTCATTTGTAGAAATCATAAATCCAACACATAAGGTAACAATATAAACAATTTCAGGTCTTGAGGTATTCAAATATAAAAAACATCCAATCAGCTTTTGAAACTCCTTCTCATCAAATTCCTTTCTTTTGTTATCTTTAATCAACATTGTTCTTAATGTTATTACTGTGGAAATTGGTTTAGAATATTTTATGTAGATCTTTTTAATAATTTCCTTAACATACTTTTATTGGGATAGAAATATGTGTTTCTTATTTTGTAAAATTTAAAACCTTACAAGGTATTTCATTTCTCCAAGAATAGATATATCCAACATATTTTTCATCTCTTCAGAAAATATTTGAAATGTTAATTCATCATTCCATACAACGATAATTTCATAAACAAAAACATTTATAATCATAAAAATCTACAATCATTCCTCGATGAAAATATTTCAATCAATCCTTCCTTTCCAAAAATTAATTCTCCTTAAGTAAGTATCCTGTTTTTATAGCACGCTTTGGGAGATTACTTTAGTATGTACATGGATTTTCTCATCTTACAAACATAACATTAATCATTCCCAAAAAAATACATGTGGTTGTATAATGTAATCCTTGTCATCAAGATCCCCATTCAAAAAATCAAACCATAAATCAATTTGAAAATATTTGTAACTTTGTTGTGTATGAATATCAAGTAAGATTCTAATTGTTTCTAACAATTCAACCAGAGAAAAAGCACCATCAAAATCAATAACAAAAATTTTTGATTAACTTTTTTAGACTAATATTTCTTTATCACTTATCAATTCAACTTTTTCATTCATCTTTTTTTGGAAAACCTACTTCGAATTAATAATATTTTTATAAGTTGTCTTAGGTATGAGTTTCAATGTATCATTATTTTCTATCAGATCTAGATTTTCATTCATGGCCTGAAGTCATTCTGGATACTCAAAATAATAATTGACATCTTTTTGTTCAACTTTTGAATACATGGAAGTAGGTATAATAGAATTTTTTGTTCTCATTGTTTGAATCTTTTGATGTTGATAACCAATAATGTTTTCATCTTCCAATTTTTTCTTCATCATTGGATCATATTTTCGAGATTTTTCCTCTTCATTGGAAATTGATGAGTCTAATAATTCATCCTAAGTGGTATTACAATTGTTCGTATCCTTATCAAAAATTTCAATAAAATATTCCTTATCTTGCTGAACTTTCTTATCTACATGATTATTCTTATCCTAATCTGGATTTTCAAAAACCATTACATTAGTAGAATAAATAAATATTAATGACCCTTTTTCAAAACATATATATCATCTTCCTTCTCGATCATTACCAAGAAAAATTCAATCCTCCCCTCTCTGGTCATATATTCCAAGGATTCCACCTTTATTCTTTTTGATGCATGGACTCCTAAAAACTATTAACTGTTTCAAACGTGGGGTTTTTCTATAAAATATTTCATATGGATTCATATCTGAATTTTCCTCTAGGAACATCGGTTTTGGATATGCACAACATAACACATGAAATTCCTCAAATAGTAATGAGAAATCCATGTTCAAGTAATATTGTTCTCCCTATTTTGACTATAGTTTTGTCCATCCTTTTAGCAACCACATTTTGTTGAGTAGTGTATAAGGAACTATACTCATATCAAATTCCACACTTCTCAAGATAAAATTAAAATTATTAATTATTATACTAACCACCATTATTAGTTATTAACTTTTCCCTGAATAACCACATTACTTCTCATCTTTCATCCTGAAACATTTAATTATTTTCATAACATCTAACTTATGTTTCATAGATATACCACATGTAATGTAAGTAAAGTCATCAACAAAAGAGATTAAGTACTTATATCCATTATTTAGTTACATTCCCATTGTCCCGTAGATATAGGAATGAATATCTTTCATGGGACATTGTGAATTGATGGAAACATTTTTATGCCTATAATTTATAATCTTTCCCTTCTAAAAAATAGTTCAACACCAATCTCTTATTCTTGATATATGAGGAATATCATGGAAATCATCGAACATTGATAACTTTCCCATGTTTCTCTAACAAATATTCCAAGCCTTTTAAGACATAATTCATTCTCTTCCAAAATACCAAATAAACAAGAGTTTTGTAAATCACTAACTTGGAACAAGTTTCCTTTTGTATGATGGCATCTTGTAACTATCTTTCCATCTTCATCACTTTTCACAAAAAAAATTTATATTTTCTGATGATAACATTTTTATCCTCATCAAAAAGTTTTTAATGACTTATCAAGATATGTTCTATCACATCAAAAAACAATGTTCTCTTTTATTTTCTAATGGTGGTTGATCTAAACCCCTTTATTCATAGAAACTCATCATCAGAAAATATAATTGTTCCTTCATTGAATAATTTCGCATTATTCAACAACATTAATTATCATGTAATATGATAAGAACACCCACATTCAATATTCCATGATCGAGCTCCTTTTAAATAATTTTGAGCGGTTTTAACAACAAATTCCATCTCATCTCAATTTTATTTATCATGCTTTGTCTTATTTGAATTATTAATAAACCTTCAATGTTCTAGTAACAAAAAAATTAAACTCATAGCAATCTCTAGGTTTTTTACATCATTCACAAATAGCTTCCATATGTAGGAATCTATTGTCAACATTTACACTAACCTTCTCCAGTTTCTTCTAAACTTATTTATCAAAATTATTATTCTATGAGGATTCACTCTCCCTCAAACCATTCCGTCAATATCTTCTGGAATATTAATAATGTATTTGTTTTTTCCAAACAATATCTTACATAGGATTGAATCCAACACAATAATATCAGTAACCATTGAAATAATATATTCCTTTAAAACTTTTATATTGACTGAATTCGTGAACATGTTTCTCAAAGACCATATTAACATAATATTGTAGACCACTAACCATTTTGTTTCCAGTTATAATATTATATTTCTTCTCGATCTTCCTTTTATTCTTATAGGAACCTGAATTAATAGAATGTTTTTCAATCTCATAATATTTTGAAACTTCTAATTTCTATAATTTTTTGGTCTTGGAAATATAATTACATTTTTCTTGGATTCTCATTTCAAAAAACAATTCCAACTTACTTATAAACCATTGAAGGAATCATTTTTTGATCATTCTCCGGTTTTCCATACGTGATCATTCGCAAACATTATAGATAGTGTTTTTGAAACTTTTAGCACTCTGTTTGTCTTTAGAATGTTTTTATTTGAAATGTTCTAAATATTATTATTTTGAATTAAACTTTACTTCCAGATGTTCATTGTGATTCTTTTCTTCTAAAATATATTTCCTCAAATCATCAAATGCATTCAGAAACATTACATTCCCATCCAGAAAACATTCATGTTTATTTTCAGTGTAACAGTCATTTTTGAAATCAATAATTTAATTCAATTTCCTTTCAATATTTCATAGGAGTTAATTAAAATATTCTTTCAGATGATATTCCAATCATGTTTCTTCTTCTTTTGAACTAATGATTCTGAGTTCTACATAATTTATTTTTCCAATAATAGTATTCTCAGCAACACACTTAGAAGATTTATCAAATTCACCATCATTATTTTCCTCTTCATCATATTTAAATAATAAAATTTTTCATTTTATTTGATGAAATTTTTACCTTTCCTTCAAAAACTTGTTTATCCTTATCTCCGGGTTTCATCCACGATCATCATGGCTTTATTTCATCATCACCACCATTCTATTATTTCTTCCTTTTAAGAAAATGGGCACAATGTACCCAAAAAATCCACATTAAAATATTTTTAAGGGAATTGTATCTTTATATTTACCTACACCTCAAATCTATTTTTTATAAAACTAATACAAAATATCATAAATATTATTATAAAACTAGTTTTTGGAATTAGAATCATCAACTTATTCTTCAATAAGAATCAAATTTAACTTATCTTTCTTTAAATCCTTTATAGACAATTCTCTATCTACATTTTTTTATTTTTATATCTTTCTCCCTTATCATTTTTAAGTGATAAGAGTTCTATTTAAATCCATGATTGAAAATGTTTCAGGATCTCTCTCTTCTAATAAATAAATATTAGCATCCATATTTTTAGGAAGAATACTCAAGATATTTTCATTAATAATTGAATCTTCAAACTTTTCATTAATATATCTAATAGTGAGAAAATATAATTTACCATGGAAGAGAAATCCTCAATATATTTGTATTCACCCATCATAAGATCTTTATACATTAGCCTCTAAATTTTCAATTTTTCCTTCTTTACTTTTGTATTGCCTCCGTATATTTTTTGCATATTATCCTACATTCATTTCAATGTATAAAAACATTTCATTATTATGAAATCACCTTCCGAAAGTGATGATAGTAGAACGTTTATTGGCCTTCCATAATTCTCAAGATTATTCTTATCAACATATATAATGAGAACAACATCATCAATAAGAGGGAAACCATATGCTTTAGCTTCAAGAACACCATAACCAATACACATATGATAATGAAAAATTCTATGTCTGCATATAGGATAATAATTACCAAAAAAAACATGAATTTAATTACTTTTAATAAAATTAATATTCCCCATTTACTTCAATTCAAACCATCAAAAAAGAATAAATAAAGGGTTCCTTCATCTCTGATACAAATTGTAATTTCCCAGTCAATATATTTCTATCACTAAGAGGTGGAGGGAGTGAATCAGTGATATATTTTTATTTTTTGTTTACTTACTTATGAAACAACCTTTTCAACCTATTATTGATTTATTTTCATATGGAAAACTATTAAAAAACTTCATCACAAGAACACAACAATTTTTTATTTTCACTACATAGTAAGAGTATTTATGTCCTTAGTATGGTATAAAAAAATCCAATACCACACAATTGACTAGAAAACAATCATTATGTAAGGAATACAATGTGTAGGATATAACCATACACTTGTGAATAACTATTTATTATACAATAGTTCATGTGATTCCAGTATCACGGAATCACATAAGAATGTTTTTGAAATGAACATGATACCATGATTATTGATCAAGTTTCCAAAGTATATTATTTCAAAAAAAAAATAAATTTCATAACCCCATGATGTTAAGATCTTATTCTTTAGTTTTTAATAAAACCCAATCAGAATTCCCAGACTAATTTTCTCAGCCTAATTTCTCAATAAGAAAAATATATATAGCTCTGTCAGCATACATTTGAGGAAATTATAGAACAATTATATCTTCATACTTAAATACAAATCTGATTGCTCAGTCCAATTAATCAATATAGAAACCTTTAATACAATCTTGTCTCTTCTCATATGTTTCTTCTGTTTGGAAAAATTTTTATTCAAAACTCAATCAGAAATCTTCTTCTCTCTAGAAATATTTAGTAAACCACCTTCTATCAAAATTTATTGAATAGTACATCTCTTAGAATGTAAAAATTACTTTCACCTTTTATTGGTGACTCAAATATGGTAAAGGGGGATTCTAAAAATGTTTCTCACGCAACAATATTACATGAATTCACATGTTCCCTTGAATTTGGGAATAATTTATAACTTTGTCAATGTTTCTCCACTATTATCAAACCATCTAAAATATTCTAATACATTTAGCTCACTTTTTACTACTTTGAAATAATTTAATATGATTTTCACTCACCATTATGATTCTCTATTATGATTTCTTCATTACAATTTCAACGGATGAAAACAAAATAAAAATATTCTTCGAAATTTTGATTCCTAGAAAATCTTTTTTGTATCCTCTATAAACCCTTAAATGAAATATTCAAGACATAAAAAAATTCATGTCTGATTCAAATTATAATTTACCTCACTGCGATGAATAAAAATTAAATTTATTTTTCTTCGTATTTCCACTTGACCCACTTATAAAAAAATCAATAATTCATGATGATCAAAATAGTCTACTACACAGATGATTGTTTTTGGATATTTTTAACAATTAAAACAACTTCAAATTCGTTTCTTTAAAATTGATCCCTATATATTTTTATGAAAACATTTCTCCCTCTAATGAATATGATGGTATACCGAATTTAGTGAATCGGTATTAGTATCTTTGACTTCAGCATCATCTTTATTTTCAAAACACGATACAAATAAAATTCATCCTCCAACTATTTAAATATTTTGTATTTTGTTTAGACTAAAAAAAATTAAATTTATTACAATAAACCTTCTCTTCTGTTAAACAAATCTATGTCTGGTAAACTCATTAAAATGATCTTGAGATAAGAAATCCTTAGTTCCACCAAATTTCATCTCCTCCATAGTTCAACTTGTATTATAAATACCTCATTATTTTAAATAAATTGAAGATATTCATCAGTATCATATGACTAATAATGGATAGTATTTTCACTTCTCATTCATTAGAATCATCCTTCTTTCTCATCCTAGATAGGATTAGCATGAATATGATTGGAAGCACCTTTTAATCATTTTTCATTCATCATGTTATCATCAAAAGTTTCCTAACATACTTATGATTTCGGAGAAATACAAAAGATAAAATCATCATCATATTTATAATAGATCCATGATGTATCTGATTCTTATCTTTATTATGATCTAAACCTCATTCCGGATCCAAGGTGGGTTTGATGTTCCTTTTCTTCCATATTTCTTCTTTTCAATACGATTGAAATTATTAAGCATTGCGAGTTTGATTCCCTAAATACGTTAGTGAGTCTAATTTTCTAAAACATTTAGAAAGGGAATTGATTTATCATCATTGAAAAGAAAAAAAAATACACATGTAAACAAACTTCATCAAAAACATCTGAAAAAATACTCAAGCCAACTTTTTCCCAACAAAATGGTTTAGTAAGAGAGTTTTATCATGTACTCACATTTTTATGTGTCAGGGATTATATAATAATGTAATGTGTTAAAAACCCCCTATAGAAAACATGAGTATTAAACTGTATATTATCATTTATTATATAATAAAAAACTTTTATGTAGGTTTGTGTCAAATATTCATAAAAAATTTATGAATAAAATATATTTCATGATTTTATACCAAAAAAATATCTATTTTATAATTCATTCACATTGCCTTCAAGGTTTTCTTAAATTCAAATGATAATTATAATTTCTATGTATGACATTTATTTGACCATAATCTATGACCGTAATAGAGTATTATGGGTTGTGATGATATATTAATGTTAAAATGAATAGAATCATGTAATCAATACCAAGGGTAACATATGAGATCCCATGAATAGATTCCTAAGGTAATAAGTAGTGAATTATTGCCTATATTTTCCAGCTAAATTATATCACATTGGATCTCAAACAATCATTGAAATACTTAGGGGACTATAATTATTATCATTCACCATTACTCGACGTTAGAGGGATACCTTTCAAGAGAACTATCATACTTTTAGACCTTCCTTATGAAAGTAAAAAAAATCCACATAGCTAATCATGGGTGGTTAGGTATGTTGTTGATCATGTTGTTAGCTAATGCGCAACCAAGATGTGATTTTCCCATGTAAATAACAAGAAAATACATCTATACCATGATTAAATAAAATTGTGGAAATTCAAGATCATGATTCGTTTTGTCTCAATTTTTTGTTTTTTCACATGTTTGAGGGACTTGTGATCTTCTATTCTTCTAGAAGAATTCATTTTAATGTATTCTTTAATAGGGTCAATTTAATTTTAGAGAATCAATAAATGATGACATGTTCTATACAATATTGACATAGTTTTGTGTCTAATGGTCACTTGATATCATGAAAAAATAGATTATATATGTACATGTATAATTTATATGATGAGTCTCATGGTGGACATGTTTGTTTAGGGATACGATTATGCTTAATGGAGATCACACAAGACCCATTAGTATCTTAAGCGTAACTGATTATTTTATATACGATACTCTTTTCTAACATATATGAAATATGAATATCATATTTCTTTTTCCAATGATTGAAAGGCCCATAGGATTACTTATAAATTTGGATATGGATTAAGTTTTAGGAAATGTGATTGCTTTAAAATAAAGTGATCTTTATGCAACCACTTATAAAAAAATTTGGAGGGATTGAAAAAGAGTTGTGATCTCATACAGAAGTTTCTTGTGGATTTTAGTGCATTTGGGATTTTCTTTGAAATATAATAAAATAATATGTATATGATTCATATTACTTATGAATGATTTTTATACCCATGCATCCTTAAATATCATACTAATACTCCATTTTACCTAATGTAGTCTGGTTTCATATGATGAAACCCGAGGTTGAATTCATTTTTCACTTCCTTCACATGCAATATTAATTAAACGTATTAACGGATTTTTATACATTCTTTGACCGAGTTCATTGAATACATCACTACTACATATTATATGGGTGTAATTTGATGTTATTTATACCAAAAACATGTATTTCATTCAAACACATTGAGTAGGTTTATAAAAAGAATATTATCGCTCTAGTTGATGAGTGTGGAGGATGTTGTTTGTTGATCATCAGTTTCAGATAAAGATTTATATACCCCCTTTCTTCATCAGATTTCATTAATAATTCCAAAAAAGAATCCACTAACATCAATTTGGTGTTAGGGAGTCCTGAAGATATAATCATGGATCATTTGGCTGGTGTTTCTCCTTAGAAGCAGGATGCATAGTTATACCAATTTTGTGTTCTTCATCCAGAATTATCCTATGAATATGTAACATCGCGTTTTTTTTTCAGGTACTTTTGATGTTTCTATGTACCTCTGTTTTGGAGTAGTGACTTGGGAGAGTCGAGGGAACTTTAAATGTTGTTTTGGGGAAAAGGGGAAGTCGCACGGGTGGTGCATGGGTTGTCTAAACCGTGCAGCCAACCCGTGTGCAATTGGTCTTGGAGGAAGTAGCTTCCGCACAGGCAGCACACGGTTTGACAAACTATGCATCCAAAATGTGCGAGAAGGGCGGCCGAGGTAGAAGCTAACAAACGGCTAGCACACCGTTTATCAAACCATGTGAACTAATCGTGCGACCACTTAAATGAGATCCTTAAATTGTGAATCTCACACGGTTTTTCCTCTAAGTGCCTCATTTTTCCTCTTAAGTGCAACTAACTCAGGATTTGTCTTCTACTAAGGTCATATAAGGTTCTCCCATCATTTTTAAGGCGATCCAAAGTCTCCTCTTGGTGAATTGAAGCCAGATTCTTGAGGTATGTGATCGTTCATCGGCATTCATGATCGGTTTCTTAGATCTACTTAGATCTACTTCTCTTATTCTCTCGGTGTCTTAGATCTATGGCCTTTTTGAGGAGATCTAAGTGTTTGGTACCAAAAATGATGAGATTTGGTCTTTATCTTTCTAGGAGAAGATATCTATGGCGGGTTCTTCAAGAAGCAACCAGGTTTTCTTGAGCGTTCTCAACTGTTCTGGTTTTGGTCAAAACCTTCGAGGTAGGTGGTTCTGTTCCAACTTACAAAATTTATTATCATTGTATTTTCTTGATTTATTTCAATTGTGGATTTAAATTCAATCTCACTAATTTTCTTTCAATTGAATTGATAAAAACTCGATTCCAGTGAATCGAGATATTTGAAATTATTTTGGCGTGGAAAGAATTTGATGATTTAAATTGTGGATTTGATGGAAATGATTTCAATTAAATTGTTGAATTTAATTGTGAAAATAAATTGTGTGATGATGTAATTAGTTTTGAATGGATTTTAAACTACTGAAAATGGCTGAAAATTATTGGATATAAACCCAGTGGTTTTATCTTGGGAAAAATACATGTTTTAAATAAAACCTGTTTTGGTTTTAAATGGAATGAAATTGGCACATTTGAAATGAAAGAATGGGATTGATCATATTTAAAGAATTCTTAAAATAGTTCTCCCATCATGTAAAATTTCATGCAAGCCTTAGGTTGTTAGTAAGTTATTTGGATACACTCTACGCTACGACAAAATTCTAAAACATACTTGTGGCAAGTCACATTTCCGATGGGATGGTGACGACTCTCCTTTGGCCAGTGTCATAGGGATGTGTGTATACACATTTTTCTGAGTTCACATAGAGAGTGAGGAATCCTATAACTGGTTAATACTATCGTACCTTTTAGAAGATGACCATGTTGCTCGCCTGTTTATTTATATGTGAGATATAAATGTATGGAAAAACTTTTGAACTACCTTACATGCCTTCTAAATTTATATAAATTTTTTTATATAAATGTTTTGCTTAATCCATTGTTTTATACATATTCCATCATTGTAAAAACCATTGCTTAAATTTATTTTTCCATCGTTTGAAAATGTATAGCATGTTTTTCCAAAATATTCTTTTGTATTTCCAGACCTGTTTATTTGAAAATTGAAAGCTTTTATTTGGATATTCTACATTTGGCATCTGTTACAGAATTTTTGGTTGTATTCTACTGGGATGAGGCTCACACCCTACTTTTTCCTTCGGGTGTTTGTAGAATTTCTTCTTCCCAGATCGAGAAAAGGGAATGAATCTCTTGGAGGAGGATCCAGCTATTTATCTTCTCTTGGTGAATTGTGTCCTTAGGGACTTTGGGACTATTTTTCCCTTTTTAGTACTTGGGTTGTAGTACTTTGGACTTCCATGCCTCTTTGTTTTTTTTTCTGGTACATTACCCACAGTGGAGATTCTTTTTGTTATGCATACTGTCTTGTTATTTTTCCTTCTGCATTCTTGTGGAAAAATCATTCCCACTCGTATGTTGTATGATTCCATGTGCTATTCGTCGACCCGTGGGGATCAGGGAAGCCCTTTGGGCTCTGTCAGGTCCGGCTTGGTTATCGGGCTACCAGGGTATCCGGGATGGTTTGTGACAAAATTTTATCAAAGGGAGGATGATTTCTCTATTGACTTAATGCCTGGTACTAAACCAGTTTCTATTACCTCTTACTGAATGGATCCAGCTAAACTAAAAGAACTGAAGTCTCAGTTAGACGATCCTCTTGAAAATGTTTTTATACACCCTAGTGTGTTACATTGGGAAGTACCTATTCTCTTCGCCAAGAAGGTTGATGGTTCTCTTTTCTTTTGTGTTGATTATTGAAATCTCAATCGAGTAACGATGAAGAACAAATATCCTTTACCACGAATTGATGATTTGATTGATCAATTAATATGGTAAAATTGGATTTCAAAAATTTATATTCGCTCAAGTTACCATCAGTTGAGGATAAAAGAATCTGACATTCATAAGACCACTTTTCGAAGTAGGTATGACCATTATGAGTACCTTGTTATGCCCTTCGGCCTAACAAATTCTCCTGCAGTTTTCATGGATTTGATGAAAATGGTTTTCCATGAGTATCTAGATATTTTCTTGGTAGTCTTTGTGGATGACATTCTTGTCTACTCCAATTTTGAGGAGGAACATGTGCATCATCTAAGAACAGTTCTGAGTCTTCTAGGGAATCACCGACATTATTCCAATATTTCAAAGTGTGATTTCTGGATTCGGGAAGTGAAATTCTTGGGACATGTCGTGTTAGAACAAGTAATATCAATTGATCCTGAGAAGGTGAAGGCTATTATGAATTGGGAACAACCACAAATTTTTTTCGAGATTCGGATCTTCTTAGGCTCAGCAGGATATTATCGCCGATTTGTTAAATACTTCTCAAAGTTAGCATCTCCAATGACTGCTCTGACTCGAAAGGGAGTGATGTTTTCCAGGAATGATAAATGTAAAAGTTATTTTTTTGAGATAAATTTTCTTTTGACTACTACACCGGTGTTAACTCTTCCTGATGCTGGGATAGGTTACGTGGTCTTCCGTGATGCATCGGGTTAAGGTTTCGTATGTGTCCTTATGCAAGGTAATCATGTTGTTGCCTATGGATCTCGTCAGCTTAAGCCTCATGATAAAAACAATCCTACCCATGATATTGAACATGCAGCTGTAATGCATGCACCTAAGTGATGGAGACATTACCGTTACGGAGAATGGTATACTTTGTATTCAGACCACAAGAGCTTGAGTTATATATTTTCTCAAAAAGATTTGAATCACCACTAAAGACGTTTGGTGGTGTACCTACAATATTTCGACATGGACATTGTGTATACCCCGGAGAAGGGGAATGTAGTTGCAGAAGTATTAAGCATAAAAATTTCTTCATAGGATGTGAAAGAATCTTCATAAGAGTGGAGTTTTATGACTCTTTTTTCTCAGTTTCATATTGGAGTTCTGTGGAAGGGGAATGATGTTTCTATAACCCGTGTTTGGTTGACTTCTTCTCTTCTCGAGTTAATTCATCAGGAACAACAACTGGATGAAGAATTACATAGCATTATGGACTCTCTTTATGGTGGGGATACCACCTCCCAGTGGTCGTTCTGCAAAGATGGTGTTCTATGTTATCTAAACTGTTACATTGTTCCATTAGCGGCAAGGAAGGATGTGATGGGGGGTTTCCATAACTCTCATTGGGATGTACACCCACGAAACATGAATATGTTCTATTACATGCGGTGACTGTTTTGGTGGCCAGGTATGAGATAAGACATTGGTGAGTATGTATCTCATTGCTATACATGACAGCAGGTGGAAGCCGAGCACCAGAAACATTCGGGATTGCTTCAACCACATCCAGTCCCTACATGGAAGTGGGATTAAATATCTATGTACTTTTTGTTTGGGTTACCTCAAACCCAGATAATGAAGAATGCGATATGGGTTGTGATTGACGGACTGACCAAGTCATCTCACTTTATACCTATTCGAGATATAACCAAAGTTGAGGAGTTGGGAAATATCTATATGAAAGAAGTTGTTCATTTGCACGGAGTTCCATCTACTATAGTATCTGATAGGGATCATCGGTTTACTTCTCACTTTTGGAGAGGCCTTCAGGAGGCACTAGGATCTCATGTCCTGTAACTCCCCGACCCTAGTTACCCAGATTCAGTGCATTATTACATAATATTGGCAAGATCATAGAAGATCAAGTCTCGAAAGACCGATTAGTTTAGTACCTTTGGAAACACTAGATATATTCATAAGGTTTAAATTAAATCATAATGTGAAAAAAACTACAACAACATCTTGTCTTCATATCCCCTCATACATTCCCTGCAGGTCATTCATAAAATACTTCTTCACATCATGGGAAAAATTATAACATTGAAAGGGGTGAGTTCAGATGCTCAGTAAGGATAACAATATAGTGGAAACTTTCATAAATAAACATAAACATTTAAAGCAATGTATAACTAAAAAAATCCATTTAAACTTGAACTTCAGCATAATATGGAAAAAATAAAATGGAATAATGTCATATACTTATTCACATGGATATTCTACTAGTCGAATAATCACATGCAATATCAATAACCAATTTTATAATGATGTAATGCATAATGCCAGACTATCATAACCACATATTCATGACCTTGTGCCAAGACTAAAAATAAGATTTTGTTAAAGCCTTGTTCCAATACACTAGTTTGTCTCATGAGACCTACCGATGCATCGAGGATCTATAGCGGGCTCCACTTGTCACTTACTAAGTCCAATGCATTCCTCATATTAAATGGTTTAAACATAACATAAACATTCGTATTAAAACTGGCATATGAAATGTGGACACATTACCCATAATCCATGAATTGTATAAAAATAACACATCCACATTCTAACATATCTCAAAACCTTCAACACAATATGGAAGATTTGTATCATAATATATCAACTTCAAACAAGTTTAAAATTCATTAAAATATTTTGACATAGATGAAAATGATTTGTAAATCTCTTTGAGAGAAATATCCCTTTTCATAAAAACATTTACAAGTAACACAATTTAGAAACGAAGACATTTAAATTCATTTTTGAATCAAAGTGTCCCATACCACTTTGAAACTTTTGAAAATAATTATCATTTCAAAACATTCATGTCCATATAAATAAATCGTTAAAATCATTTTGAAAACATGGAAATTAATTAAAATGATTTAGAATGATAAATATTTAAAACATTTAAAATTATGATCTTGATAATTAGTAACTTTCAAAAATCCATAAAATATTTATTTTGAAATCATTGTTATGAAAAATGGTTGTGGATGATAAAATTGTCCTAGTAAATACTTACAGATAAACAATCTCCCCTAATAATGAGATTGAAGAATTTATACTTAACATTTAATTTTCCTCGGTCAAGGGTAGGTTAACCTCCTTTATAATAGTTAAATAATTTTTATTAAATTATGCAAGAATTATATACATAAATATGATATCATATATGATCTTTTAATATTTCTTTGATAATAATATTTTAGTATTATCGTCGTTTCGGGTGTTCACTTACTAATTTTATTTTACATGTTTTGTTACATAAGCCATGTTTTCTATCCATATATTGTATCTTATTCATATCCTGAACGATATCAAGTCCTTAAACATTATTTTTAATCATCAAATGAATATTAGTCTTGAATGTATACGATGGAGAATCAATCTCATCGCATTAGTGGAGACGGTAGTCTGTACGTTCGCACGGGTGACAATATAACTCTTTTGATATTAAAATAATATATAATTGGAAGGTGTATCATTTATACAGATTCATTATCATGTTATATTTATTATTTAAATGAATTACACATCATTATCATACCCATCCAAATAATAATGTATTAAATAACAATTACACCACGATGTGGAGACGGTAAGCCGTACGTACGCACGTATACTGACATGTCATTCAAAGGATGGATAGAATACTGAATATGGTTGTACGATATTTATAATAACATCAAAGAATATAGAACATACTAGAGTTATTATTTTAGAATGGAAATAACAAAGAAAGAAGAAGTGGATGATGAAAGGAACTTGAAAGAGGGTGGTGAAAACATTTCCTCTTCTTCGGGTTCTTCCTTTTGATTTGATCAAAAGGGCTCCTTAGGTTGGATTTTTGATCAAAATAAGGCCTCTAGGTTGAAGTGAGGGAAGCTGAGAGGATATTTGGGCAGGGGGTGGCCGAGCCAAAAGGCTTTGAAGGTTTGAAATTGAGAGAAGGGGGAGTGCCCTTTTATAAGAGGGGTGAGGGGCACCTTTGGAAAAACATAAAATATTATTTTATAATAAATTCAAATTTGGTTTATAATGGCTCTAAAGTGACTTATTTCAAGGATAGAGTGGGGATGGGTCGAAATCCTGTCAACCAATTGGTTTTAGAAAAGTTTGAGTAACTTTATTAACATTATCTTTTAGTTTTAACTCTTAGTTAATTAGTTTGACATTTACCATGTCTCTTTGTATTTTTATATTATATGGTTAATAAACTTACTATAAACTTTTAATAGACCCCAAAGTGGTACATTGATATTACACCTATCATAATATAAGTCCTTTGGCTGAGCCTTATATTTGTAGGAATAGAATGACAATTAATAATATAATATTTGTTTTAGAAACTCTTTTATGTCAATTTTGAGACTATTGGGTATTTAGTTTTTGATAAATTCATAACAGAATTATTACTTCGAAAAAAATTCATATAACCAATCCTATTATGTAATATTAACCTAGAAAATTATTGGAATTCCTAAAAGGTCTCAAATTAAATTTATTTGGGTATTTATAATATTAATTCTCTAAACCATTCATTAATATAGTAATTACTGCATCATCATTGTGTCATGAATATATAAAATTATTTAATGTCTAAAAATTATAAATAAAATTCCATTATGTTTGAAATATCGTTAGATTTCTAATGAGTATTTATAATCAAATTTATCTTATACATAACCCTATATGAAAAATGTTTTAGTTATTAAAAAATGATTTCAACTCTTTTAACACTTCTTTGAATTAAATAATAATAAATGTCCCAATCTAATACAAGTGGACCTAAATGTTAATATTTTATTACTAAGGTTGTTTTTGGTCGAGATACACTTTCCCAATCGAATTAAGACATCTTTTAGGGTAATATCAATATCATTTTTACCCTTAATTACCCTATTTACTTTTAACCGTGGTAAATAAAAGTAAAAAGTTACTATTCACCAAAAATTATTTTTATCTTATTGATCCACATTTTACTCCTTGATATTAATAGTTTCTCTCTGATTTTCAAAATCCAACTAACAAAAGCTGTAAAATTATGTTTTATGTATATTTTTAAATGCTCCTAGGAGGTGGGTAAAAGACGGTAAAATGTTCGAGAAAATTTTTATATATCTAAAATTATTATAATGTGACACTAATGAATTACATTGAATATACATATAAATTGTGTATCTATTTTGACATAAAAAAAATTAAATAAAATAATAATTTATTTAAATAACAATCCGGTTTTACACAATAACTCAGTGTTTTTCACTATTCATAAAAAATTGAATGTTTTCAGAAAAATACCAAAAATTCACCCTAGGATAATTTTGATATTTCGAGTCCAAAACTGATTCTTATTTTACCAAATTCAAAACATAAAAGTTTCATTTATTAATTTAATATTAATTCCTGTTGTCAAAACAAAAAGGCGTATTTTTAATAAATAATAACTATTCAAAGATTGGCACCTATTTATGTCCAATTTCAATGTAAATTCACTTACAATGACCAGCATTGGATTAAATGGTAAAAATTTAATCTATTTATACATCCAAACCATTAAAATATATCATTTTACACTATAAATTATTTTCATTAAAAAAGTTGTTTTCAGTTAAAATAAAATATTTTTCACTATTCACCCAAATATGAAAGTTATCAGAAAAACACCAAAAATTTATTGAAACTAAATTATTATGTCCCAATTATAAAGAAGAAGTTTATTTTTTCAAATTGAATATATAAAATTTTCAAATATTGGATTTAAAAAAAAGGTTCTCCATTAAAAGGCCTTAAAATTGCATTTTTTTGAAAAATACTTCTTTTATCTAAAAAAATTGAATTTGTTATTACATTATGTCTATGAAACTAATAATATGGATTCTAAAATTATAAGTATTATATAAAGTTCATAATTCAGTTAATACTATTCATAACCCCTTTTGAACAACTAGTTTGAAAGTCATGGATCGCTTGAACTCGGTGTTGTGTGTAGTGCAAGTTATTGAATTACTTAAAGAAATAACGTACTATGAAATATTGGGTTGTTAAATTCTCCCCTTCTTCATTAAATTGTGTCTTATCAATTTGAAATTGTTCTTCGAAAATAATAGGTTGAAAATAGAAAACACCTTTGTAGAAAACCTACATTGGAAATTGGGATAATAAAATTTTGTCTTAAAAAGTGGGAAAGAGAAATAAAAGGGTCACCACAAAATTATGATTCTCAATTAGGAGAAAATTAGTGGAAATTAGAGACTCATAATTGGAGGGAAAACGTAAATATTTATAGGGAGTGATTGCTGTCATCTATCACAAACAAGTGTAAAATTGAGGGTCTCAAATCCATTAATCTATGATGATTTAAAATATCATTAGTTAAACATAAGGTATTAGGGTAACACATTTTTGGTTTTAAGATTACTTTCCTAAAGTTTATGAATATAATAAGAAAAAATATATATACACCTGACATGTATAGTTTCATCCTTCAACTAATTCCTACCAGAAGTTCATCTTTCATTCCAAAAGATTTCAAAAATTTCTATTTATCCTAATTGTATAGGGTTCCAAAATAATGAATTTATAATTCATTTGTTAGACTATTAAAAAACTAAATTATATATTCCAGGACATCATATAGGCCAGTGGTTGGTGGTGCACCCTTGTCGCCCTTTACTTGCGGGTCCAAGTCTCGCGGCTTTGTCGGATGTGACAGGTTGTCGCCCGACCTCCATGTTGTCGTTTTTATAACAGTCCAAAAATAATCTTCAGAAATGCTTTAACCTTAAAAATAGTATCAAATTTCAAATATAATCTATTCCAACCTTTAGACTTATCAAAATTACTTATGTCCAAACTCACAGTCCCAAATTTATAAGGAAGGTAAATATAATGAAGATCTTTTTTTCCACATAATAACATGTGAATACCTTCATCATGTATTCTTTTAAAATATGGTACCACCCTGAATTACCATAAAACCTTATTGATTACATTCATGATCCCTTATACCTTATATAATACTAGCTATATTCCTTATATCCAAAAACATTTAATACTCCAACAATGATGAAAGAAACAAACCATTAATCAATTCCAAGGTAGTCAAGAATATCGAATATAATTTATCCAAATCAACCATCTCTTATTCCAAACATAATACCTCGGTATCAAGACCATATTAAGGATTACCTTTTCTTCAACCATGTATTTTCCAAAAAAAAATTAACTTGCTGTTGAGTCACTTTTCATAGTACCATATAATCTCAAATCCTCATTGAAATAGTACTGCACTATAATACTTATTTATCTCCATAATTCATATAACCAGTACATGATTGATACAACACTAAAATGAAATAATTCTTTAATAACAACAAAAGAACACTAGTAATTCCTCTTCATCTGTGGTAGTATCATAACTTTATTATTATCCAATAGAATCATTTGGGGCATACTCTGATGATTTGAACATTGATCCGCGTTGTGTCCCCACTCCTTGCAGATGAAACATTGTACATTTGAAACCATTTTCATACCCTCACAATCACGAACGTGGTGTCCTTTTTCTCCACACTTATAACATACTCCCATTCCCTTAAAAAAATTTCCAAGGTGATTCTTTCCACAGTTATCACATATGGGAATATCCTTCTTTACCTTCTTCCCTTTATCTGTCCTTCTCCCTACCATCCATTTCTTCTCTTACTTCCCTTCAATGCCATAGGACTCCGAGAATTCGTTACATATCTTATCAACACATGATATTATTTCTTCATATGATGATAATACATGGGAGACTATTTCCCTTCTAAATTTTGGTTTAAGACCATGCAAGATATGATCCTTCTTACTCTTTGGATCTTGCGTATTGGTGGTGTTCTCATTCCTTCTACTGGGCGCCCTTTCTAAAAAATGGAATACACTATATTAGTATATGAATCTCAATACCTAATCCCAAACATGTAAAATAGTTGACATAAATTAAACAGTTTATGGATATAATCCATAATAATAAAAATGTTTTCTTTGAGAAAGTATATACTCATAAACCCTTCATAATTGTTTGTAAATAAAATGAGAATTATCCTAAGCATATCCCTTGGGAGTGTAGTAATCAAGAGTGCAGCGAGGCCCGTTATAGTCCACCAGTTCCCATTCAAGTCTAGATCAAAGTGGTGTTTTCAGGTTTTACCCCTGGGTACATCTGTGCGAGAGCCGCCTCTACCTACTCGTATCTAGACAAGGATGTATTGCTCGGAAAATTCACAAAATCTCTACAATACCAATATTCTAGGATGTTCTTTTATATTAATCTTAAAAGTCTATCTTAGGGCTATGTGCTCTAATCATAGTTAATATAAACCTAGCTTCTAAGTTTTGTACTAAACTTCCTCTCATACCAACTGTAATGCCCCGACCCCAATTACCCAGAGTTAGTGCATTATTACATAATATTGGCATGATCACAAAAGATCATGTCTCAAATGACTGATTAGTTTAGTAGCCTTGGAAACACTAGATATAGTCATATGGTTTACATTACATCATAAAGTGAAAAAAACTACAACAACATCTTGTCTTCATATCCACTAATACATTCCATCCAGGTCATTCAAAAAATACTTCTTCATTTCCTGGGAAAAATTAAAACATTGAAAGGGGTGAGCTAAGATTCCTAGTAAAAATAACAATATAGTGGAAACATTCATAAATAAACAAAAACATTTAAGGCAATGTATAACTAAAACAAAAACCTTTTAAACTTGAACTTCATCATAATATGGCAAAGATAAAATGAAATAATTCCATTTACTTATTCACATGGATATTCTACTAGTCGAATAATCACATGCAATATCAATAACAACTTTCATAATGATGGAATGCATAATCCTAGACTATCATAACCACATATTCAATGCCTCATGCCAAGACTAAAAATATGATTTTGTCAAGGCCTTGTGCCAAGACACTAGTTTGTCTCATTAGACCTATCGATGCATGGAGGAGCTATAGCGAGCTCCACCTATCACTTACTAAGTCTAATTCATTCCTCATAAGAAAAGGTTTAAACATAACATAATCATTCCTATAAAAAATGGCATATGAAATGTCGATAATTTACCCATAATCCATGAGTGGTATAAAAATAACACATCCACAGTCAAACATATCACAGAACCATCAACACATTATTGAAGATTTTTATCATAATAAATCAACTTCAAACAAGTTTCAAATACATTAAAAGATTTCAACATAGATGAAAATGATTTGTAAAACTCTTTGAGAGAAATATCCATTTTCATGAAAACATTTAAATGTAACACAATTTATAAAATAAGAAATTTAAATACATTTTTGAATTGAAGTGTCCCATACCACTTTGAAACTTTTGAAAATAATTAACATTTCAAAACATTCATGTCCATATAAATAAATCCTTAAAATCATTTTGAAAACATGGACATTAATTAAAATATTTTGAATGATAAATCTTTAAAACATTTAAAATTATGATCTTGATAAAGTGTACCTTTCAAAAATCCTTAAAATATTCATTTTGAAATCATTATTATGAAAAATGGACATGGATGATAAAAATGTCCCAGTAAATACTTACAGATAAACAATCTCTGATAATAATGAGATTGAGGAATTAACCCTTACATTGTAATTTTCCGTGGTTGAGGGTAGGTTAACCTCATGTATTATAGTTAAATCATTGTTATTACATTATAAAAGAATCATTTACATAAATATGATATCATATATGATCTTTTAATATTTCTTTGTTAATAATATTTTAGTATTATCGTCGTTTTGGGTGTTCACTTACTCGTTTTCTTTTATATGTTTTGTTACATAAGTTGTTTTTGTTATCCATAGGTTTTATATTATTAATATCCATAATTATATCATGTCATTAAACATTTTTTTTAATCATCAAATGAAAATTAGTCTTGAATGGTTAAGATGGGGAATGAATCTCATCGCGTTCGTGGAGACAGTAGTCTGTACGTACGCACGAGCGACAATATCATTCTTTTGATATTAAAATAATATATAATTGGTTGGTGTATCATATATAAATAATCATCATCATGTTATATTTATTATTTACATTATTTACACATCATTATCATACCCATCCAAATAATAATGTATTGAATAACAATTACACCACGACGTGGAGACGGTAAGCCGTACATACGCACGTATGGTGACATGTCATTCAATGAATGAATAGAATACTGAATATGGTTGTACCATATTTATAATAACATTACAGTATATAGAAGATACTATAGTTATTATTTTAGAATGGAAAAAACAATGAAAGAAGAAGTGGAAGAAGAAAGGAACTTGAAAGAGGGTGGTGAAAACATTACCTCTTCTCTAGGTTCTTCTTTTTGATTTGTTCAAAAGGGATCCATAGGTTGGATTTATGAACAAACTAAGGCCTGTAGGTTTAATTGAGGGAATCTGAGAGGATATTTGGACAGGGTTTGTCCGATCCAAAAGGCTTTAATGTGTGAAATTGAGAGAAGGGGAGTGCCCTTTTATAAGAGGGGTGAAGGGCAACTTTGGAAAAACGTAAAATATTATTTTATAATAAATTCATATTTGGGTTATAATGGCTCCAATGTAACTTATTTCGAGGCTAGGTTGGGGATGGGTCGAAATACTCTCAACAAATAGGTTTTATACAAGTTTGGGTAACATTATTAACCTTATCTTTTAGTTTTAACTCTTATTTAATTAGTTTGACTTTGACCATGTCTCTTTGTATTTTTATATTATATGGTCAATAGACTTACTATAAACATCCAATCGACCTCAAAGTGGTCCATTAATGATGCACCTATCATAATATAACTCCTTTCGCCGATCCTTATATTTTAAAGAATAGAATATCAATAAATAATATTATATTTGTTTTAAAAACACTTTTATGTCAATTTTGACACTATTCGGTATTTTGTTTTTGATAAATTCATAACAGCATTATTACGTCGAAAAATATTGATATAACCAATCCTAATATGTTGTATTTACCTTGAGAAATATTTTAATTCATAAAAAGTCACAAATTATATTTATTGGGGTATTTATAATAATAATTATCTAAATCGTTCATTAATACGGTAATTACTGCATCATCATTGTGTCATAAATAAATTAAATTATTTCATATCTAAAAATAATTAATAAAATACCATTATGTAGGAAATATTTTTATCTTTATAATTGATATTTATAATCTAATTTATCTTCTGTATAATTCTATATTAAAAATAATTAATTATTATTCTTTGATTTTGACTCTTTTAACTCTACTTTGAATTAAATAATAATAAATGTCCTAATCTAATCCAAGTTTACAAAAATGATAATTTTTTATTCCTAAGGTTTTTTTGGTCGAGATAAACTTTACCAATAGAATTAGGACATGTGTTATGGTAATATTAATATCATTTTCCCCTTAATTACCCCTATTTACTTTTAACTATGGTAAATAAAAGTAAAAGGTTAATATTCACCAAAAATTATTTTTATCTTATTGAACAACATTTTACTCTCGCATATTAATTGTGTCTCTCGGATTTTTGAAATTCAACTCACATAAATGGTAAAATTATATTTTATGTAAATTTGTAAATGCTCTTAGGAGGTGGGTAAAAGACGTTAAGAAGTTTGATATAATTTTTATATATCTATAATTATTATAAACTTAATCCAATTAATTAAATTTAATTTATATAGTTATTATTTATCTATTTTTACCTAAAATAAATTTAAATAAAATAAATAACTATTTAAATAAAAAGCTGGTTTTAAACAATAACTTAGTGTTTTCACTATTCATCAAAAATTTAATGTTTTCATAAAAATACCAAAAATTCACCCTAGGATAATTTTGATATTCTGAATCCAAAAATGATGCCTATTTAACAAAATTTAAAACATATAATTTGAATTTATTAATTTAAAATTAATTCTTATTGTCAAAACCAAAAGGCCTATTTTTAAGAAATAATAACTATCAAAAGATTGACACTTGTTTATGTCCAATTTCAATGTAAAATTACTTACAATGACCAGAATTTGATTAAATGGTAAAAATATAATCTATTTATACTTCCAAAACACTAAAATATATAATTTAACACTATAAATTATTTTGATTAAATAAGTTGTTTTGAGTTAAAAAAAATATTTTTCACTATTCACCCAAATATGAAAGTTATCAGAAAAACACCAAAAATTTATTGAAACTAAATAATTATGTCCTGATTATAATGAATAATTTTATTTTTTCAAATTTAATATATAAAAGTTTCAAATATTGGATTAAAAAAAGGTTCCCCGTTGGAAGGCGGAAAAATTGAATTTTTTAAAAAATACTTCTTTTATCTGAAAAAAATGAATATGTTCTTACATTATGTCTAAGAAACTCATAATATAGATTCTAAAATTATAAGGATTATATAATGTTCAAAATTCAGTTAATACTATTCATAACCTCTTTTGAACGGCTAGTTTGGTAAGTCCTGGTTTGCTTGAACTCGGTATTGCGTGTAGTGCAAGTTATTGAATTACATTGAAGAAATAACATACTATGAAATCTTGGAGTGTTACAGGTCCGTTTGAGCACGGCCTACCATCCACAATCTGATGGCCGGACTGAGAGAGCTATTCAGTTTCTTGAGGATATGCTCCGCGCATGTGTTCTCGACATTGGTGGGTCTTGGGATGATCATCTGGGGCTAGTTGAGTTTTCTTATAACAACAGTTATTAGTCTACGATCAAAATGGATTATTTTGAGGCATTGTATGTCTGTCCTTGTAAATCTCCTTTATGTTGGTCGGAGATTGGTGAATGTTCATTGGTAGGACCGAGTTTGGTCCAAAAGACAACAGCTAAGATCCAGTTGATTCATTAGAGAATGTTGACAGCATAGAGTCGGTACAAGTCTTATGTTGATCGTCACCGTAAACCTTTAGAGTTCTCAGTTAGTGACCAGGTGTTCATGAAAGTTTCACCCCGATTAGGTCATCGACAGCTTGGGAGGCAAGGGAAGCTTTCTCCTCATTTTTTGGGACCTTTTGAGGTTGTCAGTATTGTAGGAGAAGTTTCTTACTATCTAGCACTACCACCATAGCTGACATCGATACATAACGTGTTCTATGTATCCCAGCTATGAAAGTATCTCTCTGGTCCATGTCATGTTGTGAGTTTGAGTGATCTTGAGATTGAACCAGATTTATCTTTTACTAAACAACCAGTCACGGTTGTGCATTCTTAGTCCAAGGTATTCCGTGGGAGAATGGTACCTCTAGTCCGTGTACATTGGCAGCATGGTTATGATTCTAATGAGAAGTGGGAAAGGTAGACACTAATGAGAGGGCAGTGGCCTCATCTTTTTGACGTGGAGGTTTCTTTATAGGGTTTCTGGGGGAAGAAATATCTTATGTTGGGGAGGTTGTAATGTCATGTTACATTTTCAGGTACTTTATTTATTTCTAAGTACATCTGTTTTGGAGTAGTGACTTGGGGGAGTCATGATAACTTTAAATGTTTTTTTGGGGCAAAGGGGAAGTCGCACGGGCGGCGCACAGGTTATCTAAACCGTGCGGCCAACCAGTGCGCAATTGGTCTTGGAGGCAGTAGCTTCTGCATGGGCAATGCACCGTATGACTAACAGTGCTGCCAAACTGTGCGAGAAGGGTGGCTGAGGTAGAAGCTAATGCACGGCTAGTGCACGGTTTGTCAAATCGTGTGAACTAACCGTGTGGCCACTTAAATGAGATCCATTTATTGTGGATCTCACACGGTTTTTCCTCTAAGTGCCTTGTTTTCCTATTATATGGCCCTAACTCGTGATTTTTCTTCTCCTATGGCTTGGGAAGGTTCTCCCATCATTCTGGAGGTGATACAAAGGCTCCTCTTAGTGAATCAAAGTCATATTCTTGAGGTATGTGATCATTCTTCATCGTTCTTGATCGCTTTCTTAGATCTAATTTTATCCACTTCTCCTCTTCTCTTGGTTTCTTAGATCTACGCCCGTTATAGGTAGATCTAATTGTGTGGTACCAAATAGGAAGAGATTTGTTCTTGATATTTCTAGGAGAAGATATCTAAGGTGGGTTCTTGAAGAAGTAACCCGGTTTTCTTGAGCTTTCTCGACCGTTTTGGTTTTGGTCAAAACATTCGAGGTAGGTGGTTCCGTTCCGACTTACCAAATTGATTATCATTGTATTTTCTTGATTTATTTTAATTGTTGATTTAAATTCAATTTCCCTAATTTTCTTTCAATTAAACGGATAAAATACTCAATTCTAGTGAATCAATATATTTGAAATTGTTTTGGCATGGAAATAATTTGGTGATTTAAATTGCGGATTTTATGGAAATGATTTCAATTAAATTGTTGAAGTTAATTGCTAAAATAAATTGTGTGATGATGGAATTGGTCTTCAATGGATTTCAAACTAGTGAAAATGACTTAAAATGATTCGATAGAAACCCAGTGGTGTTATCTTGTGAAAAAGCCATGTTTTGAATAAAACATGTTTTGGTTTTAAATGGAATGAAATTGGAACATTTGAAATGGATGAATGGGATTGATCGTATTTTAAGCATTCTTAAAATAGTTCACCCACCATGTAAGAGCGCATTCATGCCTTATGTAGTTAGTGAGTTATTTGGATACACTCTACGCTGTGACAACGTTCTAAAAAATACATTGTCCCGGTCACATCCTCGACAGGTTGGTGACGAGTCTCCTTTGGCTAGTGTCATAGGGATGTGTATATACAAATTTTGCTGAGTTCACATAGAGAGTGTGGAATCCAATAACTGGTTAATACTATCATACCTTTTGGCAGATGACCATGTTGCTCGCTTGTTAATTTATGTGTGAGATATAAATGTATGCCAATGATTTTGAACTGCCTTACGTGCCTAATGAATTTATATAAACTATTTTATATAAAAAAATTGCTCGAGCCATTTTTTTAGAAATATTCCACCATTGAAAAACATTTTCTTAAAATGATTTTTCCATCATTTGATAATATATAGCATTATTTTTTAAAATATGATTTTGTATTTCCAAAACTATTTATTTGAAAAGTGAAATCTTTTCTTTGGATAATATACATTTGGAATCTGTTACGGACATTTTGGTGGTATCCTACTGGGCCTAGGCTCACACCCTAATTTTTCCTTTGGGTGTTTGTAGACTTGCTTCTTCGAGGATCAAGAAAATGGAAGGAATATCTTAGAAGAGGATCCAGCTGTTGATCTTATCTTGGTGAATTGTGTACTTAGGGACTTTGGGACTGTTTTTCCCTTTTTAGTACTTGGGTTGTAGTACTTTGGGCTTCCATGTCTCATTGTTTTTTCTGATACATTACTCACGGTGGAGTTTATTTTTCTTATTCATATTGTCTTGTTTCTTTTGTTTCGGCATTCTTGTGGAAAAATTGTTCCCACTCGTATGTTGTATGATGCCATGTGCTAGTCTCCATCCTATGGGGCTCGGGAACACCCTTCGGGCTATTTCAGGTTCAGCTCCTTTATCGGGTTACAAGAGTACCCGGGCTGGTTCGTGAAAACAATGGTATCAAAGGGAGGTTGATTTCTCAATTGACTTAATGCCTGGTACTCAACCAGTTTCTATTCCCTCTTACTGAATGGATCCAGCTGAACTTAAAGAATTGAAGTCTCTGTTAGACTATTTTCTTGAGAATGGTTTTATACGCCCGAGTGTGTCACCTTGGGCAGCACCTGTTCTCTTTTCCAAAAAGGCTGATGGTTCCCCTCTCTTATGTGTTGATTATCGAAATCTCAGTCGAGTTATGATAAAGAAAAAATATCCATTACCATGAATTGATGATTTGATTGATCAATTGAAAGGGGAAAACTAGTTTTCAAAAATTGATCTTCGATCAGGTTACCACCATTTGAGGATAAAAGAATCTTACATTCATAAGACCGATTGTTGGAGTAGGTATGGCCATTATGGCTACCTTGTTATGCCCTCAGGCCTAAAAATGATCCTGTAGTTTTCATGGATTTGATAAAAAAGGTTTCCCGTGAGTGTCTAGATACATTCTTGGTAGTTTTATGGATGAAATTCTTGTCTACTCCATGTTTGAGGAGGATCATGTGCATCATCTGAGAACAAATCTGAGTATTCTAAAGAATCACCAACGTTATTCCAATCATTAAAAGTGTGATTTTTGGATTCGGGAAGCAAAATTCTTGGGACATGTCGTGTCAGAACAAGGAATATATGTTAATCCTGAGAAGGTGAAGGCTGTTATTACTTGGGAACAACCATGAAATGTATTCGAGATTTGTAGCTTCTTAAGCTTAGTAGGATATTATCGCCGGTTTGTTAAAGACTTCTCAAAGTTATCTTCTCCAATGACTGCTCTGACTCGAAAGAGAGTGAAGTTTTCCTGGAATGATAAATTTCAATGTTCTTTTTATGAGCTTAAGCGTCTTTTGGCTACTGCACCGGTGATAAATCTTCATTAGGCTGAGATAGGTTACATGGTCTTCTGTAATGCATTGGGTTCAGGTTTGGGATGTGTCCTTATGCAAGGTAATCATGTTGTTGCCTAGGGATCTCATCGACTTAAGCCTCATGAGTAGAACTATCCTACCCATGACCTTGAACTTGCAGCTTTAATACATTGACTTATGTTTTGGAGACATTACCTTTTCGGAGAAAGGTTTACTGTGTATTCAGACCACAAGATCTTGAGTTATATCATCTCTCAAAAAGATTTTCATCTCCGCCAAAGGCGTTGGGTGGAGTACATGAAATCATTTGACGTTGACATTGCCTATACCCCAGGCAAAGGGAATGTAGTTGCCGATGCATTAAGAAGAAAACATCAACCACATGATGTGAAAGAATCCTCAGAAGAGTGGAGTTTGATGGCTCTTTTTGCTCAGTTTTATATTGGAGTTCAGGTGAAGGGGAATAATGATGCTTTAGCCAGTTTTCAGTTGACGTCTACTCTTCTTGAGTTAATTCGTCCGGAACAACAACTGGATGATGTATTCCATAACATTAGGGACTCTTTTTATGGTGGGGAGACCGCCTCCCAGTGGTCGTTTTCAAAAAAGGGTGTTCTATGTTATCAAAACCGTTACGTTGTGCCGTTATCGTTAAGGAAGGATTTGATGGGGGGTTTCCATAACTCTCAGTGGGTTGTACACCAAATAACCACGAAGATATTCAATGACATGCGGCAACAGTTCTGGTGGCCAGGTATGAGACGAGACATTTCTAAGTATGTATCTCATTACTATACATGCTAGTAGTTGATGGTCGAGCACAATAATCCTTAGGCCTTACTTCAACCACTTCGAGTACCTACATGGAAGTGGGATGAAATCTCTTTGGACTTTGTGGTTGGGTTACCACAAACCCAGAGAAAGAAGAATGTGATATAGGCTGTGATCGTCAGACTGACCAAGTCGGCTCACTTTATACCTATTAGAGATACAACCAAAGTTGAGGAGTTGGGAAATATCAATGTGAAAGAGGTTGTTTGTTTGCCCAGAGTTCCATCTGCTATAGTCTCTGATATGGATCCTTGGTTTACTTCTTTCTTTTGGAGAGGCCTTCAAGAGGCACTGGAATCTCAGGTCCATTTGAGCACGGCCTACCATCCACATTCAAATGGCTAGACAGAGAGAGCTATTCAGATTCTTGAGGATATTCTCTGTGCATGTGTTCTCGACTTTGGTGGGTCTTACGATGATCATCTGGCCTATATGAGTATTCTTATAACAACAGTTATCATTCTGCGATCAAAATGGCTCCTTTGGAGGCATTGTATTTCCATACTTATAAATCTCATTTATGTTGGTCAGTGATTGGTAAATGTTCTTTTGTAGGACCGAGTTTGTTCCAAGAGATGACAACCAAGATCTAGTTTATTAGTAGGATAATGTTGATAGAATAGAGTTAGTAGAATTATTATGTTGATCATCACCATAATCCTTTAGAGTTCTCAATTGGTGACCAGGTGTTCTTGAAAGCTTCACCCCGATTAGGTCATCGACGTCTTGGGAGGCAAGGGAAGCTTTCTCGTCATTTTGTGGGACCTTTCAAGGTTTTCAGTATTATAGGGGAAGTTGCTTACCATCTATCTCTACCACCACACCTGATGTTGATACATAACGTGTTCCATGTATTACAGCTGCGCAAGTATCTCTCTGATCTATCTCATGTTGTGAACTGGAGTGATCTTGAATTTGAACCAGATTTATATGTTACTGAATGACCAGTCAGGGTTTTCGATTCTAAGACCAAGGTACTTTGTGGAAGAACGATACCTCTGGTCCGTGTAATTTGGCAGTATAGATCGGATTCTCATGAGACGTGGGAAATGGAGACATTAATGAGAGAACAGTGGCCTCATCGTTTTGACTTGGAGGTTTCTTCAAAGGCTTTCTGGGGGAAGAAAGATTTTTTGGTGGGGATGTTGTAACATCATATTACGTTTTCAGGTACTTTTGATGTTTATAAGTACCTCTATTTTGGAGTATTAACTTGGGAGATTCAGGAGAACTTTAAATGATGTTTTGGGGAAAAGGGTTAGTCGCACGGGCGACGCACGGGTTGTCTAAACTGTGCGGCCAACTCATGTGAAATTGGTCTTGGAGGCAGTAGATTCCACATGGGCAGTGCACAGTTTGACTAACCGTTCCGCTAAACCATGTGAAAAAGGGGGCTGAGGCAGAAGCTAACACACGGCTAGTGTGCGGTTTGTCAAACCATCCAAACTAACCGTGCATCCACTTAAATGAGATCCTTAAATTGTGGATCTCGCTCAGTTTTGCCTCTAAGTGCCTCGTTTTCCCTTCTAAGAAGCCCTAACTCGGGATTTGTCTTCTCTTATGTTCATAGAAGGTTCTACCATCGTTCCGGAGGTGATCCAATGCCTCCTCTTGGTTAATCGAAGACATATTCTTGACGTATGTGATCTTTCTTCATCGTTCTTGATTAGTTTCTTAGATCTACTTAGATCTACTTCTCCTCTTCTCTCGGTTTCTTAGATCTATGCCCGTTCTGGGAAGATCTAAGTGTGTGGTACCAAATATTATGAGATTTTGTCTTGATATTTCTAGGAGAAGAGATCTATGGCGGGTTCCTGAAGAAGCAACCCAGTTTTCATGAGTGTTCTCAACCATTGTGGATTTGGTCAAAACCGTCGAGGTAGGTGGTTCCGTTCTAACTTACCAAATTTATTATCGTTGAATTTTCTTGATTTATTTAAATTGTAAATTTAAATTAAATTTCTATAATTTTCATTCACTTAAATTGATAAAAAAACTCGTTTCTAGTGAATCGAGATATTTGAAATGGTTTTGGTATGGATAGAATTTGCAGATTTAAATTGTAGATTAGATGGAAATTATTTGAATTTAATTGTTGAATTTAATTGTGAAAATAAATTGTGTGATGATGGAATTGGTTTTTAATGGATTTCAAATAGGTGAAAATGGATGAAAATGATTTGATAGAAACATAGTGGTTTTATCTTGTAAAAAAGCAATGTTTTGAATAAAACCTGTTTTGGTTTTAAATGGAATGAAATTGGTATTTTTGAAATGGAAGAATGGGATTGATCATATTTTAAGAATTCTTAAAATAGTTCTTCAATCATGTAAGAGCACATGAGAGCCTTAGGTAGTTAGTGAGTTATTTGGATACACTCTATGCTATGACAATGTTCTAAAACATACATGCTGGAGGTCACATCTCTGATGGGTTGGTGATGATTCTCCTTTGGCCAGTGTCATAGGGATGTGTGTATACACATTTTTCTGAGATCACATAGAGAGTGTGGAATCCTATAACTGGTTAATACTATCGTACCTTTTGACATATGACCATGTTTCTTGCTTGTTTATTTATATGTGAGATATAAATGTATGCCGATGCTTTTGAACTTCCTTACATGCCTTTTGAATTTATATAGACTGTTTTATATAAATTTTTTCCTTAGGAAATTGTTTTATAAATATTCTATCATTGTAAAACCTTTGCTTAAAGTGATTTTTCAATCATTTGAAAATGTATAGCATATTTTTATAAAATATGCTTTTGTATTGCCAAACCTGTTTATTTAAAAATTTAATGCTTTTCTTTCGATAATCTACATTTGGCATCTACTACAGAATTTTTGGTGGTATCCTACTAGGCTTATGCTCACACACTAATTTTTCATTCAGGTGTTTGTAGACTTTCTTCTTCCAGAATCGAGCAAAGGGAAGGAATCTCTTGGAAGAGGATCGTGTTTTTGATTTTCTCTTGGTGAATTGTGTCCTTAGGGATGTTGGGACTATTTTCCCCTTTTTAGTTCTTGGGTTGTATTACTTTGGGCTTCCATACCAATTTGTTTTTTTAAGGTACATTACTCACAGTGGAGTTTCTTTTTGTTATACATACCTTCTTGTTCCTTTTTCTTCCGCATTCTTGTGAAAAAATCATTCCCACTCATATGTTGTATGATGCTAGGTGCTATTCTCCAACCCGTGGGGATCAGGAATTCCATTTGGGCTATGTCAGGGCCAGCTAGTTTATTGGGTTACCAGGGTACCTGGGCTAGTTCGTGACAGAATATGGAATCTACATTCTATTGTATAGTAGATTTAGGCACTCTCTATTTATAGGGATTTTCATTTTTATACATGGTTGATCCTATCAACGGTAAATTTGGTAGGTCGGTAGGTTTTTTTTCACTTCCTAGGATCATAAGATGATCTCCCAACACCCATAAGGTTCACCCTCATTCTTCTCAAGGATAATTTATAGTGTATTTGTCCCACACCTTATCTTTTTCATTCAATATAGTATTAAAATGGGCACCAAAATACAATATAAATCCCATAATATTTAATCCCTTCTTGTACTCAACAATGGGGAGTAAAACTACATAATGTGATACTAAACAGTTTGTGTTTCTCATATTTAGGTGGATTATATATCTAGAAAGATTTATTAAAATGGGTATGATTGTAAATAAACATGTTTGATGTGTGTTTTTTATAATTTTTTATAAATTATTATCACTATTTTTAGTGTATAAATACATGAATCTATGATGTATAATTTTATTTAATGACATCAAGAAGTGAAGGGAGTGGTTGATGTATTTTTCTAAAGTACTATCGCAATTCCTATTAAAGGTTGAGAAGAGTTGATATTTTTAGGGTGTATTGAGTGTGACCCAGAGCTATAGAGAGATGAATATAAATCATTGTTTTTAGGTATACCACGTTATTATTATTCAATGTGGTTTTTTCTTACACCAGGTTCACTCAAATAGGTTAAGACTTATTGAATAGCAACTCATTGCTAAATGAATTGATTTTGAAATTGATTTCAGTTTTTTCATTGAAAACCAAATCTAAAGGGGTGATTTTTTATACTAATAGATGTATTTTGTAGATTTTTGAGATGATGAAGAAGTTGGAAAGTGAATAAGAGTAGAAGAGGGTATGATTAATGTGATGAATTTTGTTTTCAGTGCATAAATAAAATTTCAAATAAAATAAAATTATTTATACTATGTGAATTGATGGTGAATTGGGTGTATTATGTTTTTTAGAATGAGTTTAGGGATGTTTAGAATTTTACTTAAATTATTCTATGTTTTTTTGTGTAATATAAAATTTTGGAATTCCAAGATGATATTTATTTATGAACATAAATATGTAAGAGTCATTTTGACTATTATGATGAGATAATTGAAAAAGTGATGAATAACATAGCTTTAGAGTAAGATTCGATATTTATCTTCTAAGGAAAATTCATGTTTTTTGAAGGATCATTTTTTTAAATACCTACATCTATATTGGTTGAAAAATTTCAGTGGAATTTCAATTTTTAATTCTAAAACAGATTTCGTTTTATGAATTGGGATTAGAATTGAGAATATGAATTTTGTCCAAAACTTATGTAATATTTTGGATATTGTTTGAGGCTTAGGTGGCGAATCATTCTCTCGAGAGTGGTATTTTGTACTCAGTAGTGGTCTTTCAGTGTAAAGTGAAAACCCCTACCTGGGTTTTGGAAGAGCCATATGTGCTCACCCTTACATTAATGACACATATGTTAGAACACATTTATATAGTTGGGGCCTTTCCAAAATTAGGAAAACTCTTGGCCTTTATAATCCTCCTATGTGGGGGATTATTCCCATATATGAGAGAAAATCGCTTCACGTTAGGGACTTTACCGATAATTTGGAAAAGTCTTATCATGTGGAATCACCTTGAGTGGGATCCCTATACTTAGGATTTTATAAATTTTGAAAAAATCATGCACCATAGAATATGGTATAGTGATCTCATTGCACGATCATCTCTATAAGTGTGGCACGACCATGTGCAAGATCTTTCTCATAAATGTGGAATCCCCTTACACATGTAATTACCATGTATATAAAATCCCCATTTTTTGGGTAATAATGTTTATAAATCCATGATTTTATATTAATATTAAATTAATTATATTCCCTCATGTTTCATTATTCATTGAGTTCTAATCGATTTTTTAATTAAAGTCTCAAATCATTGGATTTTATGAATAATGCTTAAAATTTAAAAATTGGGAATTTAATCTTCTTATTTTTTTAGAGATATATGAATGGATTTGTACATGATATTATATATCTGGATTTTTTGATGTATTAGAGAATGGTATGTCATATTGGAATTTATGCTTGGTAAGGCATTTGTTAAAGAATGTGGTGATTCTTAGTGGATCGATATAGATTCAATCCAATCGAAAACACAATGAAATGGAAAAAGGAATTGGATTCATAAGATTAATTTTTTCTCTTAGGGATGGAATTTGGGAAAGGTTCCAGCATTTTATAAACATTAGGCTTTTTGTGGAAACCTCTTTGTAACTATTATTCCGTGTTGTTTTCCCATCATACATCCCCTTGTAACCATTATCGAATCATTATATGAATGACTTTCAGCGCTCTATGAGCATGATATTCTATTATGTGGCCATCTAGAAATTCCAATACATGTTTTCAAATGCATCAAACAAGAATCCAAGGCCATGATTATTGGACTGCATATACATAATTCCCATGTTGCGTACACATAATTTTATCATATGTAAACATCATGACTGTTACATACACATACTGAATCTATAAAACTCAGTGAATGGGTGACGAATCAAAGGGTATTTTAAAATAAAAAATACACTTCAATCAAAGGCTTTATACTACCATATCAATATTCATGAAAACACTTAGAGGTATTAACATTGATTATGTATAATGAAGTCATAGTTAAAGAAACATGAAAACTAATAATATGTGTTATGGATCTTGAAAATATTTGAATATATGTGGATGAATAAAACATTTATATAAAAAAATATAAAGATATAATATTGCAGGATTTTTATAGAAAAAGTAGAATAAAATAAATGGTTTATAAGAAGAAATGGAGGGTAGAGATGTGTGAGAGAGAGATAGGATCACACACAAAAACTACTATTTTCTACCACTTTAATATTATGAATATATGGGTTTCATTCAAATATAATTACATTATATTCCCTATTCATCTCTACTACTTTACTAATAGAGGATAAAATTTTTAGCTATTGGGGAATGCATGATTTTTTCTTCTATAATGATTGAATCTCAATACATCAATAAATTTACAATATATCTCTTTTAAATCATTATTTATATTTAGTAGTTATTGTTAAGAAAAAAAAATACTATTTTGTTTTTTTTAATTATATTTTTTGAATCTTACCTTGGACAATGATCCATAATTTCATTTCACTTAGTTTTAGTCTTTAAACATTGGAATTTGTAAGTGATAAGTGGTGAAGTGCTTAGTTTTTATTTTTATGTGGGAAATGGATAGTAGACACACTTCAATTACTTGGGAATAAAAATACATAATTGGGTATTCATAAATTCAATTTGGGTATATTCACTACAACACTTCCATATAAAGTCAGGATGGGAAACCAAGATGAGATTTTAGATAGGGACATTCTAAATAAAACCAATTATTCAAGGGTGAGAGGGGAAGATATTGTGGATATTATCACTTTCCAATTCATAGGGAGAAGAGTTGAATAATTTAAATATAATTATAACATTAAAATTTAAGAATCCAACTAGAACCAATCAACCTTATAACTATTATTTTCAAATTTGGATCCCTTTTTATTTATTTAATATTAAAAACTAATAAATTTTATTACCCCCACACTCATTTAAACCAAAAAAATAAAAAATATTTTCTGAACTCCTCTCAATTGAAAACCCTAGGATTACCATTAAAACTATAATTATGCAAGTATTTAAAATAAGTAAAACTCCCAATTCAAGGTGTGTAAAAAACATGGCACAAATTTATGGGTGGAAGTTCTAAAATGTAATTTTAAAATTTCATGAATATATCTTAAACTATAAAAAATATGTATTTGGACTATGAGATAAATATAACCTTTCTAAAATGGCTTCAAATTTTAAATTCACATACTAAATTTCAAGATATTTCATTTTTTAGACACCAGTGAGACACTACGTACTCATAGTGATCCCAACGATATGGTAGGAAATCTCAATAAAACCCCTTGAATCATATTTTACTTGCAAAACCTAAATAAATATAATGTTTTTTTTCATTATTAGGTTATAATTAATAATACCCAAACTTAAATTCATCCAAAACACCATGGAATTGTAGGGGAAGACCCATATAATAATGACAATGAGTTCACACTTTTCTTCTTAACATTAAAGCCAAGAGGAGTGGTTGAGGTATATGTAAAGAGGAGGGTATTTCCCTTTTCATTAGAAATAGTTGTTAAGGAATAGTTTTAAATCCTACAATACAGTAAATTCACCGATTGGGGTGAAATGAAAATATCATTTCTTCACATATTTTTACACGCCTCTAAGAGTGAAGTAATGAGGATGGATCTGTATGGCATCAGAAAATCTAATAGAATAAAATTATGATCAATTAGAGAGATTAAAGATGCAATGTTCCATTTCTCACATCAATCTATATGGGAAAAACTCTTCCATGTTTTTCTTTACTAATTACTCTAGGAATATGATAAAAACATCTTCGATGAATGAAACGGAGGATCTTTAATAGATAAATCACATTTAAAATCCAAGATATCTATTTTTTGTATTTCTCAAAACTAAAAAAATTTTATCATAAGAGACCCAATAACTAGAGTATTACATAATGTAATGACTTATAATTCACCACTTATTTGTGAATATAGACTTTAATAAATGGCCAATGTTTTAAGACACATAGAATTAAAAAATCTAATAACATGTACTTTCAAACGTATATGGGTTCTTTTTGTCTCTAAATAACTATATTTACTAGTGTGATAAATTAAAATGAATGGGGAGTTGCGCAAAGTCCGTTAAGCCAATATATTATTAGTAACCCAATCATTAAAGTAGATATAATTTCCCAAGTCTGATAAGAGTTCTAGAATCAAAAAATGAATACTCAAGGACACCCTATCATAAACATTAGAATCCATAACCTACCTTTTAGGATCAAACTATAGAATTCTATAACCCAACAACATTCCAACAACAATATTAATATCCTTAAACCTAACCTACCTAAAATAATCCCTCAAAATTCCAATAAGGGAGACCATTATTTAGCCATCAACTAGTGCACCACCAAATGTGTAGAATCAAAGGCTCAGGGTTGAGGAGCTAAAAAATGAGGTTTAGGAATTGGAAAACCAATTTAGTGCTTTATTGGAAATTTTTTTCAACATTATTTGAAAAATAAAATACCAATCAGTCCAAATTCGAATTTATAATGTTACTAATATGACCTATTAAAGTGTAATGTAAGATAAAACCCATCGCCAACTGAACTTAAAAAATTCCACCAAAAATTGATGAATGTAAAGCTGATAAAACATAAGTAGGAATCCAAGGAAGAAGAAAATAAATAATATAAATAAAATTGATGAAATAATAAGTAATAAATAAGGTAAAGAATATAAAATTCAGAAAATAAATAAAAATACAAACCACATCCTTTTCTAGCAAGAATGATTCTCTCCAAAAATATTAACGAGGAAGAAAATTATTGAGAAATTATGGAAACATAGAAATTTGAGATAAATATCACTATACTAGAAATTATAATAAAATACCAATGTATGTCATGTTCCTAAAATATGATAAACTAATAAGATTAGTTTTCAAGGGAAGGAAATGATCTGTCTAGGGATAAGTGTCTTTTCTTTGATCACACTATAGTTTCCAACATTGTTTCATGATGAATGGAAATTATCAATCACTTTTTTATTTGGTTCTATGTATTTTTCAGATGCTTCATGTGATTTAGGTACTTTGATTAATTTTATGCATATTTTTTTGTTCACTTAAATTTATATTGGAAAATTGAATCACATAAGTGTGTTGTAATAGCTTGAAAATAAATCCACAATCTTTCCAATATGATTCATAGAGGATGTGATAGTTAGTGCTCAAGATTATATCTTCCCACTATATTTTTATACTTTGAATGTTTAGAGAGATAGAGAACCATCACACTCACTAATAATATTATGGAGACTATTCATAAATATATATAATATCATCATTAATGTTCATGAAGTATCATTACCATGGAATTTTTAGAAACATTATTCTACTTCAACAATTTTTACTCCATAAGTCATCCATTTGAGGATTAGTCTCTTATTACACTCTTGCATGTTAATGATTCCAAAACTATTTAATATTTATGTATGTGACATGGATTTCAATTTCTAGGGAAATATTTTTTTCTAGAAAATCCTTAGAACAAATAATTTGATTATAATTTTATAATTTTTAAAAAAAATCCAATAAGAGATTACTCTTATGTTTATTGAGTGATTTTTATTACTTGTTCAATGAATAAAAATAAGGAATTTCATCTTTTGGGATTGAAATTTAGGAGCTATAGGTAAGAAACCTAAATATTAATTTATCTCTATAATAACCCCAAAATCAATAATTTAAACTTTTTCCTCATGATTTAATGTATATGTACCCCATGAAATGAGTGAAACTACCTATGACTATTTCTAATAATTTTTCCATAAACCAGGAAAATAATTTGATACATATTTTTAGGTAAAATTTGAATTAATATATTAATGTTTAGGAGATATTATAGTTATTAGTTAAAAAATCAAAATGCATATTTTCTTGAATAAATAATATTCAAGTCTTGTTAGGAATCCCTAAATAAGGATCAACCTATTCATGATAGATGTGGTTAAAAGGCTGGGAATTTGTTAGAGTCATAAATAATTTACCACATCTATAAATCACAATATGTCATCCCCATTCAAACATTTCCTAAGAAAATATTACAAACTATTTTATGTAATGACCAAGATCTTTCAATCCTTGTGATAATTTAGAATATTGGAGAGTTTTCATTGACTATAGGATGTTTAATTTGGTCACAAGAAATAATTATATTCCCAATACCTTTAAGAAATTCATGATATTTTTGTATTCATGGAAAATGATTTTTTGGCTGGGTTTTAGGTTATTTCAAGGTTCCCTTTTCCACTAATATAATAACACATTTACATTTCCATTAGAAAACTTTTTTTAGTGTAATTCAATTTGGAATATGTAATTTTTTTGGTACATTTCATAGATTCATGGTATGTATATTTTCTTATATCATTGAGGGTTTATTGGAAGAATTTCTTGATGAATTCACTATCCTCAAATATTTATAATATCATTCCTTGGAAAATATGGAAGGTTCTTTTAAAAAAATCATTGAAAATAATATTGTTTTTAATTTTGAGAAGTTTAATATAATGGTGGAGAGATAAGTAATCCTTTTTAAAGTCATATTAGAAAAAATTGATGTAGATGAATCAAAATTTAAAGTAATAAATTCTTTACCATACACAACTTGTGTGAAACATGAGAGATATTTTCTAAAACATGTAGTATTTTTATACGTTTTATCAAGGAATTTAGTATAATGTTTCATATCCATTATTTATGGCTCTTTAAATAAAATTATTTTTTTATGACTGTGGGAATGCATATAAATATTTGGAGAGAATATTTATCACCCCACTAGTGATGTATCAACTAAACTAGGATAAACCATTTGTATTAACTTTTTATGATTTGAATAAATATTTATGGGTATCCCTTTCTAAAAAAATGAAGGAGGACCTCATGTAACTACCTATGATTTAGTGAAATTAGATGCTTTCTAACTCAACTATATATCCAATAAAAACTAATTTCTTTCTATTTTTTACATTGCACTATTATATATCTTAATTTTTATGAACTACAATTATTGTTTTCTAGATCATGCAACCCTTATATACTATATGAATAATACATTAGAAAAATTAATGCTTATCATGTTGATGTTGTTACTTAAAGAGGTAAGTATATAAATTAAAGATAAAAAAGGTTCTAGGAACCAAGAATGTGATCACTTAAGTAGGTTACCTGGCACAAATAAAGTGTAAATCAATTGTAAATTACCCATTGAATTACGATATTCTAGAGGTGTTTTCAAAATTGATTGAAGGAGAAGTGTCCAGGTATGGTTGCATGGCCAATTGTCAAGTATCCTCTTGAGTCCCATACCACTTGAACATTCAAAAAATAAAATTACTAAAATTTTTCTCCAAATAATACATTTAGGAAGATATATATCTTTGTAAAATTTATAATGAAATATTAATAAGAAGACAGTTACCATGGAGTGAGATACAATCTATTTTATAATTTTTTCCCATGCTCTATCTTGTAGATGAGTTTTGGACCATAAAGGACTACTAAGAAAGTATTGGAATCGTGAATTTATAATCCCACTATCTTCAAGTATGCAAATATTTTTTAATCTATGAAATTTCAATTCATTACATACATCTCTAAAAGAGAATAAATTAACCAAAAAACAATCCGATTTTGTGTTATTTTTTTAGGTTTGTGGAATAAATTTTATGGGACCCATTTCCATATATATAATAAATTATTACATCATTATTACAGTTGATTATTATTTTAAATGGGTGTAATCTAAGACCACTAATACTTCCAATGATAACGTTTTGTTTGATTTTGTAAGAGATGACATCATTTATAGGATTGTATTTCTATGATCCATAATCAATGATCGAGGTACCCACTTTTGGAACATGAATAATGAGGTTTTGATGAGGATGTATAGATTAAATAACAAGATATCCACACTCATGAATCCCCAAATAAATGGTAAATATCAAACATCAAATATATTAAATCAATGTATTTTTTGAGAATATTGTTATATAAAACAACAACTATTGGAGACAATGGTTGGAAAAACACTAAGGGATTAATGGATAGCCTAAAAACCAACAATTGGAATGAGTATATGAATGATAATTTATTGGAAAATTTGTCACCTACCTACATATTTGGAACAAAAATGAATATTTTCTAGTGAGGGGAGTCAATCTGGACATAGGAAAAACTAGAAAAGAGAAGTGATTGTAGTTACAAAAGTTATTGGAACATAAAAGGGAATATTTTGAAGATTTAAAGATATAAAAATATAGGAATAGAGAAACTCATTATAAAAAGGCTTCTATATATTGGATAATGTTGTGTAATAAAACTCATGATTGAAGCTAATTTTGGGTGAACTATGTTCTGGATATAAGGTCCATTTTTAATCACTTTTTACAACCACTTTTGTGTTGTGAATATTTTGAAATAAATAGAATATATCCCCTTCACTATTAATGGGATCATTTATAATATATTCCACTTAATCATTCCCTAATAGCCAATGGAGGATATCACACTCTTCCAACCTGTTTATCACTAAACACTACGAGGTTGTACCGTTATTAAAATTTATCGGACTGGGGTGATTAAAATTAATATTTTATTTCATGATAAAACTATTACAATACATTAAAGACACTACATAATTTATATTTATAGGGACTTTATAGCATATTATCTACAATGTTTTAGATTTTGTGTCCTTTTCAATTTTTTTAATTTTTTATTTTTTATTTTTATTATGTTAATGAAACCAGTTGAGATCAATATAAATTCCATTGAAACATAAAATCTATAAAAGGATAAAAAAATAATTTAACCAATTTTTAAACCTTAAATGAGTATTTAAATAAACTAATCTTTAAACTCTAATATATGGAATTTCATGAAAATACATTTTCATTTATATCTAATTCCATGAAATATTATCCATTATTATAATCACTTATCTAAGAGGTTTCTAATCCTACATTAACATCTAACATAAAATATGTCAAAAAAATTTCAGAACCAAGAAATTATTTAATAAACATAATTTCTGGATTAATCTGTTCAATACCATGGAGTATTCGAGTACATTACAATTTAAATTATTGAGGCATTATTTTGATGTATAATCCCCCTTTTCAATGAACATAATTTCTAGAATACCTTCACATTTAACCCTTGTATTCCTTTGTATCAATGAATCAACTTTTTAGGTAGTGAAAATACAATCCAAAATCACTATCTACCTTGCTATATATTTTGTGCATGATGTAGGTTGAATTAATGTTTGGGGTAGGAAGAAAATGTGATGGAATAAGCTATATTGCATAATCTGATTAACATAAAGAGATAAGTGTTGTATCTTTTCTATTATTACATTATAATAAATATAATTATATTAAGTACATGAAAATGTATTAGATATCATATAATGTTTTTTGTTGGAGAATAATATTTTTTTGATGTTAAAAATACCTCTCTTTCCTAGAGAAATTTAATATTTTATAAAATTATAAATATAAAGGAATGTTAAACCAAAAAATATAAAGGTGGTGAATAGAAGAGATATATAATAATTTTTAATTCATTTAAGGTTCACTAAAAAAGATGACTAGTAGTGGTTTATAAGAAAACTATAGTTTTTTGGAAAAACAAATTACACTATTATATCTATTATCTAACAAAATATTTTTTTGAAAAACAATATTACTCATGTAGTTGGATGAAAGGCCATGGAATACATTTATAGAGAAAACATGATTCCTAATATGCGGTAATGTATATATTAGACCAACTAAAGGAAATTAATGTTCCACATTTCTTTTCTTGATCATAAACAATGTAAATAATTAATAAAAGCCTTTAAAAAGAAACTAGGACATGAAATGTTTTTTACTGATGAATTTTAAAAAGGTTTTGACATTTCCTAATAAATTAAAATTATTAGAACTAATTAATTGAATAGAAATAATTAGAGTGATCAATTATTCAATTAAAAATAAAATCATGAATTTGGATTCAATATAAACCCAAACCCCTATATATTTAAAAAAATTTATCATTATAAACAACATACCTAAATGCATATAGGAGGATTGGAAAGCCAAAATGATATTCAATAATAATTTATACATTTTGTGGGGATGAATAATTACATCAATCCTGTGTCAAACCTTTCATAAAATTGGAATGAGAAAATATTTATCTAAAATTAATAATTGAGTGTTGAGTAAATATTTTCCATTAGGTTTGGTCTAAATATACATGATAGGATAAAATAAGTTGAAATTAATTGAATGTAATTAATTAAGAAAATGGAATCAAGGATGTTTCAGAGTCCAGATAAGCATGAGTCATGAAATGAAAGTTATGTCATTGGGGAATCCCTTTATATTGGGGGGGATCCACTAAGGATTTCCTCTTATGTTTGGATTATCTTTACAAAGATCATCCTTATAATGGTTGATCCCCTTACATAGACAATTATGAGGACCCTTATGTGGGAATCAGTGAATAGGTGATTCATTTTTTTAAAAAAGTTTAAAAAACACTTTTGAAGTGGATTATGGGATTTTTTAAGCCATGTAATGAAGGAGATACAAGAATAAGATGGTTCTTTGACCACTCCCTTAAATTATATGTGAGAATCCCCATTGATTCTTGTTGTAATTGAGTGTTATTCAATCCAAGATATTACTTGAGGTAAAAATAAAACATCATATCAGTTATTCATTACTTTCATCTCCTTATTCCCCATCCTGCACTTATTCTTATCAAGATAGGATTTTTTATTCCATTAGAACATGTTTTATTCATGCTAATATAATGGTGATTTATTTTGTCTTATCTAAATTATGTCTTAAAAGAATGGAACCTATAGTTTTTTGGGGATTCATATAGATACATGAGTTTTATTATTTTATTTATTTTATTGGTTATTTGGGAGAAATGGAATGATTTTTGGAAATGTTTAATTTGTGTTTCAGTGTATTAAATGTTTAGATGGGTATCAAGGGTGGTATTCATATAATTTATTAATTATTTGAAAAATAAATATTTCTCATGTGATTTCTGGAATCTATTTATATTTAAATTTAATTAAATATAATTGTAAAATTAATTATATTTTTTAAATTTATCAATTGGATGTTGTGCATGAGATAGAGCCTTGTGATGATTAATGGTGCATGGTAGATCATGGGTGAGAGTTTTTGATTATTTTAAAGGGAGTAACTCCATCTGTTTTTGGAGTTTCCTTGAGAATACCCATTTAGTAAATTAATTTTATTTAATTATTCATGTGATATGTTTTATCTCCACCATGTGATGTTGAGATTTTATATTAAATGAATAATTCAATGAAAAATAAATTTTGAGGAATGGATGTATGTTCTAAGGACCGCTACTGAACCATGAGAACTATTTTAGTTTATTTTTCACTAATGGTTAGGGAATAAATTACTAATGATTTTTTTTATATAATTTCCCCTATAGGTGAAAATATCATATGTTTAGTGATCTTAGTTGACCTGAATAGGTGCCCTTAATTTCCTTGAGCATTGGTAATATGCCTTGGACACAAATGGTTGTGGGTTTAGTTATAAAATTGTGTTATGTGATAAATGGGTCTTTGGGGGGTTTACTATAAATTATATGAACATAACATAGAATACTTAGTGTAAGAGACCTATACACATCCTCGTAGAGGAAATTATTGAACTGTAATTATTATCCGATGTAATCTATGGTGGAACTGTGAGATGCATTAGATCCTTTGAAATATTTTGTATGAGAGTGTTATGAGTGATCCTCATCCTTGACATGTTAGTGCCCATGTATATATCCTCATGGTAGTATTATGGACAGGTCGACTGCAAGAGGACTTTCATATAATAACTTGGTTATTGAGATGAACTTTATTCCATATCATATAATTATAGTGATATGGATTATCCTTTGAGGGTAGTGAGGCCATAATTTGATCATGATTTTTTTGAGTGCTGATATACACTTCAAGTGATGGGTTTTTTCAAAGATGTGAGATCAATAAAAGTGAAACCATGTACTTTTTACATGTTGGGAAACCTAGAGGGTGACCTCATCTTCAGTAACCCATGAGAGGATTTGTGTGGGAGAATGTATTTATAGTTTTTAGTGTCACTGTAAAACTGAACACATTGTGTGATACTAGTATGGATGGAGTCAAAAATATAGTTCCATAACTTAAGAGTCGTATCGTGGATATGTGAGATGGTTTGGGTGGGTATTTGACCCAAAATACTATTATTTTTATTTTATATGAGGTGTTATCAAGGGTATGTAGGGCCCCAAATATTGGATTATGATTCCAAGGTATACCTACTTAGGATCTTGATATTTTTAATGATGATAAGATTTTATGGATTTCACCCATGATATCCCAAGATGTTTGATGGTGATTGGGTGTTAGGGATTACTGCCCCAGGATCTAGATATATTGGTTGATAATTATATTCTAGAGATTAAATCCCTAGGATATAGTAATTCATGACGGTGATATGATATGATAGGTATTACCTCTCTGGGTTCCGATGATACTTGGTTATTGGGGGATGTTAGATATTGCCTCTAAAAAATCCAATGATGTCGGGTGATGATGGAATTATAGAGATTACCACCCAGGGATCTAGTGATGTTTTATGATATGGGATTCATAGTGATGATTAGGATTTAATATTTGATCTGATATTATGAGATGCTTATGATGGTATCTAGGATCTAAGGGTTATAAATTTTTTGAAGGCATTATCATTATAACATGGGATTTAATTGTATCCTCCTATGGATATGTTTCATGATTGGTGACATCCAACATTGGTCAAAGAAGTTATAGTTAATCACAGGTGTCACATTAGAACCCAAGGGCTGATGATGTTTATTTATTTGTATATTAATACTATATTATGTGTTATGTGGTGAATATAAATTGTGCATAAAAACATTTACTGGTTAGTTTTTTGAAACCATTGGTAATGACCTAATAAGTTGTAATCATTAATTTACCAATTGGACCTAACACTTGGGTATGCTTGAAAAAGTCATTCATTTCATGTTTAGGTAAGTTAAAATCCTAGTGTCATTTGACAAAGTATGATAGCTCAAACGGGATTCAATATTAGATTTGATGAGGCTTGGGGATGGTTGTAGATCCTCTTATTTAGTTTATTTTATTTATGAGGTCCATATAATTATGTTAATGAGATAATAGTTTATGTATGATGGTATAACCAGGTGTCTATATTATTGTATTATTTTTTATTTTCAGATATTATAGTGTGTAATGTTGCACCCTGATATTGTGTGAAATATTTTTTTTAAATAAATTTAATCATTTACATATGTTATATTACATGAAATACTGAGTTTATCTTGTGTTAAACAAAACACTTAAATTATATTGAATTACATGAATCGCTGATTTTAATTTGTGCTATGCACAATAATGAGTTTAAATGAAACATGACATACTATTAAAATATTATTATTTAATATGATAGATATCACCTAGACGTTGGAAAGATGGATAAGAATATGATTCATTAAATTATTAAAATATGTTATTTAAACCAATATAAAATTAAATTTATTTGTTAAAAATTAATTGGAAATGAAAAAATCGTTTGAAAATAATGGAAATAATTCACTGAAAAAAACTATTTTTATGTGAACAAACATGTTTTATCACAATAAGTTAAATAAATAACATATGGTGAATTATTTTAAAGAAATTAATATATTATATAATCAATAAAATAATTTAAATTATTCTAAACTATTTTCTTGGAATGAGATACGAATAAATCCAATTTTTTGTCTAAAAACATAATTTGTCTAAAAAGACGTTTTATCACATTTTGCACAATTATGTTTAAAAAATGTTTTTTGAAACTTTTATAAAATTTATTTTTAAACATTTAATTTATTTTTGAAATATTCATGTAAAATTTATCTAAGGGTGAATCTATTAGACTGTTATGAAAGGATAAATTTTATGACTAATAGTGAAAATATTTTTGTAATTAAAAATTGTCAATTAATTTTATTTCATTAAAAAATAAAAATAAAAATCATATTAATTTAAATGTAAAATTAGTTTAATTATATATCTATTAATATAATTTAGGCCATTGGAAAAAATTCCATATTAAATTTTGATATAATATTTTTAAATGTTTTGGACATTTTCTCTTTGAAACCCATCTTTATCATCATGTCTATGAGTTTTAGTATAAATAAAATTATTAAAATAATGTTAGTTGAATGTTTATAAATATATTCAATATTTTGAATCATCATAATTTATACTATCAATTAATGTTAACTACATTTTCTACCATGATGAATAGGAAAAATCAGTTTTCACGATTAAGGTATAAATAGGTTTACAAATAGATTAAACTAAAAAAAGGGGTTAATGATGATCTAAATCTTGTACAACATAAATTTTATGTAAACATTTATACCGTAACTCTAATAGGTTCTATACTAATCCATTTTTATCCTTTTTTCAATGAATCAAATGAGTATATATTTTTCTTTTCCAAAACTACAATTGTATCACTCACCACACTTATAAAAGCGAACCCCATCTCATATCCTATAAAAAATTCCAAACCCCATTTATATGAATAATAAATACCAAAATAAATTCCATACTAACCTAATATCATCATAAAATTCTTATTTTTCAGAAATCCAACCAATTTATCCTTTTGGTGAAAACAAAACGAGGTTGTCCGGAGAAGAGGTAACTTCTAAAACCAATAATTATATTTTATTTCTTCCTCCACCACCATAAATTATTATTATAAATTTATTACCTAAAAAATCAGTATCGTAAATATACTGATATATTATTACTCAATTTTATTACATAAATCCTTCTCCTCTTCCATCTACTAGAATACGAAATCATCATTCGTGTGTAAAGTGGATTACCACGTTGTGAACGGATGTTATTCTCTTTTCATATCCACCTATCACATTAGTATATAATGATGTATTTAATGTTTATAAAAAATATTTATTATATTATTATTACTATTTTATTATATTACCACATATACATTCTTACTTCCAATCATATTGGGGAACAATAATATCACTCATTTGTATGGAAACTACCGATTTGCGTACCGATGTAATTTTTTTCATTTCAGATTCTTATGGATGGTAATTATGATAAAAAACATGATATATATTATATTTATAAAATAATTTCACTTGTAAAATTATTATATCACATATAACTTCATACTTTACATTTTTTGGGGGATATAATAATGTCATTCGAGTGTCCCACGAACCAACACCTCGTGAAGTGATCAGATTCGTTTATCACTTCAATATTTCATTGAAGGTTACTCGGGTAAATGTAATAAATATATTGGATATATTTTATTTAAAATTAGACATTTAATTTTAATATATTACTTAACTTTAATTTATTTAATCTATCTTGAAACTAAAAACAACATTCATGCGCACTTAGATCCGACAGTTTCTATGAATGATATATTTCATTTTTCATCTATAAATTTTATAGTATGATATAAAAAATATAAAATGAATATATATTATATTTATATCATGTTTTAAATTATTTAGATTATTAAATAATGATCAAAGTAATAGAAATAAAAACAAATAAAAAATTCTTGAAAAACAAAGTTGTTGTTACCCAAAACGTGATTTTAACACGGAAATATTGTTAAAAATAAATTAAGAAATATTAATTAAATAATATATGGTATTATGAATGTGCGCCTGAGCTCCTGACCCGGAGGCACGAGATCGTCATTTTGTCCTTTGATCTGGGTGCTTGGAGGTTGAGAATTGTCTCTCTAGAGGTTTCGGTTGGTGGCACCGGGTTCTTGCTTTGGTTATGAGATGAAAAGCCCTTGTTCCAAGGTCCTCTACAGAGGCTTCACATAGGATTTGGAAGGCGGGGATTTTTATGTGGTGGTGCTTATGTGTTGTAGTTTTGGATTCTCTGTGATTGTTTTTTTCTTTGGTGAGGCAATGAATTTTTTGGTGGGGATGCCGTGGATGGTTTGGATGGAGCTATAGTTTTCTTATGGGGAGTTTTGATGTTGCTTACGATGTGGATAAAGGTTTGTGGACCGACGCGTAGACAGAGGTGTGGTACGCTGGCAGGGAGGGTATGGCTGGTTGATGATGGACTGATGATGATGATCTGGTAGATGGTCTCACCAACGTCCTTCTATGATGTGACGATGAAGTCTTGTGATGTTAGGGTTCCCGGCACGTTGTGGCTTTGCTTCATGAGGGGTGTCGTGGCTTGCGGCGTTGCGCGGACCGAGGCGTGGTAATGATTTTGTTCGATCTTTGCGATTTGAAATTTAAAATTTGGACTTGAATTCATGGGTCCATGACGCGGTCTATTATTCTACCTGTTTCTTCGGTTACCAGTAACACTAAAACCGGATTTTTAGAAAATGAAAAAAATGACTTTGGCGTCATGTAATGAAATTTAGGAACTATGGTAAGGGAATTTCATCTCTCTTTTTTTTTGAATGTAACATGTCATATCAATGATGTGATTATTTTAGGTGTTTTTCATAAAAAATGATTTTATTTAGGGATAATTTATCTTAAAATTATGATAAATTACATGTAAATTTTATTATCTCTTTTTAAATGGGTTTATAGATCAAATTTTACTAAATAATTAAATGATTTGTTTTTCTCAATTTTCCATTTTTTGGATATAAGTTATTTCATGGACCAATCTTCTTCTATGAGATGTAAATGTTACCCATTTGACCTATTATATCATGAATATCATTATATTCATGATATTTAATTCTTCATTTGAATTTATTATTTAATGGGGAACATTATTCAAAAGGTATTAAAGTGTTAAATTTTTGACATTAAAATCTCATTATTTATCGATATTGTTTATGGTAATGCTTTAGATGATGAAATATTATGATATATTTCTGAATAACATCATGAATTTTATTATTATATGTTTAAGAAATTCAATAATTTTTTTCCTTCCATTTTTATCTCTTTAAGTACTTGATATTGAGAAATATTGTTTTTAATGTAAACCCAACTTTTTTTCTCTTTAGTCAAAAAATAATTTTTTTCCATGATTATTTTTTCTAATAATATTTTAAAAAAATTTATAAAATTTTATATGAGTTTCTTAAAGACATTTTTACCCATATTTGACTTTATTTGAATGTTTTAATAATTAATCTTCATTACATTTTCAAAAAAATGCCCATTTGGATTTTACCAAAAATGTGCAAGGAATATTTAATGTGAATGACATTTCCTGTCATCATGAACACTCAATGTTTTAATTTTACATTTATAAGTTTCCAATGTAATTTTTATATGAACATATTTTAAAATAATTTATCTTTTCAAATTTTATTTCAAAATATAAAAAGATATTTTCATGAATAAATTCATTAAATAATTCTTCATTTTTCCTTAAAAGGTTCCGATTTTGTTTAAATATAAAAATATTTTAAAAATGTTTTCCATTTTAAAAAGAATTTTTCCTAAAGAAAAAATTAAAGTTTCCTAAATAAATTTTTTAATTTTTTTTAAAATTTATCTTTATAAGTTCCAAATATTATATTTTAACAAAATTATTTACAATTTATTTTATAAGTTTTTTTAGAAGTGATTTAGAATGAAAGTTTATTTTCCACATGAAATGTTCCATGTGATCTTTCGAATTAATTATCCATTGAAGATGGAATCATATGATGTTACTAATGCTTTTAAAGGATTATGATTCAAGGATACCATTCTTATTATTTCTCACGATGATTTTTTTTAAGATGATGAGATTTTTATTTATCCTTTTTCTCTCACAAGAGTTATACCATGACAAAATTCTAATTAAACCTACTTATTTTTCAATGGGTTATGCTATAATGAAATTATGAAATGATGAAATGATTATGAAGCATTATTATTTTCCAAAATTTCTATTATGGTAAAATTTTTATGAAACATATTTCATTTCACATGTTTCAATATGATAAATGTTTTATAATCATGTATAATACATATGTATTATTTTCATTATCCAATTGGTGGAACCTATATCTCCCATTAATGCATTGGTTAATTATTGAAATATCATGATGTAAACTAGACTTGAATTGAGAGTGAACCCGTTTCTGTAAGGTAATCTATCAACTAAGATAGTATTGAGAGTAAACCTTGAGTACTATGATTATTTGGAGAGTGAACCTATTCAAATATGATATCATTTTTAATTAGCCTCAAACTACTATGGAAATGATTTTTGATGCTTATGTGTTTTCCACAAATATATTCCTTATTCTAATGTTATGTTTTCCAGTTTCATTTTCCCTGATTCCTTTAAGATTCATATCTTATGAAATAAAAATATTTATTACATGACTCATATTAAGGATCTATGATATAAAGGGTATGGTTTTGAATGGTTATTTTCATGTTCTTATACCCTTGTGTTTAGGATATGTCATCATTTCCCTTGTTTACTATTACTAAGCATCTAAGATCACCCTTTCTTATGTTTCCTTATCCCAAATCATGATGAAATATATAATGTATGATATGTCTAATAAGGGTGATAGTAATGACGAAAATAGTGCGAGATGATATAGCTCACTTATAGACCGATTTTTATGTGTCCAAGTTCCCAAAGGAATTATAACTAATCATTTATTTTATGGATTATTATATAATATAATTAATATATTTTTTATTAATATGTAATATCTTCCAATGATAATTTTTGGGCCTTTACATGTTATTTTTTATTGATTATTTTTACTCAAATTATAACTTTTGTGGTGGTAATTTGATTATTTCTGTTGATATTGTACTCTTATAAGAGAGTAATGTCCCATTACAATAACACCCAAGACCATCACTTCTAGTTAAAATAATCTATTTTATGGGGAGGAATGCATGTGTATATGTGGTTACATAGACTGGGACACTGATCAGTTTTCAATATTTTGGTTGAAATTTTAATTTTTTATCAGTGATTTCATTTTCACTTATTATTCAAAATAAGGTATAAAGGTGAAATAAGAATGTGTTAGAAAATTTTATTAACATTGATCAATTCCTCATGAAAAAATTTTCTAGAATAAATTAAATGTTTCCATGGATATTAGATTACTATTATTTATTTCCTTTTTTAAGGTTCTATGCTTTCACAATTGGGTTTTATAATATACATTTATTGGTTTTTATACCGTATCTCATTTGTAATATTCCATTTAAATACATCATTCGTGACAAGTATTACTAACATGAAATTTGTGTTCATAGGTGTTATTAATATCACTAATGATATTTTTTACTATTTAAAGTATCATCAATAAATTATATGTTGATTTACTTTATAACTTGTTAGTTGAATTCAACTGAACTAGACCATTGTGTATTTATTCTAATGATATGTCTTATAGATCTTACAGTGAGAGTATCCTTGATGAATACTATATAATCCATTTACATACGGTATGTATGAAGACCCTTAATAGGTTAGTACATGAATTTTTTCCTTCATGATGAATCCTATGAGGGTAATATAGATATTTGTTCTGAAAAATGGTGATTTTACAGTTAATGTGTCCAAAATAACCAATATAGTTTTTTCCCATATATATTCTTGGTGTAATTATAAATAACTAAATTATATGACTAAGTTATGCTCAATTTGAATCATAATAGGACATTTATATATATATATATACACATGTATGATCTAATGGTCTTCAAGGGGATATTCTAGTATATAGATTCTCTATGTGGATTTATACACTATTAGGATAATTAATCGGATTGTAACTCCTTAAGTGCGTGTTTTTTTACGATATAGTGAATGACGTAGACCATATATAATGACTATGACTCCAATAACCCAGAGTTGTGGCCTATGTTATTACATTGACATATATACAAAGGGTAAAATATAAAAGGACCAACCAGTTTTTCATTTTTGGAGAACTAGATACATACCTGATACCCAATTTAAATTCGTAATAACAATAATACAATAACAAATGAAAATAACATAATCCTTGAAACTCATTCAAATGATTCATCTTCATAACCTTGGGAAGTGAGATAAATTAAGGGTGATCTCAGATTATCATAAGGGTAACATATAGAAGAATCTATCATGAATCAATATAGAATAATCAATATGTAAAGTTAAATAACTAAACATTCATTCTATTTAATCAATAACTTGAATTACATAATTAGATAAGTTATAATCAATATGGCAAGGTAAATAACTAAAAATCATGGCATATAATAAATAAAATTAGAATTAAATGAATCAAGATATAATATCCTTGGGAAAATATCATGGTTAGTAGTAATAATAGAATTATAAATTGGAGAAATAATTAATTATTATACATCATGTTCTCAGGAATCATGATACCTCTACTATTCAAACCTTTACAAAGAGATTTTAACTATTGTTAAAAAAATGTTCTAATTTGGCCAATTAATTAGTCTCAAAAGACATGTAGATGCATCAAGATGGTATATAAAACTAGAACACACTCATAACTACATGTCCAAATCATTACATATATATATAATAATCGATTTTATCCATGAAACTTTTCTAATTATCATAAAAAAATTAGTATTGAGTAAATAATAGTGATATATCAATATTTTCTCACTTAATCAAATAACATTCAAAGTTAACACCACATTTAAAAAATAAAATATGGTTTAACAACTAATCTCATAAATGATATAATGAATATGTATATTTCTGGGAAATTTAATGCTCAATGAAAAATTATCACAATAATGTGATTATTCCAATAGAATTTTAACATTCATAAAATAAAGTGAGAATGTACAACAATTATTACCTCTTTTGTATCATTTAAATTCTTACCCCTTAAAAAATAAAATTGAAAATAAATATTAATAATCATGAATAAATATATATTAATTTTTAAAACATTAATTGGGTGGTATATACAAAACATAAATGTGAATAGGTGAATATCAACAAAAATTTACCAATAAAATTAAAATTAAGACAAAATCCCGTACCTCATGCTTTTCTTTAGTAGAAAATGACATTACCTATATTATAATTGTTTTAATAAAGTTATTAATTTATAATAGATCCATAATCATATTTATAATATAATATATTGTCCTATTATAACATTTTATAACCTATTTGTTAATAATATTTTAATACATTCCATTTTTCAGGTGTTGACTTCCTTGTTTTCTACTCGATGTTTTGTAATGAATGTTCTAGTTATTGTAATATGATATAAATATATAATATTCAAAATAATAATAATTATATAAATATAATATTTACTAAGTAGACACATTATTATGACCATTCTTAAATGATGGGCATAGAAAATGAATCACACCGCATTGTAGAGACAGTAGGTCTTATATACACATGAATGACAATATCATTCCCTTAATGGGTAAAAGGGAAAATAAGTATATAATATATTAATTTTATAGAATCTACCATATATACCACATATGTTCATTAAATTTACCATTTTTACCTTCCATGTAAGTAGTATGTAAAAAACCAATCACATCGCTTCGTGAGGCGGTAGTTTGTCATACACACGAGGTGCATGATTGTATTTAAAATGAAATAGAAGACAATAAGGTATATGTGATATTAAAATTATAAAATTATAGTTATATAATAAAATATATTATTTATTTATATACATTAAACATGACATTATATCTTACCATGAGAGGTTTTGATGTAAAATAAGGTATATCAATTCACGTAGGAGTAGTCTGCCATACACATGATCAAGGATTTGGTTTCCCATTTGATAGAAGATGAGATAGATAGAGGTTATTACATTAACATAATAAAATCATAGTACATGAAAATAATATTTAATTATATTATAGTGAATGAATAAAATGTTCTGTAGGTGGAATAAGAAATAAAATACAAAAGATCGTGTCAGAACATTACATCTTCTTCAGAAGACCTCTTGAGGGTTACAATAAAAGCCTTCCTAGGAAGGGTTTTTTTTATAAAAAATGATCTAGAATTTTTTTATGGGATTAAGGAAGTGGTTTGGGTTTTTCTAGGCCAACCCAAATTTAATTTTTAGTGTGAATAGGGGAGGATATGTGGTGGCCTTTTATAAGTGGGGATCATACACACATGGAATCATTTAAAAGAATCAATTATGCCCAATTTTTTATCATGAAAATGTTTCCAAAATAAGTAATTATCAACCCTTTTAAAATATAAGGTCCAAATATTTCCATAAAATAATTTTTTTATAATTTTATAGCTCATTTTAACTCTTAGTTGTTTATTTTTACCCCTGATAAATTATTTTTTACCTTCTCTGTAGTAATTAATTTTATACTTATTTTACTATTCATAATGCTCAGAAATTAAGTTAAAATAATTATATAATATTAGTTATCATAACTCCAAAAATGGAATTCTTTTTTCGAAGTTCAACTCATATATGTGGCCTAATACAATTAAAATTATACTCATCGGCATGACCAAAAACATGGTTTTGAAAGAGAGATCTCTCCTAAGTATAAAATGTTTTAATATCAAAATTCATCATTATGATTATTTCACTAACATTAATTTTATTTATTAAACAATAATTTAACTAAATTCAATTTAACATAAATTTTTTATTTTTTAATAATTTAAATTATAATGAATTTTTTCTAAAAACATCCGGATTATTTACTATTCATAAAAAAATTGAATTCACCATAATAAAATATTGATATGATGATTCAATTAATTAAATTAATTTTTTCATATAAATTTTCTGAATCAGAAAAAATTAATTTTAAATTATGATCACATCGCATTATTATATCATCCTTTCAAAAAATACGTATTTTTAAAATAAATTTCTATTATTTCAAATGATTCATATTTTATTTATACTCAATAGATAAACATTGAATTTATTTTATATTATTGTATGCAATATAATTTTTATAGTTTAATTTTTTCCTATTTATACCCTCCAACTTAATAGCCAGGTTGAAATTTACATGTTTAAATAATATTTTTATTTAGTATCGTGTTCCACATAAACCCAATGTCTTATAAGTAACAAGATGCTGAAGAGATTAAATTAATATAGAGGGAAATAAATCATACACTCTTGGGATGTTACATTCTTATCTCTTACAAAAAAAATTCCATTGAACATTATTTGATATGAACTTGTAAATATATGAGGTTAGTTCTTATTCATAACTATATATGGTTCCAAAGTTGTTTCCTCCATTTTTTAATTTCTCCAAATTACCATTATGAGTTGGGACAAAAAATTCTTATATACTTGCACCGTAGTATCAATAATAATGATTGGTTCTTTACTATAATATATATCAGGACCAAATTCTACTTCATCTTAGGTGAGAACATGTGGTGGGTCTATAATGTACTTCCTCAACAATGATATATGGAAAACATATTATACATTTGAAATACTGTGGAATTTAGAAAAAGTAATAAATATCTAAAATCAATTAAATGATTTCAAAGTGTCTGATATATCATAGGCTCAATTCCCCTTTCTAAAAAAAACATATGATACCCTTCCATGGAAATACACCCATGAAACCATGATCTCCCTCTCAGAATTCTAAACCCATCTTCTCATTATCGGTATAACTATTTTTTCTATATTGAGATGCATTAATGTGAGCTTGAATCGCCTTTAACATTGTTTTTGTCTCTTCAACAAGTTTTTTTCCTATGTGGTTCCTTTCACTAACTTCATCCCAACATGTTGGAGTATGAAAAATCATTTAATATAACTCTTAATATGCTTCCATGTGAATAATGGAATAGAAACTACTATTATTAGAAAACTCTACAAAATGTAATTTCCAATCCCATATAACTTGAATGTCAACTGAGCATGGCATCAGTATTTCTTCAATTGATTGAATTGCCCTTTGAGATTTTCTATTAGTTTCAGGATTGTAGGAAGTTATTTAATGAAGCTCAGTATCAAGATCCATTTGTATAATCTTTAGGAATTATTATATAAAATGGAGATTTTGATTAGAAATAATCAAAAGTTGTATTCCATGAAGGATTGAAAAATCATTAATGTATATCCTTGTGAGGTGCTCAGTAGATAAATCTTCCCTAATATAATGAAAATGTGAATATTCTGTTACGTGATCAAAAATAACCCATATTATATCATTCTTCCTATTATTGTTTCGTACCCTAGTGAAACATCCCATAGAAATATTATCTCATTTACACACAAGAATAGTAATAGGTTTTAAAACTCCTCTAGTATGTTTTTTACAGCATTTAGTATTTGAGAAACCAAACATCTGAACATATGATCATATTTTTCCAACATCATGTTATCCCACCAAAAATTTTCATTAAAATTCCTAAACATCCTAGTTCTACCATGTTTTATAGAAAAATTCAAGATATGAGTATCATCCAACAATTCCTTTTTTATCTCAGACATAGATGGAACATGTAACTACTTTCTAAATTTTAGAATGTTGTCTTCACCAACAAAGTCTGAAAATTTCCAATCATTCATATATTCAATTTTCTTTGGAAATTTCTCATCATCATAATGATATTTTTTTTATATGTTATAATAAATATTATTTCTTGATCATTTTAAAAAAGGATTGATTTTTATAATTTCTATATAATTCCCATATCCTTATTTAATATATTCATGAACATAGGATCCCTATAAATCTTCATTTGATTTGAACTCCATGGTCTTTTCAACTCAATACATCATGAACCTTATTTTATTTCCCAGGGTGTTAGTGTATCGAGAAATCATAATCTATAAGTACATTGAGCAATCAACATTTTCACATATTGATATATTTTTATGAAAATATGATTTTTTTGGTTTTTTGATCTATGTATATTTCACTTATTTTCCATAGTGATAATTTATATATATCTTCAGACTAAATTTATGATATTTAAACTCAATATTAGGGGTTGGATAGTTCTGTTCATTAGTATTAGCTTTCATTGATGCATATTAAATAACTTTACCATTTTTCATTAGGAAACAACTAAGTCCCTTCTTCAATACATCACTACATAACACAACTCCATAATTTGAAGATGGTAGATTCAAAATCAGAGCATTGACCCATCATAAAATTCATCGCATTACTTTGTATAAAAGAACATAACCCTTTTTCATGTATAATCTGTTAATGGGTTTCTTAATCCAGAAAAATTATGAACGAAACGCTGGTAGTAACCTACCAATCCAATGAAACTATATACCTATGTTATGTTTATTTGTGTAGGCTATTATATGACTGACTTTATCTTCATATAATCAATTGATATTTCATCCTTTAATACAACATGGATAATAAAAGAAACATCATAAAGACCATAATCACACTAACTAAATATCCCTTGTAACCATTTCCTTATAAGGGTCTCAAAATGAACTGGAAGTGATTCACATGTTCTTTATTGCATTTAGAATACACCAAGTTATCATCAATGAATAAAAAAACATTCATCTTTATGTCCCTTGAATACCTGATTCCTTAGATCCATAAAAAATTGGTGGAATTTTTACATCAATCAGAATTACTATAATCTCTGAATGTCTATCACTTATTTTGAAATCTGTCCTTAGAATGTCCTCATTCTTTAATTTCAATTCATGATACCGTAAACAAAGGTCAATATTTGAAAAATATTGAGCTCCATGATGTTGACTGCATAAGTCAACAATATGATGATGAGGATACTTTTTCATTATCATAATTTCATTAATTTACCTTTAATCAATGAACAGCCTCATGGATCCATCTCTCTTATTAATGAAGAGAATATATCCTCTCCATGGTGAAACACTATGGTGAATAAAAACATAAACACATCACTATTCTAAAATATTCATAAACTCCAACAATTCCTCTATGAAAATTCTATTTGGAGTATTTTATATTTTTCTTGCATTTGGGATCAAATCAAAGGAAAACTCAACTTTATTAAATCGTGGATGTCCATGAAATTCCTAGAGGAAAAAAATAAATTTATTCTAATACAATGGGTACATCGTAAATTTTATTATTATCATATGTAGCCAAAAAAATTCTTCATCATAATCCCCATTAATCTCATTCAAAATATCCATTGGCGGTGGATCTATACATAACTCACATGATGAATTCACTACTCTAAAATCAATGAATTCTACATCTTCATCATGAATTGTAGTTTCGTTGTCATTGAAATAACTATTTGCATCATATTTTGAAATTTATTCCATACCAAATATTTTATTCAATTTAACTATATGTATGAATTCAAGATTAAAATATTAATAATATTTATGTGTGCAAATAGGTACTAACGGAAACATCTGCATTGTAGTTAGGCTACCACTAAGAGATTTGAAAAATAGCTCCCTTCTTAATGTTCTTGGGAAATACTTACTTTTCATTGGAAGCATGGAATATATAAAGGAGTGTGAAGATGAATAATAAAATAAAAAAAAATTATAAACATAATTCTATGATTAAATAACATTCCACCACTTCATTGGGTACTTCCACCTTATCTATATTAATCACATAAGCATTCCATTCTCCCAATTTCCTCAGCTATAGATGATTCACTTGATTATTGGTGAATTATTTCACATTGTTACCCATATACATATAGTTGAAACACATAATAATAGTGTTTTGCATCTTCTATTTTAATTCTTTACTCTAATGACCCTTAACTCAACACTTGAAAAACACGCATTCCCTGGATGATTCATTCCATAGTTTTCAGAAGATAGAATTTCTCCATTATGTTCTTCTTTAATTCATTCCATTTTTCTCAGTGATTGTTTGACCTCTTATTTTATTAATTATGCATAATCATATATGATATAGATAATTACTTATCCATTTATAGGCTCATAAAACTATATCAGCACACGCTGAAAATTTTTAAATGGTTAGTTCTATTTGGAGACTTGGTTTAAACCTTTTAAGGAAATGGTCAATCTTTCATTTTATCTTTTATTTTTAATTCATAGAATATCATGATACCCTTGTAAAGATTATATTGTACTCTAAAATACTCTATTATTCTATCATTTTAATTAATGAACTTTTAATTAATTTCAATTTGTTGCTTATGAGGGAAATATTTTTTGATTCATGTCCCCTAAAAATAATTCTAATCCTTGTGTCCTATTTTCAATTCCTCCCTGATATTTTGGATCAAAGTCCGCCATTTATTATTATCTCCTTTAACAAAATACATTAAAATTGTATAATTTTCCATTTAAAAGAATCATAGGGTCATAAATAGCTTCTCATGATAACTAATCCATTACTCAACTACCATTTGTTTAATAGTCCCACTAAATTATGGGGGCTTCTGTCTCATGATTTGATCCAACGTAAGAAAATCACACTATGGGAAAATTGGTTTCTACATATAAGAATAGTTATTCTTCATTACATGATTTTGTATCCTTAATATATCAATGATCTGATTAGTTCTAATACCCAACGCATTGGTATGATTCTGCATGATAATCTCTATATTGGCTATAATAATTGATACCCTTAATCCTTCCAGTCTCTATTTCTAAATAATGGAATATGATATATTATTTCATAAAATTATTAATTTTAAATCATAATATATAATTCAAAATTTTTTGAAACAATTAACTTAAATTTATAATAATTATAAATTTTTTATCTCAGAATCACAAACATGGAATCATTAATGATATATTTATTTTCAAATTAATCACAATGGATTGAAAATAAAATCTGATTTATCCTAATTATTTCACTGAGAGTTTATAACCAGGTGTTTAGTGAGGTCTATTTTCATGCACCATGTGAAGATTGTGTCAGGACCATTGTTCCCTTTTCAGATTAATTACACATAAATTCATTTTTTTAGAACCACATCCACTTATAGTATCCAAACAGTGATGTATTTCTATAGAAAAACACATGATCTCTTACTTGAAAAAACATTAGGATTTTACTCTGTACTTATCCTCATATTCTATCATGGGGTTATATTACCTAATCTATTGTATATATTCATCTTATTTCCAAGGATTCTACTAAAGTTCCAAAAATACTAATTATAATCTCCCCAACACCAGTAACAAGTAGATGATGCCTATATTATTACACTATCATATATCAAAAGTGTCAAAACCCAAATGAATGATATTTTTAGTATTTTTGAATAACAAACTTCTTAAATAATTCCCATTTTAAATTGGGAATAAAAAATAAAACATAATAAAATAAAAACCTCAACATCCTTAAAACTCATTCAAAGGATTTATCTTCATAACCTAGTGAAAGGAAAAAAAATAAGAGTGGGATAAAATACTCAGTAAGGGTTACATATAGCGGACACAATCATGAATAAATATAGAATAATAAATATGGAAATTTAAATAACTTAAATAATTTTCCATTTAATTAATAACATAAATAACATAATTTGATAAGTAATAATCAATATGGAAAGGTACATTAATAATAGCACATTCCATTTAATCAATAAATTGTGAATAAATAACTTTAATAGATGACATCATTTAAATAATATCTTGGATAATAATAATAAACAAATTATAAATAAAGGAAATTATTATTTATTAGACTCGAGGATCTTAGGAATCATGAAATATCTTTACTTACAACATTTCAAGTGAATTTTAAAAACTATATGTAAAAACCCATCTGATTTAGCTAAAAATTTGTCTCATTAGACCTGTTGATTGATCTAGGGGCTATATATTACTAGTAAACCATATAAATTTCTTGTCCAAATAATTACCCATATATTGAGTAATCAATTTTATCAGTGAATTAATATACCTTTTTTCGAATATCTGTATTGAGTAAAGAACATGGATTTTTCATTATTTTTATAGTTAATCAAATAACTATTAATCTAAAAACCATATGTAAAAATGTAATAAAGTTTAATAAATAATAGTATAAATGATAAAATAAATATTAATATTTAATAGACATTTAATTTCCAAGGAAAAATGATCATAAGAAATTGATTATTTCAATATAAAGTAAACCATCACAAAAGAAATTGATAATGTATAATAATTTGTACCTATTTTCTCTCTTTTAAATTTTAACCCCTTGAAGAATAAACTTGAAAAGAAGAATTAATCATCATGAATTAGTATTTATTCATGTTAAAAAAATCAAATGGGTAGTATATATAACATGTAAAAGTGAATATGTGCATATTAACAAAAATTTCATAACAAAATGGTAATTTAGATGAAATCCATGACATCCCTCTTTCCTGTAGTTGAATATGATTGATATTCATGTATAATTGTTTTAATCATGTTATTAATTTATGAAAAAACAAAAATAAGATTTATAATATCATATATTATCCTGTTATACCATTTTAGCACTCATTTGTTACAAATATTTCATTGTTTTCCATTATTTTCGGAGTTAACTACCGTATTTTCTGATTATTTTTATCATGAATGATTAATTTCATGTACATTGGATATAAATAAATCATTTATAAAATTATAATATTTTTATATATATCTTAGTTACTTGGTATATACATAATGAGAACCATTTCTAAAATTTTAAATGTAAAATAAATCGCATCGCTTCGTGGAGATGGTGGGCCTTACGTACACACGAGCAATGATATCATTACTTTATTAGGTGAAAGGGTAAGGAAGCGTATGATATAATAATTTTAAATAATTTATATCATTTGATATATATCACATATATTAAATTAATTTATCATTTTTACCTTCCATGTAAATCATAAGTGAAAAACGAATCACATCACTTTTCGAGATGGTAGTCTGCTATACACATGAGCAATGTTATCATATTTTAAAAGAAATAGTATGTAAGAAGGTATATGTGACACTATAATTCGAGAAGTGTAATTATCTCATATATATTATATATATACATTAAAACCATCATTAAATATGACCATGACAGGTGGTGATGTAAAACAAGTTGCATTGGTTCTTGAGGTAGTAGTCTTTCGTACACACATTTGACAACTTCGTTACACATTTTATTGAAGATGAGATAAATATTGGTCATTACTTTAATATAATAACATCTCATTATATGGGAAATATATGTTTTATTATATTACCTAGATTTAGTAAAATATTGAGGAGTTGGAATAAGAATTATAATAAAAATGATCGTTTAAGAATGTCACCTCTTCTTCAAATAACCTCTTAATGTTTTCACAAAAAGAATTACTTGGATGGATTTATGACACAGTAATGGATACATGATGGGATTACGGGAGTTAGGTAGTTATTTTCTTTAGAAATTTCCAAAAAATGTCTTTGGATGTTTGAATATTTGAGAATGGGGGATAGCCACCTGTAAGTAGGGTAGAGGACACAGCTGGATGTTTTGGAAAATAACCAAGTATATCCACGTTATTATCATGGAAATAGACAAAAAATTATTAATTTTATAATCTTATATGTTATATTTTTTTAATATTTACATACAATGGGTTTTAGAAAATTTGGTGGTTCAGTTTAAGAATTATCATTTTAATTTAACCCCCAATAAATTATTTTATTCCTTAACTGCTATAATCAATTTTATTATATCTTTTACTACTAATCATGGTCAAAAAATATTTTTCACTTATTAGATAATATATATTTTATTAATTCTAGGTATGGAATCAATTTTTCTAAATTCAATTTATAGAAGTGGCATAATTCAGTTTAAAATTATACTTGTAGATGCGGTGAAAAGTGGGTCTCCAAAAGATAAAAGTTTCATTTCTATAAAAGGTTTTAATATAAAAAATAATTATGAAATTGAGTACATTGAGATAAATGTTATTTATTATAATATATCTGAATAAGTTTTACTCTAAAACTAATATAAATTCAATTTTACTTCATAGATATTTTAAACGGAATGGTTGTTTTCAATAAAAATATCTATTATTAACTATTCTTTAAAAATTATCCGTTTTAGAAAAAATATTAAAAATAAACCCTAAGATAAGTTTAATTTGATAATTTTAATATTAAAATGTATTTTATAAAATAAATTTTATAAATTTTTTAGAAATTAATTTTACCGGATGTTTGTAAAGCATGACAAAACTTCCATTTATAAAAATAATTTTTTTCTGAAAAGATTTCAATTTCATCCAATTGATTGTTGTTGCATATATGTGGTAGTTCCTGATCTTTCAAGTTTTTGTTTGGGTTTGTTAGGATGTCTTGATGGACCATTCGATTTCTCACTTTTTCCACAAAAGTGTTTCCTTAATAAAAAAAATAATTGTCAGTCAAGTTATTTCCTGGTATTTTTAAATATGGGACTGGGGATGTGCATATGAGAAGTGACCCAGGTCGGATTGACCACATGGAAGGGAGGGGTGAGTCCGTGATTTTTTTAAAGAGTTCATTTTCATTCAAATTAAACCTCTCAAACTTATTAATGTTATGGATCTATTTCATATTGTGTCTCAATATAATTTCTTGTACCATGATTTTAATACATAGAGCAGCGGGCAATATTTATAAGATTCAATACAATAACCTAATCCTTTCTTTATTGGTCCCCCAACATGGATTGTTCACAATTAAATAACTTATTAAAATTATATAGATATAAAAAAGAGACTCAAGATTCTTCTATATACAGCCTAAATACTTCCAATTCTTCATACACATATTAAAATATTTCGGCACCAGCTCCAACTAAGATAATCCTTCTACTCCTAGCTTCAAAAAAAAGATTTCACCATCTTTCATCCCCAACTAAAAGACTTCGCCACTATGAAATGGCATTATCCACTGTAAGATGATTCTATTATCTTCCTATAGGATCTAGTAGGATCTTAATTTATTTTTTACTCTTCATTTACCATCAACAACCTCTAGTAGGGTCTTCTGGCCTTGCTCAAAAATTTGGATCACTTGTAATGACCAATTGCATCAGTACATCAATGATTTATCTATGATTACTTATTAATGACCTCGTAGCCTCATTTGGGTTTTTTCAAAGGGTTCACATAAATCATTCATTATATTTTGTAACAATAAATCTTTTCACAATATTAATATTCTTCTTATTGAATTATCAACTTATTTCATGTCGATTTCTTGCACGTGTTGCATGGAATCCAAAACATTAGCATTTTAGTTTATATTATTTATTATTATTTAAGGTCTAAACCCTTTATGTATTGTTTATCATAATTAATATCCATGTGTGAATGTATTATTTCATGGACCATTTCCAGCATCCCCTTTCAATATTTTCCCACCTCACTTAGTTATCAATAATTAATGTGTATTCCACCTGTCAAGAAAATATAATGAAAGGGTGTGTGTATCCCACTATAAACATTTTTTCTCAATGAATTTAAATAAATTATATATCTCATTTCACTATTTTATGTGCATGAAACCATGATTCACACAATAACATGTGCATGGACCTTTGTGAAAACCTGAATGGGTGTTTTTTTTCATTTGTTTTGTGCACAATAGTTTTCCTTGTTCTTCTTTTTCTTTGTGAGTAATAGTGTATGTGAAACTTATTTGTAGATGTACCAAGTTCACTTACACAAACCAAAATGTATATTCTTAAAGTGGTCACACCACCTAGGTTTATTCATAGAACGACATTCTTCCTGAATAAAACAAATATGCTTATACAGAAGTCATATACCCACGGTGTCATATATAGTGTTCATAAGAATAATTCTATATGGAGACATGTTTATTAGAAAATAATTACTAGTTTGGTTTTCATATGTTGATTTCTTGTGGGATTCTCATTTTCAAAAGCTACAAATATTTGTTTATCTTTATACCGTTGATAAAACAGAGGTGTTCAAGGTAGCTCTATTTATTAAAAAACATAACCTCTCTTAATATTTTCATCACCACTACAGAATGTCGTATTTTCCTTTTATAGTTGATGAGGATAGTGCCTCGTACTGCCTTATATCCCAATTTCAAGACACATCATGTAATCGATAAAATATCCACAAAATATGTCATGGAAGGAATAAATCAGTTCTTCGAGATTACTCAAACATATGCCGAAAAACATGTCATCTTCGTGTTTATCCATTATGGTGATACCTTCTCATGCATTCAGTGAGAATCACATTCCCTTCATCTTTTGAAATATTTCACTTATCTAGGATGACCGATCATTTGAGCGACCTCCTTCAACTATGTTTTCAGTTTTCGTAATTATGATTTCTTCAAGTTATCAAATGTTTGTAATGCGTAAATACTTGTGTGATGATTCGAAGACTCATAAACTCGTCTTATTCATCACATAATGACCATTAGTGCCTCAGATCAATCAAAAGGAGTTTAGTTGTGTACTAAGGTAAAACAAATCATCATTGAGGGTCCGGAGGATAAATATGATGACACATTTGAGTTAGGCAGTTGAGATCTAATTTATCGATTAGATCAGACATCCATTGTGATGTTCATCATTTTAAATGACTTATAAATAGTGCTTGCTACCTCAACATCTCACATAAATGATTCCACTATGCCTAACTCTTTTATATAAGCGATCATGTTCTCACTTCATCATTGGGGTCATCATGGTTGTCACCCAGATATATTTCATCTCACACCCACATGTGCAGTGACACACTACATTGTCCACCGTCTCTCCTATAAGATACTGTCCTAATCTATGTTCACGTTTAGGCGTTTTATATTTAGTCCATATACATGGAATTGTACATGTCTATGCACCCACCTCTACCTCCTGTGGGGGTTGTCTATGGTAGGCCTTCCCACGGGGGGTTGACCACTTGGCCCTCCCTATGTGTAGTTGAGGCCAATCCTTGGTGGCTCCAATGGTGGAACCTGATTTTTTATATGAATCTCGTTCAATAAATATAAATAATATAATTTTCATATAAATGAAATGGAAATCCTTCTTTATTACCCTTCTCTTCTCAAATGCCCTCTTCGTGAATTATGAAACCATATTTTTCATGGCCAAATTTTAATCTCTTCTATAACATAATAAATGTTTACATGGTTTTCATTTGTTGTTTTAATTGTTCATTTCTGTTTTTTCACATGTCTTAAGTAATTAAGAACATATTCAACAATCATAACATTTTTATTCAAGTATAATTGTCCAGCTATTACATCCAACTCCATCTGATGAATCCATAAAAATTCTCCCACTATCACCAATTTATCCAAACATTCCAATCACATATTGAAACATAATTGACGAAAAATGAAAAATTAGTCCCAATAATATCCCCCTTTATATTTTTTTCATTATATTTTTCTTATATTAAAATGTCAATATGTGTGCTAAAACATTTCACACAACTATTGGAATTCAAATTTGAAGTAAATGTTTGTATTTTCTCAAAGAAAAATGTTATTCTCCCATTGAATATTATATCATGAATACCTATGAGAGAGAGATAACATCATATGAGCCTCATAACAAAGATCCTTCAGTTATTAAACTTGAATTCTAAATAAGATAATACATTATAGAAAAAACGAGTGATACGACTAAGGTTTTAAATGATTTTCACTCATAACCTTACATGTGAAATCATGTCGAGAATGACTCAATCCACATCCAAGGAGTTATAAATAATCATATTTATCAATTATATTTCTTAATCCGTTACCTTTAATTTACAATTTGTCTTACGTTTTTCGGATTAATTCTCAAAGAATATCTCCCATGAAGGATGGAAATTTTTCATCCATCGTATGGAAGCCAGTAGAATCGATGAAGTACAATCTCACCATGTTGTGTAGTAGTGATACCCTCAATCCTATACTTAATTCCCCATATTGTTAGTTTAAGGAGACACATAAAATAATATGGAATAATGGATAACATCATGGTTTATCAAAAAAATAGATTAATAACATCCCCTAAATCTAGGCCATTATTTTCTGCCAATCCGAACATGGATATATTTCATTGGACTCTTGTTTTTTATTTGAGCCTCATCTGGTTGACTATATTCTATCATCCCTAGTTATTCTTCATTGTTAGAAATAATGTTTTTTTACCTCATCTCTCTAAATCTATAAGTTTCTAGTTGTGAATAACATCTCATTAACTTTCTCTTCAATTTCTATCACCACTTGATTTATATTATATTTAAAAATTATATCTACATCCTCTAGTTGTTTATCAAATTTCAACTGATGTATCTAACTAATATGGCAGTATTTATTGAAATTCTTATTATTCTTAAAATAATTAAATGGAATTTCATTGGTTTTATTTTGTAACAACTTCCCTTTTGTAGAATATATAACTTATCCTTCCAACCATGTCATGCATACCTTATCCTTGTGACCTTCCAAATAGCATCTGCCACAACCTTCTTCCAGAATATGAAATTTTCATTGTGTAGATAGTTGGGGGAAAATCATTTCACATGTTTTCTTATCTAATATTTTTTCCTCTAACTCTCCATAAAACTCCCCCATGATTCTTTCTACATTTTTAGTAAAGACTTGTGGAGCCAGTAATAATAATCCTTGTGACCATTCTTACCATAACCCCAAAAAAATCAATGAAGCATTATTCTCAAATATTGATTCTAAATGAATTCAAATATGTGTCGATGTCTTATTTTAGAAAATCAAGCCTCCCTTACATATGGGTTTGGGCCTTACTATAAAATATTTATCTTCTCTGGATATAGACTATTTCCTCTCATTATTTGTTTCCATAATTCTATTATAATTAACATATCCATCAACGTGACTAAATTAAATTTTACCTTTCTTCACCCAAAATTTTGTTGTTTCTCCCATTACATCAATAAATTTATTGAAATCATCTCTAGAATTATTCCTATCATGTTAAAATATGACACATATAGCTGGTGTCTCAATCAAATCTTTTTATCATGCCAAATCATGCCCTTCAATATCACATATCATCTTATCCTTCAAATCAATTCTTAATTTTGGTACCCTAATCTCACTAACAAAAGATACTTATTTCTTGTTTAGCTCCTCCTTTTCTTTATCAATAGGAACTATTTCCTCTGTGTTATTTTCTAAAGTTAACTTCTTGTTTTCATTATCAAGCTTATTTATTTTTTTTATTATATTTATCATGTCTCATGGAAAATTATTTTTTTTATTTTAGCTTCCACTCATGTTATATTATTTATTCTTCTTTGTCACTACATCTTGAACAATAAATTATTTTATTTACATGAGCGAAGAAACAAACATCATTATCTAAAGAAAAATATGATGATGAATATTCCTTGTGATTTCTAATAAGACATATATTCTTTAAAATAAACTTTTTATTATTACTCTTTTTATCCCATTTATTTTTATAGGATCTCTCATTACCTAATGAAGATTTTGATTTTGATTCTTCAATATTTTACTATAGAATATTCTTGAAAAGTGACTAGTCCCCTAAAAATTACATAACTTTTGTCGTTCTTCAATCATTCTCTTCCACATTCACTTCTTCAACACTTTCAATATCAGTGAAACAAGACGATTTAAGTATTCATCATCCTCATCACATTCTGAATCATCATATTCTTCAGCCACTTCTTCTTTCACTTTTCCATTTCTTAATTCACCAATGACCTTTTTAAAAAAAATATTTTGAAAATATGCAATTTTTTTATCTCATAGGTTATGAGATTGTCGTGTAGATCATGAATAGATAATTCATCTATTTATTTAAGGAAAAAATCCTTCGAATCAAAATAATCTTAAAAATTCCTTATCAATTTTTTGATAAGGATGAAATCATATAACTTCTCACTGCATCAATTGTCATTTCTCACAATATAATTTACCCTTTGAAAATATTCATTAATAGTCTCATCATAATCCATCAATATATCTTAATATTTGATCGTATAGACTTGAATTTTTGCCTCCATAAATTTACATTAACTTTATCGTTGCCTCTCAATTTACACTCTATCTACTTAGTAGTTTGGAGACCCATCACCTATGTGTAGAACTTCTCTGATATAGACATTAAGGTAGAATTATGATCCATTCAATTTAAATCCATATTTCTTCAATAATATTGTTTCATATTAGCATCATAAAAAATTGGTTCAAACCCCCGTTATTCCAACATCTCTCACTTATGTGAAAAGTTTTAGGAGTTAGTGGTAATATCTTATTCATCATGCTATAATAATTCATCCCATCAATTATAGGAAAACCTTGACTGTTAATATAATTAAGATTCTACTCCTATTCGACTCTCTCTTGAATCATTATAGGTAACATTTATATGATACATACTGAATATCCCTATGGTATATTGAGCACAATGAGGGGAGGGGTGGATCAGTGGTTACATTTTATGAAATCCTTTCTTTCAAATTATACATATCTATGTTTGTAAGGTTCTATATCCACTAAATATTATCTCTTAATCATAATTTTGTACTCTTATAGTAATAGTGATAGCAACACACAATATTTACAAGGATCAGTACAAAGACCAACTCCATTCCACGTTGGTCCCCAAATGTAGATTTTTCACTATAAACCAACATTTCACAATGCTCCAGCTATAACTGAGAGACTCTATTTTCAATTTTCCAACCAAAATACTTCCACTACTTTAAAAACCAATTTAAATACTTCACCACTAACTATAACAATGAGACTATTTTTTTCTCATGACTCTAACTATAATAATCCACCTTCTCCCAACAATAATACTTCATCTATTTTCAATTATTTGATCCACTATATGATGGATCTCTAATATTCCTCCCCCATCTTGTAGGATCTGACATGATTGGGTACTCATCATGTACCTTCGACATCCTATGGTTGTGTTTGTTTTCCATTCTCAATAATTTTAATGACATTAAATGACTAGTTTCTTCAGTGAAAGAATTCTCAGTCTATGATTCCTTATGATTGATGTATCAGCCTCAATTGGATGTGTTCAAGTGCTGAACAAAAATATTCTTTATATTATGAGATAATATTGCTATCAAAATATCAATCTTCTTCTTCATGAATTTTCAACTTAGCTCATGTTTTCATTATATATTTGTTTCATGGATTCCAAAACATTTTTACATTCATTTATATTATTTATTATAATTTTATGTTCTATTCATTAATTTTTTTGGTATCTTAATGACACAAGACATCAACATTTATGCATACATGCACCACGTTAAACTTCTCATTTCAAGCTTCACACGCCTCACTTACTTCACATGCATACATATTATCACATAAAAGCGTATTTCATATATCAAGAAAATATTGTGCAATGCTGTGTTTATCCCACTGTCGACATTGTTTCTCAATAAATGTAAATAAAACACCATCATTTTTCACTATTTTATTACATTAAACTATTACTCATGCAAGAACCTATGTAAGGACCTTTGTGAAAACACGAATGGTTGTTTTTTCTTTCTTAATTTCACACAAAAGTTGTTCATGTTCTCTTTATTCTATATGAGTTATAGTGTATATGAAAGTACCTTATTTATTTCAGAATATTATTCATGAAAACTATGACTTACATGCATAGGGGTATCATACTAATTTTTTATGTTATGGAACAACATTGTTCTTGATGAAAAACAATTGTGCTTATGAAAATTTTATATTCACATGGTATCCTTCTTCATTCTCTTAGAAATAAATCTTCATAGAAAATTTTTTATTCATGAATCAATCCAATATTTATTTTCACTAGTTGAGCACCCATGATATTTTATTTCACATAATCTAAAAGTATTTGCAGATCCCTTTTCCTTTCGTGAATAAAATGGGTTCTTGGTAGATCTGTTTCATTAAAAAATAGAGTCTTTGTATATATTTGCAGCACCTATATCAAAAAATAGATTTTCCTTTTATAGGACATAATTAAAGTGCATGACACCACCTTATATCTATATTTCACACCTCATTGAAGAATCCTTAAATTCTTTGAAAAAACATTTCTGGACGAAATACTTGTGTCATTCATGATTACTAAAACGTATGAGCAAAAAACATGGTATCTTCACATTTATCCATTGCGATTACCTCCTCTCTTATATTCAATGGGGATCTCATGCCCTTAATCTTATGAAATATCTAACTTCTCCATAGTGATTGGTTGTTTGAGTGGCCTCCTATAACTATGTTTTCAGTTCGTCCAATTATTCTTTCTTGGATTTATCATATTCAGAAAAAGCATAGCTGCATTCATGATGATACAAAGACTCAACAAAAAATAATCTTGGCCACAGAATGAAAATTACATCCATAGATTGATTAAATGACGTTAGGTCATGAACTCCAATTAATATAATCATCATCGAGGGTGTAACAACACAAAAAATATAAATGTTGTTTTATTATAAACATATTTTTTCAAATGGATTTATTTAACATTTTAAAAAATTGGTGACAACTTTCTAGAAAATAAAAACTGAAATTAATTGTTTTATTTATAGGAAATATTTTCAAATTTATTTTAAAAGTAAATATTATTTTACTTTGTTAGAATAACGAATATAATTAAATAGAATATAATTTCAAAAAAATTTTTATTTAATAGAATATCTTAAATACCAATTATATATCGATATAGTTAATTTGTTTTTTATTTTCAAAATATGATATTAGTTTTGAATAAAATATTGAATGTAGTTTAAAATTATTCCTACTATTTTATATTGATATTATACTTGTTATTTAAAAGTATAATATGTTATAATAACAATTTCAAATATTTTAATGACATTACTTTGTAAAAATGAACTATTTTAATTTAAGCAAATACTTATTTAAACAATCATATGAATAATTATGTTAAAATTATTTGGGTTTAATATATGTTGATATGTATGCATATATATATGTGTGTTTATGTGGTTATAATTACTATTTTCAAATTATAAATTGTGATTAGATTAATTTTTATAAAATTATTATTTTTTTAATAAAATTATAAAAAAATTATATGATTTTTTTAGTTAAACATAAAATATATTAAACATTACTTTAAATTAAATATATGATGATAATATATAATATTTATAATAATATAAGAAGAAAATAACTAAAAAGAGAAATAAGGGGTTTGGTTTTTTTTTTGGTTGAGTCGCGACGTGAAAGGGGGAAAGACTGAGAGGTCATGGGTCACGGACGGGAGTAGCATCCAGAGTGAAGGGTTCTACCTTGTGGCCAGAATCAGGTTAGGAAAAGTAGCTGAGTTCGACTAAGGGAGGAAGAAACTGAACGGGTGACGTCCACTGGAGAGTGTTCTTATAGATATGAGTGTCAGTGATGGAGATTTGGGCTTCATCGATGAGGAATGAGACCAAGGTAAGGGTTTTGGTTGTCAATAAGGTAGGAAGATTGTTCATATTATTCAATGGTTCCTTTCTTAAATTCCTAGATATCTAATCTTGGGTTGTTTTGATTGGAATTGTTTTTTCTCATATTTATTTTGCTTCCACTTTCTTAATCGGTCGATTTTTAGTGATTATTTTGATGCTTAGGGTTATATTATGATGTTTCAATTTTTAAATTTTGAACCAATGATGAAGGATTTATATTTACCAAGTAAAGATATATATATAGTGCTTTTCCAATTTTCAATTTGTGATTTTAAGGACATGAAACTTTCTCTCATCATGACTTTTTCAAAAGTATATTATCAAACTTTCATTAATGTTTACTTGTTTATTATTTTCACTATATGCACACACCGCTAGCACCCCAACCTATATTCTATATGTGATTAGATAATACTGAAGATTATAAATAGTATTATCGCTCTTCTTATGTTCAGTTTATTTTTCTATATTTTCTCCTACACACCTTGCACACATGCTTGATCACTAATGCCTTCTGAAATTTCATGCCCATATTATGGTGTGCCCTTTACCTTCAAAGTGTTTCTTGTTTATTTTTTTTCCAGTAAGGGATCAATTATATTTATAATTTTTATGTTCTTGAGTCAATTTATTTTTTTCGTAAGGGTTTTTTTTTCAAATTGTGTCTTTATAGATATATTTTGTAAGGGAGAATTTAATAATTCATTAACATGGATTTATATCTTCTTATGATGAAATCTTACAATAGGCAATTAATTCTAGTTCTGCGTAAGGGAAATTTATATTTTCCATGTTTATTTATGTGTTTCTTCAAGAAAACTTTTCATGTTTGATTTATGTTTGAGTAAGAGATTCATTATTTATTTTTGTGCTAAAATTTATTTCAAGAGATTGACTTTATTTGGAAAACATAAATTCAATAATTTATAATTTTGAATTGATATTTTCATCTCAAATCCAAGTTTTCAAGAGAAGTGATTCCCAAATTTACATATTTATAATTTGAATTCACCATATATATATATATATCTTTGTGTCTGTGTGTGTGATTTCAAGTACATCATTCATAAAAATATATAAGTATTTTTATGTATTACAGACTAATTGAATTTAACTAATGTAAATGGGTGAAATAGATGTATATATGTTTATATTATATTCAATTAAAAAAATTCATATATTTATATATATATCTAAATACATGTACATGATTCGAAAGGGAAAACAAATCATGTAAGGATATGGGATAAAATTAATATCAAGGATTTGTAGAGGACCTTATTTTTAATTTGTTAATGGATGTAATGGTTATAGTTATATTTGTAATTTTATTAACATGTTATAATTTTTATCATCTTATTTATGAAAAAGTGTGCATCAGATGTCATCATGTTTTACTAACATTAGGGTCCTCACAACTGCATATAATCATGTCCATGTGATTACGCACATCTTCGACACTCGTCGCATTGTAATAATCATATAGTTTCAATATTAATATTTAATTCCAAAAACAACAAGTACATGGGTATAATTGAATTTATTTCATTTAAATTTTTCCTTTACAATTTTATAATAAATTATTATGACCAATTATGGAAAGTGTATTTCACATAAAATGATTAAATACCTGGATAGTCCTTGAAAATCCTTTGTTGTAGATGTTTTAGTTGTGACCAAACATGTATGTGATGAAATAGATGTCCATGTATTCTCTATATATTTATATATAATTATGAATGTTAATATTAAAGCACTGACATGTTTTCGAAATTGAAAACTCTAGTGAACATATATATATATATAATTAAAGTAAGATTATATTTTTTTGGGAAAACCCAGTGCATGAACATTGTAAATATGAAATTAAAATGCAGATCGAACCCATCATTTAGTAATTGGGTAGGCCCATAAAGCCTTCAAATATTAAAGTGTCATCATGATAGTTTTTTTAGAAGATTGCGTAATGTTTTATAAAAAACCCTAGATTGTGTTTATGTAATTTTTAACTTAAGTACTTTCTAAAATGTTCTAGAATTTTTAAACTATATGTAATTTCAAATAGTATTTTAAAATGGGTATTTATATATGTTTTTAAACAGTTAATTTCAAAATAATATTTTCTGATGATTTATTGAATGTTTTTAACCCCATACTAAGAATACTTAATGCTCACCCATTTGTTTTAAATGATTTTTCACAGGACCAGCGATGTATTATGAATGTGTTATCTTTTCTTACTGAGGTAGCACGCGCTGTGTTTTTATTTGTTTCGTTTTTATTTTTCTACGACTCTGAAAATTTTTAATGTTGTATCTAACTCTCCAGAACCTAGACTGATAAAAGGTCCTCTTCTATGTAATGTTTATGCTTGGGTCCTTATAATTGGTATTATAGGAAAAACCAAGACAACTTTAGATATGATATGTTTATGTCTAAGCGGTAGTGTTTAGAAGTCTAGTACTCCTATATTTCTTAATTATGAAGATGAAAATTCAAAAAAAAAATTAGTCTGATTAATGAATTGAGAGGACATGGTATTTTGAAAGGGGAATAATGTAACAGCCTAGAAAATCTAATCATATTTTTATTATAAAAATATTTTATCAAATGGATTGATTTATAAATATAACATTTTTAGATGGTTTTATTTGAAATAAAAAATTAAATTAATTGTTTTATTTATAACAGCAGTTTACAAATTTATTCTAAAAGTAATTATTATTTTACTTTTAAAGAATAAAAAATTTATTAAATAGAAAATAATTTTTAAAAAATATATTAAATAGAATATTTCAAATAACAATAATATATGAATATAGTTTATATGTTTTTTATTTTCAAAACATTATATTATTTTTAAATAAAATTATGAATATAATATAAAACTAATACTATTGTTTTATTTTGAGATTATACATTTCATTTAAAAATAATATATGTTATAATAATGATATCAACTTTTTTAATGACATTACATGGTAAAAAAATGACTCTTTTAATTTATGCAAATATATATTTAAACCATCAAATGAATAATTATATTAAAATTGTTTGGGATTAATAGATTTGAATATATATATATATATATGTGTGTGTGTGTGTGTGTGTGTGTGTTTGTGTGTGGTTATAATTACTATTTTTAAATTATAATTTTTTTTAGTTTAATTTTTATAACATTATTGTTTTTTTAATGAAAATATAAAAAAATAATATGATTTTTTGTTATTTAAAAATAAAATATATTAAATATACCATAAAATTAAATATATAATAATTAAAATATAATAATAATAATAATAATAAAAGAAGAAAATAAATAAAAATAGAAAGAAGGTGTTGGGGTTTATTTTTTTAGTTGAGTCAGGGTGTGAAAGGGGGAAATACTGAGGGTTGTGGTCCCAGACGGGAGTAGTAGCTAGGGTTAAGGGTTCCATGTCATGGTTGGAATCGAGTTAGGAAATGGAGTCGAGTCTGACTGAGGTAGGAGGAAACTAAACGGGTGACATCTGCTGGTGAGGGTTCCCACAGATCTGAGTGTCGGTGATAAAGATTTGGGCATCAGCAGTGAGGATCAAGATAGAGTTTAGGGTTTCGGTTGTCAATAAGGTAGGTGTATTGTTCCTAGTCTTTAATGTTTCCCTATTTTCCTTTCTTATATATCTAACCTAGGATTGTTTTAAATGGAAGTTTTTTGTTTGATCTTCATTTTTCTACCCCTTTCTCTATCGGTTGACTGTTAGAAATTATTTTTTAATTTTGGGTTGTCTTGTGATGTACTTATTTAGAACTTTTAAATAATTAATGAAGGATTTATATTTTCTAATTGATGATATATATATATATATATCCTTTTTCCATTTTGGCACCAGGTAATTTTACGAACATGAATCTTTGTCTCGTTGTGACTTTGTCAAAAGTCTATTATTTAAATTGCATCGATGATTACTTCTTTAGTCTTTTCACTATATTCAAACATTGATTACATCACATTATTCATTCTATCTATGAGTTGAGACTTTTGGAGGTTATAAATAGCATTATCACTCTACTTATGTTTGTTCTATATTTTTATACTATCTTCTACACATCTTTTCACACACGTTTGATCACAGATGCCTTCTGAAATTTCTTATCTATCTAATGGTGCGTCCTTTACCCCATGAGAGTTTCTAGTTTGTTTTTTTAGGTAACGGATCAATTATATTTATGGAATTTAAGTTCTTGAGTCTATTTACTTTTTTTGTAACAGTTTTGATTTCAAATTGTGTCTTTAATCATTTATCTTGTAATGGAAATTTTAATTAATCATTAATTCGGATTTATATCTTATTCTGATAAAATATTACAATAGATAATGAATTATAGTTATGAATAAGAGAAATTTACTACAACCAAGTTTATTTTTGGGTTTTATCAAGACAAATTCCCATGTATGATTTGTGTTTGCGTAAGGGATTCAATATTTATTTTTGTGTTAAAATTTATTTCATGGGATTGCTTTTATTTTAAATTCATCAAGTCCAGAATTTATAATTTTGATTTGATATATTAATCTCAAATCCATGTTATATACAAAATTTATTCCAAAATTTACATATTTAGAAATTAATTTCATGATACATATATACCTATGTGCGTGTGTGTGATTTCAAGTTCTTCATACAAGAATATATATAAGTATTTTTATGTTTTAATGACTAATTGCGTTGGAGTAATGTAAATTGGTGCAATATATGAATATTTTTTTTATAATATATAACTCAAATAATCCATATATATATATATATAAACATATTAGTGCATGACTTGAAAATGCACACAAATCATGTATTGATATGGGATAAAATAAATATCAAGGATTTGTACATGACCTTATTTTAAAAATTCTCATGGATGGAATGGTTATAGTTATATTAATAATTTTACTAACATGTTATAATTTTTATAATCTTATTTCTGAAATATTTCTATTAACATGTCATTATATTTTAATAACATTAAGGTCATCAAAACTGCATATAATCATGTCTATGCGATTATGCACATCTTCAACACTCGTTGCATTATAATAAACATATGGTTTCACTTCTATGATTTAATTCCAAAAATAAAAAGTACATGGATATCATTGAATGTATTTTATTCTAAATTTTTCTTTTAAAATTTTATAATAATTTATAATGTTTAATTAAAGAATCTGTATTTCACAAAAAAGGATTAAATACATAGATAGTTCAAAAAACCCATTGTGGTAGAAGTTTTGGTTGTGACCAAACATGTAAGTGATTAAATTTATGTTCATTTATTTAATATATTTTTATATATAATAATGATTGTGAATTTTAAATCAGTGACATGTTTTCAAAATTGAAACCTCCAGTGAATATATATATATATATATATATATATATATATGTAAAGGAAGATTAAAATGTTTTCGAAATACTTGATTATTGACCATTTAAAATATGGAAGAGAAATGGAGAGTGAATTCATCCTTTAATAAGTTGGTATACCCAGATTGCCTTTAACGATTCAAGTTTCCTTGAAATAATGTTTTTTGAAAGCTTGTGTAATGTTTTCCGAAAAACACCATATTATGTTTATGCAATTTGTAACGTAAGTACTTTCTAAAATGATCTAGCATTTTTAAATAGTACGTAATTTCAAATAGTATATTGAAAAGTGTATTTCTAAATTTATTTACACAATTATTTTCAAAATAATATTTTATAAGGATTTATCGAATTTTTTTAATCCCATTAATGGGAATACTTAATGCTCACCTCTTTGTTTTAAAATATTTTTCACATGACCAGTGGAGTTTTCTGATGGCGTTAACTTCTCTTACAGAGTTAGCATGCAAGTTGTGTTTTTGTTCATTTTAATTTTATTTTGTTGCAACTCTGATAATTTTTAAGGTTGTATCTTACTCCCCAGAACCTAGACCAGTAAAACGTCCTATACTATGTAATGTTTAAGATTGGGACCTTATAGAGGGTCATAAAGAAAAAATAAGATGACTCATTTGAATTGGATGGATGATATCAAATAGACCGATCATATTAGATTTCTCATGTAATGTACATAATTTTAAATCTGCTAGAACAATATATGATACCTATGAGAACAACATCATATCGTGAACCATGACTCAATCTTGTTTATAAGGGATCATGTTCCTATTGTATCATTGAGATTACATCGGGGTCAGCACCCAAATACACTATACCTCACACAGACATTAGTCGCACGATGCTGCATGGTCCACGGGACGTACATTGCGCTAATGGCCCAATCTATTTTCAACTTATGGAATGCACTATATGGGACATGTACATGGGCTTTTTCATGGCTATGCACCCACCTCTACATCATTTATGGTCTAAATATGGAAATCCTTCCCCAAGGGTTGACCCCTTGGGTCCCCCTATGTGTCGTTGTGGTCCAGCATTGGTGGAACCCATGGGTTGGCCCTACATTTTTTATGAAGACTATATAATAATTATAAATAATATAAGTATCATATGAATGTAATTTAATTCCTTTAAAATTCCTCTTCCATTCTCAAATGTCTTCTTCATGAAAAATATATATTTATCTATCATATACACGTTTTAATCTCTTCTTCATGTAAATGAATATTTTCACAGCTCTCTTTTTTTGAACTTATTATTTTTTACATCTGTTAAAATACTAAGAAAACTTCAACAATCACCAAATATCTATTCACGGGGAGTTTTCCAATCACAAAATCCCATTCGATTATATGAATCTATAATAATTTTATAGGAATCACCACTTCATCCAAACTCACCAAACACAAATCGACTCATCAATGACAATAAATTAAACACTTGGTCCAATAGTTTATAGGAAATGTGGTAAATCCTCATTTTTGATATACGTATTAGGATATTAATGAGTTTACTGTTAGTATTTAGAATTAGGATGTTTTCTTATAATAGTCGGGGTGAAATTTAATATATGAGGGTAACCCAATATAGGTGTTAACCCAATATTATGAGTCCCTTATAGGATGTAATAATAGGTAGTTACTCAATGTTATGAGATTTTTGTATGGTTTATACTAACTAATACATGGTATAATCATTGATCTGCATCATTTGTTCTGATGTAATGTACTTGAGGTACATGGGTATCATGGTATAGTTTTGATGGGAAAGAGAATAAGGATGTATTAACCTTTATTATTTGAATGTGGTTCCATATGATATTGTGGATCATGATCCTATATAGTATAATCTTGCATACATATATCATCGGTAGATGTTTCTTGTTTTAAGACAAAACCTAGGTGGAGTGATCTTTTGATTGGCCTTAACATGAGTGAGATGCCAGAATTATTAGGAAAGTGTACTATGGAGATTCAAGCAAGATAAGATTGAAATTCTAGGGTCTATTGTGAACATGTTAGGTGTGTAATCCTAGGTTTTATTGGAATGACATGAGATTGTATTATTTACATTGACAAGTAAGTTTATTAACGATGTGTAAAAATCATCTAGTGTTACTTTTTTTATAATGTGGGTTGTCAAGCACCATTATTAGTGGCATGATGTGTGCATGAAATGATCATTATAAGTTCATTTCAATTGAAATAAATTAATATTATACTATTTTGTTCCTACTTTTAGGGTGTATGACTTAGGGGAGTGTGAGTATATTTGTGTGTTTTGGTGGTATTAGAGACTAAACCTGCTATTTATATAAGAGATCAAGGTGGTACACACTAGTTACATTATGTTCCCATTTATTAAAGATGGGTAAGATAACCCATATGGGCCAAGGACTGAATGTTTAGTAATAATATTTATGTTCATGGTTTATTGGATCATTAATGATAATGACATTTGTACCTTTTTTATTAGAGGTGACATCATATATGGATTAGGGTGTCGTGGTATGGTCTACCTTAATGTGTTTCCTAACACTGATTTTCTGAAAGGTTTCTTTCTGGAACTAGATGAGGTTGCACTTGAAGAGTGATATGAGGGATTCCATATGGTTTGTATTGATCCATTGTCTATTAAAGGTTTTTGACTTAATTATAATGGAAAATTTAGTGGAGCTATAGGATGAAGTTCTTTATAGGTTTAGAATGATTGGGGTTGGTGTTTTTCATTGATGCTCAGATATAACCTAAACAATTTTTATTTTTTATTATGCATGGTGATTCATGGAGCATGGTCTATGGAGGTACAAACCTCATTTTGGAAGGGTCCCATGTGCGATAAGACTAAACAATGGATATTTGAGATAACATTAGGCTTCTAGTGTGTGGATAAACCTAGTATTATTTTATTCCTCAGTGGATAAATTATTTTAGCCTTGGATATGAAAATGGAAAGAGTATTTGTATTGGAATTGAGCTCAGGGTGGATTTCATGTGATTAGTAGGTGATTTAGATTAGTGATAGTTCGATTCTCGGGGGGAGAGCATGATGGTCGATGAATTTTTTTGGTGAAATGGCTATGGAATTACACCAATAGTCAGATTTGGAATTTGGTTTATCTATTTTTACAATCTAATGAATCTTTTAAGAGTTAATTCAATGTGACCAGGCATTGAGATAAGACAAAAGTGGGTTTCTTTGATAATTTTCTGTAATATTCTTCTACAGGGGGTCCAGCTGATGTTCTTGAATGAGATTAGGTGTGATGATATAAAATAACACAATGAGTGTTTCTTTAGACTAATGATAATGTATATTCCATATATATTTCTAATGGTGAGGAACACTATCCCTAGACATTGATCCTTAGGATTAGAGACATGCATTAAGGGAATGAGCCGGTATATGAAGCGGTTGACGGAACTTTAGTTTCTTTGGATGGAAGTTTATGGTCGATCGTTATCATGGTATTAGAGATTAAAATTATTTGTATATAATTTTGGATAAATAGTACACCTTATGTTTTTATTTTTCCAACAGAAACTCATTTAGCATTCTAGGGTAGAACATGGTGAGTTGAAGATTAATTGATAAATTATATTTGTTGTTTTTTCTTGTTTTACAATGTCAATACTTCTCAAGGATGATAAATGACTTGATGGGGAGTTGAAAAATTCCCACATCCATATGGATTGTGATATTCTGGGGGACATTGAATTTTTGACACTAAATTATGGTTGGTTTTGTGAACTAGGATTCTAATTGAGAGTAAAAGTGATGGAATTACCCTAGGGTAATCATTTTCAAGGGGGTATGAGGGTTGAGTGATGAATCAAGTGCCCGAGAGAGGAATTTTAGGTTGTGTAGTGGGTTGGCCTCTGGTAAATTAGAAACCCTTACATGGGATTTGGATGATGTATATGTGGTCACCCTTATAGAGATGAAATATATGTTGGAACCCCTTTACATGGATGGGACCTTTACAAAATTATGAAAAGTCCCGACATAAGGTATCCCCTTGTATGGAGGTGTCCCCTTATGAATGATAAAACCCCCTTACATGGGTGACATTGAAATAAATTTTGAATAGTCTAGTACTAGAGAATTAGTGAAAGAAATCCCCTTACATATCCATCTTTTTACATGTGGAGTGAAAATCTATGAAAAATTTCGAATACATGGGCAATCAGGGATTACCACATATGGGAAATTCCCATATGTGGGGAATCCCATTACATGGGGTGAACCCTATGCAGATATCCCCCATATATAGAGAATATATTTACATTTATCACCCCTACATAGGATGATATCCTTATATAAATACGTACACATGCCTTTATGTGGCCATGGGTGATTAGTGTTTTGTAATTTTCAAAAAAAATGGTTTAAAAAATATTAAAAGATATATTTGGGTGTTTCAGGACCTATATAAAAGGGATATGTGAATGTGGATGGCTCTCACCACTTCTATTCAATTATAGTAGATAATATCCCTCCATTCATATCAGAATCAAGTTTCATTCAATCCGGGTGATGGATTGATGTAAATCAAACACTCCATGTGGATTTTTCTTTATTTTATTACCCTTCTTCCCCATCACTCACTTGTTATTATTGATCCACCATATAAGTAATGATTCTATGTTGACGCTCCTTTTTGTCACATTGTCTAAATGAATGAAATGGGAAATGACTTAGCACAAATTGATTCATCCGTTGAAGAAACATCAAAAAAATCGACAAAGGGATGAACAAAGAGAACATTGCCCATAGGACGCGCAAGTTCCATCACTGTCGCGCAAGTCCACTTGCATGACGCCTAATGGTCGCGCAAGTCACTTGTGAGACCTAAGTGATAACCGCCCGTGGACTTCTCCCTGCCTATAAATAGACCCTGTGGTCCCCCCATCCGAGGAGGAATTTTTCCAGAAACTCAGATTTGAGCTCCCGGCGCCCTAGTCTCTTCTCAAAGCTTCCGGAACACTTCTAAGGTAATTTATTACCTAGAATGGATGATCTAAAGAGGGGGAGGAAGGCCTAAGTGTTGAAACTCATCAACACTTGCGCGCCTAGGTGGCCATCCCTTAAGGGAAATGGCCACACTTGTGCGCCGCCTTACTCCTTCAATAGTACTTTCGTGCCCCTCTGCTGGAATAACCTCAAAAGGATTCTAAAGGCCTTAAACAATGGTCGCTCAAGTATTACCCTGCTGGTTGAACACTGCGCAAGTACCAAACATGTCATTCAGGTGTATACCTGCGCGACCAGGACTTGCGCGCCCACGCAGTACCTGCGCGCCTACCAGGACTTGCGTGCCCCTGCCTTTTTGGATGCCTTTCTTGCCCATTTCACCCCTGTTAAGTCATTACACATTTCCTATTCAAGATTCAGTCTTCAAGACACTCTTCAAAGCCATTTATGGCATGATTTCTTGATTTGACTTCCTTATCTGAAAGGAATTCTGTGGAATATCTCTCAAAACCTAATTATTTACAGATCTTTATGTCACTAGTGATTGAGATTTCATTCATTCAACCTCATCCTTTAAGACTAGAGAATCCTTAACCTGGGTCTCCTTTTCAGGAATAATCCCCAGTAATAAGTCCTCTAAATTTTGGGCATCCTCTTAGGAGTAAACCCCAGATCCCCTAACCTGGGCTTCCTTTTTAGGAGTAATCCCCAGTCTCAAGTTTGGGCATCCTCCTTAGGAATAATCCCCAGTCATAATTCTTAACTTGGGCATCTTCCTTAGGAGTAAGCCCCAATTCTCAAAGTCCCTTAATTTGGGCATCCTCCTTAGGAGTAAGCCCCAGTCCCATAATTTGGGCATCCTCCTCAGAAGTAAGCCCCAAACCATAATCCTTGACATGGGCTTCCTTTTCAAGAGTATTCCCCAGTCTTAAATTCTCTTAACCAGTCCTAATTTACCATTGATCTGGGATTCCTTTTTAGGAGTAAAACCCAATCATAAGTCTTATCCTAATTCGGGCCTCCTTTTCAGGAGTAAGACCCAAGTTAGAGTATTCAAAATCTCCATGAAGCACATATACCTTTATGGACCATGTTCCTGGATTTCTTCCCTAAAGTAAATCTTAACCTTCATTTATCTGGGTAGTCATACATACATAAGTCCCACATCATTTCTTATGATTGCATATTTCATGGCTCAATTGTCTAATTTTCACCAATACCTATTGTTTCTCACACCGAGCATGACTCACGTGAGCTTAGAGGGTAAACTAATTATGAAATCCTTTTTTGAGCTATCAATCATAAACATCATACTCCCTTACTCGAACTACGTGGCTTATGATTCCTTTTCTAAAACAAAGGATACGTAGGTAGCCCGTCTACGGGTTCGATCCCATCTCTAAAATAATCCATGTCCTTCTGAATGACAATAAACTTCAAGTGCCCCACTGAGTTGCTTTAAAACCAGCATGGTCAACATAATGACCAAGAGACTTCTATATAAATGTGTTGAAGGGTACCATTGACCAAGAATCTCTAATAAATACAGATGATTCTCTATCGATGAAGAACCTCTAATACATATAAAAGATTCTCTAAATTTCCTACATATTTGATCATTGATTGTCAGATCTGAAGGAAAGCTCATTTTATACTTGGTAATGTAATAAGGATTCACGAACATAACATAAATATATAAAGAGAGTCCCAGAGTAGACAATAATTCCCCTAAAAAAGGTGTGATGAGTCTGACCTCCCATCCTCTCGACCAATGAAAATTCCTAAGCCTCATCAGTCCACAAACTAATGAGCACCTACCTTTGGAAAGTAGGTCTGAATGGATGTGGAATCATTGGATATTTCCAGTTCTACGAACAAACCCATTAGAAACCGATTGGAACATTTGAACCTCCCATCAAGGCGGTCATCCCTGGATTCCGAGGGAAACAAAAATGGTGAACCCGACGTGAATCCGTAACCAAGTTAAAATGATGTTTTACCTATTTGTTAGGCCCCTATTTAAAACTCAATGAGAGGGAAACAAAAACAATCATTGACATATGTTCTCATCCAAAAGATGTAGTAGCTGAATTTATCTTGATTACGTCTGTCATATCAAACATGCACTCTTTTCCCAAGATCTTCTGCATTTCTAGAATGGCTACTCTCAAGTTCACACATGTGAATACTGCTGCTGCAAATGCCACTCCTGCTACTCCTGCTGGATCGTCGTCCGCTCTTAGGACGATATCACCTAATCAGTGTCTTCAACGCTGTGTATCAAATGCACGGGTTGAGGAGTACCGTCAACACGGTACCATTCCATCTCTGGAGGCTGCCCGACAAGCCCTCCAAGTAAACAAATCACATCCGTCGTCCGGACAATGATGATCGGTGATCAAGAAGCAGGCGGTGCTGACTACCGTCTCCAACCGTTTCGGGTCGATATCCCTGGAACGCAATCACCATTCGCTCCCTTATTCTGGGGAAGTAAATGAGCAGGTCCCTCTGGACCTTAATTCAAACAAACAGGAGTCCTTCTTGAGGGCTCCCACCAATAATCACCGCCAGACTCGTGCGGCAGTGCGCCCTCAAAATGATGAGGGTACCGACTCCAGGAGTTCGGCTCAGGTTCCTCGAACCAGAGCAAGAAAGACGAACCACCAGAGGCGGAATCCGGTCAACAGTCAGCAGGTTCTCATCTCTGCCATCTTCGGAGAAGTCCACCAACCTAACTTGGTGGCAAGCAATGAGCAGGCACATACACCTGCCCGTTTTAAACCCGCTGTCCAGCAGACTCGTCTGGCAGCATCGCACCAATCCCGCCTGGAAATTCCGGCGGAGTACTATAGGCAGGAACATACACCTATTTATACATCATCAGCTAGTCAGTAGGCTCGTCTGACTACATATGATGGATCTCGTCCACCACGTTTGGAGAAGTGCATTCAGCAGGCACATACACTTGCTGGTATTAATCAAGCCTACCAACAGTCACGCTTGGTAGCATTCGGAGAAGTTAGTCGGAAAGCCCTGACAATAAATAAGAGGCAGACTCAACTCTCTACCCCCACACTTGAGTACTGTCAGGATTCACTGACAGGAAAAGGAGGACAGGAGCAAGCACATACACCTGCTCCAAGCCTAGAATGGACGTATATTCCCGTTCTGGCAGCTGAAGTCACCAAGAATATTCTATCAATGGTGAAAGAGAAAAAGAAAATCCATGCTCATATTATGGATGTCTTCCAGGATATTATAACAACTTCAGCGGCATCTCAGGGAAAGACACATAAATCTATCCCTACTAGTGGAGTGATACATCTACAATTCACTCCGGAACAGACACACACATCTGTTCTAGTTCCAGAGGGTTATGGGGCATACTCCCCTATATCATACGGATGACCAAGTCAGGTACATACACCTGATTTGAGAGGATATCGTCAGCCTAACCTAGCCATCTTTCCTGATCAGGCACATACACCTGCTCAGAGCAGCCACTTTCATCAACAAGTGGTTTCCAAGGTGAGTAAGAAGGCGTCTAAGAAAAAGACCCGCCCAGTATAGTCAGGAGATCAAGAGCCAATCAGTAACAAGTCCTTGCTCGATGCTGGAGTTCTTGAAGCCCTCAGACAATTATCTGTTGGAATTCAATATTTTACTCCCTCAGTTCCCAATAGTGGGAACATTAATTCCGAAGGTCTTCAACAGACACTTCCTCAAGAAGGCTTTCTTCATGACAATTCGTTCAATCTAGAAGTTTCATCTTCATATGAGTTCCACAGGAACCCTCTGTGTGGTCAGAAGACCATGGAGCAAGAGATCTCATCTTTTGTTGTAACCCATTATTATGGTCCTCCCCATGATGATGAATTTCGCTGCGAAAGTCCTCTCCGCAGTAGTGATGCACATTGCCCGAAAAATGCTCCAGTGGACAATGTAGTCCCGAGAAAGCCCTCTTATCTTGAGGCACTTTCAAATGCGAAACCAGTCATGTCTGAAGCTTCATCGCTAGCAGGTGAAATACTTTCTCAATCAGAAGATAGCCTAGGGTGTAGGCCATTCTCCGAACCACCCCTAAGTCATGCATCTTCTAGTTTGATCAATAATTTCTCTACCAATCATGTTGAATCCAATGAAGCAACAAGGAAACACCAACTCTGGTCAAATCAGGTAGAATAATCTTCATCAAATGATAAAGAAGAAATGATGAATATGAGAAAACAACTGGTGAAAGGTGAAGTGCCAGTCATGTTTTGGCCTCTGGATGACTCTCAGTATAATATTCCAGAAATGTTGATGGAAGATTAAATTCATGATATTCATCTCAAAATATGGAAAACTCTTTTTCAGTTGAAAAAGAAAGTATTATCTTATGATGAATATGAAAAACATCTTAAGATAATAGAAGGGTTACAACGTCAGATTGATTTGGTGTCTCTATCAGTCTCTCGATATCCGAAGGCTGAAAAGCAGCAGAGAGCCCTTCAACGTTCATGCTTTGGCGCACTAAGAAGATTGCATCAGTTAATTGCCAATTCCCCATCTGGTATTCATATCAGAGGATGGGGTGTTCATGAAGCACTGCATTTCACGATGCTCTCCAGTCAGCAAAGCCCACCGAAAATAGTCTCATGTAATGTTATTGCCCATGGCCGGCCACAGTCAATGGGCTTTGTTTGTAATAAAAATCTTGCCCAAGAACAGGCTTCAACTAGTTCCTCTCTAAATCAAGAATACAGAGAACAAGTTGTCTAATTACTCTTGTATCAAGAAAACGAGAATATTGAACAGGCCTCTCGTTTGGAGCAAGAACGTCACCAAGTGACAGAAGTGTTAGAAATCATCCAACAGTCTTTTGAACCGGGTGATAAAAGCGGATACAGGTTAATGCATCCATCTAATTTCTAGACTAAGGTTATCAAGATCAGGAGGAATTTCAAGAAAGTCTCAGACATAGCATGTCAAGAATCACCCCAACTCGCCAGACTGGGGACTCTTTTAAACCAACCCTCGGAATCAATAAAAAGGATTCAGGGAGTTGAGCGAGAACAGCAGGAACAACCCCAGTCCATTAGACTGAGGACTTTTTTAAATCATCAATCCCATCCTCAAAAAAAGTCAGTCTTTTCTCAATTGGGGAAGAAACCTCAAGAGGAACGAAGAGCCAAATTATCAGAAGATTACCTCCAAATTACGGTTCGTCAAAAAGTTCCTAAGGGATCGAATAAATAAAAGTCAATGTCTCATCAGAGACATGGAATAAGACAATATCACAGAAATGCTGATAGAAGTGATGTGATGAATTATGCATCGATTAATGTCATCAATGTCGTTGTTACTGATCCACCGGATGAGGCTCACTCAGGGGACTCAGATGAAGATTTTTGTGCTCAAGAAGATGTATGCACCGACACAAATGAAGAAGGTGTGCGTACACAAAGTCAAAGGATTACTCAGAACATAAGTAATCCTTCAAGTAACCCACTTCCCCCTCTCTGAAAAGGATCCAACAAAGGGATGGTAAAGAACCAGGTTACATATCCTTCCTTTGGAGAAGGTCAATCGCTTTCACTAGAGCAGAGGTTTTCACAATAGGAGGAAGAAATGAAGGAATTAAGAAGGTTGAATGCAGAAATAATTCATAATAGTCTTATTCTTAAGCATGCTGGAGTCAGTCAGCCAAAGCAATTTGTTGCAGCTACTGAGATGGATCAAGAATATCCTCCTCTATTAGTACACCCTCACCGGTCTAATCCTACGGGTCAAGTGCAACAACGATTGGCAGTGCTACCATCAGTTGCATCACCAATCGTCACATCTGTCCAAACTACAGTCATTGTACCTACCCAAGTCCATGTTCAATCGGATGTTTCTCAAAATTTAATAACTACTATTGAGTCATTAATAGAATTGTTAGAAACTATGGAAGAGAAGCGTGCACAAGTTCAACTAGAAAATAATGTTTACCCTGAATGGGTAGATTCAATTTCCCCTCCATCCAGTTTTGGGAACCTTGTATTCCCTATTTTCAATGGATCAGGCAATCCTGAACAACATTTGACGCATTACGTGTCTTTTTGCGATCCTATGATGGGAACTCCAGAGCAGCAAGAAGCAGTGAAACTCAGATGCTTTGTACGAACCTTGCAAGGACCAGCTTTTTTTGGTATACATGTTTTCAATCCCAGTCAATTACAGGATGGGAGGATCTTCACCAAAAATTTCTCCTTCAATTCAGCTCAACATTGCCAAAGACAAGAGTCTTCGATCATACAAACTTTAAGCAAAGGGAGAATGAAAGATTCTCTGATTTCATTGCTCGCTGGAAGGGATTAACATATTCCATGAGTTTAGCACTCCCTCAAGAAGAATTGTTTCCAATCTGTGTGGCAAATCTGCATGACGAATTACACACGCCATTAATCCCTGTTAAATACACAGGAGGGTTTCGAGACCCTACTTCAATCGCTCAGTATATTGAAGATTCCCTTATACAGGCTAAGGCTAAATCTCGTGTATTTCCATCAGCTCCAGGAAAGAGAATGGGTAAAGTAGAAACTGCTACAATCATGCTCAAACAAGCACATGTACCTATTTCTACCTCCAAACCTTCTTCTTCTCGAAGGGCTCCACCTTCTGAGCACCAAAACCAAAGGCCTTTTCGTCGAGATGATCAAAAAGATCAAAGACAAAAAAAATTGAGGATCTGAAGAGAAAAACATACTCTTTCTGAAATGAACAAGTTCCTGGTTATTTCATTTCAGCTCTGGAAAACAATTTGGTTCAATTGCCAATACCAAAGAGGCCAAACAAGAAAGGAGATGAAGACCGTCCTAATTATTTCCCTTTTCATCAAATGTTGGGGTATCCCATCTAGGAGTGTTTTGTCATTAAAGACCTTCTTCAAAAGATGGTCGACTCGGGACATGTCATATTGAATGGCTCCTTAGCCTAGGTAGCATGTTTCACTGCTACAGTTCCAGAGGAGGAAAGTGAATGGCAGGAAGTCAAAAGAAAAAATGCACAAAAGTATGATGATTGGATGGTCAGAAAGACAATCAGTCGAACTCATGCTATTTTGTGAGCACAATTAAAGAAACCAATTGTGTATTATGCCATGAATGTTGCAGCCAAAGCCTCTTCGTTAGAGGGAAAGTCCTCAAATAAATGGCATGATTCAAAGAAAGAAAAAGAATCAGAAGAGGATGAGTATGTGTCAAAGCCTAAGTCCTATTTTACTTTGGCGGACTTCATGCCATCTACTTCAAAGCCACGGGCACCGCCCCACCAAACGACACAGCCTGAACAGGCTAATCAGGCAGAGTCTTCATCAGACGAAGAGTTAATCTTTAGTTCTGTTAATATGATTCAATTAACAGATCCATATTCCAGTCGCAGTTTCGATTTCAATAAGCCTGAATTCTCTGTATCAAATAGAGGAATCAGAGGAAGTTCCATGGGCTTAGGATACAGGGGAAGACACGGATCTTTCAGAAGCCACTATTCCAATTCTACCCCTGCTAGAACTGTGTACGTAGCAGAAACTCATGGCAGAGCCCTTCAGCGAGCTCAGCAAGAACAAGAAAGTTCTTCTACCAATAGCAAATTCAGTCCTAGCATAGTTATTTTGGAAGACCGATTTAAGGTTTCATCTTCTTCCTCTCAGTATGTAAATGGATCTAATCGGTCTACTCTTCCAAAACCAGGAATATTTCCAACTCCTATCCCAATACAAGATGTATCAACTTCCAAAGCATCTGCTTCCAAAGTACCTGCTAAACCACATATTCATGTTGGGAAACTCAGACCTCTGGATCCAAAGTATGATATATTGAAACACTTGGCCCATGTACCAGCCATGTTATCAATTCTGGAAGCTCTGAATCTGTCAAAAGATCTTCGGGAAGCACTCATCTAGGCTTTGTCAAGTCCTCAGGAGTTTCAAACTAAAATTGTTGTAGCTGAAGTCTATCACATAGAGAATAATCTTGTAGAATTCCATGCAATAATATCTTTTACTGATGAAGCTGAAGATGATGTTTTTCATGGATATATTTGACCGTTGTACTTATCTGGCAAGGTCAATGGCGTGGATGTTCGAAGAGCTTTCATTGACAATGGTTCAGGATTCAACCTCATGCCCATTTGTACACTTCGTCGATTGGGCCTCACAGAATCTGATTTATCTCCTTCTACCATGATGTTATAAGGATATGATAAAAATGAATAAGAACCACTGGTCGAAGTTACACTCAGAACTCATTTTGGAGATCTTGTATCCAATTCAGATTTCATGATTGTTGATCAAGACTCAAGCTTTCAACGTCTTTCTTAGAAGACCCTGGCTACATCAGCATGTGGTTATCCCTTCATCATACCATCAATGTCTCAAATATTGTTTCGATGGTAAAGTTGGGACATTGTATGGTGATAAGGCCTCGTTCAAGACATTTGAGTCTCAATACATTGAGGCGGAATTCTATCACATGAAGCAAAGGGAGAAATCCATAACGAAGAAGATTACCAAATTTAATGCTCCATATGGTTTGGAAAAAATTCCACTAAATCCATTTACACATTTGAGTTCAGATTATGTGTTGCCTATCAATCAAATTGACAAGGTATACTCAAATCAAAATACTCTTATGGAAAAATCCATAATTTCAATTACAGCAATCGAGCCAGACAACATGGGAGAAATTGGTAATCTACCAAGTAGTGATGAAAGCACAAATGGTGACGTCTTCATTTCATCTACTGAAATACAAAAAGTATATACTTCGCCAATTAGGCCAGAAGAAGTTATAGCAACATCATAGGTGAACAATGATGTCGATTCTCAATCCATCATCTCCTCTTTATTACCCAAAGAAGACCCTTTATCATCCATCGGGTCAGAAATGGAAGCTTCTTTTTCAAGATATGAAAATTTTGACATCTCTTCTGACCATGAAAATTATTATTTGTCATCTACTATGCATGTAGACACGGAAGAAATAAAACATGATGAAGAAGAAGAGAATGATCTCAGAGATGCTCCTCCAGCATTTGAAGAGGGTATCTCTACCACTATGGATGAACTCAGAGAAATAAATATGGGTACAAAGGAAGATCCACGCCCCACTTTAATCAGTGCGTCCACGACCCTTGAAGAGCAAGATTTGTATATTCATTTTCTAAAGTGAAATAGAGATATTTTTTCTTGTAACTATACAGAAATTACCGGGCTTGATCTTGATGTTGCTACTCATCATTTGGGTTTACCAGAAGAACATCGAAGATTTAAGCAAGCCACGAGAAGAACACACCCAACTTATGCTTCCAAAATTGAAGCTGAAGTGGATAAGCTTATCAAAGATAACTTTGTCAGAGAAGTTCAATATCCCAAATGGTTATCTAATATTGTCCTTGTAAAGAAAAAGAATGGACAAATTAGAGTTTGCATCGATTTCAGAGATCTTAATCAGTACTGAACTAAGGATGATTTCCCAGTTCCGATTATAGAACTTCTAATTGATGCAACAACTGGCTATGAAGCACTTTCCTTCATGGATGGATATTCTGGATATAATCAGATCCGAATGGCCCCAGAAGATGAGGAATCAATAGCCTTCAGAGCCCCTCAGGGTGTGTTTTGTTACCGGGTAATGCCCTTTGGCATAAAGAATGCAGGCACAACTTATTAGCGTGCCATGCATCATATCTTCAAACCCTTCTTAGGGAAGTTTGTTGAATGATATGTAGATGATTTGGTAGTAAAATAAAAAAACGTTCTAATCACTTGGCTGATTTGGAAGTCATATTCGGCAAGCTTCGACAACATAATTTGAAGATAAACCCCTTAAAATGTGCTTTTGGGGTAACCTCAGGAAAATTTCTCGGATTTTTTGTACGCCATCATGGTATTGAAGTCGATCCTGAGAAGACCAAGTCAATCCATGGTATGTCACCTCCTCAAAATTTGAAAGAATTAAGAGGACTTCAAGGAAACTTAGCCTATATTCGGCGTTTCATCGCCAATTTGGCAGGCAAAATTTTACCCATTACCAAATTGATGAAAAAGGGAGTCACTTACCAATGGATTGAATAATATCAAGAATCATTCGATATTCTCAAGAAATACCTCTTGAGTCCACCGGTACTCATGCCACCTGTTGAAAGAAGACCACTTATCCTCTATGTGACAGCTCTAGAGCGATCATTGGGTGCCTTTCTTGCTCAAAATAATGATGCTGGGAATGAAAACAGTCTCTACTATCTCAGTCGAGCCATGCTTGAAGCAGAAACCCAGCATTCAAGTATTGAGAAATGCTGCCTGGCATTAATATTTGCAGTTCAGAAGTTGAGACAATACCTGCAACATCACGAGGTCCAATTGGTATCTCGCAATAACCCGCTCAAATTCATCCTTAGTGGTCCAATGCTTACAGGATGTCTAGCAAGGTGGGCAGTGATTTTGCAGCAATTCGACATTCATTATGTGTCTCAAAAGGCGAAAACGTCCAAGCTCTAGCTAATTTCTTGGTTGAACACCCTTCAGTGGAAGACACGTCTTCCGATCTTGAACTCCCTGATGAGGAAGTCTTCTCTTTTCAAGAAAGTCCTCAGGCATGGGAAATATATATTGATGGTGCTTCTAGAAGTCCAATAGGGAGGAAAATGGAAAATCCTAAATTCCACAAAGTTGGCTTAGGAATTGTGAACATTTCTCCAGAAAAGGCAGTGTTACCCTATTCCTTCTTATTATGGGAAGGTGGTACCAATAATGAAGCTGAATACCATGATCTCATTGTAGGTTTGGAATTAGCACTTCAAGCACAAGTAAATCACTTAAAGGTGAAGGGTGATTCAGACCTGGTAATCAAACAAGTCAATGGGGATTATTCCATCAGAAAAGAAGAAATAATCCCTTTGTATGATTACTTCAGAGAGTTAATGGCGGAATTCCCTTTGGAACCGACATTTTCTTATGTCCCAAGATCACAAAATGCTCAAGATGATGTGCTGGCTAATATAGCCACAGCTCTGGCAAATCCAAATCGGGACGAGACAGCCATCAGTATTTCCCACCGTCGTGCAATTTCACCTTATGTTTGAATCAGAACAGAGGAAATTAATGAAATTTGTCCCATTCCTGAACCGTATGGTCATACTACAGGATGGATGTCACCTATCAGGAAATACCTTCAAAATGGAACACTTCCACCTGATAGAGATGAGAAAGAACAAATCTGGCGACGTGTGGTTAATTTTACTCTTTATGATAGCCCAGATAACCTAGAGAAAATTCTCTACAGACTTGGTTTTGATGGAGTTCTCTTCAGATGCATTGATGGTAAGGAGACAATGGCTGTCATAAAAGAAGTGCATGCAGGAGTCTGTGGTGCCCAGCAGTCTGGACATAGACTGTCTGATCAAATTCGAAGGCTTGGATACTTTTGGTCTTCAATGATATGAGATTGTGTTGATTTCACAAATAAGTGTCATTCATTCCAAGTACATTCCAACTTCATTCATCAACCTCCATAGTTGCTTTATATAGCTAAATAATCATGGCCATTTTCCACATGGGGGATGGATGTGGTGGGGCCTTAACCTTCAGCTACGACCAAGGAGTTTAAGTATATTCTTACTACTACTGAATTCTTTTCCAAATGGGCAGAGGCAATAACTCTCAAGGAAGTCCGTTCTAAATGCATTATTGGCTTCATCAAGTCTAACAATATTACCAGATTTGGTGTCCCTCATACCATATTGACGGACAATGGCACCAATTTCTGTTCATCCGAGATGAAGAAGTTGTATCAAGAATACAACATCAAATCCAACCATTCATCTCGGTATCATGCAGCAGCCAACAGCAAGATAGAAGCCTTTAACAAGACTCTTTCAAGTATACTGCAAAAGATGGTGGATAAAGATAAGAGATCATGGCCTGATAAACTCATTCATGCTTTATGGGCTTATCAGACTACCACCCGCACTGCAACTCGGTCAACTCCATATTCATTGGTATATGGAACAGAAGTCGTCTTTCCCATTGAAGTTAAACTACCCTCGCTCAAAGTAGCCATTTTCAATCAGTCATCTACAGATGAGTAATCTCAAAAGAGATTGAATGAATTGGAACAGTTAGATGAGAAAAGATTGTGCACTTTGCACCACTTGGAAGTCTATCAGAATCTAATAGCACGAGCTTTTAACAAAAAAGTTTGTCTTCGTTCATTCACTCAAGGAGAATTGGTAGTAGTTCTCAGAACTCCAATGATACCAGGAATGAAACCTCCCAAGCTTGAGCCAAAATTGGAAGGACCTTATTCAATACATAGGGTCTACTCCAATGGAGCTTATTCATTAATCTCGATGGATGGAGAACTCATCACTACTCCAACCAATGATAGATTTTTGAAGAAGTATTTTGTATAAACTGCAAAGTACCTTTCAACCTGTCCCTGCAACATGACACTAAACTGTGCAGCACCACGTCGTCCTTTCTATATGATGTTAAACTATACAGAAATGGTCCATACATATGACCTTACACTATTTGTGCTTTCGTCCCACACGACGCTAAACTGTGAAAAAGTTCCCTAAATGGTCATGTATGACCTTAAACTGACACTAGGTCTTGTATGACCTTAAACTACATCATCAATGGTCCATTCATATGAACCTAAACTATTTGCAAGTCCCTTACGTCCAGCAATACGTTAAACTATGATGTCCTAACTACATGACGTTAAACTGTATAAAAGTCTCTTACGTTTGGAAAGACGTTAAACTACATAATCATCAAAGGTCTTGTATGACCTTAAACTACACCACTGTCTAGCATGACATTAAACTGCACCATCCACGGTCCATGCATATGACCTTAAACTATTCTCACTTTCATCCAACATGATGCTAAACTATATCGTCTCTTTTTCGTCCAACATGACGTTAAACTGCGGAAAAAAATCCCCAATGCGTCCAACATGACGTTAAATGGTGTACTCTTTTGTCCTCACCGCATGACATTAAACTGCACAGTCCCCCTTTCGTCCAACATGACGTTAAACTCTATTGTCCCCATCGTCCTAACTACATGATGCTAAACTATACAGAAAGTCTGTGATACATCCTACATGACATTAAACTGTACTTTTGTCCCAATTACATGACACTAAACTGTGCAGCACCAATAGTCCAAACTACAAGACTTTAAACTGCATAGTCCCTTCATACTTCCTACATGACGTTAAAATATGTATTGTTAAGGTTGTTGCTACCTCTTGTTTCTCACACCGAGTATGACTCATGTGAGCTTAGAGAAAACCTCAACCATAACACTCTCTCTAGGATACTAACCATGTGTAAGTCCCAACATCATTTTTAGGTCATTGTCTCCAAGAACAACTTGATCATTAATTCATTCTATAATTGAACTACACAGACATTGATCCTTGCCTTCTAGGATGGGTATGTAGGAAACCTCCCAAGGTTCAAGCCCAAAACCAATCTCTTCACATCGGTTCACCTCCATCTCATACAATGTTGATTCATGAAACCACCCCTAGAATCAATATCTTTACATTGGTTCACATTTGTCCTTTTTATACGACATTAAACTATACAACACTTTTGTCCAGTATGAAAATAAACTATAAATTTCTTTGATACCCTCACCTAAGAGGGAACCATTATTTTCATTGATTTTTCAATCATGTTTCATTTCAAAGACTACCTGCATACATGGCAATGCCCGAACCATTTATCTTGGGTTAAACCATCATTGGACTAAAGTACCCTTCTACCCTTCACACGTACGAACCAAATTTGTACAGAGGGTATTTCTAGAACTATGTGGGCTTGATTCCCATCCTTATGGGATACGTAGGAACGTTCTAGTGTCCCTCGAATCCAGCCCCAAGTCATTGGGCCTATCCCCAAATTCCATTTTCAGTCCCTTGGCTGAAAAGTCCCCATGAAAACACACACTGTGTATTTCTTACAATGGTCCAAGCATTATGAACCAAAACTAAGATCTCTAATCCTTTTGTCCCACACGACGTTAAATTGTAGTTTAAGAACTACGTATGGCATGATTATCATCCTTATGGGATACGTAGTGAAGTCCAACATTTCAATTCAGGACCCAGCCACAACATGATTATGGTTAGCATTGATCTATGTATCTCTGTATACAATGAACAATACCCATATTTATGTGTCATAATCCTAACATTAAATATTTTCAGATCCTCATAACCTTTTTTTCATGACTTCTAGTCACAAAAATGTCAAACTTCTGAGAGTTCTTTTTCCTGACTATGCAGCACGTTCCCATAGGCGGCCTTGCATAAACAGTCTACATAATAGACTTGTTAGCCAAAAGATACTATTATTTGACTATGTAGCCAATGCCCATAGGTGGCCCTGCATAATTCAACCCCCTAACGAGTTTTTCGGATAGTGTTAACTTCATTCCTGGGAAGAATGCCTCTTTTGTCCTTATTTTTCTTAAATGACAGTATGTAGGGATCCGCAAAAAATAGCCATCCTTAACATATTTGTCCCATATCCTTTTTCATGATCTAAAATTGTTCAAGTATATGGATTATATTCTCCATCCCTGTGTTTGGGTCAGACCTTCGTAGGAGTGATATTCATCCAGTTCTTTGATAATCATTTTTGGAAATATCTTCTCCATATTCAAGTACCTCTTTCCATATAGCAAACTCTATACCTTGGAATATTTTAACCTCCATAAACTTTCACTGACTTTTAGCACTAGGAAAGTAAATTTCTGAGAGTTCATTTGCCTTTCTATGCAGCACGTGCCCATAGGTGGCCTTGCATAAACAGTCTACATAACAGACTTGTTAGCCAAAAGATACTATTTTATTTAACTATGTAGCCAATTACCTTAGGTGGCCCTGCATAATTCAACCCCCTAACGGGTTTGTTAAATAATGGTAACTTCATTCATGGGAACTACATCTTCTAATGCCTTTTAGCTCTTTTTCATATCATTCCTCAGACTCAAATATTCTTAAGTCATAGTTTACATATTTTCCCTCAAAACTTGAGTATGGTTCTATGTTTTCAGATGAATTGTTAAGGAATTGAGTCATTTATAATTCATTCGGTCAAAGATATTTTGACCTTAAACATTAGCCTTTTTATAATCCAACATGCATGACTTTAAACTTCCAGATTTCTTCTCACCTCAGAGTCAAATCCTCTGTTCTCTCCGAATCCAACTTTGAGGGGGGACTTTTGTTGATGCTCCTTTTCATCACATTGTCTAAAGGAATGAAAAGGGAAATGAATTAGCACAAATTGATTCATATGTTGAAAAATCATAAAAAAATCGACAAAGGGATGAACAAAGAGAACATTGCCCATAAGTCGTGCAAGTTCCATCACTGTCGCGCAAGTCACTTGCGCGACCTAAGTGATAACTGCCCGGGGTCTTCTCCTTGCCTATAAATAGACCGTGTGGGCCCCCCATTCAAGGAGGAATTTTTCCAGAAACTCAGATTTGAGCTCCCGGCGCCCTAGTCTTTTCTCAAGGCTTCCAGAACACTTCTAAGGTAATTTCTTAGCTAGAATTGAAGATCTAAAGAGGGGGAGGAAGGCCTAAGTGTTGAAACTCATCAACACTTGCACACCTAGGTGGCCTGCCCTTAAGGGAAATAGCCACATTTGCGTGCCTCCTTACTCCTTCAATAGAACTTGCGCGCCCCTCTACTGGAATAACCTCAAAAGGATTCTAAAGACCTTAAACAAAGGTCGCTCAAGTATTACCCTGCTGGTTGAACACTACGCAAGTACCAAACATGTCGCGCAGGTGTATACCTGTGCAACCAGGACATGCGCGCCCACGCAGTACCTATGTGCCTACCAGGACTTGCACGCCCCTGCCTTTTTGGATGCCTTTCTCGCCCATTTCACCCCTCTTAATCCATTACACATTTCCTATTCAAGATTCAGTCTTCAAGACACTCTTCAAAGTCATTTATGGAATGATTTCTTGATTTAACTTCCTTATCTGAAAGGAATTCTGTGGAATATCTCTCAAAACCTAGTGATTTACACATCTTTATGTCACTAAAGATTGAGATTTAATTCATTCAACCTCATCCTTTAAGATGAGAGAATCCTTAACCTGGGTCTCCTTTTCAGGAATAATCCCAATCATAAGTCCTTTAAATTTTGGGCATCCTTTAAGGAGTAATCCCAAGATCCCCTAACCTGAGCTTCCTTTTTAGGAGTAAGCCCCAGTCTCAAGTTTGGGCATCCTTCTTAGGATTAATCCCCAGTTATAATTCTTAACTTGGGAATCTTCCTTAGGAGTAAGTCCCAATTCTTAAAGTCCCCTAATTTGGGAATCCTCCTTAGGAGTAAGCCCCAGTCCCCTAATTTGGGCATCCTCCTCAGGAGTAAGCCCCAAACCTTAATCCTTGACCTGGGCTTTCTTTTCAGGAGTAAGCCCCAGTCTTAAATTCTCTTAACCAGTCTTAATTTACCTTTGATCTGGGATTCCTTTTCAGGAGTAAAACCCAATCATAAGTATTCTCCTAATTGAGGCCTCCTTTTCAGGAGTAAGCCCCAAGTTAGAGTAATCAAAATCTCCATGAATCACATATACCTTTATGGACCCTGTTCCTAGATTTCTTCCCTAAAGTAAATCCTAACCTTTATTTATCTGGTCAGTCATACATAAATAAGTCCCACATCATTTCTTATGATTTCATATTTCATGGCTCAATTGTCTAATTTTTACCAATACCTTTTGTTTCTCACACCGAGCATGACACAAGTGTGCTTAGATAGTAAAAGTAATTATTACATCTTTCTTTGAGCTATCAATCATAAACATCATACTCCCTTACTCGAACTACGTGGGTTCTGATTCCTTTTCAAAAACAAAGGATATGTAGGTAGCCCATCTATGGGTTCGATCCCAACTCTAAAATAATACATGTCCTTCTGAATGACAATAAACTTCAAGTTCTCCACTGAGCTTCTTTGAAACCAGCATGGTCATCATAATGACCAAGAGACTTCTATATTAATGTGTCTAAGGGTACCATTGACCTAGAATCTCTAATAAATACAGATGATTCTCTATCGATGAAGAACCTCGAATACTTATAAAATATTCTCTAAATTTCCTACATATTTGATCATTGATTGTCAGATCTGAGGGAAATCTCATTTTATACTTGGTAATGTGATAAGGATTCACGAACATAACTAAAATCTATAAAGAGAGTCCTGGAGTAGACAATAATTCCCCTCAAAAAGGTGTGATGAGTCCGACCTCCCATCCTCTCGACCAATGCAAATTCATAAGCCTCATTAGTCCACAAACTAATGAGCCCCTACCTTTGGAAAGTATGTCCGAATGGATGTGGAATCATTTGATGTTTCTGGTTCTATGAACAAACCCGTTAGAAACCGATCAGAACGTCTGAACCTCCCATCAAGGCGGTTATCCCCGGATTCCGAGGAAACATTCTAATCAAGCATGGTGTAATTATCTTGATATGATGGGGTTTTTTCATTAGATAAAAGATTTCACGTGTGGATGATCATGCTAAAATTTGTGTCGATTGGTATAGGTACATAAATACCATTATTTTAGTTAGGAATTTTGGAATTTTGGGATGAATTGATGGATTTATGGAAATGATAAATTAGGTATTTAGTGTGCTAAATGTATTTATGGGTAAGTAGGTAATGTGAACCCCTTTTATTAAAGAGTTATGAAATAAATTATTTCGGGTGAGATTTTAAGAATTTATTCATATGTAATTAAATTGAATAAATTTGTAAAATTATTTGTAAATTATTATAATTAAATAATTTGAAGGGTTGGAATGAGATAGTGATTCACGTTGATGGATGGTGGATGATTTTTCTTGGACATATTTTTTTATCAATATTAATGGGAGTAACATTGTTTGAGAAAGGTGGTCCCTTGAATATACACATTCAATAAATGGATTTTTTTAACTATGCCTATGATTTGTGGTCTGACCACCAAGGGAAATGAACATTTTAAATTAATTTAATTGTTCAATTAAAATTAATGGATTATAGATTCATTATGTGAAAAGTGTAACTAAATACCCTTGAACACTGGATTAGTGCCTCTACCACTAATGGTCTAGAACTACATTACAATCATTTCTTATGAGATATAAAAATCTTGTGGTCTGAGAATCATATGAATTAAGTGATCGTAGCCAAACTGGATAATTTATTTCATTGTCCTTGATTTTTGTCTTGATTCATCATCCATAATTGGTTGAGGGATTAGTTTTAAAAATGGGATATAAGATAGATGTGAACCTAATGGGTATAAATTAAATTACATGATAAAAATATAGTGGCCCTAGTATAGGAGCCTTAAATATATCCTTGTAGAGAAGAGTGTTGGATATGACTGATTGGACAAAGTAGACCATGATGTAACTATGAGGCACATTATGTTGTCAAGAAAGTTGGTATAAGAGTTGGGTAATTGTTCCTCCCCCTAGTTATGTGAGAATCCGAGTAGGTATACACATGGTGGGATTATGGATGGGTCGGGTGTGTAAGGATCATCCTAGAATGACTTAAGAATTTATATAGGGAATATTACATCTCTCAAGAGTAGAACTATTGGGATCATCCTATGAGGATTGTGAGGCTGTAATGTGATCATGATTTTCTTGAGGTGTGACATTCCGTATAACAGATGTCATGGACTTCGAGGTGATATTGCAACAAAAAAGACCATGTAGGGTGTTTGTGAAATGGTGTGGCTAAGGGGAACCAAGCGGTTTACCCGTGTTATCTAACACTTGAGAGGATTAGCATGGGAGTGGGAAGATATGATTTTTAATGTTTCTTTTGGACCTTAATATATGTTCCGATCCTAGTATGACTACAATTATAAGAACATTTTGTTCACTTGATATATTGATCTTGGTTATATGATATGGCTTAGGTATAGGACCAACCCATGTTACTATTATTTTTATTTTAAACGAGATGTTACAGGGTGTATGAAGGCCCCTGAATGTATGATTTATATACTTGAAATTACCTCCATAAGATCTAGAGAATACTGATAATGATGATATTATATGTATTACCTCAGTTTCATCCCAAGATATTTGATGGTTACGAGATGCCCGATGTTTCCACTCTAGGATCTAGATTTATTAGGTGATAATAATACATTAGGTATTATCTCCTTGGGATATTAAGATATTTGATGGTTGTATTGAATGCCATGAAATAACTCCTTAGGACCCATGGATGTTTAGTTATGACAGGATTATAGAGATTAAACCCTAGGATCATAATATACTTGGTGAATTGCGGATGTTTGGGATTTCCTCCATTAGATCCATGGATTTTTTGAAATGACCGGATTTTAGGGATTACTTCCCTAAGAAATGGTGATACATGGTGATTGGGTGATGTTGGGGATTACCTACCTTGTATAAATGGTTGTTTTAAGGCGATGTGATTATAGAGGTTACGTACATTGGATTAAATAATACTTTATGATATCAGATTCCTAGTAATTCCAAGTATTCAATGTCTGATCTGATATAATATGAATTCAAAGATGGTACTTCGGTTATAGGGGTTATACATTCTATTTTGGTATGATAAGGAGATCATATAGAAATACTTATATAAATTTGAGGAATTTTTTCATGTCTCGAGAAATTTTATTGGCCCAAGTAGGTATAGTTGATCCCATGTGTCACATTAGAACCCAAGCATTGATGATGGTAATTTATTTATGATCTTGTGTGGTATTTTTTAATCTATAGATCATATCACATGCACATACACTATATTTACTATTTAGTTATGAGAATCCAATTGGTGGTGGAATACTATGATGTACTCACAAACTAGTTGGATGGCCATAAAAGTTATGTACCCGACAAGACATCACTAATCATCATTTTTGGTAGCATAGAGGCCCAGTTTTGTAAGATATTGTGGGATAACTTAGACAAGATTGGAGATGAGATGAGATGAGGCTTAATAATGGAAGTATATCCTTTAATTTTTTTATATAGATTATCCAATACTTTTGATTGGACTAGTGGGAGATCATTTGATGAATTATTGTATAATGATGTGTCTATATGACTATAGGATTATGGATTTACAACTATTATAGAATGTTATGTTTTATTTAATTTTTATACTATGCTTTTTTTTATATTGGATTCCATTTGGTCATTTATGTTGTTATTATACTCTGATATTACAATATAGTCAACCCATAGTAACACGCTAGACCCTTTCTACTAGTAGGCATCCTTTGTTGTATGGGGAGATGTTCCTAAGGTCACATGGTAATGTTAACTAGGGAATCAGACACTGGTCTCCAGTTATGATGGCGTTACAATGTTTTAACATCATAAGGATCATCATGAAATTCATAAGGATGAATCCTAATATTGTACTAATGATTTCAGATATAGTAACGATGAACTCTAACTTAATAAGGATCAACTGTGAACATTTTAATGATCATCACCGACTTCATAAGGATATATCCAAACTACGTCTCAATGTTTTAATAGCTTTTATGGATAAACTCTAAATTTTTAAGGTTCAATTGTGTGATTTTTAAATATCCTCATTAATATTATAAGGATGAATTTTACACTTTAGAAGGACAACTCTAGGTTCATGAGGATGATTATAAATTTTATATGGATGATACTTGAAATCATAATGATCGTCTCATACTTCATAAAGACTATTGGTTAGTGAGAATTTGAAAAAGTTTTCCCTATTAGAGTCATTTTTTGAGCTTCATAAGGATAACTTATAATATCATAAGAGTCATTCCAAAAGGGTAATTATGACTTTATAAGAATCAACCTGTGGAGAAATTTTATAATTTTAAAAGGACGAAAAATTTGAGTTCTCAATAATTAAATATTCAAAAGAAATAATAATTTTCAATTTTCTTACACAATATTGTATAAATTAAAATATAAAAAATGGAATTAATAATTAATGTTATTGAATAATAATGGTTTGTTTCTTGAAAACGTATATTTTACCACAACATATAATATGTTTTAATTGAATTATAGATAATTTATTTTTCATGCTCAAAAGTGTGATGTTGCAAAAACATATTCCACTTGGATAGATATGTCAACTAGAATAGAAGAAGAATAAAGAAATAGGAAGAAGAAGAGTATTTAAAAGAGAATTTGTTGCTCTGTTTTTAATCTAAATTTAAAATTCAAATGTGTTGTTATTTTCTCCATGTAACAAATCAAATAATTAATAATGAAAACTTGTTTCATAAAGAATTAAATATGATTAAGAAGAAAAATAAGAATGATGAACAAGAAAAAACAAGTCTATGGAGTACAGAAATAAAAGAATATATTATTACATTGGGAATAATGTAATGTTGGAGTGTTTTGTATAGTTCCAAACATACCAGAGTAGAATAAGTGAGTTCTGGAAGTGAAAGAGAATTAAATTTATGAAATGATAAAAAAAAACTTTATGGAAGTCTCAATCAATTTAATGCCCTCTTACTATTGAAATAAAATTATGTATAATTTTAATAGTTTCAGGATCACCAAAAAAATCAGAATATGTGTGACACAAGATCATGGATAAACCCTTCTCATTGAAATCAATATGTTGAAACATTTGGGTACTGTGATCCTTAGTGATTTCAAATAACATCAAGGATTCACCTTATCATTTTGAGATATTAGCACTATAAGTGTCTTATTCATTATTCTATCTAGGAATTTATGTGTTTAATATAATAATTAAATCACTTTAACTATTGGAAAAATTCATTAAAAATATAAAATTTTAAAAGGACTACTAATCACATATTAAACCAACCCCCAACATTGGGATTTCATCGATCTTATGGGTGGATTTTCATATACTTAAACATATTTTAACAATGCTTACTGGATAGGTAACTATATTCCATTATAAAATTGTAAAATATAGGTAATAACTAATTTATATTTTTCTCCTTTTCATGTTCTAGGAGTTCTATTTTCAGGGTGTATTCATCCTATTCTATATGTTACAACTTAAACTCTCTAGACATAGTAGATAACATGATATAATGGACATGTAAAACGTCTTCCATGTATATCATGTATTAATCCATTTAACCGTCACTCACTCACTAAGGTGGATGATCCAACATAATGTATTTCATCTCATAATATAAATTTTCTTAAAGAAGTGCAGTGTATAAGAGACTAAACCACTCCTTATTATTTTTTATAGTGATGAAATTTTATTTTTCCTAGAATGATTGAAATGTTATTAAGTTTTTTATTACTATTTTCTATTATAAATAAAATCATATTTTTGAAAAAAAATTCATCATTATCAGTTGTGATGTAATAAAACAATTTTATTAGGTTCACAATATTTTTTCAAATCCCAGTAGCCCTCACCATTGGACTTGGAATATAATTTCACATGGATATTCTAGTGTTAATGCTCATATTTCGTCTTATAATAACCTATTTTATGCCCATGAAAAGTACATGATTGGATTTAGGAAGGCGTTGATTACCAACTGCATTATCTCACTATTCCTTGATCTGGTGAGTGGACTCTCAAATAATAAAATCCTATACTTGAGTTTACTCAACACCTTCCAAAAAAAATTATTATGAGGAATATTATCATAATAATTAATTCTAAAATGGGTAATTCATCACATTATCTTGTTTATTTCTCCTTGATAATTTAGAGTTTCCCCAACTATTGACTCGCTGACATTACAAATATGGATTCATTGTAATATGAAAAATGGAAGGCCTTTTAGGCTTAATTTTTTCTTAGAATATTATTTTTTAACACATATATAAACACTATTTAATTTATATTTCACATGGTTTTTAATATAATATGTATTTTATATAATTAACTAATGATGTCAAATAAAATAATTTTTTCATAATAAATTTATTTTACTTCATATTATTGTTCTTGTTAATTTTTTTTTATGTGATCACATTTAATAATCCAAATAAACCCTGATTCACATAAATAAATAATTAAATAAATATGAACTGAAAAATAAAATAAATATAAAGTATGCTCAGGAGATATTTTCTATTGGTAAGGTTATCTAGTGGATATCAACTAACATTGTTCATAAGGGATATAACTCATTTAGCCCAGGACTTGCTTCGAGTTAATACATTCCTTCATTAACCTATATATATTCTTCATAAGTCTCAACTTTTCAAAAGTCTTAAACTATCTCCTCTCACTGGGAGATCCATACTTTAAAAAAAATTACTCACTTATGGTTGATGGGTACTAGGGGTTTATGGATATACAAAATAAACCATAGACACACAAGATTGAACAAAATAAATGAGGAATGAATAATATATTAAACACAATATGTAATTTACTAATAATTCAATACATAAATCCTTTATAATAGATAATTATATTTAATTATTCCAACAGATACAAAATTGAGTCATACTCAAGTTCAATCATAACATAAAATGTATTCACACTTAAAATTGATAATATTAATTTTAGTTCATTCTTATTATCATAGTTTTCCTCAAATTAAATATAAAATTGTATAATTTGTTAATTAATAATTTGTCATACTATATTCCCAAAAAAATTATTTGGATATGAAAATTTTCTCATTCTGTATTATATTATGTAAATTCATAAATTTAATTTTTAATTTAAAATTAATTAAGTATGCAACATTAACTGATGAGGTCACGTGGCATGTAACATTCTACACCAGATTAGATTAATTCATTGAATTTTATATATATATATATTGAGTATTTATTAAATAGGTGACACACAATATATCTTTTTCTGTCAAATTAAATCTCTTCCTAGAATTAAATTACTACATGGCATGTTTTTTCACTAGCCACATCATGTGAAATAGGTTGTGTAAGATCCTTGTCATGTACTTTATACATACATGACATGTATTCCCACACAACATGTCAAGATATAAATTACATGTTGTTCTGTGGTTCATGTAGCATTGTCTACACGATGTGTATGACCACATGTCATGAGATAAATATACACATTGTGTACTCGATGGATATTCATGTAATGTAAAAAGTATCTACAAAGACCGTTATATGTCATGTAGTTGTAAATTTACATGGATAATAATTATTTACAATTTATATTCACAAAACACACTAAATATTTCTTATTACCTACCAGGTGTGTAGTCACATATAACAGACCACATAAGTGACTATCCAAATAACTTATCCTCTGGAAAATATCACATTTCAATAAATTCCCAGGACCTTTTAGGTAAAATGTTTTATAATATTAGGACCAATAACTATCTAAATAAACTCAATTATTTTTAATCTAATGGTAATTTCTCACATTTTATAAACAACTTCTTCTTCCATAACAATTTATCAACATCTCCAACGAATTATTTACATAAGTCAACCCTCTAGACATAACATATGTATTAATTTTATTCATATCCTGTGAAAAAACATAAGAAAAGGGTGATCCTAGATAATAAGTAAGGTTAAACATAAGTGATAAAAATAAAATATCTTTTGTTAGCATAAAATATCTATATGGGTATAATAAAGATACATAATAATGTTATAATAATCAAATCAAATATCATAAATTATTACATAACATAATAATACCTAATTAAAATGTCATGTATAACCAAAATATGTTATACTTGATATTTTTGTAACATATATAAGAATAAAAATAATAGAATAGTGTATCAACCATCACAACTTTTTTACCTTAGTAGATCTGTCTTTACTAAATTATTTCCCTTGTCGGATTTTGAATTACTCTCATGTTTACCATAATAGAATAGGAATCAGACAATATTTTCCATTTTCAATTGAGCATCAATACTCCTTTCACCATTATCTCCTGAGATGTAATGTTTTACCCAATGCATTGGAGTTATATATTGGGTGCACTCAACTCTAAAAGATTAACCACATACATGTGCTCCATAAGAAAAAATCTAACTAGAAAATTATTAAAACCATTTAACAGAAATGGGTTTTGTAAAATTGTCCACTAAAAAAAGTCATTTTTAGAGAGTAAATAACCCATAGAGAGAAACTGGGTTTCATTCAACACATCATAATAAACCCATTAAAATAAAATGGGTCTCAAATCATTTCTAAAGGATTTACCTACGAAAATTAGTAATAATTCCATCCACAATCATAACATGATAATCCCATTGAATATAAATGGGTAACCGGTGACATCAAATATCATAATATGTAAATACATATAATTAGGACCATAAAGTATATAGTACTTACAACATATGGATAAGGGGTATATGGTTATGAAAATAAATTTTCTCGATACATTGATGTATGGAATATCAGAAAAAACACTTCAATCAAAGGAATCAAAAAAGGATATTAACATTAGAAATCCATTAGAATAAAAAAATATTATACACCAAAAACTATTAGTAAAATCAATGTTAGTGATGGATCAATTCTCTTAGAGATAAGGACATTACATATGTCATATAGAGAAATAATTTGGACGGTTAAATTTGAAACAAACATTATTATCAATGAATTATAAGATAATCCAGAGGAAAATTACTCAAATAAAAAATATTATTCAAGTGTTTTGAAAAAATGTCTTTATAAATAAGAAAAATATTGGATCATTGGAAATTTTATTAAAATATATCTAATATATATCTTGGAGAAAAATAATTAGTTTTAGAAATATTGAATGAATTGATAGAATGTTTTGAATAAAAAACCAAAGTAAATGAAAAGATGTGTTTCCATTGAAAATGGGTAAAGAGATCATTTTCAACATATTCCTAGATTGTTGAAGTTACATGTAACTTTTAAAATAATTTTCAAAATGGTCAAGTTAAAATTTTGGAAAGAATTTATCTTCAAAAAATAAACATCAATAAATGATTCCTTAAATTTTAACGAATATTATTAATGTAAATTCTGGGTGGAAGGTAAAATTTTGATTTTGAATGGACAAAAAATATTTTGAAATGAATATGTTTATAAATTGACGTCCTAGAAAGAGTATTACATTTTCATTTTTAAAAGGGGTAAGTTGAATAATTAGAATCATACAAAACAATCTATATTTGACTTCCTAAAAGGTGGTCCGAACATTGGTGGAGAGGAAAATAAATCATTGAAACAAATATAAAATTAAGAATCTAAGGTTCGTTCTTGATAAAATAATAATTTTATGTGGGAGAACAATTTTGTACAAACCATTGATAAGAAAATAGGAATTATTCCTATAAACAGAAAATATAACATCATATAAAATGGAAAAAAAATTATTTAATAGTATATTCCATATTGAATAAAAAATTAATCCATATAACTAAATAAATAGATTTTTAGTTCCAAATACCCTTACATAAAACATACACAATAGATCTGTGGTCTAGGAAAACATTACAAAAAGCATATTTAATGACGTATGTAAATTTTAAATTAAGTTTTATGTGTTCAAAATTTAAATCCAAAAAATAAAAATATAAAATACCACATAATAAATTATATGATAAAAGTTTCGAAACAAATATGAAATATTGTCAAGAAGAACAACTATAACATAAGAAATTATAATTGTTTTCACAAAAACCATTACAGCTTGAGAAGATTTAAAATAATAACCTCATGAAAGATATATATTTTAATTAAAGTTAAATTATGATGAATAAAATTTAACTCATGATATAATATCTCAATTAGGTAACATATAAACATCATAAAATAAATTATGTTTATAACACAAAACATGTCTCAAAGATAAAAATTTGGGTTGAAAACTCTTACCTTTTCCTGATTCATTCTAAAATTGCATCAAACATCAGGAATAATTAAATTTAGTTAATTTATAAAACACACAAGAACTTCATTCATAAATATAATTCTTTATATTCCAATTTGAAAATAATTTCATACACATATATATTAGTTAGTTTTTACCTATTTACCCTCATTGGGTGTTTATGATTTACAGTAGTTTTGTATGAGCAATGTCAGAATTTGTTTTTATTATAATGTTAATCATTAAAAATAATTAATGTTACTACAAGGTGTGATTTTTAATGATTTATGATGTTTAAATTGCCTTTCATGACAGGTGTTTACTTTTTCTAAGAAGATGAAATCGCAAACCATCATATTTTGGTGATTTTTAACCCATAAAGGGTTTTTTCTTAGTTGATGAATTAATTATAGATATAATAATTGAATAAAAAACAACTCTTTATTAAAATATTCATTTCATATTAAAGTATGAATTATGTTTTCATAATCACCTGTGACCAAATTTCATATCATTGTTCAAGTTGGTGGTCAAACTGACCCAAACATGAACATACCATGAATAATGAATAATTTTGAGGTGATTTAGTTGAAATATCATTATAATAGTATCATAATGGTATCACTTATATTTTATTAGTGTCATATACCATAGTTATAAATTATTCAGTTAGGGATTAATGGGTAATACGCCATTATATATTTTATTTTATTTTTCCCCTCTTAGTTTGATTATTTAAGATTGATCATTTTATATTTATTTTTTATTTATTGTAACATTAAGATGTTATTCCATTTTTATTAAAAAACCTTATTCATATCAAAAAAAAATCTATCATTTAATATAATTCTTAGATGCATCTAGGAAAGGTATTATTGAATAATGGTATGTATTTTACCATGGAGGTAGTAGTTTGCATATGTGCATAGGTAATGATTTCATTTTTTGAGGAACAAGATAAATAATTTGTCATCACATGACACACAAATTCCCAAATGGATTATTATAATCTAAGAGTGACAACCCAAGCCCACCTAAAATAGGATTGGGTCTTGTGAACAACATCATATAGGCATATCCCACACTTGAAAACCATAGACCAATTACTTTTACACATGCACTCTTTGAAAATACCCTTACAATTTTAAAAGGTAAAGAGAAACTGATACAATAACACATGCACAAAAACTATAACACATCAAAGTATGAATTATGTATTAGAAATCACAAAGGTCCAAATAAAATCCGATCAAAATTGATAAAAAAGTCTTACTTGTTATGTAGGAGGGGACTTTTGTCAAATCCAGCACCTAGTCCAACCATGTTCAATCTAGCTTGTTATACTCCACCTATTCTGGATCCTTCCTATACACCATTATATTTTATATCATCTATATAATACGTGAGATGTGTGGGTAGATCCCATGGAGGGTTGAGTATAACAATATCCAGTATGACACCTTCAAATCACCCAACATAATGAATCATGAGACTAGACATCTCATCACAATTTATGTTAATAGGATATGATACATAGAAATTAGAACCGTAACAACCCAGATTTACTCATAAAAGACTCCACATCATAGGGAGGTCTCAACCATACTTCCATCCATAAGATTATTCTCAAGAATTCATGGTAATTCTCTTTTGGGATTACTCATTCCCTAAGATGTGTTATCACCAATTTTTCACATCTGAGAGGTCATTCTCATCAGCAATCACCAATGAAGTACTCACTGGATCTTCAACACCCTAGGATCATGATCGAACCACAATCCCTAACTATAATAACTCCCCAAAAATCCAAGTAGATCAACTGAAAATAAATAATCACACCTAGGAATCATGAGGGATACCAAAACCCCAATTTGCAATGACCCTCTAAATAGGGTATCATACAAAAATGAATGTTGGTCATGAAAAGTCTATAAACCCCACCAAGGGAAGGATGTAATATAGAGGATCCCACCACGAGACCCTATGATAGAATCATGATAACTCTATCAAAGACTAATCCTATAGAGAGGATCAAAATCTTATACTGATGATGTAATTCTACACTATAACTTCATAGGTCTGGACCAAGGGAACTCACTCAACTGATAATGGTCCAAACTGAAGAGAATGAGATGCTTAATCTACCATGAAAAAAGTACACTACATTAACATGGGATACATTGTGTGTCATGTTGAACCAAGGTTAGTTCATTGCATTCCATCTCACATTAATGTAATTATAGGATTGGAAGGTGTGTTTTATTGTGATACATGGTGTGTTGAGGTCAATATGATACTCGATATTCTTATGTCTTGTTCCCATGTACATATGCTTGTGACCATGAACGTTTGTTCATGCCCATGTACCTACCCATGACCTAGTATCGAGTTGTTCCCATGTCAACTAGATGAACTTTTGTTCTTAGTCGGGTCTATTCTTTTGTACGTCTAGGGTACATGCTGATCCACCAACACCGGGTTACACCATGTGTGAAACACTCCACACGGCATGTGATATTCCTTGATATGAAAAACCATAGAATTATAGAATAGTTAATAGATGACTTTTGTTATTCCAGTGTACAAATTTTATCGTTGTGAATTTTCTAGAATTTATAGACTGAATTACCATATATGATTGTTCCAATACCATCGTCAAAACCACCATAGATCACACTAAATATAATGGATCCCTATCAACTGAACCTCATTGTTGCCAATGGCCAAATTTTGGCCATCCAACGTGTTCAATAATTGTTTCTCATCACAACATGGAACACACCAAAAAAATACCATGAATCATTATTAAAATTTTGATCATCCTCCAATAACCTTCTAATTTCATTTCACCCTGATCATCAGCTCGTACTTATGATATGAATTTGTTTGTTTTAATAATATCCATGAAAAAACCCAATATTGAGTATTTATCAAACTATCGGCCAATGGATGTCTCAGTGATGAATGTGAAAATAAACAGGGAAGAAAAGCCTAAATCAAAAATGAAGAACAAACTTCAATTATTTTTTTGGTTGAAATCAATTCATTATATCTGTAATGATGAATAAAAAAAACATTAAAGAAATAAACCAATTCATAAATTTTAGGAAGGTAAATCGTTAAGTGAAATTAGCCATCAATCAGTGAACCAATTTTGTTAGAATAATTTGATCATCTTCAAAATGGAAAATCAAACAAGATAAATCCAAATAATAAAAATACATTATATCAGGTTTAGATCAATGGATAAAAATATTGGTTGCACATAGATTTTGTTGGTGATATCAACATGCTATGATTGTCACACTGATTTCAAGTCCTCGATCATCCATTGTTCATTACAGAATCTTCCATGAATTATATTATAAAAGGTCATCTCAATCACCATGTTTATGTTGTTAACCCTATGTTCTAACTATAAAAATGTTTTTATAATGATAGTATTAGGTATCTATTTTATAATGATAATTATATTTTTTAATTTATTTTATTATTTGATCCCACGACTGTAATTTTACAAAATTCTTTTTGTAGAAAAAGTTTTTTCCACACCTAGTGTGAGAACCACACATTAGTTTCAATGGTTTTCATAGATTACTAATATGAAATTCCATCTATAATGTATTCCATAATTTCAGAAAAAAAAAATTCATGTGATATAATATATTTAATATTGTTATTATATCAAAACCTGATCCCCTCTATGCCTTAGAATATCACATAATCTCAGTGCCTAGAATAAATAATATTGCATAAAGTATTACAATGATTTGAAAGAAAAAAATAGGGATGTTACATTCTAACCTCCTAAGGTATTTTCATCATGAATGGAAAAAAGTGTACCCACATGTGAGGACACAAAGCTCCCAACTGGGTTTTTCACTCCCATGAGATCTCCTGAAGGCTTTTGTACTGTCAAAAAACATGAAACCAAGGGAAACACTTTCCCACAAAGGGATATCTCGAGGTTGGTTCTGAAATTCAACCTAGTTCAACAAACTCCGTGATAAGGTTATATTCATCCTCAACATACATCTCAAACTGGTATTCATAGTGCAATGATTACTTCACATGTCTCCTCAGTTTTGACATGTTGAGGACACCAAGAACCTAGTCCTAATATGGACATAGGTCCTAGTAGTATCCCACCTCACTTACCCAATGTACTAGCTAGAAAAAGGCCTACAATTTCTTGAGATAGTTTTCCATCATAGAAAAATCTCCATAGTCCTTGAAAAGGGGAGATATCTTAGAACATAAAATCTCCTCATAAAACTATAAAGGCCCCTATATTTGGTCTAAAATTATTTCTTGACGTTAATGAGAATTCCTCGTCCACTTTTGGGTGGAAAACACACATTACAACCCAAGAAAACACCAAATCTTGTCCCACAAGAATTATCTCTCAATAGATCTCACTCTGACCTATAATGCGATGACCTATATGGTCACTTGTCCATATAGTGATATTATTCTAAACTAATGGTTCAATGGTAGTTATTAATATATGAAAACTACACATATGATAGATGATCCTCTTATATATAACCCCAAGATAACTTTCAATCCCGAATCATTTCCCCCAAAACCTCAGTAGACTACTTTATCTGGACATATTTCTAGAGTAGAAACATGGAGCTCAACTAACACAGAGTCCCAAAGTCCTCCAGCATCCTCTCTATAATCATGGTGTGAGGAAAGCATCAAATCCTAAAATTATAGCTGAGGGAATTACAAGAATAAAAATTATATCTTTCATACACAGGAGTCCCAAACTCTCCAATAAGATATTATATAAAACGATTAAGAAGTGGTCCAACTTAGTGAGTCAGTAAATGATCACTCAGATACTTTTTTTACCTATCTCTAATCGTGGAATATCCATCAAAAAAAACTATAGGTATACCATTCAATTTTCCCATCCATCCAGACACCTCATAATTTTCCCACTGATAGGTGCGTCCTCAATAGTTAAACATAGCAACAAGCTATAGATTCCTTATCCACCAAATCGGATTCCAAATAATATTGGTTAAACATCTTCTCTCTTTGATGTATTCTTAAGGGAACTCAACTTTTTCAGCACCCACTATCACTGTAAGACTGGTATAAGGACCCATACTTTACAAAAATTGTTAATACTTCAAAATTGAAGCATACTTATTACAACATATAACAAAACCATGGAAAGGACCGTATAGGTATTGTGTCTTTAGAAACTGGGAAACATAAACAACTGGTTCATAAAGCGTCTACACTATCTCCCATTTATTTCATCATATCTATAGTCCATTTTGGCATATCTTACTTAATAACCTTCTTCCTGACCTTGGGAAATAAAACATACAAAAGGGTGAGCTCAAATGCTCAGTAAGGGTAAAAAAAAGAAAAAATCAATCACATCATGAACATAACCTTTTAAAAATCTTAACCTGTAAAAGAAATCATAATTTCATACCATGGGATAAATCATAGAAGTGAAATGTAATCCCAATAATCATAACATAAAACATGGAACTTTGTGGCATACACACACAATCGTAGAGAATAATTTCTTATTAGTCAAGACTCATTGCTAAGACTATCTTAGTGGACAAGTCCATTTCTGAACCGAGTTCACACCTCGTTTCAGTCCTGTTTCACTGAACCGGTTTAACCTACCATTCCAGCCATGTCTATCTCATGAGATATAAAATCTTTACCCAATGCATTGGAGGGAGATATAGGTCCCACCCATCTCATAATGATACCATTCTTATGTGTGCCACAAAATCATAAACCATATATCATAGCATAACCCATGTAATAAAAATGGGAATCTTAAACATCGGGAGATCATAAAAAAATTCATATAAGATAAAGGAATTCATAAAAAACATTCATCATAACATAATCAAATCAATGTAATAATAGGGATAGAAACAGAACCCTTTATTATCTTAGATGGAAAATAATTTTGATACAACACTTGAACTCCATTCTTGAGGAAAATATCCTTTCTACTTCAAAAACACTTTTCCTTTCTTAACATGTCATACAATTCTAAACTAAAAGAAGTTGATTAAAAATAAACATGAAAACTTGTAAAGAAAACTTCTTGGAAATAATGTTTTAAAAATCCATTCATGTCGTATAAGTTAAAAAACATTCTTCTCGTACTTTTTTCGGAAAATTAAAAAAGTACCTCGTACGAAAAACGACAAAAGATTCCTTTCATATCTTTTACTATAAACTCACCAAAGGGTAAAAATGGGTTTAAAAAGTTTTAGGTGGATGTAAATAATATTACATGTTGAGGAAACATGGATGTGGATGATAAAATACACCCCAGTAAATACCAAAGTATAAACAATCTCGGATAAAAATGAGATTGTGATATTTCCCTTACCTTAGGTCCGATTTTCCTCGTAAGTGTCCGAACCTCCTGTATAATTTTTTAAATAATGTTATTGACTTATTCCAGAATCATAATTATTGTTATGATATCATATATGGTCATATTATTAGCTTCTTAGTAGTAATATTTCATTGCTACTTGTTATTCAGGTGTTTATAACTTTTTGTTCTTATGCGTGTTTTGTCGAATAAATTATTATTCTTCTCTTTAGGTTATAGATACATCATTTCCAGAATGGTATTAATGTACTATATATCATATTTATTCATTAAATTCATTTATATAATCATTATTCAATGAATATCATGTAGAACGAATTGCATCACATCATGGAGACGGTATTCCGTACGTACGCACGAGCGATGATATCGTTCCCATGATCGTGGAATTGTATTGGAGTGTATGTATACCATTTCAGAATCAATATCACTTTACAATAATCATATATAGTAATTATTTACACCATTATACCCATCCAAGTAAGGTGGTGGGGGAAAATGGATTACACCACGGCGTGGAGACGGTATTCCGTACGTACGCATGCGCGGTGATTTCGTTTTTCATAAGATGGATAGATGTTGAAATAGGGTTGTTTCATACTTATAATAACATATCAGTATATAAGTGATACTGATGTTATTACTTCATAATGAAACAAATAATGAATAAGAAGTTGAATAAGAAATAATTTGGAAAGGATCGGTAATGGATATTACCTCTTTTTGACGCGCCTCTTCTTGACCTCCTCTTAGGGCACTAGGGTTGGTATTTGAAGAAGACCAGAACCTCTAAGATGATTCTAGGGAAGTGGGGAGTGAAATGGGCAGGGTTTGGCTGAGCTTGAAGGCTCAAATTGGTGTGAGGAGGAGAGGGAGGAGGTGCCCTTTTATAAGGGAGGAGAGCGGCTCCTTTGGAAAAACTAAAAATATTATTTTATTATAAAGTCAAGTTCGGTTTTAAATAGCTCCAAATTGATTTATTTCGAAGATAAGGTGGGTATGGGTCAAAATAATCTAATCTAATAGAATTTAGACAAGTATAGATTCCTATTTTAACCTTATCATTTAGATTTATCATTATGTTAAATAATTTTACTTTTACCGTGTCTTCTTGTGTTCTTATACTATAAGGTTAATAAACTCACTATAACAAGCCAAAAGAACCCCAGTTGTTTATTATTAATATATATAACCTTATCTAAGTCATTTGGCCGAACCATAGATGTTTAGGAATAAAATAACAATTAATAATATAATATTTGTTTTAAAAACTATTCTATGTCAATTTTGATACTATTTAGTAATTGATTTTTGTGAAAATCATAAAAGAATGATTAGTTCTAAAAAAGATAATTAAATCAATAATAACATTTCATATTAACTTAGAAAATTAGTGTAATTCATAAAAAGTCTCAAATTATATTTATTTGGGTATTTATAATATCAATAATTCTAATTTTTCACTATTATGGTAATTACTGCATCATCATTGTGTCATAAATAAATTAAATTATTTAATGTCTAAAAATTATAAATAAAATATCATTATGTATGGAATCTTTTTAGATTTATAATTTATATTTACAGTCGAATTTATCTTGTGTATAACCCTATATTAAAAATGATATACTTATTAAACTTTGATTTTTACTTTTTTACCCCTTCTTCAAATAAATTAATAATAAATGTCCTAATCTAATCCAAGTGGTCCTAAATGGTCATATTTTATTCCTAAGGTTGTTATTGGTCTAATTACACTTATCCAATAGAATTAGGGCATGTGTTAGGGTAATAATAATATCATTTTTACCCTTAATTACCCTATTTACTTTTAACCGTGGTAAATAAAAGTAAAAAGTTACTATTCACCAAAAATTATTTTAATCTCATTGAACCACATTTTACATACTGAAATCAACCGTGTCTCTCGGATATTTGAAATTCCACTCACAGAAGCGGTAAAATTAAGTTTTATGAAAAATTCAGTTTTTTAACTACCACTTAGTGGTTTCACTATTCATCAAAAATTGAAAGTTTTCAGAAAAATACCAAAATTTCACCCTAGGCTAATTTCGATATTCTGAATCTGAAAATGAAGTCCATTTTGAAAAATAATTTTTATAAAATTTCAAAAAGTGGTTATTACTATTCATAACGGCTAGTTTTATTAATATTTTAATAGTATATCGTTGTTTAGTGAAACTCGGTATTGCGTACGACGCAGGCTATCGAGGAAGGTCACGATTTCGTGTAAAGCAAGCCAAGCAAGTGTTGTGTGTAGAAAAAGATTCCTTTGATGATTTATATAACATAAAAGTCTCGGGTGTTACATTATACCCCCCTTAAAATGAATTTCGCCCTTGAAATTCGTAACTTTGTAACAAACAGATGAGGATACCTCTCCCTCATCATATCCTCAAGCTCCCATGTAGCTTCTTCTAATTGGTGGTTCCTCCATAATACTTTCACCAATCGAGTGGTCTTATTTCGTAGGACTTTTTCACTACGATCTAGAATCTCTATTGGCTGTTCTTCATAAGAAAGATCTTACTCCAACGGTACAACTTCTGAGCTGAGTACATGTGAAGGATCAGGTATGTACTTTCTTAGGAGAGATACATGGAACACATCGTGAACTTGAGAGAGATTCGGTGGAAGCGCCAATCGGTAAGCAACCTTCCCGACACAATCCAGTATTTCGAAAGGACCGATAAATCTAGGGCTCAACTTCCCCTTATTTCCAAATCTCATGACCCTTTTCCAGGGAGATTTTCGTAAGAACACTTTATCACCCACTTCAAACTCTAGGTCTTTTCTTCGTTTGTCGGCATAACTTTTCTGTCAACTCTGAGCTTCTCTTATGTGTTGTTGAATAGATCTAACCTTTTCTTCCATTTCATCAATGAGATCAGGTCCTAATAGCTTTCTTTCCCCAACTTCATCCCACCAAGTTGGAGTCCTGAATTTCATTCTATAGAGAGATTCATAAAGAGCCATCTGAATACTGGAGTGAAAGTTATTATTATAAGAAAATTCCACCAATGGTAGGTGTTGATCCCAACCACCTTTGAAATCCACAGAGCAAGCTCTCAACATATCCTCTAGAGTTTGAATTGTTCTCTCAGACTGACCATCTGTCTGAGGATGATAAGAAGTACTGAAACTAAACTCTGTATCCAGAGTATGTTGAAGACTTCGCTAGAACATTGAGGTAAACCTCGGATCCCGATCAGATATAATAGAAAGTGGTACTCCATGAAATCTTACCACTTCCTTTACATATATCATGGCAAGCTGATGCAGAGATAAATCCTCTCTAATAGCGATGAAGTGTGCAGACTTTGTAAGATGATCAACTATGACCCAGATAGCATTATTTCCTTTGGATGTTTTAGGATGTACGGTGACAAAGTCCATAGTGATGTTTTCCCATTTCCATTTGGGTATGGGTAATGGTTGTAACATCCCCTTAGACTTCTGTCTCTCAGCTTTAACTTGCTGACAAACCAAGCATCGAGAGACATATTCAGCAACATCTCTTTTCATGCCATCCCACCAGAAGTACTCTTTCAGGTCCCTATACATCTTGGTGCTTCCAGGATGAATAGAGAATGAAGAACTATGAGCCTCATCCAACAGCTCCTTCTTTAATTCCGGGATGGGAGGAACACAAACCTGATTCATGAACTTTATTATCCCATCACAATCAAGGTTGAATTCAGGAAAATTTCTCACCTTGTTTTGTAACTCGACATCTTCTTTATGTGCCTCTTTAATCATCACATGTATAGATGGTTGAACATTCATTTGAGAAAGATAATATTTTCCCCCTTCAATTATAATTCCAAGATCCATCCTTTTTAAATCGATAAATATTGGAACTTTTGTGATCCTCATCATGGATAAGCTAGCATGGTCTTGTAGACTTAATGCATCTGCCACCTTGTTTTCTTTCCCAGGGTGGTAATGGATTGAGCAGTCGTAATCCTTAATCAGTTCCAACCAACTTCTTTGGCGCATATTCAGCTCCTTTTGTGTGAAAATATACATTAAACTTTTATGATCAGTATAAATGTCACACCTTTCACCATAAAGGTAATGCCTCCAAATATTTAATACAAAGATTTCCGCAGCTAACTCCAAATCATGAGTTGGGTAATTTTGCTCATGGATTTTCAACTTTCATGAGGCATAAGCTATCACCATATCATTTTTCATGAGAACACATCCAAGTCCCTTCTTGGATGCATCACTGTAGATCACAAACCTTTTCCACTACAAGGCAGTGTGAGCACAGGTGAACTGGATAACCTTCTTTTCAACTCCTTGAAATTCTCTTCACATTCCCCCATCTAGACAAACATAACTCCTTTCTGAGTCAACTTGGTTAGTGGATTAGATAACCATGAAAAATCTTTCACAAAACGTCGATAATATCCAGTCAATCCAAGAAAACATCGGATCTCAGTTACTGTTGTTGGCCTCGACCATCTTTCGATAACCTCTGTTTTTGCTGGATCAACAGATATCCCCTCTTTTGAGATAATGTGACCCAAAAAAGAAACTCTTTGAAGCCAAAATTCACATTTGGTAAATTTTTCATAAAGCTTCTCCTTTCTCAGGGTCTTCAATATAATTCTCAAGTGACCTTCATGTTCTTCCTTTCTCCTTGAATATACAAGAATATCATCTATAAAGACTACCACAAACAGATCAAGATATTCTATAAAGACTCTATTCATCAGATCCATGAAGATTGCCGGGGCATTAGTAAGACCAAATGGCCTCACTATAAATTCATAGTGTCCATACCTTGTACGGAAATCCGTCTTTGGTATATCCTCCCTTTTGAACCTTAATTGATGATACCCTGAACGAAGATCAATCTTGGAAAAGTATTGAGCTCCGCGTAGTTGGTCAAATAAGTCATCAATGCGTGGGAGAGGATATTTTTTCTTGATAGTGATCTTGTTAAGTTCTCAATAATCAATGCAGAGTCTCATTGATCCATCTTTCTTCTTAACAAACAGAACAGGTGCTCTCCAAGGTGACGCACTAGGGCATATGAATCCTTTATCAAGATTCTCTTGGAGTTGCTTTTTCAATTCTTGCAACTCAATTGGGGCCATTCTATAAGTTGTCTTTGAAATAGGCAAAGCACCTGGTACGAGTTCTATTGAAAACTCAACTTCACGATTTGGTGGAAGACCCAGTAATTCCTCTGGAAAGACATCATCAAACTCCCGTACAATGGGCATATTCTTAATTGTGAGTTTCTCACCAACCATTTGAGATAAATAACCTTCATTAAGTGGAATCAATACCCATAATATTGAAGAAATTTCCACTGGAAGGTTATGTTCATCCTTGCATCGATAGATTATCATAGATTGATCTGGAATATGAAATGTGACTTCCCTTCTTTGGCAATTGATATGAGCTCCGTATAAAGAAAGCCAATCCATGCCAAGAATCACATCAAATTCCACTATAGGAAGGATCACAAAATTTGCATGAATCACTTTCCCCCAAACTTCAATCGGAGAAGAATTATAAACTTTTGATGCGACTATTGTTCCATTAGGGGTTGTCACACCTAACTCAATGTCTAATTGTTGAGGTAATACGGTGATATCCTTAGAAAATTCTTCAGAAATAAAGGAGTGGGTGGATCCAGAATCAAATAAAACATTTTCTACTTTAGAGTGGATGGTAAGTGTACCTTTCACCACATCGTTGTCGTACTCCACATCGCTGATAGAAATTGCATGTGACATTCCTTTGTCTTTAGCCTTAAGAGTTTGTTGACGTCGACCATCATCATCAACCCTTGGATTTGGGCATTGATTGGAATAATTCCCCATATCCTTGCACTTGAATAATTGAAGTGTACTAGGTTCGTTCTATGTGTCCCTTCCATTGTTTGTATCATTAGACATCTTCTTCCCATCATTGCGGCATTCAAATGCCCGATGACCTTCCTTTCCACATTTGAAACATTTACTTGTCCCTTTAAGACAACTCCCTCCATGTTTCTTTCCACACATTGAGAATAAGGGAAAGCTCATCTTTTTTTAGTGTGCTCTTTAGATTTTCCTTTGAATTCCATTTTCCTCTTCTTATCAAACCCATATGACTGATGGGTTACTCCAATCTTCATCTCAACTTTTAGAGCACATCGAACGATTTCCTCGTAGCTATTGAAGTCCCTTATGGCTAATGCCCTTTGAAGACTTGGTTTTAAGCCACTAAAGAATCGATCGATCTTACTCTCAGGTTGGATAATAATACCAGAAGCGTACATTGCAAGTCTTGTAAAATTTTCTTCATAGGTACCAACAGATTCATCATCCTTTTTCTTCAGTTCCAGAAACACATTCTCCATCTTTGTTCGGAGAATATGGGGGAAGTATTTATTGATTAATAAGTTCTTGAACTCATCCCATTCCATGGACTCAATTTCATCTCTTTGCCTCTTATTGTTGATAATATTCCACCATTGATCAGCATCACCTTCCAAACGATACACTACTAAGATGACTTTATCATGTTCAGAACATTGAAGAACTGAAAATATTTTTTCAGTAGTACTAATCCATTGTTCAGAAACTAATGGATCAGTAGACCCACTGAAATAAGGTGGACGCTGCCTCATGAAGGATTCAACAGAATGTTTCTCCTTCCTTTGCTCGTTTGGAAGTCCTGCATGATTTATAGCTTGAGAAATTTGTGTGAGCATGGCTACAAGATTTTTCATTCCATCTCCCATAACATTTGGTTGCTCAGGGGGACAATCATTGCATTTCCCGTTGCACTCCACATTGACACGGTTCCTTCGGGTTCCAACCATTGACTAAAACCAAGAAGAATAGTGTGAGAAACACTAATTATAATAGGAAAACCACATAATCATGAATAAAATTTCACACTTAAGGTCTTATCCTAGGTTATTCATGGCCATTTCTAAAACACTAAGATTGTGTTCTATGCTTAGACTTATCCTTAGGGTTAATACTAAGGCTTTCACATCCTAGTTTCCAAAGGTTGACTATACCTTTCCCCTGATACCAACTATAACGACCCATACTTTACATACATTTTTAATACTTCAAAATTGAAGCATAATTATTACAACATATAACAATACCATGGAAAGGACCGTATAGGTATAGTGTCTTTAGAAACTGGGAAACATAAACAACTGGTTCATAAAACGTCTACATTGTCTCCCATTTATTTCATCATATCTATAGTCACTTTTGGCATATCTTACTTAATAACCTTATTCCTGACCTGGGGAAATAAAACATACAAAAGGCTGAGCTCAAATTCTCAGTAAGGGTAAACAAAAGAAAAATCAATCACATCATGAACATAACATTTTGGAAATCTTAACCTGCAAAAGAAATCATAATTTCATATCATGGGATAAATCATAGAAGTGAAATGTAATCCCAATAATTATAACATAAAACACTGAACTTTGTGGAATACACACACAATCATAGATAATCATTTCTTATTAGTCAAGACTCATTGCCAAGACTATCTTAGTGGACAAGTCCATTTCTGAACTGAGTTCACTCCTTGTTTCAGTCCTGTTTCACTGAACTGGTTTAACCTGTCGTTCCAGCCATGTATATCTAATGAGATATAAAATCTTTACCCAATGCATTGGAGGGAGATATAGGTCCCACCCATCTCATAATGATACCATTCTTATGTGTTCCACAAAATCATAAACCATACATCATAGCATAACCCATGTAATAAAAATGGGAATATTAAACATCGGGACATCATAAAACAATTCATATAAGATAATGGAATTCATAAAAATAATTCCATCACAACATAATCAAATCAATTTAATAATAGGGATAGAAATATAACCCTTTATTATATTAGATGGAAAATAATTTTGATAAAACACTTGCACTCCATTCTTGAGGAAAATATCCTTTCTACTTCAAAAACACTTTTCCTTTCTTAACATGTCAAAAAATTCTAAACTTAAAGATGTTGATTAAAAATAAACATGAAAACTTGTAAAGTAAGCTTTGTGGAAATAATGTTTCAAAAATCCATTCATGTCGTATAAGTTAAAAAACATTCTTCTCGTACTTTTTTCGGAAAAGTCAAAAAGTACCTCGTATGAAAAATGACAATAGATTCATTTCATATCTTTTACTATAAACTCACCAAAGGGTAAAAATGGATTTAAACAATTGTAGGAGGATGGAAATAATATTACATATTGAGGAAACATTGATGTGGATGATAAAATACACCCTAGTAAATACCAAAGTATAAACAATCTCGGATAAAAATGAGATTGTGATATTTCCCTTATCTTAGGTCTGATTTGCTCGTATGTGTCCGAACCTCCTGTATAATGATTTAAATAATGTTATTGACTTATTACAGAATCATAATTATTGTTATTATATCATATATGGTCATATTATTAACTTCTTAGTAGTAATATTTCATTGCTACTTGTTATTCAGGTGTTTATAACTTTTTGTTCTTATGCGTGTTTTGTCGAATAAATTCTTATTCTTCTCTTAAGGTTATAAATACATCATTTCCAAAATGGTATTAATGTACTATATATCATATTTATTCATTAAATTAATTTATATAATCATTATTCAATGAATATCATGTAGAAATAATCGCATCACATCGTGGAGACGGTATTCCGTACGTACGCACGAGCGATGATATCGTTCCCATGATCATGGAATTGTATTGGAGTGTATGTATACCATTTCAGAATCAATATCACTTTAAAATAATAATATATAGTAATTATTTACACCATTATACCCATCCAAGTAAGGTGGTGGGGGAAAATAGATTACACCGCGGCGTGGAGACGGTATTTCGTACGTACGCATGCACGGTGATTTCGTTTTTCGTAGGATGGATAGATGTTGAAATAGGGTTGTTTGATACTTATAATAACATATCATTATATGAGTTATACTGATGTTATTACTTTATAATGAAGCAACTAAAGAATAAGAAGTTGAAGATGAAATAATTTGGAAAGGATCGGTAATTGATATTACCTCTTTTTGACGCGCCTCTTCTTAACCTCCTCTTAGGGCACTAGGGTTGGTCTTTGAAGAAGACCAAAACCTCTAGGATGATTCTAGGGAAGTGTGGGAGTTAAATGGTCAGGGATTGGCTGAGCTCGAAGGCTCAAATTGGTGTGAGGAGGAGAGGGAGGAGGTGCCCTTTTATAAGGGAGGAGAGGGGCTCCTTTGGAAAAACTAAAAATATTATTTTATTATAAAGTCACGTTCGGTTTTAAATAGCTCCAAATTGATTTATTTCGAAGCTAAGGTGGCGATGGGTCTAAATAATCTCATAAAATAAAAATTAGACAAGTTTAGATTCCTATTTTAACCTTATAATTTAGATTTATCATTAAGATAAATAATTTTGCTTTTACCGTGTCTTCTTGTGTTCTTATACTATAAGGTTAATAAACTCACTATAACAAGCCAAACGAACCCCAAGTTGTTTATTATTAATATATATAACATTATCTAAGTCATTTTTCCGAACCTTAGATATTTAGGAATAAAATAACAATTAATAAGATAATATTTTTTTTAAAAACTATTCAATGTCAATTATAACAATATTTAGTAATTGATTTTTGTGAAAATCATAACAGAATGATTAGTTCTGAAAAAGCTAATTAAATCAATAATAACATGTCATATTAACCTAAAAAATTAGTTTAATTCATAAAAAGTCTCAAATTGTATTTATTTGGGTATTTATAATATCAATAATTCTAATTTTTCACTATTATGGTAATTACTGCATCATCATTGTGTCATAAATAAATTAAATTATTTAATGTCTAAAAATTATAAATAAAATATCATTATTTAGGAAATCGTTTTATCTTTTTAATGTATATTTATAGTCGAATTTATCTTGTGTATAACCCTATATTAAAAATTATATACTTATTAAACTTTGATTTTATCTTTTTTAACCCTCCTTTAAATAAATTAATAATAAATGTCCTAATCTAATCCAAGTGGGCCTAAATGGTCATATTTTATCCCCAAGGTTGTTATTGTTCGAATTACACTTATCCAATTGAATTAGGACATGTGTTAGGGTAATAATAATATCATTTTTACCCTTAATTACCCTATTTAATTTTAATCGTGGTAAATAAAAGTAAAAAGTTACTATTCACCAAAAATTATTTTCATCTCATTGAACCACATTTTATTACTGAGATCAATCGTGTCTCTCGGATTTTTGAAATTCCACTCACAGAAGCGGTAAAATTAAGGTTTATAAAAAATTCAGTTTTTTTACTACAACTTAGTGGTTTCACTATTCATCAAAAATTGAATGTTTTCAGAAAAATACCAAAATTTCACCCTAGGCTAATTTCGATATTCCGAATCCAAAAATGAAGTCCATTTTGAAAAATAAAATTTATAAAATTTCAAAAAGTGGTTATTACTATTCATAACAGCTAGTTTTAATAATATTTTAATAGTATATCGTTGTTTAGTGAAACTCGGTATTGTGTACGACGCAAGCTATCGAGGAAGGTCATGATTTCATGTAAAGCAAGCCAAGCAAGTGTTGTGTGTAGAAAAAGATTCCTTTGATGATTTATATAACATAAAAGTCTTGGGTGTTACATTATACCCCCCTTAAAATGAATTTCGCCCTTGAAATTTGTCACTTTGTAACAAACAGATGAGGATACCTCTCCCTCATCATATCCTCAAGCTCCCATATAGCTTCTTCTAATTGGTGGTTCCTCCATAATACTTTCACCAATCGAGTGGTATTATTTCGTAGGACTTTTTCTCTACGATCTACAATCTCTATTGGCTGTTCTTCATAAGAAATATATTGCTCTAGCGGTACAACTTCTGAGCTGAGTACATGTGAAGGATCAGGTATGTACTTTCTCAGGAGTGATACATGGAACACATCGTGAACTTGAGAGAGATTCGGTGTAAGCACCAATCGGTAAGCTACCTTCCCAACACAATCCAGTATTTCGAAAGGACCTATATATCTAGGGCTCAACTTCCCCTTCTTTCCAAATCTCATGACCCTTTTCCAGGGAGATATTCATAAGAACACTTTATCACCCACTTCAAACTCTAGGTCTTTTCTTCGGTTGTCGGCATAACTTTTCTGTCGACTCTGAGCTGCTCTTATGTGTTGTTGAATAGATCTAACCTTTTCTTCCATTTCATCAACGAGATCAGGTCCTAATAGCTTTCGTTCCCCAACTTCATCCCACCAAGTTGGAGTCCTGCATTTCATTCTAGAGAGAGCTTCATAAGGAGCCATCTGAATACTGGAGTGAAAGCTATTATTATAAGAAAATTACACCAAAGGTATGTGTTTATCCCAACCACCTTTGAAATCCATAGAGAAAGCTCTCAACATATCTTCCAGAGTTTGAATTGTTCTCTCAGACTAACCGTCTGTCTGAGAATGATAAGCAGTGCTAAAACTTAACTCTGTATCCAGAGTATGCTGAAGACTTCGCCAGAACTTTGAGGAAAACCTCGGATCCCGATCAGATATAATTGAAAGTGTTACTCCATGCAATCTTACCACTTCCTTTACATATATCCTGGCAAGCTGATCCAGAGAGAAATCCTCTCTAATAGCGATGAAGTGTGATGACTTTGTAAGACGATCAACTATGACCCAGATAGCATTATTTCCTTTGGATGTTTTAGGAAGTCCGGTGAAAAAGTCCATAGTGATGTTTCCCCATTTCCATTCGGGTATGGGTAATGGTTGTAACATCCCCTTAGACTTCTGTCTCTCAGCTTTATCTTGCTGACAAACCAAGCATCGAGAGACATATTCAGCAACATCTCTTTTTATGCCATCCCACCAGAAGTACTCTTTCAGGTCCCTATACATCTTCGTGATTCCAGGATGAATATAGAATGATGAACTATGAGCCTCATCCAACAGCTCCTTCTTTAATTCCGGGATGGGAGGAACACAAACCCGATTCCTGAACTTTTTTATCCCATCACAATCAATGTTGAATTCAGGAAAATTTCTTACCTTCTTTTGTAACTCGACATCTTCTTTATGCGCCTCTTTAATCTTCACATGTATAGATGGTTGAACATTCATTTGAGAAAGATAAGATTTTTCCCCTTCCATTATAATTCCAAGATCCATCCTCTTTAAATCCATAAATATTGGATCTTTTGTGATCCTCATCATGGATAAGTTAGCATGGTCTTGTCGACTTAATGCATCTGCCACCTTGTTTTCTTTCCTAGGGTGGTAATGTATTGAGCAGTCGTAATCCTTAATCAGCTCCAACCATCTTCTTTGGCGCATATTCATCTCCTTTTGTGTGAAAATATACATTAAAATTTTATGATCAGTATAAATGTCACACCATTCACCATAAAGGTAATGCCTCTAAATCTTTAATGTAATGATTACCGCAGCTAACTCCAAATCATGAGTTGGGTAATTTTGTTCATGGATTTTCAACTGTCGTGAGGCATAAGCTATCACCATATCATTTTGCATGAGAACACATACAAGTCCCTTCTTGGATGCATCACTGTAGATCACAAACCTTTCTCCACTACAAGGCAGTGTGAGCACAGGTGCACTGGAGAACCTTCTTTTCAACTCCTTGAAATTCTCTTCACATTCCTCCATCTAGTCAAACATAACTCCTTTCTGAGTCAACTTGGTTAGTGGATTAGATAATCGTGAAAAATCTTCCACAAAACGTCGATAATATCCAATCAAACCAAAAAAACTTCAGATCTCAGTTACTGTTGTTGGCCTCGACCATCTTTCGATAACCTCTGTTTTTGCTGGATCCACAGATATCCTCTCTTTTGAGATTATGTGACCCAAAAATAAAACTCTTTGAAGCCAAAATTCACATTTGGTAAATTTGGCATAAAGCTTCTCCTTTCTCAGGGTCTTCAATATAATTCTCAAGTGACCTTCATGTTCTTCCTTTCTCTTTGAATAAACAAGAATATCATCTATAAAGACTACCACAAACTGATCAAGATATTCTCTAAAGACTCTATTCATCAGATCCATGAAGATAGTCGGGGAATTAGTAAGACCAAATGGCATCACTATAAATTCATAGTGTCCATACCTTGTACGGAAAGCCGTCTTTAGTATATCCTCCCTTTTGACCCTTAATTGATGATACCCTGAACGAAGATCAATCTTGGAAAAGTATTGAGCTCCGCGTAGTTGGTCAAATAAGTCATCAATGCATGGGAGAGGATATTTTTTCTTCATAGTGATCTTGTTAAATTCTCGATAATCAATGCAGAGTCTCATTGATCCATCTTTCTTCTTAACAAACAGAACAGGTGCTCCCCAAGGTGACGCACTAGGGCATATGAATCCTTTATCAAGATTCTCTTGGAGTTGCTTCTTCAATTCCTGCAACTCAATTGGGGCCATTATATAAGGTGTCTTTGAAATAGGCAAAGCACCCGGTATGAGTTCTATTGAAAACTCAACTTCACAATTTGGTGGAAGACCCAGTAATTCCTCCAGAAAGACATCATCAAACTCCTGTACAATGGGCATATTCTTAATTGTGAGTTTCTCACCAACCATTTGAGATAAATAACCTTCATTAAGTGGAATCAAGACCCATAAGATGGAAGAAATTTCCACTGGAAGGTTATGTTCATCCTTGCATCGATAGACGATCATAGATTAATCTGGAATAGGAAATGTGACTTCCATTCTTTGGAAATTGATATGAGCTCCATATAAAGAACGCCAATCCATGCCAAGAATCACATAAAATTCCACTATAGGAAGGATCACAAGATTTGCAGGAAGCACATTTCCACAAACTTCAATCGGAGAAGAATTATAAACTTTTGATGCGACTGTTGTTCCATTAGGGGTTGTCACAGCTAACTCAACGTCTAATTGTTGAGGTAATACGGTGATATACTTAGAAAATTCTTCAGAAATAAAGGAGTGGGTGGATCCAGAATCAAATAAAACATTTGATACTTTAGAGTGGATGGTAAGTGTACCTTTCACCACATCGTTGTCGTACTCCACATCGCTGATAGAAATTGCATGTGACTTTCATTTGTTTTTAGCCTTAAGAGTTTGTTGACGTCGACCATCATAATCAACCCTTGGATTTGGGCATTGATTGGCGTAATTCCACATCTCCTCATTGAAGTGTACTAGGTTCGTTCTGTGTGTCCCTTCCATTGTTTGTATCATTAGACATCTTCTTCCCATCATTGCGGCATTCAAATGCCCGATGACCTTCTTTTCCACATTTGAAACATTTACTTGTCCCTTTAAGACAACTCCCTCCATGTTTCTTTCCACACTTTGAGCATAAGGGAAAGCCCATCTTTTTTTCAGTGTGCTCTTTAGATTTTCCTTTGAATTCCATTTTCCTCTTCTTATCAAACCCATATGACTGATGGGTTACTCTAATCTCCATCTCAACTTTGAGAGCACATCGAACGATTTCCTCGTAGCTGTTGAAGTCCCTTATGGCTAATGCCCTTTGAAGACTTGGTTTTAAGCCACTAAATAATCGATCGATCTTACTCTCAGGTTGGATAATAATACTAGAAGCGTACGTTGCAAGTCTTGTAAAATTTTCTTCATAGGTACCAACAGATTCATCATCCTTTTTCTTCAGTTCAAGAAACACATTATCCATCTTTGTTCGGAGAATATGGGGGAAGTACTTATTGATTAATAAGTTCTTGAACTCATCCCATTCCATGGACTCAATTTCATCTCTTTGCCTCTTATTCTTGATAATATTCCACCATTAATCAGCATCACCTTCCAAACGATACACTGCTAAGATGACTTTATCATGTTCAGAACATTGAAGAACTGAAAATATCTTTTCAGTAGTACTAATCCATTGTTCAGCAACTAATGGATCAGTAGACCCACTGAAAGAAGGTGGACACTGCCTCATGAAGGATTCAACAGAATGTTTCTCCTTCCTTTGCTCGTTTGGAAGTCCTGCATGATTTATAGCTTGAGAAAGTTGTGTGAGCATGGCTACAAGATTTTTCATTCCAGCTCCCATAACATTTGGTTGCTCAGGGGACAATCATTGCATTGCCCGTCGCATTCCACATTGACACGGTTCCTTCAGGTTCCAACCATTGACTAAAACCAAGAAGAATAGTGTGAGAAACACTAATTATAATAGGAAAACCACATAATCAAGAATAAAATATCACACTTAAGGTCTTATCCTAGGTTATTCATGGATATTTCTAAAACACTAAGATTGTGTTCTATGGTTAGACATATCCTTTGGGTTCTTACTAAGGCTTTCACATCCTAGTTTCCAAAGGTTGACTATACCATTCCTCTGATACCAACTATAACGACCCATACTTTACATACATTTTTAATACTTCAAAATTGAAGCATAATTATTACAACATATAAAAAAACCATGGAAAGGACTGTATAGGTATAGTGTCTTTAGAAACTGGGAAACATAAACAACTAGTTCATAAAATGCCTACATTGTCTCCCATTTATTTCATCATATCTATAGTCCATTTTGGCATATCTTACTTAATAACCTTCTTCCTGACTTGGGGAAATAAAACATACAAAAAGGTGAGCTCAAATGCTTAGTAAGGGTAAACAAAAGAAAAATCAATCACATCATGAACATAACCTTTTGGAAATCTTAACCTGCAAAAGAAATCATAATTTCATTCTATGGGATAAATCATAGAAGTGAAATTTAATCCCAATAATCATAACATAAAACATGGAACTTTTTGGCATACACACACAATCATAGAGAATCATTTCTTATTAGTCAAGACTCATTGACAAGACTATCTTAGTGGACAAGTCCATTTCTGAACCGAGTTCACTCCTTGTTTCAGTCCTGTTTCACTAAACCGGTTTAACCTGCCGTTCCAGCCATGTCTATCTCATGAGATATAAAATCTTTACCCAATGCATTGGAGGTAGATATAGGTCCCACCCATCTCATAATGATACCATTCTTATGTGTTCCACAAAATCAGAAACCATACATAATAGCATAACACATGTAATAAAAATTGAAATCTTAAACATCGGGACATCATAAAACAATTCATATAAGATAAAGGAATTCATAAAAATAATTCCATCACAACATAATCAAATCAATGTAATAATAGGGATAGAAACAGAACCCTTTATTATCTTAGATGGAAAATAATTTTGATAAAACACTTGCACTCCTTTCTTGAGGAAAATATCCTTTCTACTTAAAAAACACTTTTCCTTTATTAACATGTCATTCAATTTAACCTAAAATAAGTTGATTAAAAATAAACATGAAAAATTGTAAAGGAAGATTCTTGGAAACAATGTTTTAAAAATCCATTCATGTCGTATAAGTTAAAAAACATTCTTCTCGTACTTTTGTCGGAAAAGTCAAAAAGTACCTCGTACGAAAAATGAAAAAAGATTCCTTTCATATCTTTTACTATAAACTCACCAAATGGTAAAAATGGATTTAAACAATTGTAGGTGGATGGAAATAATATTACATATTGAGGAAACATGTATGTGGATGATAAAATACACCCCATTAAATACCAAAGTATAAACAATCTCGGATAAAAATGAGATTGTGATATTTCCCTTACCTTAGGTATGATTTGCTTCGTATGTGTCCAAACCTCCTGTATAATGATTTAAATAATGTTATTAACTTATTACATAATCATAATTATTGTTATTATATCATATATGGTCATATTATTAGCTTCTTAGTAGTAATATTTCATTACTACTTGTTATTCGGGTGTTTATAACTTTTTGTTATTATGCGTGTTTTGTCGAATAAATTCTTATTCTTCTCTTTAGGTTATAGATACATCATTTCCAGAATGGTATTAATGTACTATATATCATTTTTATTCATTGAATTCATTTATATAATCATTATTCAATGATGATCATGTAGAACAAATCGCATCACATCAAGGAGACGGTATTCCGTACGTACGCACGAGCGATGATATCGTTCCCATGATCGTGGAATTGTATTGGAGTGTATGTATACCATTTCAAAATCAATATCACTTTACAATAATCATATATAGTAATTATTTACACCATTATACTCATCCAAGTAAGGTGGTGGGGGAGAATAGATTACACCACGGCGTGGAGACGGTATTCCGTACGTACGCATGCGCGGTGATTTCGTTTTTTGTAGGATGGATAGATGTTGGAATAGGGTTGTTTCATACATATAATAACATATCAGTATATTAGTGATACTGATGTTATTACTTCATAATGAAACAACTAAAGAAGAAGAAGTTGAAGAAGAAAGAATTTGGAATGGATCGTTAATGGATATTACCTCTTTTTGACGCGCCTCTTCTTAACCTCCTCTTAGAGCACTAGGGTTGGTCTTTGAATAAGACCAGAACCTCTAGGATGATTCTAGGGAAGTGGGGAAGTAAAATGGGCAGGGTTTGGATGAGATTTAAGGCTCAAATTGGTGTGATTAGGAGAGGGAGGAGATTCCCTTTTATAAGGGAGGAGAGGGGCTCCTTTGGAAAAACTAAAAATATTATTTTATTATAAAGTCAAGTTCGCTTTTAAATAGATAAAAATTGATTTATTTAGAAGATAAGTTGGGGATGGGTCGAAATCCTCTCATCCAATAGAATTTAGACATGTTTAGATTCCTATTTTAACATTATCATTTAGATTTATCATTAAGTTAAATAATTTTTCTTTTACTGTGTCTTCTTGTGTTCTTATACTATAAGGTTAATAAACTCACTATAACAATCCAAACGAAGCCCAAGTTGTTTATTATTAATATATATAACCTTATATAAGTCATTTTTCCAAACCATAGATGTTTAGGAATAAAATAAAAATTAATAATATAATATTTGTTTTAAAAACTATTCTATGTCAATTTTGACACTATTTAGTAATTGATTTTTTTTGAAAATCATAACAAAATGATTAGTTATAAAAAAGCTAATTAAATCAATAATAACATGTCATATTAAACTAGAAAATTATTTTAATTCATAAAAAGTCTGAAATTATATTTATTTGGTTATTTATAATATCAATAATTCTAATTTTTCACTATTATGGTAATTACAGCATCATCATTTTGTCATAAATAAATTAAATTATTTAATGTCTAAAAATTATAAATAAAATATCATTATGTAGGAAATCGTTTTATCTTTCTAATGTATATTTATAGTCGAATTTATCTTGTGTATAACCCTATATTAAAAATTATATACTTATTAAACTTTGATTTTAACTTTTTTAACCCTTCTTTAAATAAATTAATAATAAATGTCCTAATCTAATCCAAGTGGGCCTAAATGATCATATTTTATTCCCAAGGTTGTTATTGGTCGAATTAAACTTATCCAATAGAATTAGGACATGTTTTAGGGTAATAATAATATCATGTGTACCTTTAATTACCCTATTTACTTTTAAACGTGGTAAATAAAAGTAAAAAAGTTACTATTCACCAAAAATTATTTTCATCCCATTGAACCACATTTTACTTACTGACATCAACCGTGTCTCTCGAATTTTTGAAATTCCACTCACAGAAGCGGTAAAATTATGTTTTATGAAAAATTCAGTTTTTTAACTACCACTTAGTGGTTTCACTATTCATCAAAAATTGATAGTTTTCAGAAAAATACCAAAATTTCACCCTAGGCTAATTTCGATATTCCGAATCCAAAACTGAAGTCCATTTTGAAAAATAAAATTTATAAAATTTCAAAAAGTGGTTATTACTATTCATAACGGCTAGTTTTAACAATATTTTAATAGTATATCGTTGTTTAGTGAAACTCGGTATTGCGTACGACGCAAGCTATCGAGGAAGGTCACGATTTCGTGTAAAGCAAGCCAAGAAAGTGTTGTGTGTATAAAAAGATTCATTTTATTATTCATATAACATAAAAGTATCGGGTGTTACAACTGGTGTCATCATCCACTCTAGAAAAGGGGGATGTGACCCCCGCCTTTGTTAAATCCATGAAGATTATGTCAAATAGATATTTATTCAACCAATACCAAATAATTGATTTCCCAAATTTGTACCTTTATTTTGAATAGGGGTAAAAATAATTGACTGGAGATACACTTCACTATCATCTCCCTCAAGGGGAAATTGTAAAATGGTAAAATACATCATCACATCATTCATCCATAGTGGATGGAAAACCTATCTATGAGCATCTGATATAATGTCCATGCCCTTGGGAGGATCCCAAGCTATCACTTCCTCATCCTTTTCTAGATTCAATAACACTCCCATGTATGATAACACATATCCTAATATGTAGACCACAAGAATCTTGAATTTATACTCTAAGAGATTCCAATAATGTTAGAACTCTTTGTGAATATCCCGAACCTGCCTCAAAAATATTACATTCTCTACCATGGATGCTGATTTCACTGGAATGTCATCAGATGAGGTTACCATGAAGTGATCAAAGAGGGGTCTAAGCAACTCATTCATAGGTCTCATGACACAGTGGGGAATTCAACACACTGAATGTTATCACAAATAACTCAAAGAAACCATAGAGTATTTTGAAAGATACATTCTTCACATCCTCATCACAAACCTATATCTTTTGATAACCTATCCAAAGGTCAAATTCCAAGAAAAACATTTCCTTTAATTTTTTGCTGAAGAATTCATCATTTCTCGAGGTGAAAACTCCTCTTTGATAGTCACCAAGTTCTTATGACATTAATCCACACCTAACAACAATCTCTCATTCACCTATTGGGAGAACGACATAGTGCTTCCTATAAAACCCTAATATTTGAGGAATTTGTTTCAAATAAATATAATTGGTTAAATATATTTCACTACAGGAAACATCTATTTTTAACGAACTGTTAAATAATATTAAATTGACCATTCTAACATAGTTGTTAAACATGTTAATATAAATTATAATGATATAATTTAAAAAATAGAATAATTATTTTAGATAATGAAAATATACTTATAAATAAGAAATTAAATTTTAGTAAAGTCTTTATATACATCAAAAATACATTTTTCTCAAAAAAAATTATTTTCATTTCTTTTTGTGAAGAAATAATAAAATTAATTTTTTACAATTTTATAAGTTAAATTTGAAAAATTATCTTTATTTTCTGTATCAAAATCTTGAAATAAACTTATGTTTAATTTTTTGAATTTTTTCAAAAAGTTTAATATTTAATGACTAGTAAAAAATACATTTTTTATTTATAATTTTCCTTCTCATTTAATGAATATAAAAAGTTTCATTTTTTTGAAATTTTATTAAAATATGAATTGGTAAATTATTATTAACCCAAAATTTAGTAATTTTAATTAAATTCATAATTATTTTATATATTAAAACATTTTAAACTTATGAAACGTTCCTCTTTAGAAACCCACATTTTTTTCATGCCTGTGGGTTTGATATTATATTAAAATTTAAAAATTCAATAAATTTAATTTCGAAAAAATTATCCCATATTTTTAATAAAAATAAGTAATCTTATATAATAAATGTTTCTTAATTTTCGTTTTCAAAAAGAATTGTAAAAACATTAAAAAATAATTACTGCAATTGAGGATAGAATGGATTCATCAAGGACTAAAATAAATCGATGAGGGTTAAAATGAACATAAAACATTCCAAACACCATTTTATGAACATATTTCTAACTTATTGAATCTATGGTTTGGTTGTGACTAATTTTGGAAAAAATTAATATGAGAAAAACAAGGGTATAATTCATTCTTTTTAAAAATTCAATGTGTGTCTTCTCCCACTCTTATGACAGGACACCCCCATTCTTCTCTTCTCCACACATCAAGTTTCCTTTGTTTCAGAAAATACATTCCATCATTATTTACTTACTTTCCTACCCATGTCTTATAATCCTTTTTTGGTTAGGAATACCTCCAATGAATACTTTTGGTCCTCACTTAAAGAAGTTGTTCAAAGTGGAGGTTAAGTTCTTTTCTGATCTTTTTTAATTATTTATCCTTTCACCTAATTAAAATACTCTCCAACTATATTGAAATATTAACACTAGTATCTAAAATATAAAAAGATTTTATTATTTTAATTTCATATCCCTTATCCATCTCTTGTTCCATCAAATGTGAAACTAAACTGTCGATCGTGTGTACAGTGGTCTATTACATTGCGAACTCATGTCATTATTTTTCCATCAAACCTCTCAAGGATTGATGTAATGATCAATTTAATGTTAACATATGAAATTTATGACAAAATTATACTTCTAAAATTATAATTTTCTACATACCTTCTTACCTTCCAATACTTTGTAAAATTATAACGTCACTCGTGTGTAAGTGAAAACTATCACCTCCACTAAGTGATATGAAATTTTTTTCATTTTATTTTTTCATGGATAGTAATAATGATATATATAATGAATATAAATAATATATTTGATATAATAATTATTCAATAATGGCTAAATATTTTCTTAACTTCCTTTCATTCAATCCTTAAAAGAAATGGAAACAACGTTCATGCGTATGTACGGCCTACGACGTCTATGAACAGTGTAATTCAATTTTCTATATACCTTTTTTAGACTATTATAAATATAAATGCCATTAATATATATTATATTGATATCATTATAAATATTATGTAGATTATGGAACCACTATCTATGTATAAGTTCTGAAACTATGAAAAAAACCAACATGAAAAACGATGCAGTTATTACCCGAAACATAGATTGTTTTACGAAGAATTGATAATAAAAGGGTGATAAAAAGTTATAAAAAATCATATATGGTATGATATATATTATTATGGTTAATTAATAAATGTAAAATAAATATATATTTATTATTTAGGAGGGTTTAACTATTATAAAGGATGTCCTATTTGAGGTAAAGGTTTCGCATACCACTTTTACTTATATGGGACATATGTCATATTCACCACTTAATCCTTTAGTGTTGTGTATATATTACCCTATAATTCTTTTATAATATTTATATCAACATATTACTGGTATTTAATGTTTCATATGATATTATTTCTTTCATGGGTACTAAGAATCAAAATTTTCCAAATATCTAATAGTTTATTTTACAATATTATCATTATTCAAGATTGTTTATATTTAGTATCCTGTGGGGTGAATTGTTTGATATTTCATTCTTAAAATAAAAATGTTTTCATACACATTGATTAGTCATGAACATTTAAATAATATTACCATTTTCTATCTCTTTGATATTTGAAAAGATTAATAATATCTTTTTAAGAAACGATGCATTTATATCACTCTTCGGTTGAAAATAATTTTTTCCCTATCCATGACTTCCAAATATATTATCAAAATTGTTTCTAAAACTCTAGAAATTATTTATTATATATAATTTTTCCTATTTTTCACTCTTTTAAAAAAATTAATGGAATCTTCATGTCATTTTTTGAATGTTTTACTTTTTAATCTTTGTACAAAACTTTGAAAAGAATAATTTTTTTAAATTATATGGCATGCATGTTATTATCCACAATATTTATATTTAATTTGAAATTATAAGTCTATAAGTTATTTTCAGAGAAAATTTTTATCTAATATTCTTGATATTTATAGTTTTCAATTGTTATTTTCAAATAGAATAGAATATTTTCCTCAGGAATGTTTTAATGGAATATTTAAAGAATTTATGATGAAAATGAAAAAAAAAATAACTTAGGATTAATTGGGAAGATGTTTTACTGATACAATCTTATTATTTCTCTAGATGGATTATGATAAGTTTTATTTGGGACATTCTATTTTGATCTAATTCATCATTTCGCTATTGATTGTTACTATAATGTTTATTGGATGGTATGTTTTTAACATATCTCATTCTAGTTTTCAATATGAATTTGTACAATTATTATGATTCTAGAAATTAATATAGGGAATGAATCAGACTTATTAGGTGATGGGTGGGGCTCAAAATTACATAGTCCCTATATGCATGAGTTTTTCTAATGAAAAAAATGCCTAGGTTTTTGGCTGAGGCCTTACCCATTGACGTAAGATGTCTTGGAATGATATTGTGATAGTGTGTTTATGATGTCAATTATTTTTCCTTCCCTAATTATTATATTTTTTATTTGTTTTCATAAGATTATTTTATTAGTTATAAAATCCATGGACAAGTTTTAAGCACTGAAATTATTTATAGCAAACTATTTGATCATCTTTTATTCCTACCATAATATCCTTCATTTTCATGTTATTTATTAACTTGAATGTGTTTCAGTTAATTACCATTCCATATTGATTATGTATTTTTTTTTTATTGATAGAATATGTTGTACGCATACCATTAATGATCATAGTATTGATTATTATCCTTCATCTTTTTTATTTTCTTATGTTTGTTTCCCTATAATTCGAAAATGTGTTTTATGATTGATATGTATGGTAAGACTAGGGAAAATAATTATGCATTCAAAGAAAATACTATTTTGTATTTTATGTTTTATAATACTATTTTTGGTCCAAGTGTTTATCTTGTTTATCAATACATTTAAACTAGTTAGTCCTTCAGGATGTGATTCCTTATATCTAATACCAATGTAATTATGTAACCACTAACTATAGGCTAGTAGGGTTCATGTTTTTATAGTTGGAATTAAGAGGAGTTTTTTATAATCCTTAGGAACTAGATTTATGAAATCCTAGATTTTGGAACATCACCCGATGATATAATACGAGGATAATTATAGAAGATAATCCTAAGGTTTAGGGGAGGAACATACTGTATGGGTATTCCAGGAAATAGATCCTTTTCCATATACTTCAAGTGGATATTGATTTGTCATAAATTTACCTAGAGCAGTAACCCTAAAAAGATATAAATATTCTTTGACTCAATCGTTACCTTGTGTGTGATAATGGGCCTTACAGCATAATTATTTTTACAATACAAGGGGATATTTTTAGTTTAATTCAAAAAAAATTACGAACTATTCTAAAGGATTTGAAAAGATTTATTTTTATACTTTCCCAAAGAAACCTTGTTTCTTATTATAATATCAGTTATGAATAAATTTTTCAATTTATGTTCTGTGTGTCACCAGCTGAGGGATTATACATTATAATGTTTTAATCTAATATAGTGCATCAAATTGTTTAGAAATATTTCTCTATAAAAGGAATGTGAGAAATATAAATGAACATACACTTAATATGGATCACCCTACTGGGGAAGATAATGAAGTTGAGGTCAGATATTTGGATGAAACTAATCGAATTTCGACCATATTATGGAAGATGACACTGTTTATGACCAAAAACCTTTCTGAATTGGGGATACTTATCGGTATGCAACCTGGTACAACAGTTTTATACTACTTTATGAATTAGTAAACTCTAACATCAAATTGTGAAAGCTAATCTATTTTTATATGAGAAATGCATAAGTTCCTTAGAAACAATATTTCTCACTCTAGGTTGTATTTAAATGGAGAAGGTATTCATGGTAGTTTATCATCTATCAGGGGATGAAAATCAATAGTGGTCCTTAATTAAAACCACTAAGGATGTGGAGGAAATATTGAGCATGGAAGATGAGTATTTTAAGGAATTTTTCATGGAAAAATATCATCCTTATGAATAATGAGTGAATAAAGACAGAAAATTCTTGAGTTTAAGAGAAAATGATGTGGAAAATGTAGCTAAGTATGAAGATGTATTTCATGGTAGTTTATCATCTCTCAGTATATATCGATCAATGGAGGTCATTGATTCAAAATAACTAAGGATGAGGAGGAAATAGATAGCCTGGAATGTATTTATTTTAATTAAACTTTCTTGGAAAAATATTTTCTTTGTGAAGAATGAGAAAATATAGAGATGAAATTCTTGATTTTGAAAGAAAAGGATGAGGAAAATGTTTCTATGTAGTAAACTAGATTTACACTGTTATCAATTCATAATTCATCATATGTACATAATTTATATATAAAGATTTATTATTTCATTTATATACATAATACAATACATTTAATGGAACTACTCTCCCAAACATTCTCATTATATAAGGCGTTAGTATCATGTTCTATCTAGATATAAAAATAATTCCACTAACCTTAAGGCTCTGAAGGAAGGAAACATAAGAATAGTATGGAAGATAAAAAATATATAAGTGGAATTATAGTTAGGGGAGTTTCATAGAATGAGATAATTATAGAAAGAATCATCTTGGAACATTACTAATACAAAAACAATTATTCAACTATTGAGAAAAATTACATTATACTCATGAAATAATGGTAAAGGGAGAATTCCTAAAAGTGTAGTTCTTCAATTATAAAAAGATGTGGCACAGTTCCAACCAATTTTTCAAATGTCAATGGAACCTACAACCAATTAATAAAAAATGATAATTTCAATCATATGTTGTTACTAAATCTGACATAGAAGTTCCAAATTACATGGTGAAAGGTACACTTATCATCCACTCCATGATTACACATAATTTTTTTTTTGATTTTTGTTCTAACCACTCTTTTATTTTGGAAGAATTTTATAAGGATACTGCATTACCACCTTAATGAATTGATGTTGAGAAATCTGTGTAACCCCCTAATGGTATGAGGATCACATCACAAGTTTATAACTCTTATCCAAATATTGTTTTTGGGAGTGATTCCTATAGATATTTTTATTGTCCATCTTGTTGAATTTGGCATTGTTTATGGAATGGATTAGATTTCTCTACAAAAGTACCACATCAATTTTTGATGAAGGGATGTAATGTTTGATATTTTTAACCAACATTTGGTCTTCTTTCTGTGTGATAATAAATAAAAACATCCCATGGATATCCTAACCACTATTTGGGTCTTTAATATTATTCAAAAAAAAGTATTTATCTCAGATGGTTTGTAAAAAATTCAGTGTTGAATATAATAGTATTGTAAAATATTTTTTTGATGTTTTTAGAAGTGATTTCTAATATTCCACCAATTCGTGAAGTAGAGTTTTCAATAGAACTCATACTTGCTACAAAAAATATTATAAAGAATACATATAGAATGGCTCTAATTTAGTTTCTATAATTGAAGAAGTAACTCTATGATAATCTTGATAAGAGATGTATTTATCCAATTGCATCATATTATGGTTAACCAGTTATTTTTTTAATATTAAAGAGCATCAACCTATATTTTAATTGATTATCGAGAACATAATAGGATCACTATCAAAAAAAGTATCCTGTAAACTATATTGATGATTTTTTTTTTATCAATTATGAGGAACTAAGTAAGTTTCCAAAATTGAACATAAATCATGTTATTATAATTTGAGGTTTATAAATGAATACATATATAAGAAAAAAATATATACAAGGTATGGATAATATAATTTTATTATTATGTCATTTGGTTTTATAAATTACCCTCCTCTATTCATGGATTTAATGAATATATTCATTATATATTACCATAATAACATTCTCGTAGTCTTTATAGATGATATTATTATATACTCTAATACTAAAGAAGTGCATGAAGATCATTTTAGATTTTTACTAAAGACCTTGATAATGTGAAATTTGTGTGAAAAAATTATTAAATGAGGATTTCCCTTCATAAAGTAGCAATATTGAGACATATAATCTCAGGTGTGGGTGTATTAGTGGACCCTACAAAGATATAATTTCTTGAGAAAGGCCCAAAATAACTATTGTTAACGATGTATATTGTTTTTCAGGTTTTTAAGGTATTATCAACATGTTTTTGAGAAGTTATCATAGATTTATAATCACAAAACTAATTTAACTAGATTGAGATCCATGTTAATTTAAATAAATTAATTTTAGGAACATTTCAAAGAACAAAAGATATTGTTATTCGGAAAACCCGTGCATGTATTATCCTATAGTAGTGATGGTTTTTTAATCTATAATGATGTATCGAAGAGGGAATTTGGGTTTATCTTCATGAATAATAATATTATGACAGACTATGCCTCCTCATAATTGAATGTTCATAAGAAAATTTAACCAACCCATTATTTAGAGTTAGTTGTTGTAGCACCCCCAGATTGAGGTATGTGGACTTTTTTATACCTTTTTATGTGTTTAATGTTCTTGGGAAGAGGTTGAGAGGGTTTGAAATTATTTTGAATAAGTTTGGAGGCTTTACCAAGGGTGCACGGTCATAGGACGGTTAGGGAAAACCATACAGGTTCTCCAGGAAAGCATGTAGGGGGAGACAGTAGGCTACTCATGACCTGTGAATGGTTTTCAAAACCGTTCTAGGAAACCCTGTAGATCCCTTCTCACAAGGTAGTGGTTTGTTCAAGGTCAGCAAACGGTTTTCCAAACTGTGCAGACTAACCGTGAAGCCACTTAAAGTGAGGGTTTTTAAATTTGGGCTTCCTTGGGGTGTCCCCTTTTCACTCCAAATTTTATCCCACTCAAACCTCACTCGGGATTTTGGGTTCTCAGTGGTTGGAGGTTCTCTCCCACACATTTTGAATACAAATCAAAGGGGTTTCAAGGTGGTTTGTAGGTGGTTTCTTTAGGGTATGTCCCTTCTCTTGGTTTCTCTTTGGTTTTCTCTAGGTCTTCTCTTCCCTATTTCTTGGTTTTCTAGATCTACATACATTACAGTATATCTAGGGTTTTGGTTTCCTTTAATGCTTATATTAAGGGTTGTGGATGTTAGGAAAGGGGATATATAGTGGTTTTGGTGGTGTGTTCACCATATTTGTGGTACGGTTTCTTGTGGGTCGATTTTTTTGGAACCCTAAAGATAGGTGGCTTCTCTCTCGACTCCACCTGGTTAGATTTAGTGGTTTTAGTTATAATTAATTTTTTTTCTTGAAATTAATTGTGATTTTGATGTGTAAATTTTTTTAGAAATCTCTTTGGCCATGTTTTGTGTATTTTTTGGGAAAGGGGGGTACCACTATTGAATGTTCTTGTTGTTAAATTTAAAAATGGTTATTTAAAAAAAAATATTGACCTGGGTCAAGGAAATTGTTTTCAAATAAGTGGTTGTTTTATTGAATTTCGGTTTTGTAATGGAAAATGTTTTTAGTGATGTTTCAATAAATTTTTTCTTTATTGAAGTGGTTTGACATGTTTTTCAAATGGTTATTTTCATGTTATGTATCCATGGGGATTAGTGCTTGTTGGTTGATTATGTGGTGTGGCTTTTGTGGATTGTGTGGAAGGGGCTAGGAGTACCACTATAAAAAGGGATGAATATTGGATGGAAGGTCCACCATCAAAGTATAGTTAGGCAAGAAGTACCGCTAGTTGTAAATGTAGTGGATGGGTTGGACGGATGCCCCACTGTTTTGGTTGCCTTATTTTGTGTAGATTGCAATATGGAATTTATTTTCTAATTTGAAATAGTGAAATGTCTTGTGGAATGGTTGTTCGGATTTCCTGTGTTTTCGGAGCATTTGGGAGGAAATTTATTGGTAATGGAGTGTTTTTCTTGTTGTATGTTGTTGCACTATTTAATTTTTTATATAACCTCTTTTATGTAATGTCCTAATGGTGTCATCCTAGTGGTGTGTGTAGGGAATTAATTTGGGGAAATCCTATTGTGTATTAGCACTCATCACCTTCTTTGGAACATTGGTGCTTTTGAAGATTTCATATTCTGGGACATAGGTAAGGGTAAACATCTCATTGGTAGTGGCTTGTCGTGATGCTTGGGAGATGTGTCGGTTCTTGGAGCATGGAGCTTGGTGTGAATTTGTGGAGTGTGTCTTGGTTTATTTTGGGGCGTCCTATTTAGTCTTCTGCAAAGTACACTAATATTATTTTTGGGTTGTTTTTTGTTTTAGTTGGCTGTCTTTTTTGTAATGTATGAGCTTGGTTGGTTTGTTTATGTGCATCATATAGTAGTGGATTGTTTGGCCGGTCAGCTTTGTCTTAAGGGAAAATTGTTTCCTAATTTATTATTGAATCCCTTGGAATTTATTTAGAGCCTTTATCACCTTGGGAATGTCTCTTAAGGCCAAGTATCATTCCTCCACCCTCTTAATAAAATTATATGGGGTGGGATTTACAAGTGGTATCAGTTTGTTCGATCCTTAGGATTTAATTGATAACAGTTGTTCGATCCTTTGGAATTGATTTCTAGTCTTGGTATTGAAATTTTTTCTTGGTCTATTCCTTGAGTAGGGATGGTATCAAGGCATAGGATTATCTTAACATGGAATTTGTAGAATTAAAGTATATAGCTAACCCATTTATTTTGAACATCAAGTTACCAGGGAGTTCGGTACATAAGTGTTTCAGGACACTTATAGGCATTGAATATCTCATTGTTATGGGTGTAACCAATGAGATGAGTGTGACATTCATGGTATAAATGACTTCCCACTAGGATGAATATTTCATTAGGGGTATAATGATGTATGGTGTAATATAAATGTGTTGATTTAGAGAATATTTATTAGGTTTCAAAACCAAAGGATTTGAAACATAGAAACCTGTGGAATTTTGGAAAATTGGTTGATTTTCAAAACAGGGTGGATTTGTTTTCAAAATAGTGCAACATTGAAAATGTGGGTATGTAGAAATCCTGGTTTTGATAGTTTTAGTGTAATTGAACTATAATATGTGAATTATATTTTTCTAAAGTAGAGATACTTATGGTTGTTTTTTTATTGATAAAAATGGAATTGGGAAGGCGTCATAGAGACCAACTGGAGGAGGCTGCTAAAAATGTGGTTTCACTTGATCCTCATGTGAACCTATAGCTAGTGTAGAGTATAGTACATGATTACCATGTGGTAGAAAGTGTGTGTAATGCAGATGAACCAAGGCATGTGAATCATGCGGTTCAGTTCAAAGGCAGAATCCACCCATCTTTAGGGGTTATTCAGAGCCAGAGAGGGCTGAAGTGTGGCTGAAAAGAATGAATTGGATATTTTACATCTTGGGAATACTAAAAAAAATGAAAAGACAAGTTAGCCACATATATTTTAGAATATATTTCCCACTAGTGGTGAGATATGGAACTCCATGATGGGACAGACCAAAGTAAGACATGGGAGGGGTTTGAGAATTGTTTAATAAACAATTATACTCTAATACATTTAGAATTCCGAGTACGACAGATTTATTTTATTTGAATAAATAGAAGATGATGGTGATGGAATAAGAATCCATGTTTATGAACTTACTGCAGTTTGAACCCAAGGTGGTGGGTAGTACATCGTTGGAGGCCCAAATTTTTGAAGACGGGATGAACCAGGAAATTCATTCCAAGATAGTCGTACTATGTATAGATGATTGCATATAAATGGTGAACCGATCTATGTTGGATGACTGGGATCTTGTGGGGGATACAAGAGGAGGAGGTTTGTCAGTACCCACAGGGAATAGTGGGAACTCGAACGCTGGGTTCAAGCAGAATGGGGACACTTATTTCCAAGGTGGTAGTACGACTCAAAACCTGATGGTAAGATCTCTAAATATTACATTGAACCCTGAGAGCGAGTTGGGATGTTTTCAGTGTGGTTCTATGAGCCACATCAATCAAGATTGTACGGAAAAACCTCGAGCATGTCATAATTGTAATCAGATCAGGCATATACAGGGTTATTGTTGAATTTCTCCAAGGTTGGGTTTCTGTGACACACCTTAGGGGTCTTATGGATCGATGGGGTGGGGGTAGTAGCATACCCCTAAACATCAGAGTAAAGTATTTCATGGTGATTCTCGGAATACCACAACACCATAGTAGGGTAATAATGAGTAGATCATGGCAATAAATCAAATGTTTAAAGCTAAGTAGGTTGTTATGTTTGATCATTCGGGACCATCCATGATGTGATGTATGGTTTTTTAAATTCAACATTGATGCAAGCTTTGTTTGATACAGGTTCATCACATTCTTTTTATTCTTCTCACATCATTGATTTGTTGGGTTTACACATGGAAATGGTGCCTTCTATTTTGAAACTACAAACTCCTATAGTGTAACGCCCTAACCACAGTTACCAAGAGTCATTGCATTATTACATAATATTGGAAAGATGCAAGGAATCAAGTCCCGAAGGACCGATCAGTTTAGTATTCCTGGAAACAAGATACATAGATAAGATCAACATTACAACATTAAAAGAAATAAAACACTAATTTATTCAATTAGAAACATACAATCCTCCTTGATATGATTGAAAGTCACTCATAACTAACTTCTTCATATCCTGGGTAAATGAAACAAAAGAAAGTGGTGAGATCAAATGCACAATAAGGTTAAGCTATATAGCAGAAGATAACAAAAACAATTGGCATGGTGAATAATTTAAAACACATGCCTTTACATATAATAAACATGAATACTTCATGGTAGTAATATGAGCTGAGTAAATAATTACATAATAAAACATAGTCATGGGTATTCTTCTAGTCAAATAACCAAATGAACCATCAATATTATTTTCATAATGAGGGAATGTATAATGAAGGAAATTATGAAAAAAAAAAATCAAGGCCTCAGCCAATACGTCTAAAATGATTAAGGCCTTATCCAAAACCATATTTCAAATTCTAAAAGGCCTCAGCCAATTCCACGTCTAATTGTTTCATTAGATCTACCGATGCATCAAGGAGGTGTAGCAGGCTCCACCTGTTACTTACTAATTCCAATACATTCCTCATATAAAATTTTTGAAACATAACATAAACATTCGTATTAAAACTATCATACGAAATGTCAATAATTTATACATGAACCATGAATGGTATAAAAATAACACATCCACAATCAAAAATATCACAAAACCGTCACTAAAATATTTAATATTTTTATCATAATAAATCTACTTCAAACATGTTTAAAATCCATCAATGGATGTAGAGATAGATTAAAATAATTGGTAAAACTCTTTGATAGAAATATCCCTTTTCATGATAAAAATTTAAAAGTCACACAATTTATAAAGGAAGACATTTAATGACATTTTTGAATCAATATGTCCCGTAAATCGTTGAAAATTTTTAAAGGAATTAAAATTTTAAAAACATTCATGCCCATATAAATAAATCATTCAAAACCATTTTGAAAACATCGACATTAATGAGAATGATTTAGAAGAATAAATATTTAAACCATTTAAAATGATGATCTAGTTAAAGATACCATTCCATTAAACCTTAAAATATTCATTTTAAAAATATTTCTATGAAACACGGATGTGGATTATAAATAGTTCTCGGTAGATACTCACGTAAAAACAACCTTAGACAATGAAGAGGTTGTAGAATTAACTCTTACCTTGCACATTCCATTGGTCGAGGGTACGTTTAACTTCTTATATAATGACCATAGTATGTTATTAAATTATAATAGAACCATATTCACATTTATTATATCATACATTATTCATTTATTACTTTATACTATCCATTTAATAAAGATTTACATGTTAAATTAACATTTCGGGTAATAATCGCTTTCTTTATCGTATGTGTTTTAACTTGTTATTCTTTATCGTATCATTTAGATCATGATTTGAATAATTCCAGAATATAACACATGATTTATATATCATATCTATTTAGAATATAAATATGAATAAAAGATTGATATATAAAATGGAAATCACTATTTATGGATATGGTAGGCCGTACGTACGCATAAACGTTGTTTCCATTTTCATATATTATTGAATGGAAGTAAGTGAATAAGATATATGTAAGTACATATATATATATATATATCTATATCTATTAAGTATCATTATTATGTCATATATTACATGCTTATTAATAATATGTATTTTTATAATCATCGTTGAATGGTGAATGTGGAAATGAATCGTATCCCGTTGTGGAGAAGATAATCCGTACGTACGCATGAGCGACAATATCATTATACTGATGGTAAAGTCATATGAAATTGAATGGTATAGCATATATGAAGAATAATTAACAAGTTATATTTATTATTTACATCAGTTATACTCATTATTATACCCATCCAAATGATGAATTATTTGAATACCAAACTACACCGCGACGTAGAGATGGTAAGACGTATGTATGCACGTATGGTGACATTGTCATTTATAGGATAGGTAGAATAACGAATAAGGTTGTACCATATTTATAATAATATCACAGTATATATGAGGTACTAGATTTATTATATTGGTATGGAAACAACAAATAAAGTGGAAGTGGAAGAATAAAAGAACTTGAAAGTGGGTGGTGAAATTATTACCTCTTCTTCGAGAGTTTCTTTTTGAGTTGATCAAAAGGGCTTCATAGATTGCATTTATGATCAAATTAAGGACTATAGGTTGATTATAGGGAATTTTGGAGGTTATTTGGGAAAGGTTTGTCCAAGCCAAATGGCGTTGGAGGTGTAATTTTGAGAAAAGGCGAAGTACCCTTTTCTAAGAGAGGTGAGGGTCACATTAGGAAAATCATGAAATATCATTTTATAATGAAATAATTTTTGGTTTCTAATTGCTCAAAAATATTTTATTTCTTTTATAATGTTGGTATGGTTCGAAAAACACTCATCCAATAGGTTTTAGATAGGTTTATGTCACCATATTAACCTTATTAGTTAGATTTAACTCTTAGTTAAATAGTTTATGTTTTACTGTGTCTTCTTGTATTCTTACACTAAATGGTTAATAAACATACACTAATCATCCAAGAGAACCTAAAGTGGTTGATTTACAAAATATATAATATTATTTATTCCATTTGGCTGAACCTTATATTTTTAGAAATATTATTTATTTTAATAATATAATATTTGTTTTAAAAACTCATTTATATCAATTTTGTCACTATTTAGTATTTGGTTTTTCTGAAAGTCATAACAACTTTATTACTTCAAAAAAGATACATTAAATCACTCCGAACATGTCATATTCACCTATAAAATTCGTTTATGTCATATAAAATTTGAAATTATATTTATTTCAATATTTATAATATCATTTATTTGATTCATTCACTAATAAAAAAATTACTACATCATCATTGTGACATAAATAAATTTAATTATTTAATGTCTAAAAATTATAAATAAAATACCATTATGTAGTAAATATTCAATTATTTCTAATTAATTTTTATATTCGAAAATATAATGTATATAACACCTTGTAAAAATTGTTTTACTAAAATATATATTTTTATGTCATTTTTTCTTTACTTTAAATTTATTAATATAAAGTGTCTTTATCACTCTCATGTGGCTCCAAATGGTCCCAAATTCAACCCAAGAACTCCCATTGTCGGACATGTATCATCCAATAGGAATAGGATACATGTTAGGGTAATTTAATACTATTATAATAATATTTTTTCACCCTTATTTTCCCGATTTACCCTTTAACCATGGTAAATAAAATATTTACTGAAGTAAATATTCATAATTTCTAAAAATAAATGTTACCTATTTACAAATTTTAGACCTCCTAATTCCAAATATTTAATGAATTTTTAAAAATTCAAAACATAGAAGTGGAAGAAATTAATTTAAAATTAATTCTTGTTGTAAATGAAACTGAGTTTTTAAGATTTAATAACTATCAAAAGTTTAACACTTCTTTATTTTTAGTTTAAATATGAAATTACATCCAATGACCTAAATTTTATTAAATTATAAAAATATAATCTAATAATACTTTAAACCCACTAAAATTTATAATTTAACACTATATATTATTTCGATTAAAAAAGTTTTTTTTAATTTAAATTTAGTATTTTTCAATATTCATCAAAATTTGAAAATTATCAGAATAGTACAAAAAATTTATCCAAAATAAATTTTTTATGTCTTGATTATAAATAATAATTTAATTTTATTAAATTGAATATATAATGTTTTCAAATATTGGTTTTAAAAAAACGTCATTAAAAGGTGGTAAAATTTCATTTTTTAAAAAATACTTCTTTTATCAGAACAACAAATGAATGTGTTCTTATATTATATCTAAGAAACTCATAATATGGAATATAAAATTATATGGAGTACATAAAATTCAAAATTATGTTAATACTAATCATAACCACTTTTTGAACGACTAGTTTGGTAAGTCGTGGTGGTCTCGAACTCGGTGTTGCGCGTAGTGCAAGTTATTGAATATCATTGAAGAGATAACTTACTATGAAATATTGGGGTGTTACATTATCCCATCCTTAAAGAAATTGAGTCCTAGAAATTTGAAATTTTTATTCAAAAATAAATGGAAAAAATTGAAAAATACATTTGTGGAAAACCCACATAGAAAATTGGGTTTATAAAATTTAGTCTTAATAAGAGGGAAATTGAAATGAAAAAGTCACACCAAATTATGATATAGATTATGAGAACATTGGTGGAAATTAAAGACACATAATTAGAGGAAAACATAAATATTTATAGGGATTGATTGAGGTCATCAATCATAAAAAATTGTAAAATTGAGAGCCTCAAATCCATCAATCTAAGATGATGTAAAATATCATCGGTTCAACAAAACATATGGTATTAGAATAACACATTTTAGGTTTTAAGATCCCTTTAGTAAAGTTTAAGAATTAATTTATTCAATGAATATGAAGGAATATATATATATATATATATATATATATATATATATATATATATATATATATACTTGACAAGTAGAGTTTCATCATTCAACTAGTTCCTACCACAAACTCATCTTTCACTCTAAAATATAATAGAATTCAAAAATATTCTATTTATCCTTGTCATATAGGGTTCCAAATAATGAATTTATAATTAATTTTTCCGACTATTAAAAAAACTACATAATACAAACCCGGACATCACGTATGTGTGTGGTAGGTGATCAACCCTTGTCGCCCTTCAGTAGCAAGGTCAAGTATCATGGCCTTTTTGTACACGACGTGTTATCACGTGACCTCTAGGTTGCCCTTTTTATAACAATCCAAAAATAATCTTAAGAAATGCATTGACCTTAATAATAGTATCCAATGTCAATCTTAGTCCATTCTAACCATTAGACTTATCCAAAATACTTCTGTCCAAACTCACAGTCCAAAATTTATAAGGAAGGTAAACCAAATGAAAATCTCTTTTTCCACGTAATAACATATGAATACTATCATCATGTATTATTTTAAAACAAGGTAACACACTAAATTACCATAAAACCTTATTTATTACATTCATGCTCCTTTATTCCTTATATAATACTAGATATATTCTTTATATCCAAATTTTTTGAATATTCCTACAATGATGGAATAAACCAACCATTAATTAGTTCCAAGGTTGTCAGGAATATCCAATATAATTTATCCAAATAAACCATATCTTATTCCAAAATCACTACCTCAGTATGAAGACCATATTATGGTTTACCATTCCCTCAAACATTTATTTTCCAAAAATATTAACCTAAAACTGTGTCACTTTACATGGTATCATACAATCTCCAATCTTTAATGAAATAGTACTGTAGTATAATCCTTATTTATTTACATCATTTATATAACCACTACATCATCGACACAACACTCAAATGAAATAATTATTTAAAAACAACATCATAAAAGTAGACATTCCTCTTCATCTATGGTAGTATCATAAATTGATTATTATCCAATAACATCATTTGGAGCATACTCTGATGATATGAACTTTGATTTGTGTAGTGTCCTAACTCCTTGTATATGAATAATTATACATTTAAATCCTTTTTCTTACCCTTGTAATCACGTACTTGGTTCCTTATTTCTCCACACTTATAACAAAATCACATTCCTTTCAAGCATTTACCCAGGTGATTCTTTCCACAGTTATCACATATGGGAAAATCCTTCTTTCCCCTCTTCCCTTTATCCATATTTTTCTACACCATCCTTTTCTTCTCTTGCTTCCCTTCAAAGCCATAGTACTGAGAGAATGTTTTACTTATGTGATTAAAATGTGATGTTATTTATTCATATGATGAGATATATGGGAGACTATTTCTCTTTAAAATTTTGTATAAGCACAATGAAAGATATGGTCCTTCATAATCTTTCGATCGTGCGTATTGATGGAATTATGATTCCTTATACTAGGATCCATTTCTAAATATTGGAATACACCTGGTTTGTTTATAAATCACAATGCATAATTACAAACTTATAAAATACCTAACATAAATTGAAATGATTATGCATATAATCTATAATCATAAAATGTTTTCTTTAAAGAATTATGTGCTCTTAAATTCTTCATAAATGCTTGTAAAGAAAATGTGAATTATCCTAAGAATATCCCCTAAGAGTGTTGTAACCAAGAGTGCAACAAGGAACGTTGTCGTGTTCCTGGATACACCAGGTCAAGCACGAAACTCTTTATCTGAGTTTTCACTCCTAGTTACATTTGTGCCAGATCCGCATCTACATGCTCATATCCAAACAGGGATGTATTGCTTGGAAATTCAAAAAATCTCTTAATTTCCAAAATTCTAGTATGTTCTTATATACTAATCCTCAAAGTCTATCTTAGGGTAATGTTTTATAATCAGAGTTATTCTAAATCTAGTTTCCAAGGTATGTACTAAACTTTCTCTAATACCAACTGAAATGCCCTGAACCCATTCACCCAGAGTCGGTGCATTATTACATAATATTGGAATGATACAAGAAATCATGTCCTAAATGAATGATCAGTTTAGTGTTATTGGAAATAAGATACCTACATAAGTTCAACATTACAATGTGAAATTAAATACAACACTAATTTATTATATTAAAAAAATCAAAGCCTCCTATATATGTCTGAAAGTCACTTATAACTAACTTTTTCATATCCTGGGAAAATGAAACATAAGAAAGGGGTGGGCTCAAAACCTCAGTAAAAGTTTGTAATACAACAGAAGATAACATAAACAATGGGCATGGTGAATAATAGAAAAAACATGTCTTTACATATAATAAACAAGAATAATTTATGGAAGGAATGTGTGTTGATTAAATAATTCCATAATAAAACATAGTCATGGGTATTCTACTAGATGAATAACCTCCTGAGCCATTAATATTATTTTCATAATGAGTAAACGTAAAATGTTGGACATTCTGAAACATTTTTTCAAGGCCTCATCCATGACGTCTAAAAATGATTAAGGCATCATCGAAAAACATATATACAAATAGGTAATCTCTTGGCCAATTCCACGTCTAATTGACTCAGAATAGCTAAAATGCATCTAGGAGCTATAGCGGGCTCTACCCATCACTTTCTAAGTCCAATACATTCCTTATATGAAAAGGTTTAAGCATAACATAAACATTCGTGTTAAAACTATCATACTAAATTTCAATAATTTATCCATAGACCATGAATGGTATAAAAATAACATATCCATAGTCAAACATATCACAAAACCTTTAGTAAAATATGGAATACTTGTATCATAATAAATCAACTTCAAACAAGTTTAAAATCCATCAATGGATGTTGATAAAGATGTAAATGATTTTTCAAACTCTTTGAGATAAATATCCATTTTTCATTAAAACATTTAAAAGTCACAGAATTTAGAAAGGAAGGAATTTAATGAAATTTGTGAATCCAAGTGTCCCAAACCGCTTTGAAACTTTTTAATGGAAATATCATTTTAAAAACATTCATATCCATTTAAATAAATCATTTAAAACCTTTTTGAAAACATGGACATTAATGAGAATGATTTAGAAGAATAAATATCTAAACCATTTAAAATGATGATATTGTTTAGGAGTCCCTTCCATAAAACCATAAAATATTCCTTTTGAAAATATTTTTATGAAACACGAATTTGGATGATAAAGAGTTCCCAGTAGATACTCACTTAAAAACAACCTAGGATAATGAAGAGATTGTAGAATTAACCGTTACCTTACACATTCATTTGGTTGAGGGTACATTTAGCCTCTTGTATAATGACCATAGTATGTTATTTAATTATACCAGAACCATATTCATATTTATTACATCATACATGATTCATTTATGACTTTATACAACTCATTTAATAATTATTTCCATGTTAAATTAATATTTCGGGTAATATTCTCTTTCTTTATCATACGTGTTTTAACTTGTTATTCATGATCATATCATTTAGATCATGATTTACATATTTACAGAATATAACACAAGATTTATATATCATATATATTTAGAATATAAATATGTATAATATATAGATATATGAAATGGAAATCACCGTTTATGGAGACGGTAGGTCATACGTATGCATAATCGTTGTTTCCATTTTCATATCGTATTCAATGGAAATAAGTGAATAAGATATATGTAAGTGAATATATATATATATATATATGAATATCTATTAAGTAAAATTATTATTTCATATATTACATACTTATTAATACTATATATTTTTATAATCATTGTTGAATGGTGAATGTGGAAATGAATCTCATCGCATCGTGGAGATGGTAATTTGAATGTAAGCATGAGCGACAATATCATTATATCGATGGTGAAATTATATGTAACTGGATGATATATCATATATATAAAATTATTAACATGTTTTATTTATTATATACATCAGTTATACTCATTATTATACCCATCCAAATAATGTAGTGTTTGAATAACAAACTACACCATGACGTAGAGATGGTAAGCGGTACGTACGCACGTATGTTGCCTTTTTCATTCATAGGATGGATAGAATAAAAAAATTTGATGTACCATATTTATAATAACATAACTATATTTAGGAGTTACTGGAGTTTTTATTTTGTTTTGGAAACAATGAATAAAGATCATGTGGAAGAATAAAGGAACTTGAAAGAGTGTGGTGAAATTATTACCTCTTCTTCGGGTGTTTCCTTTTGAGTTGATCAAAAGGGATCCATAAGATGGATTTTGGATCAAAATAAGGACAGTAGATTGAGGTGAGAGAATTTGGGAGGATATTTGAGAAAGGGATGACCGAGCCAAATGGCATTGTAGGTGTGATTTTGAGAGAAGAGGATGTACCTTTTTATAAGAGAGGCGAGGTTCACTTTCGGAAAATCTTGAAATATTATTTTATAATAAAATTATTATCGATTTATAATGGATCCAAAATGACTTATTTCTAGGATATGGTGGTTCTGGGTCGAAAAAAACTCGTCCAATAGGTTTTAGATAGGTTTATGTCACCATATTAACCTAATATTTTATATTTAACTCTTAGTTAAATAGTTTATCTTTTACCGGGTCTTCTTGTACGTTTACACTATATGGTTAATAAACATTCTCTAAACTTCCAAGAGAACATAAAGTGGCTCATTAATGAAATATATAATATTTTTAAGCCCATTTTTAGAACCTTATATTTTTAGGAATTTTATATAATTTAACAATGTATATTTGTTTTAAAAGCTCATTTATGTCAATTTTGACACGATTTAGTATTTGGATTTTTTGAAAGTCATCAAAACTTGATTACTTCAAAAAAGATACATTTAATAAATCATAACATTTCATATTCACCTATATAATTCGTGTATGTCATAAAAACCTTGAAATTATATTTATTTTAATATATATAACTCCATTTATTTGATTCTTTCATTAATAAGGAAATTACATCATCATAATTGTGTCATAAATAAATTTAATTATTTAATGTCTAAAAATTGTAAATAAAATACCATTATGTAGGAAATATTTTTTATTTCTAATTAATATTTATAGTTGAAAAGATAACTTAGATAACACCTTATAAAAATTGTTTTACTACGACATATATGTTTATGTCATTTTTGTGTTTACTATAAATTAATTAATATAAAGTGTCATTATCAATCTCAAGTGGCTCCAAGTGGTCCCTAAATATACCTAAATATTCCAATGGTCAGACATGTATCACCAAATAGGAAAATAACACGTGTTCGGGTAATTTAATATTATTATATTAATATTTGTTTACCCTTATTTACCAGATTTACCCATTAACCATGGTAAATAAAATATTTAATGAATTAAATATTCATAATGTATAAAAATAAAAGTTACTTATATACACAATTTGGATCTCCTAATTCCTAATATATAATCCATTTTTCCAAATTCATGAAATAGAAGCTTCAGATAATAATTTTAAATTAATTATTGTTGTTAAAACAAAAAACCTTGTTTTTAAGAAATAATAACTATCAAAAGATTAACACATGTTTATGTCTAGTTTTAATGTGAAATTACATTCAATAAAATAAATTATATTAAATAATAAAAATATAATCTAATTATACTTTAAAACCACACAAATGTATAATTTAACAATGTAAATTATTTCGATTAAAAAGTTGTTTTTAATTAAAATTTAGTATTTTTCATTATTCATCAAAATATTAAAGTTATCAGAAAAATTCCAAAGATTTATCCAAACTAAATTTTTATGTCCAGATTCTAAAAAATAATTTAATTTAATTAAATTGAATATATAAAAGTTTCAAATATTGGTTTTAAAAAAGGTTCGCCATTAAAATGATGTAGAATTGCATTTAAAAAAAATACTTCTTTCGTCTTATAAAATGAATTTGTTCTTATGTTAAATCTAAGAAATACATAATATGGATTCTAAATTTATATGGAGTAGATAAAATTCCAAATCTAGTTAATACTATTCATAACTGCTTTTTTAACGACTAGTTTGGTAAGTCGTGGTGTGCTCAAACTCGGTGTTGCGTGTAGCGCAAGTTATTGAATTTCATTGAAGAGATAACGTACTATGAAATCATGGGGTGTTACATCTAGGTCAAAGAGAGTGTCGACCCTTCCTATGTTGAGGCTTTTGTTTTGATGTGGATGACATCAAATTGATGTGTGAGTTCTCAGTACTTTATATGGATTCTTATGATACAATCATCGGAATGGATTTGTTGGAATTGTTTATTGCCCACATCGATTGCTATGCACGAAAAGTTTGTTTTGCGATGGAGTATGGAATTAGAAATATATTTAGAGGGGAGAAAAATTATAATAAGGGTCCAACATGCTTGTTGGCACCAGTTGGTGGCACCAGTTGTTGGCACGATATCATAATAGATAGCGGCTTTGTCATTAGTAGCATGGAAGGTGTTGAGAACACTGTTATTTCAGTAGTTATGGATCAGTTTATGGATGTATTTACCAAAGAATTGTCAGGGTTTCTACCCATGAAAGAAGTAGAGTTTACGATTGATCACCTTTTGGGGGAAAGTCCTATCTCACTTCTATCTTACCGAATGGAACCAGAAGAATTGCAGGAATTAAAGGTGCATTTGGAAGAGTTAGAAAACAAGGGGTTCATTTGGATGAGCACGTATCTGTGGTCTATTCCAGTTTTGTTTGTTCAAATGTATGATGGAACCTTATGGATCTTTGTTGATTATCATACACTTAATTAGGTTACGATAATGAACTGATATCCACTTCCATGCATTGATTCTTTTTTACCTGTTTAAGAGAGTTCAGTGGTTCCCAAAGATTTAATTGAGATAAGGATATCGCAAATTCCAGGTGAGGAAGGATGATATTCTGAAAATAGATTTAAGAAGTATATATGGCCATTATGATTATGTATTTATGCCTTTTGGCCTAACGAATGCACCAATAGAGTTCATGGAATTGATGAATTGGATATTTTAGAGATATCTAGATTCTTTTGTGGTGGTATTTCTTGATTATATACTAGTGTATCTGAGTATAAGGGTAGATCATGAGTAGAACTTGGAGATGGTGTTGGGGATCTTGAGAGATCAACAGTAGTATTCCAAGTTGTCAAATTTTTACTTTTGGATACAGGAGGTTCATTTCCTTGGCCATGTTATTTCAGAGAGGGGTGTCTCTGTTGATCGGAAAAAGATAGAGGCTGTTATCTCATGGAAACTGCCAATGAACATTTTTGAGATACCGATCTTCTTGGGTCTAGCTAGGTATTATCGAAGTTTTGTTCATGATTTCTAAAATTTTTCTACATAAATGAAAACTTTGAAAAAGAATAATGTTACATTTCAATGGGATGAATAGTGTTATAAATGTTTTGAAGTGATAAAGGGTCTCCTTACATCATCACCAGTCCTAGTTTTTTCAAAACATGGGAAAGGGTATCTAGTGTATTTTGACACATTGAGATTAGGGATGGGGTGTGTTCTCTTGATGGGGGATCATGTGCTAGTGTATGTCTCATGGAAGTTGAGGTTTCATGAAAATAACTACCCAACACATGATTTGGAGTTTGTGATAGTGGTTCGTGCTTTAAAAATGTGGTGTCATTATATCTTTGGTGAGAAATTTACATTTTTTACCAATCACAATAGCTTAAATCATATCTTTTCAGAAATATATTTTATCTTGAGGCAAAGGAGATGCATATAATATCTTAATATGTTTGATTTCAACTTAATGAACACATCAGGTAAAGGAAATTCGGTGGTAGCTGCATTAAGTATGAAATAATATGCTCAAGTGGCGAAGCATGTATCAAATAAGTGGCAGTTGATGTTGGTCATAGCCGACATGCAGTTGGAATGTGAGGACCGAGGTAACAGAGCAGTAATCTTTCCAATTTGGTTTGTCCATGACCTGTCTGGTTTTGTTAAAGAGGCATAAACATCTAATTCTGAATATATGGAGATGATGTCGAAACTCAATTGTGGTGGGACCATTAAGAGGTGGGAACTAATTGGGAATTTAGTCTTGTGTTTTAAAAATCATATGGTGGTACTAGTATCTTCTGGGGAGAAACTTCTCAGGGCTTATCATCATTCAAGGTGGGTTTCCTATCATGTAATTCAGAAAATTTATAAGGCGTTGAAGTGCTGGTTTGGTGGGCTAGTATGAAAAAGTAAGTGGTCGGGCTTGTCTTGAGATGCTTGACATGATAGAATGTCAAGGTAAAGAATTAGAGGCCAACATGCATGTTGTAGTCATTACCTATCCCAGTGTGGAAATGGGATAAGATATCAATGTATTTTTTTAATGGCCTCCCAAGAATGGTCTGGAAGCATGTTTCCATATTTGTGATTTTGGATCGGCTCACAAAGTCAGCCCATTTCATCCCAATTCATGAATCTGATACGGTGGACGATCTTTCCAAAATCTATATCTAGGAGATGTTTAAGAGGAATTATGTTCTAGTATAAATTGTATTAGATATATATCTGAGGTTCAAATATAATTGTTGAAAATCCTTGCAACAAGACTTTGGAACATAGTTGACGATTAGCACAACGTTTCATCCACAGACGGATGGCCAATCCATGTGGAAGATATAAACATTAGAGGATATGGTAAGGACTTGGGTGATCGATTTTGATGGTTCATGGGAGGTTCGCATACCATTTGTGGAGTTCTCCTAAAATAACAGTAATCAGGCTTCTATAAATGTAGAACCATTTGAGGCTTTATATGGATGTCTTTGTCATTGTCCACTATAATGTGTGGAAACAGGTGATACTTTGATGATTAGACCAAGCCTTTTTCAATAGACTATAAAGAAAATCATGTAGGTCATTAGGATGATGGAGATGGCTCAATGTCATAAAAAATCATATGCATGCTATCATCAATGACTGTTGTCATTTGAGGTGGGTGATCATATGCTTTTTTAGAATCTCTCCTAGGTTAGGACATCATTAGTTTGGGAAGTAGGGTAACTTATCTCCGACGTATATTGGGACTTTTGAGGTACTCGAGTGGATTGGAGAGGGGTCAAATCATTTGGATTTTACACCACGATTTATTGTGGTGCACAATGTGTTTCATGGGTCGTAGTTGAAAAAAGAATCTGTTAGATCACGACCATGTGATTCGTTGGGATCATGTTGTGCTAAAACTTGATGCTCCCTTTGATCACATGCCAGTGTGGATTGTGGATAGGCAAGAGAAAGTATTTCATGGTAAAATCATCAGTTTATTTTGTGTTATGTGGCATCATGGTTATATTCTTGAGGAGACTTGGGATTGGGAGAAAGAGATGGTCGAGCAATGGCCCGAGCTATTTCGGTAAAGCAATGATTCCCTATATTAAGGGGATGGAAAGTCCAATGTTGGGGAGAATATAGCACCCCCATTTTGAGTTATATAGCCTTTGTTTCTGTCTTTTTAGGTGTTTAACGTTTCTAGGGAGAAGATGGGAGATATTGAAATGGTTTTAAATAAGTTTGGAGGATTTTCTATGGGCGCACGGTCTGAGCATGGTTAGGGTAAACCATGTAGATTCTCTAGAAAACTGTGTAAGGGGAGACAGTATGTTGTTCATCACTTGTGCAAGGCATTCCAAAGCATGTGAGGAAACTGTGTGAATCCCTTCTCTCGAGGCAGTGGCATGCGCACATTTAGCGCACAGTTTTCCAAATAGTGTAGCCACATGATGTTTGGGTTTTATAATCCAAGATTCCTTGGTTTTTCCTCTTTTCACTCCAAATTTTCTCCCACTAGAGCCTCAATCGGTATTTTGGGTTCTCAAAATATGGAGGTACTCTTCCACACGTTTTGGAAGCAAATTGATGGGGTTTTAAGGTGGTTTGAAGATCATTTCATCCGAGTAAGTCTCTCCTCTTGGTTTCTCTTTGGTTTTTCCAATGTCTTCTCTTCCCTCTTTCTCGGTTTCCTAGATCTACATATATTTCATTTAGATCTAGGGTTTTGGTTGCCTTAGAAGTTGATTTCAAGTCTTATGAATGTTAGGGAAGGGGATCTAGAGTAGTTTTGGTGGTGCGTTCATCGGATTTAGGGTGTTGTTTCATGTGGGACGATTTCGATGGAACCCTAAATATAAGTGGATTCTCTCTCGACTCCACATGGTTAGAACTAGTGGATTTGGTTACAAAAAAAATTTTCTTGAAATTAATTGTGATTTTGATTTTCGAAATTGGTTAGAAATTCCTTTGTTCATGTTTTGGGGATTTTTGGGGAAAGGGGGGTTTTATGGTTGAATGTTCTTATTCTTAAATATTAAATGTAGATTTTAAAATTAGTTTCTTGGCTTAGATCAAGGAAATGGTTTATGAAAATGGTTTTCAATAAATAGGTTGTTTTATTAAAATGAGGTGCTGGCATGGATTATGATTTAAGGGTGGTTTCAATAAATGGGTGATTTATTGTAGTGGTTAGGCATGTTATGGAAATGGTTATTTGCATGTTGTGTGGGCTTGGTGCATAGTTCTTGTTGGTTGATTAAGTGTTGTGGATTTTTTGGATTGTGTGGAAGTGGGCTGGATGAACCACTATAAAAAGAAATGGATAGTGGACAGAAGGGCCACCATCAATGGGTAAGGGGGTGGGAAGTACCACTAGTTGGAAAAGTAGTGGATGGGTTGTATAGAAGCTCCACCGTTTTGGTTGCCTTGATGTGTGTTGCTTGAAAGATGGAATTTTTTATGCTAATTTGAAATGGTGAAATTTCTTGTGGATTGGTTGTTTGGATTTAATATGTGTTTTGATAATTTGGGTGGATATGTCTTGGTAATGTAGTGATTGGCTAGTTGTAAGTTGTTGCACTATTTAATGTTTTATATAAACTATTTTATATAATTTGCTAACAGTTTCATTCTAGTGGTGTGTGTAGGGAAGTCATTTGAGGACATACTACTTATTATTAGTAATCATCCCCTAATTTGGAACTTTGGTTCTTTTAAAGATGTCATATTCCTGAAAATAGGTAAATGGAAAGCATCTCATTGTTAGTGGCTTGTGGAGATTCTTGGGAGATGTGGTGGTTCCTAGAGCATTGAGCAATGTGTGGAGTTTTGGAGTGTGTCTTGGTTTAATTGGGGGTCTCTTATTTAGTCTTCTGCATAGTACTCTGATATTTTTTTCGGGTTGTATTGTGGTTTTTTGTTGTCTTTTGGTGATGTATGATCTTGGTTGGTTTGTTGACATGCATTATGTAGAGGTGGATTGTTTGGTTGGTAAGATTCATCTTAAGGGAAAATTGTTCCCCAATTTATTCTTAAAGCCCTAGGCAGTGATTGTCATCCTTTGGCACCTTGGGAATGTCACTTCAGTCCAAGTAACATTCCTCATCCCTCTCAAGCCAATTAAATGAGGTGGGATGTTACATCTATGGTAATTTTTTGATTAAAGGTATAGAGGAATTGTATATATTGGAAAAGATGTGATATATATATATACTAATGATAAAAATTTAATATATGTATTCAATTAAAAATAAATGAATATGCCTCAGATATGATGGTTTGATCTAATTAATGATTATTATAACTCAATACATTAACACCTTGGTAATGTGAACAAGGTGGTAGATGCTTTATGTTGGAAGGACCATGTTAGAAAATCTATGGTGTCGATAAAAAAATATCCAATAGTTCAAGATTTGCAAAGGATAGTTATAGAAATCCCAACTAAAGGTAAAAATAATATCATTCTAAAATTAATCTTCAAAAATCAATCCATGTGAGGATTAAAGAGGCGCAAAGGGAATATGTGGAGTTGTATGAGAATGAGAGAAATTTTCCTGAATATAACATTGATTGGGATGGAATTATATGTCTTAGGAACCGTGAATAAATTCCATCAATACCAGATCTAAAGAAGGGTATGTTAGATGGGGCACATAGTTCATCATTCTCTATTCATCCAAGATGTATAATGATATATATATATATATAATTGAAATAGTGTTTCTAGAGAGATATAATATACTTAATTTATTAGTTCATGGTTTTTATAAATTTAAGCCTAAGATACAATAGTATAAATGGATATTAAAAAAATTACACATAATACAATTGAAATGGGAAAACATCACCCTATATTTTATCATCGGACTCCCCAAAAATTTCAAATGGTCATAATTCTATATGGGTTTTAGTTGGTCACTTTAGGTAGTCAACAAACATTATTTCCATTATCTACAACATATATCGTGATAATGGTTCAATAATAAACATTAAATAAGTTATAAAGATTCATGGAATATCACATTCTATTATAACTAATTAATATATGATATTTACCCCAAAGTTCTGGAAAAAATTTCAACAACCTATTAATAATAATTTAGTTTCAAAAATGCATAATATTCTGAGATATAATTTCAATCTAAAAAAATTTTAAATCCAAGAGGATATATTGGGATTTTATTATGTGGATTTTAAAGTTGGTTAGGATTGATACCTTCAACTAGTTGGGTTTTCTAATAACCATATCGGTTGAAATAGTATCTAGCTCACTCCTCATGAATCCATTTATATGAAGAATTGTAGAAATCTAATTTCCTTGGATGAAGTTGGAGAATGAAATATGTCACATCCAGTTTTTTATATCATCGTTTCGATCTAGATCATTGAAAATCATGATAATTTTGTTGGATTTTGGGTGATATTAATTTTTAGTTTTGAACTACCATATATTTCTCAACATCCTAGTTTCGGTTCCCCATTTCTTATCTAGGTGTTTTTGGATAAAGGGTGGTTACTTCATGATTTGGGCCAAACCGTGAGGCCATTTCTAGTATTAAAAACAAATTTTGTTTCTTTCATAAATCTTTTTTTAATGGTTTTCAACAATTCCACTTTTTAATTATTCTCTCTTGACATATTCAAACCACCATATCATTTTTTAACCCTTATTAATTAATAAGTATGGTGAATTTTGGGTTATTTATTCAGGTATTTGGCCAACCCGTAGGCCCATTTCCAGTTTAAAAAAAAATATTTTTTTATATCTTATACATATTTTACTAATTTTTTGTTATTACACCTCACACTAGAACAAAAAACCCTAGGAACACCCCCCATGTTCCATTGTCTCTCTTTGGATATTATATTTGTCGCGGATTAGGGAAAAACCTCTCAATTTTTCTCAAATCGTCCAGATTTTTCAATGGTATATAGTTTCATTCGTAAATCATTAATTTTTTAATATTTTCCCCCGAATTTATTTCCCCTGGTTCTTATAGACTTAATGGTGCCTTAAATTGTGTTTCAATCCATTTCCCTCCTGTCTATGTGTGTGGATCAATGGTAAGACAAATAGTTCTCTAGTATCAATGTTCAGATTCCTTCTCCTTACTCCTCCACCTTCCTCCTCCTTCCATTATTTGTTGGTTATTTATTCTCACCTTGTTATTAATGACTTGGGGTTCTGTTTTGTAATTATTTTTGATCGGTTTTAAATTTTTTTAGTTCTGGTATTCATAATAGTATCGTTTATAAACCTATGGCAGGTGATTTTGGTTGTGTGTTTCCATTCTACCACATTTTTGTGATAGGATATATATTCCACATGCCTTTATCATTTATGTTCCATAATTTTATTATTTGTCTCACCTAATATATATTTTTATCATGGTTTTTAATACATTGTAAAATTTTCTTGGTGTGAAAAAATGGTTGTTTAAGCCTTGTTTAGTGAAAAGTATTATTGTTTTGTTATAAAAGTGCAAACCGTGTTCTTGATTAAATATTCTGTTATATTTTCCACCTAGTTTGTGTGGTTTAGAACCTTGTTTAAGGTATTTTTAATAATTTTTAGTATCTTAAATAAAATATGGTATGAAATTCGTTTTTCATTCACTTTCAAGTGCTTAAAATAAAATATTTTGTTTAAAAGTTCATGTCAAGTGTTCGGTAAATTTCCGGGTTGGATTTTATGTGTTAGGTGTGATTTAAAAATTATGTATTCAGATTTATAAATGCATTAAAAGCATGAAAAATGGTATCTCTGGGTCCTTCTATGTATTTAAAATGTGGATTTAGTATTACACACAAATGGGTTTTTTTACAACAAGTTCTGGCCCAAGTTGTCGGAAAATGGCTCGTTTTACATCCTTATGAAATTGGTTGTGTTTTGAATATGTAACCTGATTGTTTTAAGGGATTTATGAAAGTTTTTTCTGCTATAAATTGTGTTTATACACCTCATTAATAAAATTTAAATGCATACCTCTGTCAACTATTAGTTTTGAGAAAGGCTTAAAGGCTCGTTTGGCATTTTTCTTGTAAAAATAGTTTCCATGTTAATTTCATGTTTTATCTTTGGGGCCCATTTTATGGTCCATGAAATTTATTTATTAAATGTCTTTGGGGCTTCCGAATCTATTTTTATATAGTATGGATGTATTTTTTTCCTTCAAAGTGCATTTTTTAATGTATTTTATGTGCAAGGCCTAGTTATACTTTTTGAAATTATTTTATGAAAAGTTAGGTGGTCAATAGATCTGTTAAAAAAATGGGAGACATGTGTGTGGTATGTTTGATATGTGTATGATTTTGAAATGTAATATTCATGATTAAATTTTTCTTTATATATGTGTAACTTGTTCGAGAAAAAAAAATAGAAAACATGGGTATCTAAGTGGGTGGGCATGTACTACTATGCTAGTGATCTGAATGGGTTTTGTCCCTGTTTCACGTAGCAAGTCTGTCGATGACAAAACTAAATAAAAAATTATGATGATGATGTTGGGTAGCACTAGGTTATGGATTATTCTACTAATATTGGCTAATTTTGATGAGAATAGATATTTTGTATGGTTACTTTTACATCACGATACGAGGTTCCTGGGGCCCACAATGAACTAGTTCCTAGGGTGTTCTCGTGACTTGTGCTCATTGGCTATTTTGTACTCACTATCAGCATACAGTGCGAATAGTTGTAAAATTCAGCAACATGTGTGTTTATTTAAAAGTTTACATTCTTTAAAGCAGACCACTTGACAACCATTTTCATTATTATGTTTCACATCTTTGAAAAATAGTTACTAGAATTATTCTTTATAAAACATGCAAGTTGTTGTAGGATAATTATCATATCATGGATCCTCATTTGGTAAAAATATTTTTAAATATTGTATCTCAAAAATGAAAATTATGTTTCTTTTATTTTAAAGGGTGTTCATTAATAATAGAATATAGGGATAACCTGCTGAGTTTTAATAGTAACGCCTATAGTCTGCTTCTGTTTTCAACCCCTGTGCAGGTTTCAGCTTGATTATGATCACCTTGATCGACGTGTGATTGTTGTATTGGAGAGATACCATTGAGATCAAGGGGTTTTGGTTTGGTTATCAGGTTTGGTTAGTTGGATTTGTTGTTTAGTTTTACTTTCAGTTTCTTGTATAAATAATGTTCAGTTCAATTTTATATAAATGTGTATTGAGTTTTCCATTCTTTCCATTGTTTTCCTTATTGTTTACATTTTGGTGAAACTCATCCCTTGTATAATCTAATGACGCCCAATACTAGTTACCAGCCCATGGGGATTCAGAACACCCTTCGCGCTATGAAATGGATCGGTCCAGGTTCCTGGTTGGGAGTCGACCCACCCCATATAGTTTGTAATAAAATGGTATCAGAGGAGGTCAGTTCTTAGCAGACCATGATTTTTAGAGAACCCTTATTATATAAGGTATTTCAAGATAGATGAAGTATGATTTTTGGGATTTGAGGGGTTAGTGTGGGAACAACGTGGCAAACACTTTCTTATTCTGTTCCTTGGGTTTCCATGGGAAGTCCATTTTTATTAGTGTCCTTTGTTCTTATTTATTTTTTAGTGTTGGGATATGACAAGAAGAGTCTAACTAATGTCCTTAATGAGCTCATAGGTGGATCTGTGGTATGGTCTTTATAAGTATCTTCATTTTGGTGTGGTGTTTGAAAAATACCTCCAACCATATGGTCTAGTCACCCTCTGACAATAGTTACCTTTTGTGGGTCTCTTTGGCCTTTCTTGAATTATGATTTTTTATTTAAATCCTTCTGTGAGAACAGAGGAAATGGGTTTTGAAGGATGGATTAGATTTTGAAAGGTTGAAAAAGGGGTTTTCAAAAATTAAATATATGAATATTTTTGGGAGGTTGTTTTTTTAAACGATGTTTTTGGGAGGAAGTGGAAAAGATTTAACGTGATTTGATTTTACCTAATCTAAACTTGTGGTTTGTTGAAATAAATTTTTATGAAAGTGTGAATTATTTTAAGCTGATTCTAAATCATTGTTTTAAATGGAATTTTTTTTATGTCTAATTTTTTTTAATATTATGAATTTCTTTTGTAAATTATTTTTTAGCGGTTGGTATTTTCCTAGAAAAGGTATTGGTCATAATTTCCATTGGATTATGAAAATTTACGTTGATGAATTTTAGAAAATGGGAAGGGGTTGTTTAGATTAGGTCATTTGTTTTGAAAGATATTAAAATTCAAATTGGTTATATTTTTATAAATTGTTCTTGATGATGTTTGGTTTGTTTTTTTCAAATATGAAAAGGTTTTTTGATTTAGTGGTTAATGTTATTTTAGAAGGTACACGATTTTTGGAATGATGTTTTTGTTTAAGAAATTGGTTTTTTAATGGGTGCTCACGTGATTTCTTTTATTGATATCAGGAAGGATGTCCTATATGGAATGGTGGTTGGGTTCCTAGGGTGGCATGGAATTGTTCATGTGAGTGAGACTTGATGAAACACCATTAGTGAATGTAAAAATAAACCAAGTTATATTTTTTTTAAAAGTTTGCTGAGTTGGAAATTGTTTGGCATTCGTTTATAAACCTATGATTATGTGGCTGGTTTTTCCTATTTCGTATAAGTGTTGTTTATCTTTTATGCTTACCTATGATTTGGGGGTCATACTCTTATTCTTTGTCATGTGGGATCTTATTGGTGGCATAGTTTTGGAGCAATGTTAAGTGAGTTTACAAATATGTGTTGGATGTTGTGATGTGGCAACATATAGTTCTCTGTTTTCAAGATTTACAATTGATCATCCTAAGGATTATTTCTCATGTTTCACAAGCATGATCAATCTCTTAAAATAATTCCTCATCTTGTATGTTGAAATAGATTGTTGTCTGGGCTCTATTTTTAGTGCCTTCTTGTTATCATGATTCTCTCGGTCATAATGTTTTTGTTCGGTGATTCATGGTGTGTTTCACTTTGTATCTTGTTCATTTCACTCCTCATTCTATGTAAGTTAGAATGGTGGTGTGTATCTATTAGTATCTGTTGGGTATTGGTGTTTTTTTATGAACTAGTGTGTTTTCTGAGGTAATGTGATTCATATCTCTTGACTGTGGTGCAACATATGCTTCAAACATTAGGGATCCAGCCATATGCCTCATAGTGAAGCTTTTCATGCATGCGGGAAATCACCAGCAGTGTGGGGAGCTCAACTAATCTCAAACCTCCACTATTTTGGTTAGTTATTTATTATGTTTATATTGTGGTTTCTCATTACTTGAACGTACTCATATTGTAAAGATCATGGTAGAATTACCCCTCACGTAGTGTCTATGGTTATTCCTTCTCAGATGTGGGTTTCTGATCAATGACCATGTGTGGACCACCAATGTGAATGTGTTGTGGTCTTTGTTTTACCTGTTCATAGGTGGAGAGTTTTGGGTGGTTCCTATATTTCTTTTTTGGTTTCAGTGGCCTAATGATTGGGTCCCCTTCCCTCCCCACCCCGGGTGGTTGGGTTTTAATCACTGCCGAATGTGTTGGCCTTGTTCTTGACCCCTCCGTTCGGGAGTGGGTGGTTTATATTTTCTTGTAGTAGCACTCCTTACATGGGTTTTTAGGTTTTATGGGAGTGTTTTGGTGGGCATGTGTGGGTGATGACTGATTCTTGTTCATGTTGAAATATTATTTTCTTCATTTCTAGTTGGTCTCAAATGTTGGGGAGACCCACTGTGGGTCTCAAAGATCCTTCCTTTATGTATTTATGAGATGGTAGTTGTGATATAATGGTGGGGAGCCCATTCTGATCTCCCCCCACCCAAGTCATTGGATTTTTTGAGTGAAATTTTATTTGGGTGATCATTGGGTTCATTTGGATAAGGACTAACAATATGGTTCTAGGTTTTGTTTTGGAGGTGGTGGATTGATCTTTTGGTTGATTCTTGGGAAGTGGATTGGAGTTTTTGTTTTGGTTGAGGTAAGAGTATTAAGTTACATTAATAGTAGATGATATTTTTTTCTTTGAGAGGCTGGATCATGTTGATAAAGAATCCATAGGTGTTGTTCTTTCAGGTGTAAAGTGTTATAGATTTTTTTGTGTGGAATGATTTAATGCTGGGGAGAAATTTCACACCTGGTTTTTTTCATGTCTGGGTTTTGATTTGGTTTATTAGAAATCATGATCCTTTTTGTGGGTTTTGGTTGAGATTAATATTGATTTTTTAACTACCATATACGTATAATCATCCTACATTGGGTGCCCCATTACTTTTTTGGGAGTTTTTTGAGAAAGGGTGGTTACTTCATGATTTGGGACAAAGTGTAAGCCCATTTCCAATTTTAAAAACAAATTTTCATATTTTAATAACTCATTTGTTTTCAACATTTATCACTTATTCAAATTCATAATTTTCCATCCCTGACATATTTAAACAACCATATCCTTTTGGACCCCTTAGGAATTCATAAGCATGGTGAATTTTGATTATTTATTTTGGTATTGGGCCAACCCTTGGGCCCATTTATAGTTTTAAGAAAAATGATTTTTATCTTTTATATATTATTCTCTTTGAATAATTTTTTTTATTACACCTACCACTCAATCCCAAGAACCCAAGGAGCACTCCCAAGTTCCATTTTCCCTCTTTGGAGCTCATTTTTGTCACATATTAAGGAAAAACTATCAATTTTTCTCAAATCATCCAGATTTTCCAATGGTAATTTGTCTCATTAATAAATAATTCATTTTTTTAATCATTTTCCCCCAAATTCTCCCCCTGGTAATCCCTAAACTAAGGATCCCTTCCATTGAGTTTCATTACATTCCCTCTCCTATATGTGTGTGCATCTATGGAATGACAAAGATTTTTCTAGTTTCCAACGTGATATTCCTTCTCCATTCTCCTCCCTTTTCCACCTCCTTCCATTATTTGATGGTTTTTTCTTCTCTCCTTGTTATTAATGACATGGAAATCTGATTTTTCATGATTATTTTGGGTGTTATGTTGTTTTATGTATGTTATTCATAGTTTTCGGGTTTATAAACCCGCTGTTGGTGATTTCGGTTGTACGTTTCTGTTTCGCCATGTTTTTGATGTAGGATGTCCCTTGAATATGCTTTTTTCATTTATGTTTCTCCATTTTCTTAATTTTATCACCTAATTTATTTTTTATTATTTTTTTAAGCCTTCAGATAATTTTCTTAGTGTGAAAAATGGTTTTTAAGCCTCATTTTGTGAAAAGTACTGTTGTTTTTTCATAAAAGTGCACACCAAGTGTTTTCTTAAATGTTACATTTTATTTCGTACCTAGTTTGAGAAGTTTAGAACATGGTTTGTGGTATTTGGAACATGTTTCAGTAGCTTGAATAAAATTATGGCATTAAATTGGTGTTTTATTCATTTCAGGAGCTTAAAATAATTTATTTTGTTTAAAAGTGCCTGTCATGTGTTCGGTAAATTTTCGGTAGGATTTTATGTGTTATGTGTGATTTAAAAATTACTTTTTTGGAATTTTAAATGAATTGGAATCATTAAAAATGATATTTTTTGGCCCTTATTTTTGTTTCCAATGTGTATTTTGTGTTACAGACAAATGTGTTTTTAGTTACAACGAGTTTTGGCCCAAGTTGTCGAAAAATGGCCAATATCACATATTTATGAGAATTTTTGGGTTTTGAATATATAAGTTGAGTGTTTTAAGGGATTTATGTGTGTGGTATTCTATTTTCAATAGTGTTGATACAGCTCATTAATAAAATTTAAATGTATACCTTGGTCAAATGTTAATTTTGAGAAAGGTTTAAAGTTCTATTTGGTATTATTCTTATAAAAATTGTTTTCATGTGTATTTCATGTTCTATTTTTTAGGCCCATTTTATTGTCCATGAAATTGATTTATTAAATGGTTTTGGGTATTCCAAATATGGTTTTATATGGTATTGATGCATTTTTTGCCTTAAAATATCATTTTTAATGGATTTTTTTTGTAAGGCTTCGTTATACATCATGAAATTGTTTTATGAAAATTTTTTTGGTTTATTGATTTGTGAAAGAAATGTGAGACATGTGTGGGGGTTTTTTTATGTGTGTATTATTTTTAAATATAATATTCATGTTAAAATGGAATGTTATAGATGGGTAACCTTTTTGATCCCAAAAAGTGAAAACCCAGGTATCTAGGTGGGCAAACATGTACTTGTATGCTAGTTATTTGGAGGGGTTTTGCCCTGGTTTCATGTATCATGTTTGACGATGACAAAACTAAATAAACAATGATGAAGATGATGTTTGATATCACTAGGTTATGTCTGATTCCCCTACTAGTGTCTCATGTTCAAGAGAATAGATTTTTTTAGGGTTACTTTTACACCGTGATATGTGTTACCTGGTGCCCACAACGAACTAATACCTAGGGGTGTTCATGTGACGTGTTCTCATTGGATATTTTGTACTCATTATAGGCATACAGAGTTCTTAGTTTTTAAATTCAATAGCATGTCTGTTTTATTAAAAATTTACACTCATTAAATTATCCCTCTTGACAAATATATTCATTTTGAAGTTTCGCCTCATTGAAAAATGGTTACTAGCATTATTTTTGATAAAACATGCAAGTTTTTTCTGATAATTATTATATCATGGGACCTCATTTGGAAAAAAATATTTTTATATATTGTATCTCAAACATGAAATTTATGTTTATTTTGTTTTAAATGATGTGCATTGGGAATAGAATATCACGCAAACCTACTGAGTTATAATACTCATGCCTATAGTCCTCTACTGTTTTTATCCCTTATACAGGTTTCAACATGAGTCTGATTGTCTTGAGTGACATATGATTGTTTTTATGAATACTAACTGGTGATGTCACATGGTGTTAGTTTTCATCGGGTTTATTTGGTTGTTTTTACTATTTAGTTGTACTTTTAGTTTCTTGTATAAATAATGTTCAGTTCAATTTTAAATAAATGTGTATTGGACTATCTATTATTTCTGCTTTATTTCGTATTGTTTATATATTGTAGAAATCATTCCATTTTCTACTTTGATGATTACCACCACTAATTTCCAGCCCATGGGGATTTTTAATGCCCTTCAGGCCATGCCATGGATCGGTTCAGGTGCCTGGTTCGGGGTTGACCTGGGCTGGTTCATGAAAAAAATATATTAGGACATGATCTAACCATGAAAATTTCCAAAAAAAAGATCCATTTAAAAACATATCAATGTGGTCAAAATTCAATAGAGAAGTTAGGTTGATAGTCATCAACATGAGCTAGAGTTTTGTGTTTGTGATAATGAGTTTTTTTTAATTTCTCCATGGTAGAAGGTTATGAGATTTGGGTTGATTGTAAAGACTAGTCCTAGGTATATCACCCCCTTTGAATTTAATGATCGAGTTCGGATGGTATGTTATTATTTGGTGCTTCCAACGATCCTCTCTCCATTTAAATATGTGTTCCATGTATCTATATTGGCGAAGTACACTCCTAATGATTAACATTCATATAACGCCAAGTTTATACTACTTGGGAATGACCTTTATATGAACAAAAAGTGATATAAATTCTCTCTCATTAGGAGAAAGTACTACGAAACAAGACCACTCACATGGTCAATGTTTTTTTGTGAAACCTCCAATTTAAAGAAGCTACATAGAAACTTGAGGATGTGATGAGGAAAAGGTATCCTCAGTTATTTGTATTAGAGAGATGATTTTTTTAGGGAGAAAATACTATTATTGGGGTAGAATATAACACGTGGTGATTTTATGATATATATTTTTTCAAATAAATTTAAATTATTTTATATCTTGTAGTGCACGAAACTCCAATTTTTAATGAACAATGATAAACTATTAACCTGGATGTTATAAATTAGATTTTAAACTAGGAAGTTTCAATAAGAATAAAAACATCTTAAAAATAAGTATAATGGTTTTATAAAAATAAAATATATTTATAAATAAGTACAAAAATCATTTTTAATTCCTTATATGATTTAAAAATAAAGTTTCCTAAAAATGTGATTTTTTTTTATTTTTGTAAAAAATTAATAAAATTAAAATTTTCCACTTGTAGAAAATTCATTTGAAAAAATTAATAAAATTTTTGTATCAGCGTTTTAAAAAATATCTATCTATTAATTTATAAGATTTTTCTAAAATAATAATTACATAATGAAATATAAAAATACTATTTTTATTAAAAAATATTTCTTTCATTTAAAGAATTTAAAAAGTTCCATATTTTTTAAAAAAAAATTTAAAGTTAAATTAGGTTAATTATGATAAATCTAATTTAGTTCATCGGAATCAAATTAATTTTCTTTTTTATAATAATGTTTTTGGCATTTATGAAAATTTTATCATTGGAGATTTTTTTTCATTGCATCTATGGGTTTAATTTTAATGTAAAATTTTACACTTCTATGAGTGGAATGATGCAAAATGGATTTGATTTTTTGAGTCAAAGTAATATATATTATATAATAATTTCATCATATTTTCTTTAAAATGAATAGTGACCCAATTAGAAATTAATTACTACAGTTAATGATAAAATTTGTTTCTCATACATCAAACAAAAATCTATGTTTTAAATGACCCTATAACTTGTATATATCCTATTATCTTTCTATATATTTACTTTATCTCATCTAAGTCTTGATATTTATCCATTTAGTTTCCTTGTGTCATGAGAGAAACATGGGTATAATTCATTCTTTTAAATTTGAAGTGTGTCCCCCCCCCCCCAATAAAAGGACACCTAATCTCTTCCCCTCTCTGCACATCAAGATCCATTTGGTTCAGAGACTATATACCATAATTACTTACTTACATCCCTCCCCATTTATTATAAACCTTTTTGGTTAGGAAACCCTCTAAAAAACACTTTTGATGCTAACTTAAAGAGGTTTTTCGTAGAAGAGGTATCATTCTTATCCTACTATTTTTATTTTATTACTTCTTCCAAATCCATCAAATATTCTCTAAATATAATGAAATAATAATACCATTACCATAAAAATATAAATATTTTATTATTATAATATAAAATACAATGTCAATCTTCTCTTCTATCAAATGGGAATTGAAATTGTCCATCCTGTGTATGGAAGACTACCACCTCCGAACCGATGTCATTACTTTTCCATCACTACCACTAAATGATGGATGAAATGATATATTTAATTTTCATATATTATATTTATAACATTATTATAATTTTAGAATTATAATATCTTCCATACCTCTCTAACTTATTACCTTTTGGAAACAAATAACGTTGCTCATGTGTATGTTGGACTACCGCCTCCACAAACTGATTTGAAACGCTTTACATTTAATTTTATCAAGGTTGGTAATAAGGATAGATTTAATGAATATATATTTCATATTCTATATTAATTAATATGTAATGTTTAATTATTGTTATCATTTCTTTCAGTCCATCCATTAAAAAATGATAACAATGTTCATGCGTACGTACAACCTACCATCTCCAAGAATGGCGTATTTTATTTTTTCATATCACTTTTGTTGATTACTCTAAATGAATATATCATTAATATATATGAAATTTATATCATTATTAAAATTATTTATTTTATGGAACTATCATATTTTTTCATGGTATGAATGTACCAAATCAAAACATATATGAAAAATGAACAAGTTACTACCTAAAACAATGGTTTTTAATGATGAATTGTTAATAAAAAGATGAAAAAAAGTTAAAATAAAATAATATAAAAAATGAAATATATTATTATAGTTATTTAATATACATATAATAAATCTATTTTTATTATAAATGAGTTTTGGGAACATATGACAGAAATCAGATATGAGGTAAGGGTTTCTCATCTCACTTTTACTTCTGTGGGGCATATACCATATTCACCACTTATTCGTTTTTTTTATATAATACCCATTTGATATGATATATAATTAATATATTTATCTTAATGGTATTAAATGTTTCATTTGAAGTTATTTCTTTCATGTGGCTTATAATTAAAAAGTTACTAAATGGGTAAGGGTTTACTTCACAATTTCATCATTATTTGATATTGTTTATGATTAAGTATATCCTAGATAAACTGTGTTATATTTATATCATAAAAACAATATATTTAAATATATTATTTTTATTCATTTAATTTTCAAAAAAAGTAATATATTCCCTCTCATTGGTACTTAAAATAATTGATAAAATGAGTTTAATAAAAAATTACTTTATATCTATCTTCAATTGAAATATTTTTCTCCCATATCCATGTATTCTAAAAATATTTTCAAAAATGTTTCTAAAATTTTAAATGTGATTTATTAAAGACATTTTTACCCATATTTAAATTTTTTATAAAAAAATTGAACGAAATCATCATTTCATTTTCCAAACAATGTACTTTTTAACATTTTTACAATAGTGGGAAAACAATGTTTTTTAATTTATATAATACATACTGAATTACCTTACAACATTGTTTTGATTATTTATTTACGAGTTATAAAGGTAATTTTGAAAAAAAAATATCTTCCTAATATTTTAGAAATGTTTACTTTTTAAAAGTTCTTTTCAATTTGAAAATTATATTTTCCTCGAGATTGTTATTAGTAGATTTTTTAGTATATTTATATTAATCCCAAGAAACATCCCTTATATTACCTTATGATCCACTAGGGATAAGTTGCAATGATATCATCCCTGCTATTTCTCTATATGGTTAATGATATATTAAACTGGGGATTTTCTCTATTGATAACATTCAATATATTACTCAGGATGATTTATGATTATTTTTATTTATTAGAAAATTATTAACATGTTATATGATATTTTTTAATATATATTTTTAGAATGATTTTATTTATCCCCTATTATATGAGGAATGAATTGAAATTATTAAGTGATGGGTTGGACCCAGAATGATATATCCCCTTGATGCAGTGGTTGGTCACATGAGAAAAAATAGTTTGGTTTTTAGGCCAAGGACTTACCCATTAACATAATATATATTGGCATGAGGGATTCATGGCATGATTATGATGTTCAGGATTTTTAATTCCCTCATTATGAAAATAGTTATTTATGTAAATAGAATTATTATATTAGTCATAACAGTCATTTATAAGTTTCAAGATCATGAGATTATTTATATGGAATTATTTTAGCATCATTTTTTCCTACCATATTATTCATCGTAATGAAATTATTGATTAAACTTAATGTGTTTTAGTTCATTACCTTGGGAAATTGATTATTTCATATTTATTAATGATATCTTCTATTGTCGGAATACCCTTATTGTGAATATGATCTCACCCCTTTCATATATTAATTTTCCTCATGATGAGAAGATGTATTTTAAAATGTATATGTAGGGTTAATCTAGAAGAAATAATGATGAACTCAAAGAAAATACTATGATGTATTTTATGTTTTTAAATGAAATTTGAGATTAAATTATGTATCTTGTTTGACAAGACTAATTAACTATTTGTTCCATCAAGATGTGATTACATATATCTAGTACCAATTTAGTAATGTATCCACCAACTTGGGGCTCCGATGGTATGGTTTTTACACTACCCAGGTGAAAAAATTATGTCTAAAAAGACCCTTGATTTACATTTTTATCCAACAACACATTATATCACACAACTACATGGAATAATCCAATATTCTATCATGTATATCAAAACATTTTATTTTAATGTATATACCATAAACAAAAAATTGATTTGGAGGTAATCCGAGAACATTCATAGAGAAGACATCATCATACCTACCCCACATCAAAAGAACTAATAACTCATTTAATCCACTAATCCAAGGGTTATACCATATATCTAGTAAAGCGATAGTTTTATACTTCTTCACATTATTTCATCTTACAATTCTTGGTAATACTCCTTACTAAAGTTTAAAAACTCAATCACGCAACTTAGACACAATGAAACCCACATTGGTTGTAGTCAACTAAGCACGAATGGTAAAAAAATAGTCTATACTAAAGAAAAAATTATACGGTCTCACATTCACTATATAAAGGTTTCATATGGAGTTCCATCTCTCCTCCAAAGTTAGGTTAGACTATAACGCCCCGACCCCAGTTACCCAGAGTCGGTGCATTAATTACATAACATTGGCATGATCACAAGAAAGATCAAATCTCGAAAGAACGATTGGTTTAGTAGCCTTGGAAACACTAGATATATTCATAAGTTTTAAATTACATCATAAAACGAAAAACTAATACAAAAACATATTGTCTCCATAATCCACACTCATATCCCCACATAATATCCCTGCAGGTCATTCATAACTTACTTCTTCACTTCCTGGGAAAAATAAAACATAGAAAAGGGGTGAGCTCAAATGCCCAGTAAGGATAACAATATAGCGGAAACTTTCATAAATAAGAATAAACATTTAAGGAAATGTATAACAAAAACAACAGCCTTTCAAACTTGAACTTTCAACATTGTATGGAATAAATAAAATGAAATAATTCCATTTACTCATTCACATGGATATTCTACTAATCGAATAATCACATGCAAAATCACTTTACCACTTTCATAATGTTGGAATGCATAATTCTAGACTATCATAACCACATAGTCAAGGCCTCGTGCCAAGACTACAAATAAGATTTTGTCAAGGCCTTGTGCCAAGACACTAGTTTGTCTCATTAGACCTACCGATGCAATTTTTTTAGAAGATACATACGTTTAAAATTACTCAAATATACTCTAGTGATTTTATGAAAACATTATGCAAGATTATGAAAACAGAATAACTTGTTCTGAGACTGCTCGACTAATTACAGGCCATGATGGGTCCACTCCCAATCCCTTCCTTTCTAGCACACTCGAGAGTCGGGTTTTCTAAAAACATTTTGGAGCTTGCGTTAAATACGTATACATTTTCACTGGATTTTCATATACTTGATTGAAATATCTCTTTTTTTTAAATCATTTAAAATTCACATAATTATAAAATAAAACATTTAATTTGAAAATATTCTTATAAGCTTGTAAAGGAAGCTTTGAAGATTTTATAACGGTGGAAAATAGCCGCACCATCCGTATAAGTTAAAAAAACATTCTTCCCTTAATTTTGTTGAAAAGGTTAAAAAGCACCTTGTTTGGAAAACGACGGAAAGATTCCTTTATAAACCTCTTATAAAAAGTCAAACAATGGTATAAATGACTTTAACTCATATTCTTGTAAATAATAAATATGTTTTGAAATACATTTTGAAGAAAACATGGATGTGGATGATAAAGAGATCCCAGTAGATTATTATGTATAAACAACCTCGGATAATGAAGAGATAGTGAAATTAATATGTAAATACACATAAATTAGAGTGTATTACACAAATAATATAATTATGGGCAGTACATACACCACACAAAAGTTGATGGTGGCAATATGGCATGAATCTCACGGGAATAACGAGTGAGATGAAAACCCCTTACCATGTTAATCAACTGAGTCGTATGGCCAAAAGATAATAACCACCAAATTATTTACAGAATAACATGAATATAAAGATAATCATGATAATATATATCAAATTCCAGTACACAATACACCACTTTCAATAATTTAGTGGCGAATAAGGGAAATCTCACGGAATTGAATGTGAGATAAGAAAATCCCTTACCTTGTACTTTTCCTTGGTTGGGGTAGGTTAACCTCCTGTATAATGGTGAAATAATTGTTATTAAATTATAAAATAATTATATACATTATTATGATATCATATATGATCTTTTAATATTGATTTGATAATAATATCTTAGTATTATCGTTGTTTCGGGTGTGAACTTACTTGTTTTCTTTTGTATGTTTTGTTACGTAAGACATGTTTGTAAAAAAAAGGTTGTATATTATTCATATCCAGAATGATATCAAGTCTTTAAACATCATTTTTAAATCATCAAATGATAATTATACTTGAATGGATACGATGGAGAATGAATCTTATCGCGTTTGTGGAGACGGTAGTCCGTACGTACGCACGAGCGACAATATCATTCTTTTGATATTAAAATAATATATAAATGGATGTTATATCATATATATACAGAATAATTAACATGTTATATTTATTATTTACATGAGTTGCACATCATTATTATACCCATCCAAATAATAATATATTGAATAACAATTACACCACGACGTGGAGATGGTAAGCTGTACGTACGCACGTATGGTGACATGTTATTCAAAGGGTGGATAGAATACTGAATATGGTTGTACCATATTTATAATAACATCACAGTATATGTGAGATACTGGATTTATTATTTTAGAATGGTAACAACAAAGGAAGAAGAAGTGGAAGAAGAAATGAACTTAGAAAAGGGTGGTGAAATCATTACCTCTTCTTCGGGTTCTTCCTTTTGATTTGATCAAAAGGGATCCTTAGGATGGCTTTCTGATCAAACTAAGGCCCCTAGGTTGTAGTGAGGGAAGTTGGGAGAGTATTTGGGCAGAGTTTGGCCGAACCAAAAGGCTTTTGAAGGTGTGAAGAAATGAGAAGGAGGAGTGCCCTTTTTATAAGAGGGGTGAGGGGCACCTTTGGAAAAGCTAGAAATATTAATTTATAACAAATTCATATTCGGTTTCTAATGGATCCAAAGTTTACTATTCAAAGGTTAAGGTGGTTATGGGTCGAAAACCACTCAACCAATATAATTTAGACAGGTTTGGGTACTTATATTAACCTTATCTTTAAGTATTAACTCTAAGTTAATTAGTTTCACTTTTACAACGTCTCTTTGTATTTTTATATAATATGGTTAATAAACTTAATATATACATCCAAGCGACCCCCAAGTGGTCCATTAATGATGAAACTATCATGATATAAGTCTCTTGGCCGAACCTTAGATTTTTAGGAATTTAATATCAATTAATAATATAATATTTTTTTTAAGAACTCTTTTATGTCAATTTTGACACTATTGAATAGTTCATTTTTGTGAAACTCATAACAGATTGATTACTTCGAACAAAGTCAATTAAATCAATCCTAATATATCATATTATCCTATAAAATTAGTTTAATTCATTAAAAGTTTCATATTATAATTATTTGGGTATTTATAATATCAATTATTTTAATTTTTCACTATTTTAGTAATTACTGCATCATCATTGTGTCATAAATAAAATACATTATTTAATGTCTAAAAATTATAAATAAAATATAATTATGTAGGAAATCTTTTTATCTTTCTAATGAATATTTATAATCTAAAGTCCAACATATATAACATTATGTAATAATTGTTTTTCTAAAAGATATATGCTTGTGTCATTTTTGTATTCATTTTAACTTAATTAAAATAAAGTGTCCCTATCACTTACAAGTGGCTCTAAGGGGTCCCCAAATCGACCCAAGGATGCCCATGGTCGGGTATGTGTCCACCAATAAGGTTAGGACACATTTTAGGGTAATTTTATATTATTATAATATTATTTTTTAACCCTTATTTACCGGATTTACCCTTTAACCATGGTAAATAAAATATTTACCGCAGTAATTATTCAAAATGTGTAAAAATAAAAGTTACCTATTTACATAATTTGGACATCATGATTCCAAATATGTAATCCATTTTTCCATATTCAAAACACAGAATTGGCAGAAATTAATTTAAAATTAATTCTCGTTGTTAAAATAAAAAGCGTGTTTTTAAGAGATAATAACTATCAAAAGATTGACACTTGTTTATGTCTAGTTTAATTGTGAAATTATGTCCAATGACAAACATTAAATTAAATGGTAAAAATATATTCTAAATAAAATTCAAAACCACTCAAATTCATAATTTATCAATATTAATTATTTTGATTAAAAAAGTTGATTTTAATTAAAATTTAGTAATTTTCACTATTCATCAAAATATAAAAGTTATCCGAAAAGTACTAAAATTTCACCCTAGGATAATTTCAATATTCCGAATCCAAAAATGAAGTCCATTTTGAAATATAAAATATATATGATTTCAAAAAGTAGGTATTACTATTCACAACGGCTAGTTTAATTAGTTGTGGTGTGTGTTAGAACTCGAGGTTGCGTACAACACACGCTATCGCATTATTCGAAGGAAAACGTACAGTGGAAGCTTGGGGTGTTACATTCTCCCCTCCTTCAAATAATTGCGTCCTCGAAATTTCTAGGGTATTACTGCAAAAAAAATACTCGGGTGGTTCTTCATCATAAGTTCCTTGGGTTCCCACGTTGCCTCTTCCATATGATGATTTCTCCACAAAACTTTTACCAGACGCGTCGTCCGGTTTCTCAGTACTTGTTCTCTTGTATCAAGAATCCTGACAGGCTCTTCACAATAAGACAGATCGGGTTCGAGTTCTAATTCCTCATAAGTGAGTACATGCGTTGGGTCAGGCATGTATTTTCTCAACAGAGATACGTGGAACACATCGTGAACTTTGGAGAGACTTGGCGGCATTGCCAATCGGTAAGCTACAACCCCAATTCGTTCTAGAATTTCGAAAGGTCCGATGTACCTGGGACTCAATTTACCTTTCTTACCAAAACGTATGACTCCCTTCCACGGAGATACCTTCAGGAAAACATGATCACCGACTTGAAATTCCAAATCCTTCCTTCGATTATCGGCATAGCTCTTGTGCCTACTTTGAGCTTCTTTGATGTGATTTTGGATTACCTTCACCTTTTCCATCGTTTCCTCCACCAGTTCTGGACCTACAAGTTTTCTTTCACCGACGTCATCCCAACAGGTTGGTGTACGACATCTCTTTCCGTATAACGCTTCATATGGTTCCATCTGTATACTCGAATGGAAGCTATTGTTATAGGAAAATTCTACCAGTGGTAAATATTGATCCCACATACCCCGAAAGTCAAGTGAGCAAGATCTCAACATGTATTCTAAGGTCTGAATAGTCCGTTCTGATTGTCCATCTGTCTGAGGGTGGTAAGCAGTGCTCAAATGAAGTTCAGTATCCAGGGATTTCTGAAGACTTTTCCAAAATCTTGAAGTAAAATGGGGATCACGATCAGAAACAATCGAGAGGGGTACTCCATGAATTCTCACAACTTCATTAATGTATAGTCTTGCTAGATGTTCCCGGGGTAGATCTTCTCTTATAGCAAGAAAATGTGCTGACTTGGTAAGACGATCAACAATAACCCATATTGCATCGTTCCGTCTAGGAGTCTTTGGTAGCCCCATGACAAAGTCCATCATAATATTGTCCCATTTCCACTCTGGTATGGGAAGAGGTTGCATGCCTCCTCCAGGTTGTTGCCTTCCAGCTTTCACTTGTTGACAAACCATACATATTGACACAAAATCAGCAATCTCCCTCTTCATGTTGTCCAACCAAATATGTTCCTTCAAATCTCTATACATTTTGGTGCTCCCAGGTTGTATAGAGAAATTGGAACTATGAGCATCATCCAGCAATTCCCTTTTTAGATTAGGTAAATCGGGAACACAAAGTCTCTTCCCGAATTTCAAAATTCCATCTTCATACACAATGTCTCTCAATCTCCCATCATTCACAGCTTTAATCTTCTTCTGAAATTCTTCATCATCGGTCTGAGAACTCTTAATCCTTTCTAGTAAAGATGGTTTGGCAACCATTTGAAAAAGCATTGATGTTTCACCTTCCCTGGTTATTCCCATGTCCATCTTCACTAGATCCATGAAAATTGGATCCCTTTCAATTCTCATCATGTTCAAAACTCCATGGTCTTTCCTGCTCAAAGCATCTGCCACCTTGTTTGCTTTCCCCGGGTCGTAGTGTATCGTGCAATCATAATCCTTGAGAAATTCAAGCCATCTCCTTTGCCTCATGTTGAGTTATTTTTGTGAGAAAATATACTTCAAACTCTTGTGATCAGTATAAATCTCACATTTTTCACCATAGAGGTAGTGTCTCCATATCTTCAAAGCAAAGATCACAGCTGATAACTCAAGATCATGAGTAGGATAGTTTTGTTCATGAATTTTCAACTGTCGTGATGCATAGGCAATAACTCTATCATTATGCATAAGGACACAACCAAGTCCTTTCTTTGATGCATCACTATAAATAACGAACCCATCATTCCTCGATGGTAGAGTCAATATAGGAGAATTGACTAATCTTCTCTTCAGTTCTTCGAAACATTCTTCACACTCTTTTTTCCAAACAAATTTAACCCCTTTACGTGTGAGCTTCGTTAATGGGTTAGCCAATCGGGAAAAATTCTGGACGAAACGTCGATAATAACCTGCCAAACCAATAAAACTACGTACCTCAGTTATACTCGTAGGTGCTGGCCATTATTGGATTGCCTTGGTCTTAGAAGGATCAACAGAGATTCCATATTTAGAGACAATATGGCCAAGAAAAGAAATATCCTGAAGCCAGAATTCACACTTGCAAAACTTCCCATATAATTCATGCCTCCTCAGAGTCTTCATGATAATGTGCAAGTGATTTTCATGATCTTCTTAGGTTTTGGAGTATACCAAGATATCATCAATAAATACCACCACAAATTCATCGAGATACTCCTTGAAAACTATATTCATCAGATCCCTGAATACAGAGGGTGCATTAGTCAATCCAAACGGCATTACAGTAAACTCGTAATGCCCGTACCTGGTTCGAAATGCTGTCTTCGGAATGTCTTTCTTCTTCACACACAACTGATAGTATCCAGATCGAAGGTCAATCTTTGAAAAGTATTGAGCTCCATGCAGTTGGTCAAATAGTCATCAATACGAGGTAGGGGATACTTGTTCTTTATCGTTATAGCATTGATCTCCCTGTAGTCGATAAATAACCTCATAGATCCATCTTTCTTTTTAACAAAAAGAATAGGGGCTCCCCATGGAGAAACACTAGGGTGAATAAATCCCTTATTACACAATTCCTCTAGTTGTTTCTATAGTTCGACTAATTCTACAGTGGCCATTCTATAAGGGGTCTTCGATATAGGCCTTGATCCAGGAATCAAATCAATGGAAAACTCAACTTCTCGTTCTGGAGGATGTCCAGGTAAATCTTCCGGAAATACATCTACAAATTCTTTCACAATAGTTACATCCTTTATTTGAACATTCCTTTCCTCACCGAAAGTTATTTCATTCTCTTCCTCCCCAATAATTGAATTAAGTTGAGCTACTGGGGGTGGATCTAAATAAGAATTAGGTGGTGACGATTCTACTCTAAAAATAAGGTGTTCCTTATCATTATCATCAAGAATTGTAACCTCTTTCTTCATACAATAAATCTTTGCATCATAGTCCGAAAGCCAGTCCATACCGAGGATTATATCAAACTCAATCATAGGTATGACGATGAGATCAGCAGATAAAGAAAATTTATGTGCTCTAATGGGGACTGATTCACAAAACATTGTGGCAATGATACTTCCCTTAAGAGTTTTAACTGACAACTACCTTATTAAATCAAATTGGAAATATCTAATTTTCTTAGAAAACTGGGAAGATATGAAACAATGCGACGATCCAGAGCCAAATAATGTATTTGCTAAACTTGAGGAAACCATTAAATTACCTGCCACCACGTCTTTCGGAGCTTCTACCTCAGCAGTAGTGATAGCATAAGCCTGGCCTTGATCCCTTGGCCTTTTCTGAGGTAAGTTCTCCTGACTCTTAGGACATTCATTTGCATAATTCCCCATCTCCATGCAATTGTAGCACTGAACGTTGGTAGCTTCCTTATTCCCCTTGCAATCACGAGCTTGGTGTCCTTTTTCACCACACTTGTAACAGACTCTCATTCCCTTCAAGAAAGTACCAGGATGTTTCTTCCCGCATTTACCACAAGATGGATATTCAACCTTTCCCTTCTTCCCCTTATTTCCATTCCCAGATTGATTAGCAGGTCTCTTCTTTTCTTGCTTTTCTTTAAAGTCATAAGACTTAGAGAATTCCTTTTCGGTCTTGATAGCACATGAGACAATGTCTTCGTACGATGAAAAGGATTGTGAGACTAATGCTCGACAGAGAAATGGTTTTAAAACATCAAAGAAATGATCAATCTTACTTCCTGGGTTGCGAATATAATCTCCAGCATACCTCGCTAACCTTGTAAAGTTAGCCTCATACTTTGTGACATTCTCATCCTCCTTTTGTCTCAGACTCAGAAATTGCCTTTCCATATCTTCTCGATGGTCGCGAGGAAAGTATTTTTCTAAAAACAGATCTTTGAACTCTCTCCATTCCATATTTGATACTTCATCATCTTCCTTCATGTTTTGAATCAATGACCACCATTGATCAGCATCTCCAGTGAGGCGGTAAACTGCCATGATAACTTTTTCCCTTTCACTGCTCCCCAAAGCCTGAAATATTTTCTCTAGGGAATTTATCCACTACTTGGCTACTAAGGGATTCGTATTCCCATTGAACGTTGGTGGTTGTTGCCTCATGAATCGATCTAACATTGATCTTCCACGCTGCGGATCAGGGTGCTCCATACAGGTAAGGTTATTATTCATAACCTGAGTAAGTTGTCCCAGTATGGTGATCAGCTGATCGGCCCCAGTTGCATCACCAGCCCCACTATAATTATCTTGAGCAGGAGGGAAATCCCTACATGGAGTACGTGCATTGATACGGTTTCCATTTCTTCCACTAGGCGCCATTTCTAAACAATGGCATAAACTAGATCAGTTTATGAATCAAAATACATAATCCCATACTTATAAAACACTTAACATAAATTGAACTATTTATGGATATAATCCATAATCATAAAAATGTTTTCTTTGAGGATTATATACTCATAAACCCTTCATAATGATTTGTAAAGAAAATGAGAGTTATCCTAAGCATATCCCCCGGGAGTGTCGTAACCAAGAGTGCAGCAAGGCCCGTTGTCGTGCACCAGTTCCTGTTCGAGTCTAGCTCAAAGTGGTGTTTTCGGGTTTTACCCCTAGGTACATCTGTGCCAGAGCCTCCTCTACCTGCTCGTATCCAGACAGGGATATATTGCTCAGAAAACTCACAAAATCTCTACAATACCAAAATTCTAGGAAGTTCTTCTATACTAATCCTCAAAGTTCATCTTAGGTCTACGTGCTCTAATCAGAGTTTATCTAAATCTAGCTTCCAAGGTTTCTACTAAACACCCTCTGATACCAATTGTAACGCCCCGACCCCAGTTACCCAGAGTCAGTGCATTAATTACATAACATTGGCATGATCACAAGAAAGATCAAATCTCGAAAGACCGATTGGTTTAGTAGCCTTGGAAACACTAGATATATTCATAAGTTTTACATTACATCATAAAATGAAAAACTACTACAACAACATATTGTCTCCATAATCCACACTCATATCCCCACATAATATCCCTGCAGGTCATTCATAACTTACTTCTTCACTTCCTGGGAAAAATAAAACATAGAAAAGGGGTGAGCTCAAATGCCCAGTAAGGATAACAATATAGCGGAAACTTTCATAAATAAGAATAAACATTTAAGGCAATGTATAACTAAAACAACAGCCTTTCAAACTTGAACTTTCAACATTGTATGGAATAAATAAAATGAAATAATTCCATTTACACATTCACATGGATATTCTACTAATCAAATAATCACATGCAAAATCACTAACCACTTTCATAATGTTGGAATGCATAATGCCAGACTATCATAACCACATAGTCAAGGCCTCGTGCCAAGACTATAAATAAGATTTTGTCAAGGCCTTGTTCCAAGACACTAGTTTGTCTCATGATACCTACCGATGAAATTTTTTTAGAAGATACATACGTTTAAAATTACTCAAATATACTCCAGTGATTTTATGAAAACATTATGCAAGCTTATGAAAACAAAATAACTTGTTCTGAGACTTCTCGACTAATTACAGGCCATGATGGGTCCACTCCCAATCCCTTCCTGTCTAGCACACTCGAGAGTCGGGTTTTCTAAAAGCATTTTGGAGCTTGCGTTAAATACGTATACATTTGCACTGGATTTTCATATACTTGATAGAAATATCTCTTTTTTTTAAATCATTTAAAATTCACATAATTATAAAATAAAACATTTAATTTGAAAATATTCTTATAAGCTTGTAAAGGAAGCTTTGAAGATTTTATAACGGCGGAAAATAGCCGCACCAGCCGTATAAGTTAAAGAAACATTCTTACCTTAATTTTGTTGAAAAGGTTAAAAAGCACCTTGTTTGGAAAACGACGGAAAGATTCCTTTATAAACCTCTTATAAAAAGTCAAACAATGGTATAAATGACTTTAACTCATATTCTTGTAAATAATAAATATGTTTTGAAATACATTTTGAAGAAAACATGGATGTGGATGATAAAGAGATCCCAGTAGATTATTACGTATAAACAACCTTGGATAATGAAGAGATTGTGAAATAACCCTTACCAATTTGGTAACTTATGAAACATACAACCCATAAAAGAGGTATCATACAATGAATATGTAAATACACATAAATTAGAGTGTATTACACAAAGAATATAATTATGGGCAGTACATACACCACACAAAAGTTGATGGTGGCAATATGGCATGAATCTCACGGGAATAAGGAGTGAGATGAAAACCCCTTACCATGTTAATCAACTGAGTCGTATGGCCAAAAGTTAATAACCACCAAATTATTTACAGAATAACATGAATATAAAGATAATCATGATAATATATATCAAATTCCAGTACACAATACACCACTTTCAATAATTTAGTGGCGAATAATGGAAATATCACGGAATTGAATGTGAGATAAGAAAATCCCTTACCTTGTACTTTTCCTTGGTTGGGGTAGGTTAACCTCCTGTATAATGGTGAAATAATTGTTATTAAATTATAAAATAATCATATACATTATTATGATATCATATATGATCTTTTAATATTGATTTGATAATAATATCTTAGTATTATCGTTGTTTCGGGTGTGAACTTACTTGTTTTCTTTTGTATGTTTTGTTACGTAAGACATGTTTGTAAAGGATAGGTTGTATATTATTCATATCTAGAATGATATCAAGTCTTTAACCATCATTTTTAAATCATCAAATGATAATTATACTTGAATGGATACGATGGAGAATGAATCTTATCGCGTTTGTGGAGACGGTAGTCCGTACGTACGCACGAACGACAATATCATTCTTTTGATATTAAAATAATATATAAATGGATGTTATATCATATATATACAGAATAATTAACATGTTATATTAATTATTTACATGAGTTGCACATCATTATTATACCCATCCAAACAATAATATATTGAATAACAATTACACCAAGACGTGGAGACGGTAAGCCGTACGTACGCACGTATGGTGACATGTTATTCAAAGGGTGGATAGAATACTGAATATGGTTGTACCATATTTATAATAACATCACAGTATATGTGAGATACTGGAGTTATTATTTTAGAATGGTAACAACAAAGGAAGAAGAAGTGGAAGAAGAAATGAACTTAGAAAAGGGTGGTGAAATCATTACCTCTTCTTCGGGTTCTTCCTTTTGATTTGATCAAAAGGGATCCTTAGGTTGGATTTATGATCAAACTAAGGCCCCTACGTTGTAGTGAGGGACGTTGGGAGAGTATTTGGGCAGAGTTTGGCCGAACCAAAAGGCGTTTGAAGGTGTGAAGAAATGAGAAGGAGGAGTGCCCTTTTTATAAGAGGGGTGAGGGGCACCTTTGGAAAAGCTAGAAATATTAATTTATAATAAATTCATATTCGGTTTATAATGGATAAAAAGTTTATTATTCAAAGGTTAAGGTGGGTATGGGTCGAAAACCACTCAACCAATATAATTTAGACAGGTTTGGGTACTTATATTAACCTTATCTTTAAGTATTAACCCTAAGTTAATTAGTTTCACTTTTACAATGTATCTTTGTATTTTTATATAATATGGTTAATAAACTTCCTATATACATCCAAGAGACCCCCAAGTGGTCCATTAATGATGAACCTATCATGATATAAGTCTCTTTTTCGAACCTTATATTTTTAGGAATTTAATATCAATTAATAATATAATATTTGTTTTAAGAACTCTTTTATGTCAATTTTGACACTATTCAATAGTTGATTTTTGTGAAACTCATAACAGATTGATTACTTCGAAAAAATTCAATTAAATAAATCCTAATATATCATATTATCCTATAAAATTAGTTTAATTCATTAAAAGTTTCATATTATAATTATTTGGGTATTTATAATATCAATTAGTTTAATTTTTCACTATTTTAGTAATTACTTCATCATCATTGTGTCATAAATAAAATACATTATTTAATGTCTAAAAATTATAAATAAAATATAATTATGTAGGAAATATTTTTATCTTTCTAATGAATATTTATAATCTAAAATCCAATATATATAACCTTATTTAATAATTGTTTTTCTAAAAGATATATGCTTGTGTCATTTTTGTATTCATTTTAACTTAATTAAAATAAAGTGTCCCTATCACTTACAAGTGGCTCTAAGGGGTCCCAAAATCGACCCAAGGATGCCCATGGTCGGGTATGTGTTCACCAATAAGGTTAGGACACGTTTTAGGGTAATTTTGTATTATTATAATATTATTTTTTAACCCTTATTTACCGGATTTACCCTTTAACAATGGTAAATAAAATATTTACCGCAGTAATTATTCAAAATGTGTAAAAATAAAAGTCATCTATTTACATAACTTGTACATCCTGATTCCAAATATGTAATCCATTTTCCCAAATTCAAAACATAGAAGTGGCAGAAATTAATTTAAAATAAATTCCCGTTGTTAAAATAAAAAGCGTGTTTTTAAGAGATAATAACTATCAAAAGATTGACACTTGTTTATGTCTGGTTTAATTGTGAAATTATGTCCAATGACAAACATTAAATTAAATGGTAAAAATATATTCTAAATATACTTTAAAACCACTCAAATTCATAATTTATCAATATTAATTATTTTGATTAAAAAAGTTGATTTTATTTAAAATTTAGTAATTTTCACTATTCATCAAAATATAAAAGTTATCTTAAAAGTACCAAAATTTCACCCTAGGCTAATTTCAATATTCCGAATCCAAAAATTAAGTCCATTTTGAAATATAAGATATATATGATTTCAAAAAGTAGGTGTTACTATTCACAACGGCTAGTTTAATTAGTTGTGGTGTGTGTTAGAACTCGAGGTTGCGTACAACACACGCTATCGCATTATTCGAAGTGAAACGTACCGTGGAAGCTTGGGGTGTTACATTCTCCCCTCCTTCAAATCATTGCGTCCTCGCAATTTCTAGGGTATTACTGCAAAAAAAAGACTTGGGTGGTTCTTCATCATAAGTTCCTCGGGTTCCCACGTTGCCTCTTCCATCTTATGATTTCTCCACAAAACTTTTACCAGACGCGTCGTCCGGTTTCTCAGTACTTGTTCTCTTGTATCAAGAATCCTGACAGGCTCTTCACAATAAGACAGATCAGGTTCCAGTTCTAATTCCTCATAGGTGAGTACATGCGTTGGGTCAGGCATGTATTTTCTCAACAGATATACATGGAACACATCGTGAACTTTGGAAAGACTTGGCGGCATTGCCAATCGGTAAGCTACAACCCCAATTCGTTCTAGAATTTCGAAAGGTCCGATGTACCTGGGACTCAATTTACCTTTCTTACCAAAACGTATGACTCCATTCCACGGAGATACCTTTAGGAAAATATGATCACCGACTTGAAATTCCAAATCCTTCCTTCGATTATCGGCATAGCTCTTCTGCCTACTTTGAGCTGCTTTGATGTGATTTTGGATTACCTTCACCTTTTCCATCGTTTCCTCCACCAGTTCTGGACCTACATGTTTTCTTTCACCAACGTCATCCCAACAGGTTGGTGTACGACATCTCTTTCCGTATAACGTTTCATATGGTGCCATCTGTATACTCGAATGGAAGCTATTGTTATAGGAAAATTCTACCAGTGGTAAATATTGATCCCACATACCCTGAAAGTCAAGTGAGCAAGATCTCAACATGTCTTCTAAGGTCTGAATAGTCCTTTCTGATTGTCCATCTGTATGAGGGTGGTAAGCAGTGCTCAAATGAAGTTCAATATCCAGGGTTCCAAAATCTTGAAATATAATGGGGATCACGATCAGAAACAATCGATAGGGGTACTCCATGAAGTCTCACAACTTCATTAATGTATAGTCTTGCTAGACGTTCCCGGGGTAGATCTTCTCTTATAGCAAGAAAATGTGCTGACTTGGTAAGACGATCAACAATAACCCATATTGCATCGTTCCTTCTAGGAGTCTTTGGTAGCCCCATGACAAAGTTCATCGTAATATTGTCCCATTTCCACTCCGGTATGGGAAGAGGTTTCATGACTCCTCCAGGCTGTTGCCTTCCATCTTTCACTTGTTGACAAACCATACATCTTGACACAAAATCAGCAATCTCCCTCTTCATGTTGTCCCACCAAAAATGTTCCTTCAAATCTCAATACATTTTGGTGCTCCCAGGGTGTATAGAGAAATTGGAACTATGAGCATCATCCAGCAATTCCCTTTTCAGATCAGGTAAATCGGGAACACAAAGTCTCTTCCCGAATTTCAAAATTCCATCTTCATACACAAAGTCTCTCAATCTCCCATCATTCACAGCTTTAATCTTCTTCTGAAATTCTTCATCATCGGTCTGCGAACTCTTAATCCTTTCTAGTAAAGATGGCTTGGCAACCATTTGAAAAAGCATTGATGTTTCACCTTCCCTGGTTATTCCCATGTCCATCTTCACTAGATCCATGAAAATTGGATCCCTTTCAATTCTCATCATGTTCAAAACTCCATGGTCTTTTCTGCTCAAAGAATCTTCCACCTTGTTTGCTTTCCCCGGGTGGTAGTGTATCGTGCAATCATAATCCTTGACTAATTAAAGCCATCTCCTTTGCCTCATGTTGAGTTCTTTTTGTGAGAAAATATACTTCAAACTCTTGTGATCAGTATAAATCTCACATTTTTCACCATAGAGGTAGTGTCTCCATATCTTCAAAGCAAAGATCACAGCTGCTAACTCAAGATCATGAGTAGGATAGTTTTGTTCATGAATTTTCAACTGTCGTGATGCATAGGAAATAACTCTATCATTCTGCATAAGGACACAACCAAGTCCTTTCTTTGATGCATCACTATAAATAACGAACCCATCATTCCCCGATGGTAGAGTCAATATAGGAGCATTGACTAATCTTCTCTTCAGTTCTTCGAAAAATTCTTCACACTCTTTTGTCCAAACAAATTTAACCCCTTTACGTGTGAGCTTCGTTAATGGGTTAGCCAATCGGGCAAAATTCTGGACGAAACGTCGATAATAACCTGCCAAACCAATAAAACTACGTACCTCAGTTATACTCGTAGGTGCTGGCCATTCTTGGATTGCCTTGGTCTTAGAAGGATCAACAGAGATTCCATCTTTAGAGACAATATGGCCAAGAAAAGAAATATCCTGAAGCCAGAATTCACACTTGCTAAACTTCCCATATAATTCATGCCTCCTCAGAGTCTTCAAGATAATGTGCAAGTGATTTTCATGATCTTCATAGGTTTTGGAGTATACCAAGATATCATCAATAAATACCACCACAGATTCATCGAGATACTCCTTAAAAACTCTATTCATCAGATCCATGAATACAGAGGGTGCATTAGTCAATCCAAACGGCATTACAGTAAACTCGTAATGCCCGTACATGGTTCGAAATGTTGTCTTCAGAATGTCTTCCTTCTTCACACACAACTGATAGTATCCAGATCGAAAGTCAATCTTTGAAAAGTATTGATCTCCATGCAGTTGGTCAAATAAATCATCAATACGAGGTAGGGGATACTTGTTCTTTATCGTTATAGCATTGATCTCCCTGTAGTCGATACATAACCTCATAGATCCATCTTTCTTTTTAACAAAAAGAATAGGGGCTCCCCATTAAGAAACACTAGGGCGAATAAATCCCTTATTACTCAATTCCTCTAGTTGTTTCTTTAGTTCAACTAATTCTACAGTGGCCATTATATAAGGGGTCTTCGATATAGGCCTTGATCCAGGAATCAAATCAATGGAAAACTCAACTTCTCATTATGGAGGATGTCCAGGTAAATCTTCCGGAAATACATCTACAAATTCTTTCACAACAGGTACATCCTTTATTTGAACATTCCTTTCCTCACCGAAAGTTATTTCATTCTCTTCCTCCCCTATAATTGAATTAAGTTGAGCTACTGGGGGTGGATCTAAATAAGAATTAGGTGGTGACGATTCTGCTCTAAAAATAAGGTGTTCCTTATCATTATCATCAAGAATCGTAACCTCTTTCTTCTTACAATAAATCTTCGCATCATCGTCCGAAAGCCAGTCCATACCGAGGATTATATCAAACTCAATCATAGGTATGACGATGAGATCAGCAGATAAAGAAAATTTATGTGCTCTAATGGGGACTGATTCACAAAACTTTGTTGCAATGATACTTCCCTTAGGAGTTTTAACTGACAACACCCTTATTAAATCAAATTGGAAATATCTAATTTTCTTACAAAACTGGGAAGATATAAAACAATGCGACGACCCAGAGTCAAATAATGCATTTTCTAAACTTGAGGAAACCATTAAATTACCTGCCACCACGTCTTTCGGAGCTTCTACCTCAGCAGTAGTGATAACATAATCCTGGCCTTGATCCCTTGGCCTTTTCTGAGGTAAGTTCTCCTGACGCTTAGGACATTCATTTGCATAATGCCCCATCTCCCTGCAATTGTAGCACTGAACGTTGGTAGCTTCTTTCTTCCCTTTGCAATCACGAGCTTGGTGGCCTTTTTCACCACACTTGTAACAGACTCTCATTCCCTTCAAGAAAGTACCAGGATGTTTCTTCCCGCATTTACCACAAGATGGATATTCAACCTTTCCCTTCTTCCCCTTATTTCCATTCCCAGATTGATCACCAGGTCTCTTCTTTTCTTTCTTTTCTTTAAAGTCATAAGACTTAGAGAATTCATTTTCGGTCTTGATAGCACATGAGACAATGTCTTCGTACGATGAAAAGGATTGTGAGACTAATGCTTCACGGAGAATTGGTTTTAACCCATCAAAGAAACGATCAATCTTACTTCTTGGGTTGCGAATATAATCTCCAGCATACCTTGCTAACCTTGTAAAGTTAGCCTCATACTTTGTGACATTCCTATCCTCCTTTTGTCTCAGACTCAGAAATTGCCTTTCCATATCTGCTCGATGGTTGCGAGGAAAGTATTTTTCTAAAAATAGATCTTTGAACTCTCTCCATTCCATATTTGATACTTCATCATCTTCCTTCATGTTTTGAATCAATGACCACCATTTATCAGCATCTCCAGTGAGGCGGTAAACTGCCATGATAACTTTTTCCCTTTCACTGCTCCCCAAAGCCTGAAATATTTTCTCTAGTGAATTTATCCACTGATCGGCTACTAAGGGATTTGTGTTCCCACTGAACGTTGGTGGTTGTTGCCTCATGAATCGATCTAACATTGATCCTCCACGCTGCGGATCAGGGTGCTCCATACGGGTAAGGTTATTATTCATAACCTGAGTAAGTTGTCCCAGTATGGTGATCAGCTGATCGGCACCAGTTGCATCACCAGCCCCACTATAATTATCTTGAGCAGGAGGGAAATCCCTATATGGAGTGCGTGCATTGATACGGTTTCCATTTCTTCCACTAGGCGACATTTCTAAACAATGGCATAAACTAGATCAGTTTATGAATCAAAATACATAATCTCATACTTATAAAACACTTAACATAAATTGAACAATTTATGGATATAATCCATAATCATAAAAATGTTTTCTTTGAGGAATTATATACTCATAAACCCTTCATAATGATTTTTAAAGAAAATGAGAGTTATCCTAAGCATATCCCCCGGGAGTGTCGTAACCAAGAGTGCAGCAAGGCCCGTTGTCGTGCACCAGTTCCCATTCGAGTCTAGCTCAAAGCGGTGTTTTCGGGTTTTACCCCTAGGTACATCTGTTCCAGAGCCGCCTCTACCTGCTCGTATCCAGACAGGGATTTATTGCTCGGAAAACTCACAAAATCTCTACAATACCAAAATTCTAGGAAGTTCTTCTATACTAATCCTCAAAGTTCATCTTAGGTCTACGTGCTCTAATCAGAGTTTATCTAAATCTAGCTTCCAAGGTTTGTACTAAACTTCCTATGATACAAACTGTAACGCCCCGACCCCAGTTACCCAGAGTTGGTGCATTAATTACATAACATTGGCATGATCATAAGAAAGATCAAATCTCGAAAGACCGATTGGTTTAGTAGCCTTGGAAACACTAGATATATTCATAAGTTTTACATTACATCATAAAATGAAAAACTACTACAACAACATATTGTCTCCATAATCCACACTCATATCCCCACATAATATCCCTGCAGGTCATTCATAACTTACTTCTTCACTTCCTGGGAAAAATAAAACATAGAAAAGGGGTGAGCTCAAATGCCCAGTAAGGATAACAATATAGCGGAAACTTTCATAAATAAGAATAAACATTTAAGGCAATGTATCACTAAAGCAACAGCCTTTCAAACTTGAACTTTCAACATTGTATGGCATAAATAAAATGAAATAATTCCATTTACTCATTCACATGGATATTCTACTAATAGAATAATCACATGCAAAATCACTAACCACTTTCATAATGTTGGAATGCATAATGCTAGACTATCATAACCACATAGTCAAGGCCTCGTGCCAAGACTACAAATAAGATTTTGTCAAGGCCTTGTGCCAAGACACTAGTTTGTCTCATGATACCTACCGATGCAATTTTTTAGAAGATACATACGTTTAAAATTACTCAAATATACTCCAGTGATTTTATGAAAACATTATGAAAGCTTATGAAAACAAAATAACTTGTTCTGAGACTGCTCGACTAATTACAGGCCATGATGGGTCCACTCCCAATCCCTTCCTGTCTAGCACACTCGAGAGTCGGGTTTTCTAAAAACATTTTGGAGCTTGCGTTAAATACGTATACATTTTCACTGGATTTTCATATACTTGATAGAAATATCTTTTTTTTAAATCATTTAAAATTCTCATAATTATAAAATAAAACATTTAATTTGAAAATATTCTTATAAGATTGTAAATGAAGCTTTGAAGATTTTATAACGGCAGAAAATAGCCGCACCAGCCGTATAAGTTAAAAAAACATTCTTACCTTAATTTTGTTGAAAAGGTTAAAAAGAACCTTGTTTGGAAAATGACGGAAAGATTCCTTTATAAACCTCTTATAAAAAGTAAAACAATGATATAAATGACTTTAACTCGTATTCTTGTAAATAATAAATATGTTTTGAAATACATTTTGAAGAAAACATGGATGTGGATGATAAAGAGATCCCAGTAGATTATTACGTATAAACAACCTCAGATAATGAAGAGATTGTGAAATAACCCTTACCAATTTGGTAACTTATGAAACATACAACCCATAAAAGAGGTATCATACCATGAATATGTAAATACACATAAATTAGAGTGTATTACACAAAGAATATAATTATGGGCAGTACATACACCACACAAAAGTTGATGGTGGCAATATGGCATGAATCTCACGGGAATAAGGAGTGAGATGAAAACCCCTTACCATGTTAATCAACTGAGTCGTATGGACAAAAGTTAATAACCACCAAATTATTTACAGAATAACATTAATATAAAGATAATCATGATAATATATATCAAATTCCAGTACACAATACACCACTTTCAATAATTTGGTGGCGAATAATGGAAATCTCACGGAATTGAATGTGAGATAAGAAAATCCCTTACCTTGTACTTTTCCTTGGTTGGGGTAGGTTAACCTCCTGTATAATGGTGAAATAATTGTTATTAAATTATAAAATAATCATATACATTATTATGATATCATATATGATCTTTTAATATTGATTTGATAATAATATCTTAGTATTATCGTTGTTTCGGGTGTGAACTTACTTGTTTTCTTTTGTACGTTTTGTTACGTAAGACATGTTTGTAAAGGATAGGTTGTATATTATTCATATCCAGAATGATATCAAGTCTTTAAACATCATTTTTAAATCATCAAATGATAATTATACTTGAATGGATACGATGGAAAATGAATCTTATCACGTTTGTGGAGACGGTAGTCCGTACGTACCCACGACCGACAATATCATTCTTTTGATATTAAAATAATATATAAATGGACGTTATATCATATATATACAGAATATTTAACATGTTATATTTATTATTTACATGAGTTTCACATCATTATTATACCCATCCAAATAATAATATATTGAATAACAATTACACCACGACGTGGAGACGGTAAGCCGTACGTACGCACGTATGGTGACATGTTATTCAAAGGGTGGATAGAATACTGAATATGGTTGTACCATATTTATAATAACATCACAGTATATGAGAGATACTGGAGTTATTATTTTAGAATGGTAACAACAAAGGAAGAAGAAGTGGAAGAAGAAATGAACTTAGAAAAGGGTGGTGAAATCATTACCTCTTCTTCGGGTTCTTCCTTTTGATTTGACCAAAAGGGCTCTTTAGGTTGGCTTTATGATCAAACTATGTCCCCTAGGTTGTAGTGAGGGAAGTTGGGAGAGTATTTGGGCAGTGTTTGGCCGAACCAAAAGGCTTTTAAAGGTGTGAAGAAATGAGAAGGAGGAGTGCCCTTTTTATAAGAGGGGTGAGGGGCACCTTTGGAAAAGCTAGAAATATTAATTTATAATAAATTCATATTCGGTTTCTAATGGATCCAAAGTTTATTATTCAAAGGTTAAAGTGGGTATGGGTCGAAATCCACTCAACCAATAGAATTTAGACAGGTTTGGGTACTTATATTAACCTTATCTTTAAGTATTAACTCTAAGTTAATTAGTTTCACTTTTACAATGTCTCTTTGTATTTTTATATAATATGGTTAATAAACATACTATATACATCCAAGCGACACCCAAGTGGTCCATTAATGATGAACCTATCATGATATAAGTCTCTTGTCTGAACCATATATTTTTAGGAATTTAATATCAATTAATAATATAATATTTATTTTAAGAACACTTTTATGTCAATTTTGACACTATTCAATAGTTGATTTTTGTGAAACTCATAACAGATTGATTACTTCGAACAAAGTCAATTAAATCAATCCTAATATATCATATTATCCTATAAAATTATTTTAATTCATTAAAAGTTTCATATTATAATTATTTGGGTATTTATAATATCAATTATTTTAATTTTTTACTATTTTAGTAATTAATGCATCATCATTGTGTCATAAATAAAATACATTATTTAATGTCTAAAAATTATAAATAAAATATAATTATATAGGAAATATTTTTATCTTTCTAATGAATATTTATAATCTAAAATAAAACATATATAACCTTATGTAATAATTGTTTTTCTAAAAGATATATGCTTGTGTCATTTTTGTATTCATTTTAACTTAATTAAAATAAAGTGTCCCTATCACTTACAAGTGGCTCTAAGGGGTCCCCAAATCGACCCAAGGATGCCCATGGTCGGGTATGTGTCCACCAATAAGGTTAGGACACGTTTTAGGGTAATTTTGTATTATTATAATATTATTTTTTAACCCTTATTTACCGGATTTACCCTTTAACCATGGTAAATAAAATATTTACCGCAGTAATTATTCAAAATGTGTAAAAATAAAATTTACCTATTTACATAATTTGGACATCATGATTCCAAATATGTAATCCATTTTTCCAAATTCAAAACACAGAAGTGGCAGAAATTAATTTAAAATTAATTCCCGTTGTTAAAATAAAAAGCGTGTTTTTAAGAGATAATAACTATCAAAAGACTGACACTTGTTTATGTCTGGTTTAATTGTGAAATTATGTCCAATGACAAACATTAAATTAAATGGTAATAATATATTATAAATATACATTAAAACCACTCAAATTCATAATTTATCAATATTAATTATTTTGATTAAAAAAGTTGATTTTAATTAAAATTTAGTAATTTTCACTATTCATCAAAATATAAAAGTTATCTGAAAAGTACCAAAATTTCACCCTAGGATAATTTCAATATTCCGAATCCAAAAATGAAGTCCATTTTGAAATATAAAATATATATGATTTCAAAAATTAGGTGTTACTATTCACAACGGCTAGTTTAATTAGTTGTGGTGTGTGTTAGAACTCGAGGTTGCGTACAACACACACTCTATCATTATTCGAAGGGAAACGTACCGTGGAAGCTTGGGGTGTTACATTCTCCCCACCTTCAAATAATTGCATCCTCGCAATTTCTAGTGTATTACTGCAAAAAAAAGACTCGGGTGGTTCTTCATCATAAGTTCATCGGGTTCCCACGTTTCCTCTTTCATCTTATGATTTCTCCACAAAACTTTTACCAGACACGTCATCCGGTTTCTCAGTACTTGTTCTCTTGTATCAAGAATCCTGACAGGCTCTTCACAATAAGACAGATCGGGTTCCAGTTCTAATTCCTCATAGGTGAGTACATGTGTTGGGTCAGGCATGTATTTTCTCAACAGAGATACGTGGAACACATCGTGAACTTTGGAGAGACTTGGCGGCATTGCCAATCGGTAAGCTACAACCCCAATTCGTTCTAGAATTTCGAAAGGTCCGATGTACCTGGGACTCAATTTACCTTTCTTACCAAAACGTATAACTCCCTTCCACGGAGATACCTTTAGGAAAACATGATCACCGACTTGAAATTCTAAATCCTTCCTTCGATTATCGGCATAGCTCTTCTACCTACTTTGAGCTGCTTTGATGTGATTTTGGATTACCTTCACCTTTTCCATCGTTTCCTCCACCAGTTCTGGACCTCAAGTTTTCTTTCACCAACGTCATCCCAACAGGTTGGTGTACGACATCTCTTTCCGTATAATGCTTCATATGGTGCCATCTGTATACTCGAATGGAAGCTATTGTTATAGGAAAATTCTACCAGTGGTAAATATTGATCCCACATACCCTGAAAGTCAAGTGAGAAAGATCTCAACATGTCTTCTAAGGTCTGAATAGTCCGTTCTGATTGTCCATCTGTCTGAGGGTGGTAAGCAGTGCTCAAATGAAGTTCAGTATCGAGGGATTTCTGAAGACTTTTCCGAAATCTTGAAATAAAACGGGGATCACGATCAGAAACAATCGATAGGGGTACTCTATGAAGTCTCACAACTTCATTAATGTATAGTCTTGCTAGACGCTCCCGGGGTAGATCTTGTCTTATAGAAAGAAAATTTGCTGACTTGGTAAGACGATCAACAATAACCCATATTTCATCGTTCCTTCTAGGAGTCTTTGGTAGCCCCATGACAAAGTCCATCGTAATATTGTCCCATTTCCACTCCGGTATGGGAGGAGGTTGCATGGCTCCTCCAGGATGTTGCCTTCCAGCTTTCACTTGTTGACAAACCATACATCTTGACACAAAATCAGCAATCTCCCTCTTCATGTTGTCCCACCAAAAATGTTCCTTCAAATCTCAATACATTTTGGTGCTCCCAGGGTGTATAGAGAAATTGGAACTATGAGCATCATCCAGCAATTCCCTTTTCAGATCAGGTAAATCGGGAACACAAAGTCTCTTCCCGAATTTCAAAATTCCATCTTCATACACAAAGTCTCTCAATCTCCCATCATTCACAGCTTTAATCTTCTTCTGAAATTCTTCATCATCGGTCTGAGAACTCTTAATACTTTCTAGTAAAGATGGTTTGGCAACCATTTGAAAAAGCATTGATGTTTCACCTTCCCTGGTTATTCCCATGTCCATCTTCACTAGATCCATGAAAATTGGATCCCTTTCAATTCTCATCATGTTCAAAACTCCATGGTCTTTTCTGCTCAAAGCATCTGCCACCTTGTTTGCTTTCCCCGGGTGGTAGTGTATCGTGCAATCATAATCCTTGAGTAATTCAAGCCATCTCCTTTGCCTCATGTTGAGTTCTTTTTGTGAGAAAATATACTTCAAACTCTTGTGATCAGTATAAATCTCACATTTTTCACCATAGAGGTAGTGTCTCCATATCTTCAATGAAAAGATCACAGCTGCTAACTCAAGATCATGAGTAGTATAGTTTTGTTCATTAATTTTCAACTGTCGTGATGCATAGGCAATAACTCTATCATTATGCATAAGGACACAACCAAGTCCTTTCTTTGATGCATCACTATAAATAACGAACCCATAATTCCCCGATGGTAGAGTCAATATAGGTGCATTGACTAATCTTCTCTTCAGTTCTTCGAAACATTCTTCACACTCTTTTGTCCAAACAAATTTAACCCCTTTACGTGTGAGCTTCGTTAATGGGTTAGCCAATCGGGCAAAATTCTGGGCGAAACGTCGATAATAACCTGCCAAACCAATAAAACTACGTACATCAGTTATACTCGTAGGTGGTGGCCATTCTTGGATTGCCTTGGTCTTAGAAGGATCAACATAGATTCCATCTTTAGAGACAATATGGCCAAGAAAAGAAATATCCTGAAGCCATAATTCACACTTCCTAAACTTCCCATATAATTCATGCCTCCTCAGAGTCTTCAAGATAATGTGCAAGTGATTTTCATGATCTTCATAGGTTTTGGAGTATACCAAGATATCATCAATAAATACCACCACAAATTCATCGAGATACTCCTTGAAAACTCTATTCATCAGATCCATGAATACAGAGGGTGCATTAATCAATCCAAACGGCATTACAGTAAACTCGTAATGCCCGTACCTGGTTCGAAATGCTGTCTTCGGAATGTCTTCCTTCTTCACACACAACTGATAGTATCCAGATCGAAGGTCAATCTTTGAAAAGTATTGAGCTCCATGCAGTTGGTCAAATAAATCATCAATACGAGGTAGGGGATACTTGTTCTTTATCGTTATAGCATTGATCTCCCTGTAGTCGATACATAACCTCATTGATCCATCTTTCTTTTTAACAAAAAGAACAGGGGCTCCCCATGGAGAAACACTAGGGCGAATAAATCCCTTATTACTCAATTCTTCTAGTTGTTTCTTTAGTTCGACTAATTCTATAGTGGCCATTCTATAAGGGGTCTTCGATATAGGCCTTGATCCAGGAATCAAATCAATGGAAAACTCAACTTCTCGTTCTGGAGGATGTCCTGGTAAATATTCCGGAAATACATCTACAAATTCTTTCACAACAGGTACATCCTTTATTTGAACATTCCTTTCCTCACCGAAAGTTATTTCATTCTCTTCCTCCCCAATAATTGAATTAAGTTGAGCTACTGGGGGTGGATCTAAATAAGAATTAGGTGGTGACAATTCTGCTCTAAAAATAAGGTGTTCCTTATCATTATCATCAAGAATCGTAACCTCTTTCTTATTACAATAAATATTCGCATCATAGTCCGAAAGCCAGTCGATACCGAGGATTATATCAAACTCAATCATAGGTATGATGATGAGATCAGTAGATAAAGAAAATTTATGTGCTCTAATGGGGACTGATTCACAAAACTTTGTTGCAATGATACTTCCCTTAGGAGTTTTAACTGACAACTCCCTTATTAAATCAAATTGGAAATATATAATTTTCTTAGAAAACTAGGAAGATATGAAACAATGCGACGATCCAGAGTCAAATAATGCATTTTCTAAACTTGAGGAAACCATTAAATTACCTGCCACCACGTCTTTCGGAGCTTCTACCTCAGCAGTAGTGATAGTATAAGCCTGGCCTTGATCCCTTGGCCTTTTCTGAGGTAAGTTCTTCTGATGCTTAGGAAATTCATTTGCATAATGCCTCATCTCCCTGCAATTGTAGCACTGAACGTTGGTAGCTTCCTTCTTCCCCTTGCAATCACGAGCTTGGTGGCCTTTTTCACCACACTTGTAACAGACTCTCATTCCCTTCAAGAAAGTACCAGGATGTTTCTTCCCGCATTTACCACAAGATAGATATTCAACCTTTCCCTTCTTCCCCTTATTTCCATTCCCAGATTGATCAGTAGTTCTCTTCTTTTCTTGCTTTTCTTTAAATTCATAAGACTTAGAGAATTCATTTTTGGTCTTGATAGCACATGAGACAATGTCTTCGTACGATGAAAAGGATTGTGAGACTAATTCTCGACGGAGAAATGGTTTTAACCCATCAAAGAAACGATCAATCTTACTTCTTGGGTTGCAAATATAATCTCCATCATACCTTGCTAACCTTGTAAAGTTAGCCTCATACTTTGTGACATTCTCATCCTCCATTTGTCTTAGACTCAGAAATTTCCTTTCCATATCTGCTCGATGGTCGCAAGGAAAGTATTTTTCTAAAAACAGATCTTTGAACTCTCTCCATTCCATATTTGATACTTCATCATCTTCCTTCATGTTTTGAATCAATGACCACCATTGATCAGCATCTCCAGTGAGGCGGTAAACTACCATGATAACTTTTTCCCTTTCACTGCTCCCCAAAGCCTGAAATATTTTCTTTAGGGAATTTATCCACTGCTCGGCTACTAAGGGATTTGTATTCCCATTGAACGTTGGTGGTTGTTGCCTCATGAATCGATTTAACATTGATCTTCCATGCTCCGGATCAGGGTGCTCCATACAGGTAAGGTTATTATTCATAACCTGAGTAAGTTGTCCCAGTATGGTGATCAGCTGATCGACACTAGTTGCATCACCAGCCCCACTATAATTATCTTGAGCAGGAGGGCAATCCCTACATGGAGTGCGTGCATTGATACGGTTTCCATTTCTTCCACTAAGCTCCATTTCTAACCAATGTCATAAACTAGATCAGTTTATGAATAAAAATACATAATCCCATACTTATAAAACACTTAACATAAATTGAACTATTTATGGATATAATCCATAATCATAAAAATGTTTTCTTTGAGGAATTATATACTCATAAACCCTTCATAATGATTTGTAAAGAAAATGAGAGTTATCCTAAGCATATCCCCCGGGAGTATCGTAACCAAGAGTGCAGCAAGGCCCGTTGTCGTGCACCAGTTCCCATTCGAGTCTAGCTCAAAGCGGTGTTTTCAGGTTTTACCCCTAGGTACATCTGTGCCAGAGCCTCCTCTACCTGCTCGTATCCAGACAGGGATGTATTTCTCGGAAAACTCACAAAATCTCTACAATACCAAAATTCTAGGAAGTTCTTCTATACTAATCCTCAAAGTTCATCTTAGGTCTACGTGCTCTAATCAGAGTTTATCTAAATATAGCTTCCAAGGTTTGTACTAAACTTCCTCTGATACCAACTGTAACGCCCCGACCCCAGTTACCCAGAGTCAGTGCATTAATTACATAACATTGGCATGATCACAAGAAAGATCAAATCTCGAAAGACCGATTGGTTTAGTAGCCTTGGAAACACTAGATATATTCATAAGTTTTACATTACATCATAAAATGAAAAACTACTACAACAACATATTGTCTCCATAATCCACACTCATATCCCCACATAATATCCATGCAGGTCATTCATAATTTACTTCTTCACTTCCTAGGAAAAATAAAACATAGAAAAGGGGTGAGCTCAAATACCCAGTAAGGATAACAATATAGCGGAAACCTTCATAAATAAGAATAAACATTTAAGGAAATGTATAACTAAAACAACAGCCTTTCAAACTTGAACTTTCAACATTATATGGCATAAATAAAATGAAATAATTCCATTTACTCATTCACATGGATATTCTACTAATCAAATAATCACATGCAAAATCACTAACCACTTTCATAATGTTGGAATGCATAATGTCAGACTATCATAACCACATAGTCAATGCCTCGTGCCAATACTACAAATAAGATTTTGTCAAGGCCTTGTTCCAAGACACTAGTTTGTCTCATGATACCTACCGATGAAATTTTTTTAGAAGATACATACGTTTAAAATTACTCAAATATACTCCAGTGATTTTATGAAAACATTATGCAAGCTTATGAAAACAAAATAACTTGTTCTGAGACTGCTCGACTAATTACAGGCCATGATGGGTCCACTCCCAATCCCTTCCTGTCTAGCACACTCGAGAGTCGGGTTTTCTAAAAAAAATTGGAGCTTGCGTTAAATACGTATACATTTGCACTGGTTTTTCATATACTTGATAGAAATATATCTTTTTTTAAATCATTTAAAATTCACATAATTATAAAATAAAACATTTAATTTGAAAATATTCTTATAAGCTTTTAAAGGAAGCTTTAAAGATTTTATAACGGCGGAAAATAGCCGCACCAGCCGTATAAGTTAAAAAAACATTCTTACCTTAATTTTGTTGAAAAGGTTAAAAAGCACCTTGTTTGGAAAACGGCGGAAATATTCCTTTATAAACCTCTTATAAAAAGTCAAACAATGGTATAAATGACTTTAACTCATATTCTTGTAAATAATAAATATGTTTTGAAAATCATTTTTAAGAAAACATGGATGTAGATGATAAAGAGATCCTAGTAGATTATTACGTATAAACAACCTCGGATAATGAAGAGATTATGAAATAACCCTTACCAATTTGGTAACTTATGAAAGATACAACCCATAAAAGAGGTATCATACAATGAATATGTAAATACACATAAATTAGAGTTTATTACACAAAGAATATAATTATGGGCAGTACATACACCACACAAAAGTTGATGGTGGCAATATGGCATGAATCTCACGGGAATAAGGAGTGAGATGAAAACCCCTTACCATGTTAATCAACTGAGTCGTATGGCCAAAATTTAATAACCACCAAATTATTTACAGAATAACATGAATATAAAGATAATCATGATAATATATATCAAATTCCAGTACACAATACACCACTTTCAATAATTTAGTGGCGAATAATGGAAATCTCACGGAATTGAATAAGAGATAAGAAAATCCCTTACCTTGTACTTTTCCATGGTTGGGGTAAGTTAACCTCCATTATAATGGTGAAATAATTGTTATTAAATTATAAAATAATCATATACATTATTATGATATCATATATGATCTTTTAATATTGATTTTATAATAATATCTTAGTATTATCGTTGTTTCGGGTGTGAACTTACTTGTTTTCTTTTGTATGTTTTGTTACGTAAGACATGTTTGTAAAGGATAGGTTGTATATTATTCATATCCAGAATGATATCAAGTCTTTAAACATCATTTTTAAATCATCAAATGATAATTATACTTGAATGGATACGATGGAGAATGAATCTTATCGCGTTTGTGGAGACGGTAGTCCGTACGTACGCACGAGCGACAATATCATTCTTTTGATATTAAAATAATATATAAATGGATGTTATATCATATATATACAGAATAACTAACATGTTATATTTATTATTTACATGAGTTGCACATCATTATTATACCCATCCAAATAATAATATATTGAATAACAATTACACCACGACGTGGAGACGGTAAGCCGTACGCACGCACGTATGGTGACATGTTATTCAAAGGGTGGATAGAATACTGAATATGGTTGTACCATATTTATAATAACATCATAGTATATGTGAGATACTGGAGTTATTATTTTATAATGGTAACAACAAAGGAAGAAGAAGTGGAAGAAGAAATGAACTTAGAAAAGGTTGGTGAAATCATTACCTCTTCTTCGGGTTCTTCCTTTTGATTTGATCAAAAGGGATCCTTAGGTTGGCTTTCTGATCAAACTAAGGCCCCTAGGTTGTAGTGAGGGAAGTTGGGAGAGTATTTCGGCAGAGTTTGGCCGAACCAAAAGGCTTTTTAAGGTGTGAAGAAATGAGAAGGAGGAGTGCCCTTTTTATAAGAGGGGTGAGGGGCACCTTTGGAAAAGCTAGAAATATTAATTTATAATAAATTCATATTCGGTTTCTAATGGATCCAAAGTTTATTATTCAACGGTTAAGGTGGGTATGGGTCGAAAACCACTCAACCAATATAATTTAGACAGGTTTGGGTACTTATATTAACCTTATCTTTAAGTATTAACTCTAAGTTAATTAGTTTCACTTTTACAATGTCTCTTTGTATTTTTATATAATATGGTTAATAAACTTACTATATACATCCAAGAGACCCCCAAGTGGTCCATTAATTATGAACCTATCATGATATAAGTCTCTTGGCCGAACCTTATATATTTAGGAATTTAATATCAATTAATAATATAATATTTGTTTTAAGAACTCTTTTATGTCAATTCTAACACTATTCAATAGTTGATTTTTGTGAAACTCATAACAGATTTATTACTTCAAAAAAAGTCAATTAAATCAATCCTAATATATCATATTATCCTATCAAATTAGTTTAATTCATTAAAAGTTTCATATTATAATTATTTGGGTATTTATAATATCAATAATTTTAATTTTTCACTATTTTAGTAATTACTACATCATCATTGTGTCATAAATAAAATACATTATTTAATGTCTAAAAATTATAAATAAAATATAATTATGTAGGAAATCGTTTTATCTTTCTAATGAATATTTATAATCTAAAATACAACATATATAACCTTATGTAATAATTGTTTTTCTAAAAGATATATGCTTGTGTCATTTTTGAATTCATTTTAACTTAATTAAAATAAAGTGTCCCTATCACTTACAAGTGGCTCTAAGGGGTCCCCAAATCGACCCAAGGATGCCCAAGGTCGGGTATGTGTCCACCAATAAGGTTAGGACACGTTTTAGGGTAATTTTGTATTATTATAATATTATTTTTTAACCCTTATTTACCGGATTTACCCTTTAACCATGGTAAATAAAATATTTACCGCAGTAATTATTCAAAATGTGTAAAAATAAAAGTTACCTATTTACATAATTTGGACATCCTGATTCCAAATATGTAATCCATTTTTCCAAATTCAAAACATAGAAGTGGCAGAAATTAATTTAAAATTAATTCCCGTTGTTAAAATAAAAACCGTGTTTTTTAGAGATAATAACTATCAAAAGATTGACACTTGTTTATGTCTGGTTTAATTGTGAAATTATGTCCAATGACAAACATTAAATTAAATGGTAAAAATATATTCTAAATATACTTTAAAACCACTCAAATTCACAATTTATCAATATTAATTATTTTGATTAAAAAATTTGATTTTAATTAAAATTTAGTAATTTTCACTATTCATCAAAATATAAAAGTTATCTGAAAAGTACCAAAATTTCACCCTAGGCTAATTTCAATATTCTGAATCCAAAAATGAAGTCCATTTTGAAATATAAAATATATATGATTTCAAAAAGTAGGTGTTACTATTCACAACGGCTAGTTTAATTAGTTGTGGTGTGTGTTAGAACTCGAGGTTGCATACAACACACGCTATCGCATTATTCGAAGGGAAACGTACCGTGGAATCTTGGGGTGTTACATTCTCCCCTCCTTCAAATAATTGCGTCCTCGCAATTTCTAGGGTATTACTGCAAAAAAAATACTCGGGTGGTTCTTCATCATAAGTTCATCGGGTTCCCACGTTGCCTCTTCCATCTTATGATTTCTCCACAAAACTTTTACCAGACGCGTCGTCCGGTTTCTCAGTACTTGTTCTCTTGTATCAAGAATCCTGACAGGCTCTTCACAATAAGACAGATCGGGTTCCAGTTCTAATTTCTCATAGGTGAGTACATGCGTTGGGTCAGGCATGTATTTTCTCAACAGAGATACGTGGAACACATCGTGAACTTTGGAGAGACTTGGCGGCATTGCCAATCAGTAAGCTACAACCCCAATTCGTTCTAGAATTTCGAAAGGTCCGATGTACCTGGGACTCAATTTACATTTCTTACCAAAACATATGACTCCCTTCCATAGAGATACCTTTAGGAAAACATGATCACCGACTTGAAATTCCAAATCCTTCTTTCAATTATCGGCATAGCTCTTCTGCCTACTTTAAGCTGCTTTGATGTGATTTTGGATTACCTTCAACTTTTCCATCGTTTCCTCCACCAGTTCTGGACCTACAAGTTTTCTTTCACCAACGTCATCCCAACAGGTTGGTGTACGACATCTCTTTCCGTATAACGCTTCATATGGTGCCATCTGTATACCCGAATGGAAGCTATTGTTATAGGAAAATTCTACCAGTGGTAAATATTGATCCCACATACCCTGAATGTCATGTGAGCAAGATCTCAACATGTCTTCTAAGGTCTGAATAGTCCGTTATGATTGTCCATCTGTCTGAGGGTGGTAAGCAGTGCTCAAATGAAGTTCAGTATCCAGGGATTTCTGAAGACTTTTCCAAAATCTTGAAATAAAACGGGGATCACGATCAGAAACCATCGATAGGGGTACTCCATGAAGTCTCACAACTTCATTAATGTATAGTCTTGCTAGACGTTCCCGGGGTAGATCTTCTCTTATAGCAAGAAAATGTGCTGACTTGGTAAGACGATCAACAATAACTCATATTGCATCGTTCCTTCTAGGAGTCTTTGGTAGCCCCATGACAAATTCCATCGTAATATTGTAACATTTCCACTCCGGTATGGGAAGAGGTTGCATGACTCCTCCAGGCTGTTGCCTTCCAGCTTTCACTTGTTGAAAAACCATACATCTTGACACAAAATCAGCAATCTCCCTCTTCATGTTGTCCCACCAAAAATGTTCCTTCAAATCTCAATACATTTTGGTGCTCCTAGGGTGTATAGTTAAATTGGAACTATGAGCATCATCCAGCAATTCCCTTTTCAGATCAGGTAAATCGGGAACACAAAGTCTCTTCCCGAATTTCAAAATTACATCTTCATACACAAAGTCTCTCAATCTCCCATCATACACAGCTTTAATCTTCTTCTGAAATTCTTCATCATCGGTCTGAGAACTCTTAATCCTTTCTAGTAAAGATGGTTTGGCAACCATTTGAAAAAGCATTGATGTTTCACCTTCCCTGGTTATTCTCATGTCCATCTTCACTAGATCCATGAAAATTGGATCCCTTTCAATTCTCATCATGTTCAAAACTCCATGGTCTTTTCTGCTCAAAGCATCTGCCACCATGTTTGCTTTCCCCGGGTGGTAGTGTATCGTGCAATCATAATCCTTGAGTAATTCAAGCCATCTCCTTTGTCTCATGTTGAGTTCTTTTTGTGAAAAAAATATACTTCAAACTCTTGTGATCAGTATAAATCTCACATTTTTCACCATAGAGGTAGTGTCTCCATATCTTCAAAGCAAAGATCACAGCTGCTAACTCATGATCATGAGTAGGATAGTTTTGTTCATGAATTTTCAACTGTCGTGATGCATAGGCAATAACTCTATCATTCTGCATAAGGACACAACCAAGTCCTTTCTTTGATGCATCATTATAAATAACGAACCCATAATTCCCCGATGGTAGAGTCAATATAGGAGCATTGACTAATCTTCTCTTCAGTTCTTCGAAACATTCTTCACACTCTTTTGTCCAAACAAATTTAACCCCTTTACGTGTGAGCTTCATTAATGGGTTAGCCAATCGGGCAAAATTTTGGACGAAACGTTGATAATAACCTTCCAAACCAATAAAACTACGTACCTCAGTTATACTCGTAGGTGCTGGCCATTCTTGGATTGCCTTGGTCGTAGAAGGATCAACAGAGATTCCATCTTTAGAGACAATATGGCCAAGAAAATAAATATCCTGAAGCCAGAATTCACACTTGCTAAACTTCCCATATAATTCATGCCTCCTCAGAGTCTTCAAGATAATGTGCAAGTGATTTTCATGATCTTCGTAGGTTTTGGAGTATACCAAGATATCATCAATAAATACCACCACAAATTCATCGAGATACTCTTTGAAAACTCTATTCATCAGATCCATGAATACAGAGGGTGCATTAGTCAATCCAAACGGCATTACAGTAAACTCGTAATGCCCGTACCTGGTTCGAAATGCTGTCTTCGGAATGTCTCCCTTCTTCACACACAACTGATAGTATCCAGATCGAAGGTCAATCTTTGAAAAGTATTGAGCTCCATGCAGTTGGTCAAATAAATCATCAATACGAGGTAGGGGATACTTGTTCTTTATCGTTATAGCATTGATCTCCCTGTAGTCGATACATAACCTCATAGATCCATCTTTCTTTTTAACAAAAACAACAGGGGCTCCCCATGGAGAAACACTAGGGCGAATAAATCCCTTATTACTCAATTCCTCTAGTTGTTTCTTTAGTTCGACTAATTATATAGTGGCCATTCTATAAGGGGTCTTCGATATAGGACTTGATCCAGGAATCAAATCAATGGAAAACTCAACTTCTCGTTCTGGAGGATGTCCAGGTAAATCTTCGGGAAATACATCTACAAATACTTTCACAACAGGTACATCCTTTTTTTGAACATTCTTTTCCTCACCAAAAGTTATTTCATTCTCTTCCTCCCCAATAATTGAATTATGTTGAGCTACTGGGGGTGGATCTAAATAAGAATTAGGTGGTGACGATTCTGCTCTAAAAATAAGGTGTTCCTTATCATTATAATCAAGAATCGTAACCTCTTTCTTCTTACAATAAATCTTCGCATCATAGTCTGAAATCCAGTCCATACTGAGGATTATATCAAACTCAATCATAGGTATGACGATGAGATTAGCAGATAAAGAAAATTTAGGTTCTCTAATGGGGACTGATTCACAAAACTTTGTTGCAATGATACTTCCCTTAGGAGTTTTAACTGACAACTCCCTTATTAAATCAAATAGGAAATATCTAATTTTCTTAGCAAACTGGGAAGATATGAAACAATGCGACGATCCAGAGTCAAATAATGCATTTTCTAAACTTGAGGAAACCATTAAATTACCTGCCACCACGTCTTTCAGAGCTTCTACCTCAACAGTAGTGATAGCATAAGCCTGGCCTTGATCCCTTGTCCTTTTCTGAGGTAAGTTCTCCTGACGCTTAGGACATTCATTTGCATAATGCCCCATCTCCCTGCAATTGTAGCACTGAACGTTGGTAGCTTCCTTCTTCCCCTTGCAATCACGATCTTGGTGGCCTTTTTCACCACACATGTAACAGACTCTCATTCCCTTCAAGCAAGTACCAGGATGTTTCTTCCCGCATTTACCACAAGATGGATATTCAACCTTTCCCTTCTTCCCCTTATTTCCATTCCCAGATTGATCAGCAGGTCTCTTCTTTTCTTGATTTTCTTTAAAGTCATAAGACTTAGAGAATTCATTTTCGGTCTTGATAGCACATGAGACAATGTCTTCATATGATGAAAAGTATTGTGAGAGTAATGCTCGACGGAGAAATGGTTTTAACCCATCAAAGAAATGATCAATCTTACTTCTTGGGTTGCGAATATAATCTCTAGCATACCTCACTAACCTTGTAAAGTTAGCCTCATACTTTGTGACATTCTCATCCTCCTTTTGTCTCAGACTCAGAAATTGTCGTTCCATATCTGCTCGATGGTCGCGAGGAAAGTATTTTTCTAAAAATAGATCTTTGAACTCTCTCCATTCCATATTTGATACTTCATCATCTTCCTTCATGTTTTGAATCAATGACCACAATTGATCAGCATCTCCAGTGAGGCGGTAAACTGCCATGATAACTTTTTCCCTTTCACTGCTCCCCAAAGCCTGAAATATTTTCTCTAGGGAATTTATCCACTGCTCGGCTACTAAGGGATTTGTATTCCCATTGAACGTTGGTGGTTGTTGCCTCATGAATCGATCTAACATTGATCCTCCACGCTGCGGATCAGGGTGCTCCCTACGTGTAATGTTATTATTCATAACCTGAGTAAGTTGTCCCAGAATGGTGATCTGCTGATCGGCACCAGTTGCATCACCAGCCCCACTATAATTATCTTGAGCAGGAGGGCAATCCCTACATGGAGTGCATGCATTGATACAGTTTCCATTTCTTCCACTAGGAACCATTTCTAAACAATGGCATAAACTAGATCTGTTTATGAATCAAAATACATAATCCCATACTTATAAAACACTTAACATAAATTGAACTATTTATGGATATAATCCATAATCATAAAAATGTTTTCTTTGAGGAATTATATACTCATAAACCCTTCATAATGATTTTTAAAGAAAATGAGAGTTATCCTAAGCATATCCCCCGGGAGTGTCGTAACCAAGAGTGCAGCAATGCCCGTTGTCGTGCACCAGTTCCCGTTCGAGTCTAGATCAAAGCGGTGTTTTCGGGTTTTTCCCCTAGGTACATCTGTGCCAGAGCCGCCTCTACCTGCTCGTATCCAGACAGGGATGTATTGCTCGGAAAACTCACAAAATCTCTACAATACCAAAATTCTAGGAAGTTCTTCTATACTAATCCTCAAAGTTCATCTTAGGTCTACGTGCTCTAATCAGAGTTTATCTAAATCTAGCTTCCAAGGTTTGTACTAAACTTCCTCTGATACAAACTGTAACGCCCCGACCCCAGTTACCCAGAGTCGATGCATTAATTACATAACATTGTCATGATCATAAGAAAGATCAAATCTCGAAAGACCGATTGGTTTAGTAGCCTTGGAAACACTAGATATATTCATAAGTTTTACATTACATTATAAAATTAAAAACTACTACAACAACATATTGTCTCCATAATCCACACTCATATCCCCACATAATATCCCTGCAGGTCATTCATAACTTACTTCTTCACTTCCTGGGAAAAATAAATCATAGAAAAGGGGTGAGCTCAAATGCCCAGTAAGGATAACAATATAGCGGAAACTTTCATAAATAAGAATAAACATTTAAGGCAATGTATAACTAAAACAACAGCCTTTCAAACTTGAACTTTCAACATTGTATGGCATAAATAAAATGAAATAATTCCATTTACTCATTCACATGGATATTCTACTAATTGAATAATCACATGCAAAATCAATAACCACTTTCATAATGTTGGAATGCATAATGCCAGACTATCATAACCACATAGTCAAGGCCTTGTGCCGTGACTAAAAATAAGATTTTCTGAAGGCCTTGTGCCAAGACACTAGTTTGTCTAATGAGGCCTACCGATGAAATATTTTTAGAAGATACATACGTTTAAAATTACTCAAATATACTCCAGTGATTTTATGAAAACATTATGCAAGCTTATGAAAACAACATAACTTGTTCTGAGACTGCCCGACTAATTACAGGCCATTATGGGTTCACTCCCAATCCCTTCCTATCTAGCACACTCGAGAGTCGCGTTTTCTAAAAACATTTTGGAGCTTGCGTTAAATACATATACATTTGCACTGGATTTTCATATACTTGATAGAAATATCTCTTTTTTTTAAATCATTTAAAATTCACATAATTATAAAATAAAACATTTAATTTGAAAATATTCTTATAATCTTGTAAAGGAAGATTTGAAGATTTTATAACGGCGGAAAATAGCCGCACCAGCCGTATAAGTTAAAAAACATTCTTACCTTAATTTTGTTGAAAAGGTTAAAAAGCACCTTGTTTGGAAAACGACGGAAATATTCCTTTATAAACCTTTATAAAAAGTCAAACAATGGTATAAATGACTTTAACTCATATTCTTGTAAATAATAAATATGTTTTGAAATACATTTTGAAGAAAACATGGATGTGGATGATAAAGAGATCCCAGTAGATTATTACGTATAAACAACCTCGGATAATGAAGAGATTGTGAAATAACCCTTACCAATTTGGTAACATATGAAACATACAACCCATAAAAGAGGTATCATACAATGAATATGTAAATACACATAAATTAGAGTGTATTACACAAAGAATATAATTATGGGCAGTACATACACCACACAAAAGTTGATGGTGGCAATATGGCATGAATCTCACGGGAATAAGGAGTGAGATGAAAACCCCTTACCATGTTAATCAACTGAGTCGTATGGCAAAAAGTTAATAACCACCAAATTATTTATAGAATAACATGAATATAAAGATAATCATGACAATATATATCAAATTCTAGTACACAATACACCACTTCCAATAATTTAGTGGCGAATAATGGAAATCTCACGGAATTGAATGTGAGATAAGAAAATCCATTACCTTGTACTTTTCCTTGGTTGGGGTAGGTTAACCTCCTGTATAATGGTGAAATAATTGTTATTAAATTATAAAATAATCATATACATTATTATGATATCATATATGATCTTTTAATATTGATTTGATAATAATATCTTAGTATTATCGTTGTTTCGGGTGTGAACTTACTTGTTTTCTTTTGTATGTTTTATTACGTAAGACATGTTTGTAAAGGATAGGTTGTATATTATTCATATCCAGAATGATATAAAGTCTTTAAACATCATTTTTAAATCATAAACTGATAATTATACTTGAATGGATACGATGGAGAATGAATCTTATCGCGTTTGTGGAGACGGTAGTCCGTACGTACGCACGAGCGACAATATCATTCTTTTGATATTAAAATAATATATAAATAAATGTTATATCATATATATACAGAATAATTAACATGTTATATTTATTATTTAAATGAGTTGCACATCATTATTATACCCATCCAAATAATAATATATTGAATAACAATTACACCACGACGTGGAGACGGTAAGCCGTACGTACACACGTATGGTGACATGTTATTAAAAGGGTGGATAGAATACTGAATATGGTTGTACCATATTTATAATAACATCACAGTATATGTGAGATACTGGAGTTATTATTTTAGAATGGTAACAACAAAGGAAGAAGAAGTGGAAGAAGAAATGAACTTAGAAAAGGGTGGTGAAATCATTACCTCTTCTTCGGGTTCTTCCTTTTGATTTGATCAAAAGGGCTCCTTAGGTTGGCTTTCTGATCAAAATAAGGCTCCTAGGTTGTAGTGAGTGAAGTTGGGAGAGTATTTGGGCAGAGTTTGGCCGAACCAAAAGGCTTTTGAAGGTGTGAAGAAATGAGAAGGAGGAGTGCCCTTTTTATAAGAGGGGTGAGGGGCACCTTTGGAAAAGCTAGAAATATTAATTTATAATAAATTCATATTCGGTTTCTAATGGATCCAAAGTATATTATTCAAAGGTTAAGGTGGGTATGGGTCGAAAACCACTCAACCAATAGAATTTAGACAGGTTTGGGTACTTATATTAACCTTATCTTTAAGAATTAACTCTAAGTTAATTAGTTTCACTTTTACAATGTCTCTTTGTATTTTTATATAATATGGTTAATAAACTTATGATATACATCCAAGCGACCCCCAAGTGGTCCATTAATGATGAACCTTTCATGATATAAGTCTCTTGGCCGAACATTAGATTTTTAGGAATTTAATATCAATTAATAATATAATATTTGTTTTAAGAACTCTTTTATGTCAATTTTGACACTATTCAATAGTTGATTTTTGTGAAACTCATAACAGATTTATTACTTCAAAAAAAGTCAATTAAATCAATCCTAATATATCATATTATCCTATAAAATTAGTTTAATTCATTAAAAGTTTCATATTATAATTATTTGGGTATTTATAATATCATTTATTTTAATTTTTCACTATTTTAGTAATTACTACATTATCATTGTGTCATAAATAAAATACATTATTTAATATATAAAAATTATAAATAAAATATAATTATGTATGAAATATTTTTATATTTATAATGAATATTTATAATCTAAAATCTAACATATATAACCTTATGTAATAATTGTTTTTCTAAAATATATATGCTTGTGTCATTTTTGTATTCATTTTAACTTAATTAAAATAAAGTGTCCCTATCACTTACAAGTGGCTCTAAGGGGTCCCCAAATAGACCCAAGGATGCCCATGGTCGGGTATGTGTCCACCAATAAGTTTAGGACACGTTTTAGGGTAATTTTGAATTATTATAATATTATTTTTTAACCCTTATTTACCGGATTTACCCTTTAACCATGGTAAATAAAATATTTACCGCAGTAATTATTCAAAATGTGTAAAAATAAAAGTTACCTATTTACATAATTTGGAAATCCTTATTCCAAATATGTAATCCATTTTTCCAAATTCAAAACACAGAAGTGGCAGAAATTAATTTAAAATTAATTCCCGTTGTTAAAATAAAAAGCGTGTTTTTAAGAGATAATAACTATCAAAAGATTGACACTTGTTTATGTCTGGTTTAATTGTGAAATTATGTCCAATGACAAACATTAAATTAAATGGTAAAAATATATTCTAAATATACTTTAAAACCACTCAAATTCATAATTTATCAATATAAATTATTTTGATTAAAAAAGTGGATTTTAATTAAAATTTAGTAATTTTCACTATTCATCAAAATATAAAAGTTATCCGACAAGTACAAAAATTTCACCCTAGGCTAATTTCAATATTCCGAATCCAAAAATGAAGTCCATTTTGAAATATAAAATATATATGATTTCAAAAAGTAGGTATTACTATTCACAACGGCTAGTTTAATTAGTTGTGGTGTGTGTTAGAACTTGAGGTTGCGTACAACACACGCTATCGCATTATTCGAAGGGAAACGTACTGTGGAAGCTTGGGGTGTTACATAGACAACTAATAAAAGTTAGTGGTCAATGATCCTCTTAGATAAAGCCTCCAAACAAAAGATTCAAACCAAGGGATCAATCAGAATCTCCAAGTCATGAACAATGTATAATTAATTAAAATAGTGGATCATTCCTATATGTAAAAAAATTAAAGGTAAATTTGATGAGACAAAGAACGTACCTCAGATCTCTCCCAAATATTGTAGGTCATAAGCCTCCAGTTCTTGTAGTCTCCCATTTCCCTCATCACCACCTCCCCAAGCCTGGAATATATATCCTGAGGGAGGTTGTGGTGGAAATTAATGCTGAAAAGTAAAGAGAAACAGATACCATAACACATACACATTATATATCCCATTCCAAAGTGTGAAATAAGTATTGGAAATCTTAAACATCCAAATATAATAACACCAAAATTGAGAAAAGACTCTAAAATTTTAAGTAGGATAGGACTGCTAGAAAATGAATATCCCGATCCAACCATGGTCAATATAGCTCACTATGCTCTGGTCATTCCTAGTATTTTAAGGAAACCATAAAATGGCATGTTTCCTGCATAAGACATTTCATGTGTAGGCATATCCCATGAAGCATTGAGTATAAAAATACCAACTAAGATACCTAAAAAAACATAGATCCTTATTAGACTATTCATATAATTACAATGAATGTCAATAAGATGTGGGAAATATAAATAATAACCCTAAAAATCGAGATAAATGCATAATAGACTATAAGTGTCAAAAAGGTATCAACTATACCTCAAGCCATCAGATTATTCTCTAGAATTCCAAGGTTACTCTAATTTGGGATATTTTTTCCCATGAGTTATGATATCACTGAAGACACTCATCCATGTGGCCACGCTCCTCGGGACATGTAAAATAATTACCCACTAGATCTATACAGATCTCAATTTACATATAAGTAATCACACCCAAGGTTTAAGTGGAACAACAAAAACCCTAGGTGATCGATAAAAAGATAAATTATCTCTCACTAGGCTCATGGGGGACCCCAAAATACCCAATTTAGAAGAAACCAGTAAATATGAGATTGTACAACCATTTTTTGTCATTAAAATTTCATAAACCCCATGTAGGGAAGGATATATGATAGAAGGTCACACCCTAAGCCCCTAGAGGGGTTTCATTAAAACTCTATCTGAGACTGAACAAGTAGAGAGGATAACAATAATATGATGAGTATGCAATTCAACGATGTACCCTTGTAAAGATAGACCAATGGAATACACTCAACCTATAATGGTCCAAACTAGAGAGATGGAGAGGCATAATATACCCTGTAAAAAGAACACTACAAGTACTAGGGGTATATGAAATTTCATGCCAACCCCCTGTCCTCCTGTGACTTTTCGTCTCACATGACATGTAATTCTATAAATAAATGGTGTGTAATCTAGGGATATAAAGTTCATAGGGGTTGATCCAGCATTTGGAATTCTTTATTCCTATTATTATGTACATATGGCCATGCCCATGAACTTTTATATGTGCGTGTGTTCCTAGCCATTTCCATGTATCGGGTTGTGCTCATGTACTCTTGTTGTGTCCATGTGTCTGATTGTGTTCATTCCTTTGTACCTCTATATTATAAGTCGGCCCACTAGCACCATGTCACATGTTGTATGACACATATCAGATGGAATATGATATTATGTTACTTGTTAAATCATAGTGGCATAGGAAAGAAACTACACAGAATGTGTTCTTCCATATTTATGTTGTGTAGTCAGGAATTTCTTAGAAAGTCCAAATTGGCTTCACACTATTCTCACACCACTACTGCCATGTGATCTACCTCCAATCACACTAGTATTTGTGGATCCTGGTCAATTGATCCTCATCATACTAGATGGCTGAATTCTAGCTATCCAGATTGAAAAAGAATATGTTCTCGCCATACAATGTCACACACCACATTCGAAACTACAGCTAAGAATCACCGATCTAGTCTTGATCCTCCTCTAATCTATTATCGCATGTCATCACACCTCAATCACAAGACTGATCAAGAACCCAACCCCAAAGTATTGGTCCATTTTTTCAATGAAATATCATAAAATTTCTTAATATCAATCATTTTTCTAAATATCAGGAAATTAATTAATGGTGATGAATGTGCGATGAAACGGGGAATAAAATACTCAAATGAGGAAAAAACGCAACAATTTTTTAGCTTGGGACCACCTCATTTAAATTAGAATGATGAATTAAGTACCAATAATAAAAAAATAAACCAATTCCTTAATTTTAGGGGGATAAATAATCAACTGAAATCAACGATCGATTAGTGTACCTACTTTATTAAGAAAAATAGTTTGTGTTTGTAATGGGATATCAAAACAGGATAAATAAAAAAATAAAACACCCTAATTCATGTTTGGATAAAACTTTGAGGAATATCATACCCACATAAATGTTGTTTATTAGATCGACAAGCTATGATTTCCACACTAACTGTTAACCCCTAATCCTCTATTGTCTTTTAGACAATCCTCTCAGAATGCCCCTCCAATGAATCCTCTCAATCCCCAGGGTAATGTAACTAACCATAGGCCCAATACATAAGATTGTTTTTATAATGATAGGATTAGGTCATTGTGTTATAATAAAAAATAAATAAATTTATTTATTTATTTCATTATTTGTGCTCACAGCTACATTTTAACCAAACGTCATACACTGAAAAAGGTTATATCACTCCTAGGGTAAAACATACATTCTATATTCAATTGAGGTATCAAATTTTTAATCTATGTATCCATTCAAAATTCATTCAAATATTTCATAAAAAAATTTTGTGTGTGATATAATATATTTAATATTTTTATTATACCAAAACTGAACATCTCTGGACCATAGAATCTCACACCATCTCAGCACCTAACTTTGACAATATTCCCTAAGATATTCCAATGACTTATAACAAAAATATTGTGACATTATATGCATAATATGGAATACTACTATAGAGTCATAAATAAGTTATGAAGATAATTATTATATATTAAAGTACTTTTTTTACTCACCAATTTAGTATGTGTAGGAAAATGAACTCTTTTATCCATGTAGGTGGTAGTCTTCACATATTCATATTTCACGTTACTATTTTTTTAAAGGAAAAGGGAAAAGGTGGTAAAAAGTTTTAAATGTAGTGCTCGAAGCCCCTTTTTTATTGATATAGATGACCTCTTTTCTAGGTACCAGAGTCCTATTACAGGTCTCATAGACCCATTAGGAATTAAATCACATTACTGGACCCTGAAATTCCTTAATTTTATCCCAAAGGGCCTTTAGTAAATATTATTACAATTGTACCCAGGGTACTATAGTTTATGCAATAGTGCTATATTTATTTTAGTTCCTAATACAGTGACGACCACTGCTACATTTTTTTCAGCTAGAATTCATCTGTTGTAGTAGTATGTTATAGTATTTCTATAGTGTATATTCTCTATGGGTTTCAAACCCCCATATTTTAGGTAGTATTGTAGGTTTCTTACCACTATGTAAAACCCCAACTATAAGTGAAATGTTATTAATGACAATACCATTAATATAATGACATATACTTAATCTAAGGATAATTTTGTTGTAATTTTATGACTTTTAAATGAAATTTTAGGAATAAGGGGCGCACAAAAGAAAATGGAAATGAGAAAGATATGTTAGGATCTTATACCTCACGTCTGGGATTATCTTCTTTATGAAGGGTGTTAAGCCTTGAAGGATGGTATTTTGTGAATACTAGAACCTCTTTAGGGTGGATAAAAATTTTCAGAATAGGTTTGGGTATAGTTTGATATTATAATATGGGGTTTTGGTGTAAGGTTATGTGAGTAGGTGAGGCACCCTCATATAAGTGAAAAGGGATGGAATTTTTTTAAATACAGAAACTTTTCAATAATGTTAATTTTCTCTCAAGGAAAGTGGTATTAAGATTACATTTATTCCAAAATGTATAGATCCTTTAATTTTAGTCTAACTCAAATGATTTTATATAATAAAAGTTCTTATTGGGTTAAGAAATGATTCGAGAGAGTATTGTCTTGTTCATTGCTTGGAGTTGCTGTTTTTTAGAGGAACATGAATAGGCACACCGTCGGTTCATGGTAAGTAGTAAAAATTAAACCATTCCATGAAACCCACAATTAGTCGCCACAAATTTTTTAAAATGTGAATCATGGGCCGAAGTTCCATGTGAATCCTTCAATTTATTATATAAATATTTTTAAAATATTACACATGGTTAGAACGTATGGTGCTTCTAGCCATGCAGGGTGTGTTCCCTTAGATAGTACCAAGTGTATAGTGTTCACATTATTTTTTAAACCATACACATACACTATTTAGTGGTGTGTCTCATGGGCATAATGTGTTTCATTATTGTAACATTGATTTTAAAACCATGAAATGAAACCTTGTTCCCATTAAAAAGGATTGAAATGTCTATTTTCCCCACCTTATTCTTATCCTAAATACACAGTTACATCTTCCCATTTCTTGCATAGCAACCTCCCAGAATAGGATAACTTCCATTATCACCCACCTATAATTTTATCCATCTTCTCCATTTTAGATCAGATTCAGGAAATTCTCCTCACATTAGATCCCCCATAGTAAATCCATCAATCCTATTTCTTCCTTTCCCACATTCTCTCACGATATTTGGTGTTATCTCTATGTGTACTCATTTACCCTATTTCTTGAATGTGTTTTCCAGTTTCTATGATTCCTATAATTCCGAATAGAATAAAAGGAATAAAATTATTGAAGAGTTTACTACTTGTAAATGGTGGGTGGTTTATATCCTCTCTCTGAAAGATTCGTCATTTATAACTTTTTTTCATTATCCCGAACACCAAACGTTTCATGTATTGATCCGGAAAATATGAATCTATTTAAATTAATTGTGTATACCCTGACCTAGAACCATTATGAAACTCATTGAAATTGTTGTAGGCTGAAACCTGGACATGAAACATTCCTTTGTGGTGTTTCATATTATACGCCCTCGGAGACTATTACATGTAATTATCTATAACTCCACTTGGGTGAGATCAACTTAGATATTGAAAAGGATAAATGGGAATATTGATTAAATGAGGAGTAATTGTCTTAAAAATATTACTCAACTACCCTTATGGCATTGGTTTGTGAATCTAGAAATGGGACTAATGAAACGTAAACTGGTAAGTATCTCAAACTCAGCACTTCCTCTTACTTCTAAGTGAATGAAATAATGTATATGAATCTAAAATAATTTTAATTTCTCATGGATATTACATGGAATTTGATTTATGATTATATGTAAGGTTCTAGTAGTTTATGTACCTTTTTCTATTTAAAGTACTAGATATTATTTATCTAGCATGGGATTTTCGAGGGAATGCCTTGAGTACTTAGAGAAGACCACCTAATTTATTAATCCATATTCAAAGGGATACACACACTATAGAATTAGGCCTTTTTATATTTTAGGGATTACTCTACACGGTATCTTGAATCAATATCCAAAAAATAGAATGACATGGATTATATCATTGGTCTTACTTTGATGTCCTTGAACAGATGACACATAATAGTACTCCCTTGGTCTCTAATAATTATTTTCCCAAAATTAATTTGGATGTGCTCCGTGGAATTAGTTAGAGAATATATCAGTTTAATACCAAGGGTGGATCCCTTGTATTACACTTAGACACCTATAACTAGGTTTTATAGTTTTTTATGAGGGGATGGATTGACCTTCTAAGGTTGAGGATGCCTTGGTATGGTCACTCAGGTGTACCATCAAGTGACTAAGCATGAACTAAGTAGTATTTATTTTGATGATTTACTTTTGATATACCTTCATACTATTAAACTTTATATTCATATATTGGATTGGTTGTAGACTCCATTAGTGGGGAATACTGATTTTTCATCATACCCTATTTGGTTCACAAATTGGTAATTTGAAAAGAATCGTAGATGTAGGTAGGGATAGTGGTAGGAATCTGGATATGGATGTTTGATATCCTTTAAGATGGAACATGTCATCTGATGACTGAGCTGGTGCTCAGGAAGCACATGAAATTGTTTTTCTGCCTTTTTTATATGTATACTCTAGGTATTATAGCATTCCTAGAGACTCTTGAATCCTGTATTTACATGAAACAGTTTTTTATATGATACTGAGTTTATATTCTATTTTAGTTTGTTATCTAGATGATTTATGAATTTCTTTGTATCCTCATTATATTACTATTTCCAAACTATATTACTCTTCTTATTCACTATATGGTTTCCACTGTTATATTTTTTATTGTTCACTATTGTACTATACTCTAAGAAAGAGGGTTCAGTCTCCCCACCATACCATTATAGACATTTTTTATAGTCAAAAACCTCTGACATATGGTGAGGTGTGATTTATGATATGTGGACAACCATGTTCAGTTACTTATGAGTGATCCAAGTCTGGGACATCAAAAAATGGTATGAAAGGTTTATTTTATTTTCCTTACTATTTTGTGTTGGTTGAAAGGTTATTATGATGTGTTAAAAATTGGTAAAGAGCATGTTCTTAGGAGTGAAGAACCAATGCATAGGGAAAGGATACGTTTCCTATGATGGGACTTGTTGTTCTATATTTCAACTATTATAGTTGAATTGTTTTCACCATTGGGTTATGCATTTAATTAATGGCATTTTTTATCATAATGGATTTTTAACCTTATCCTGGTATGGAATGGAAGTATTTTCTCATGCATCATTACAAACACTTGAAGATCGATATGTCATGAATATTACATTCCTTATTTATTTATTGTGTACATTTTCTATAACATATTATACAAGTACTGATTACTATACATGTTAAATAACTTATGTTTCCTACATGGATGAGAAGAAATAATTGGTTTATTAATGTTTTCCCACCATTTTAAAAGTTATTTTATTCATAAATTTATTGTGGGACCTTAACAATCCAATTATCACATATTTAGACCATGGACACTAGTTGCATGGAGTGAAATTTTAGTTGATTGTGATTAAATATATTCCAATTGAAATTTATAAAATTTTCCCACTATAAATTAGGAATGGTGTTACAAAAAAATAAAATCATCTTATAAGGTGGCATACATACTGATACTGGATGAAAAAATTTAACTTGTAATTACATGAAGTTCTGATTGTAACTTATAGAGCATGGGCCTTTATAATAAGGGAATGGTAATTCATCTAACTAAACAATTGTATAGATATAAATTATTTTGAATTATAACTCATAAAGGAATTTTTTATCATTAAAATGGGATTCCAATGGAAACTTAAATGGTGTTTCACTCTATAAATTACCACTAATACATCATATAATGGAACCTATGTTATTAAATCATGGAATATTTCCTATAACATGATCATATATTATGGTATTTAGGTTAGTATGTCTTAGTTAGTGATCCATTATTCCTGTCTTATTATCATATGAGAATCTATTTAGTTTTTATTTAATTTTATTTTTGATTTATGTTCTTGTAATTATTCATATGTTCCTCTAGGTCGACCTCATTTTGAGAACCAAGAGGGTGTTGAAGACCATGCTCCTTGGGGTGAGTCCTAACCTCCTAGAAATTACACCAATGTAACCTCTTTTTGTTCATCCTATAATACCTAGACATGGCACTATTGATCTTTTTCACGAGGGTTTCTTATTCTTGGTTTTTTCTATGGAGGGATCTCTAGAGCATGTACAGATTATGTATGATCAAAAATTATAGTTTTAGCAGTATCACTATCCTACTTTATATAGTGATGGTGGGACACATGCTACTGATTAATATCTATAGGCCACTCAATCTATCATTGAGAATATGGAGACACCATCAGAAAGAAGATTAAATATTGTTGTATACATGCTTCATGGTTCTTCCAAGGGTAGGTTGTATGTTCTTATAATGGAAAATAATCATCAGGGAATGGTTGGAAGAGATTTTTAATCTAGATACTATGGATAATTAATTCCAAATATGTTGATGGAAAATCATCCTAAAGATTTTATACACATAAAGCAAGGTACTATGTAGGTCTTGGACAACTTAGCTAACTTCACGGGGAATTAGTATTTTTAATTGATCTTTGTTGGTGATGATTTTTCAATGGAAAGACACTTTTATGATTGGTTAATCTGTGAAATACAATCTTAGGTGAATTTATTCCAACTATATATCATTCCATAAATTTCGAACCAACACCATGTCTCCAAGACTGTCATACGGTAAGCTTGTGGTATAGGGAATTGTAGTGAAACCCCTGTGAAGGTGTGTGCTTCATCCAATTGAATCATGTGATTCTCTAAGGGTCACTTCATAGTAGTGGTTCCCAAAGTATCTACATTGGTTGTTTATTAATATAATATTATTGGGGAAGTAAATTTCACGTGAAGCCATAATGTAACAGGGGACTAGTAGAGTACATATCTTATGGATACATGGTTTATCTTCAGAGGTTTTTTTGGACCTGACCACTTATTCCTAGAGGGAGAGGATCCACACTAGATCCATATTCTAGAGAAATATTAATATCTCCACATTAGGCTAGGGGATGGTGTAATACCATTTGTATGAGATGCGTAGGTGGATATGGTTGAAGAAACCAGGCTTATGATATGAAACACCATCATATAATACCTTATTAGGGTAGTAATGTTGTATCTCAGTGTCAAGAATTTGACCAGTTACATGTAGTTTAGGCTATGACCAAGGAGAAGAGTTCATAACTCTCCACCATATGAGGTATTATCTTACTGGCCTCTTATTTTGAATCTAACATATTTGATATAGGCACATCCCATTCATTTATATATGTCACTACGGTAGAAATTATTGGGCTTTAAAAATTTTACATCTATGCGGTGATGAATCTTGATACATTATTAGATGTATTATTTGAATTTGTACACTAATAGAAACAATAGTCACTTGAGTTTGGGGGATACTATTTCTTATGGAACATATTTTCTTCAAGATGAATGGCTTCAAAGTCATTCTCAGGATTGAATTGTTGGTTCTTTTTTTCACCCATATCGATTATTATCACTGGAGGTTATCTTTATCATCACCTAAGGGTAGTATCAATATTTAAAAGGTTCAATGCAAAGTCTATACTAGTTGATATGGGCAAAAGAATCACGGTATGGGTGGTGTTTCATCCCATATTTCATGATTTCTTCTAGATAATCACATATTACAATAGTCTATTTTCCTCCAATGGTGAAATGATTCAGAGATGTCTTTCTTGATGACATTTTTTATTGACCTCCTTAGAGAGAGGTTGAATTCACTATACCTCTGACTATAGGAGTAGAACAAGTGTTTATTCATCAATATACGAAAGGTTTTAACTACTCCTCAAAAACTCAATAAGAAATTGAGGACCTAGAGGGTAAAGTTTTTATATGTCACAATACTTATCCTTTAGATTCATCTATTAATTTCTCTAATAAGTTGGATGGGATCATTTGTCTTTATGTGGGTTAGAAATAGTTGAATCAACTCACTGTGAAGAATCGGTATCCAATACCTCATATGATCTACATTTTTGATCAACTCTCAGGACAACAAACTTTATAAAAATAATTTAAGGTTTTTCTATCATTTTGTACTTGTTAGGACTACAGATATACCGCATACAGTTTTCTGAAGAAAAAAATGTCTTATAAGATTATATGGTAATATAATTTTGTTTAATTAATACACCAGTAGTCTTTATGAATTTAATGAATTGGGGTCCCCACCAATACCTATATTAATTTTTAATGGTTTTAATGGATGCCATATTAGTGTATTCTCAAAATCAATATGATCATTCCAAATACATTGTTGTCATATTGTGTATACTGATAGATAATATGATATATGATATAAACATAAAATTACCCTTTTATAGATAAAATTCACTTTGAGGGTCACATTATATCAAGGGAAGGGGTATCTTTGGATCTAGAGAATGTGAGAGCCATAGTTTCTTGGGAGTGGCCCAAAAAAGCCTTTGATAAATAGAGTTTCATAGGGATAGATTGATATAATAGGCATTATATTCCTAAATTATCATGCCTTATATTAATACTTAAATTATTTAAAAATAGGAATATAAATTTATTATGGTATGAAGTTTTTTAAAACCCATTAAAGAATTCAAGGAAAGGTTGACCTTAGTGTGAAACCAGATTTTACCAGAGCCTGATATAGTCTATATGGTTTATTGTGATATATCAGGCATCAAATTGGGAGTTTTTTTATGAAAGGGGAATGATTCATGGAATATTTTTCTCTCTATATGTGTCATCAGGAGTGAAATTGCCCCATGTATGATTTTGATTAATTTTTGTGATTCAAGCATTACGATCTGAGTGACATTACTAATTTGGAGAATATTTCATAGTATACACAAATGCCAAAAGACTCAAAAAAATATTCAATGAACAAGATTTAAACCTTAGATATATAATATGGGTTATATACCTACGTACATTCAATTTTTATCTTTATTATATTCCTAGTAAATACAATTCTGTTGCATATTCTCAATGTTTGAAGACTCTAACACAAGTTGTTGTGGAAGCTAGTAGTGAGTGTAAGTTGATGGAACTATTTTATATGATACAAATAATGATTTTAGATTGTTAAGGATAGAATAAACTTGTGGATATATTAATTAAATATTCACATATGTATTTCGTGAAGATAATATAGCTTTATGATCCTGAAGGATAGGTCCTAAGGGAAATCATTTCAAACGAGGAATAACAACCAGGTTGGGTCATGAGGATGAGATCTTTCATATCAAGAATCATATGACTATATATTAGTCTAAATATAATTATATTTCCAATATTCATTGACCACCTCTAGATTTTGAGGTTGGGTATTGGGTATTCATATGTATCTCTCCTAGGCTAGGGCATCGATGAATTACGAGGAAAAGAAATCCACTTTCTTGATTATTAGAAACTTTTGGGAGTATATATAGGGTTAGAATAATGTTTTATTTGATAGTAATCCCTTAGATATATTGGTCTATGAATGATTTGTTTCATGTTTATAAATTAAATCATTATCACTAATACCATTCTCATGTTCCTCAGCTGAATGAGGTTTATTTGGTTGTTGATTCTTTATTAAAGGAGTATTCATCTTGTATTGTTGATTTTAAAATGAAGGATCTTCGAGGAAGGTTGGTTATGTTGGGTTGAGTGATATTGACTCATGATTGTGTATTCCATGATACTTGGGAGATAGAGACTGATATATATAATCATTGTCTGTAGTTATTCTTAGACAATGATTAACCACCCTCCTGGCAACTTGATGATGGGTTGTTTTAATGTGGTGAGGTTGTAAGATCATTTTTTATCTTTTAGGTAGAGATCCTTTATTATTATATTAAATCTTGTTTCATCACTAAAAAATTTTCCTAATAGTTTAATAAAGGATTATATGAAGTTCAATTTTTTTGAGATCCCAGATTTCTAATTTCTTTAGAAATAATGTGAGTTGCATGGTTGGGGAATAGTTAGTAGTAACCATATAACCGAACTATAAAACCAAAAATTGGTGGCACATAGATTTTTAACTATGAAAGATGGTCCAAACTCTCATGAGAAACATTCAATTCATTGAAATTTTATATCACATGGTTTGTGCATGGTTAGTTCAAACAGTGTTCATAGACATATGGGATTTTTTCACTTGGATAGTGCCAAGAAAATAGTGTTCACATAGTGTTTAATACTATGTATATCGACCATGCAGAGGTTGGGATCAAGGTAACTATGAGATGCATATTTTGTGCATGGTTTGGAAAATCATGTGGCAAAAAAAATCACCCTTTAAGTAGGTGGGAAATGTCCATTTCCCTCTCCTTATTAACCCAATACCAATTCTTCTTCTTCCCATTTCTTACACAATAACTGAACATGGAATAATACCTCCCATCATTCCCAAACCTAGTCTCTAATCCATATTTTTCATTTAAAGTTTTATACAAGTTTCATTAACCACATTCAATTCCAAAAATAATTATATCAATCCACTTTCATATTTTCTCATTTTCCCTTTCCATCTTTGGTTTTATTTCCTAGAGAGAACATTCACCATATTTAAAAGGAGTTTGTGTTGTTTCTTTTATTTAACTTGTTCCATACTAAATTAGATGCTGATACTAGATGATTATTTGACTAGTGGTATAGTATATATGGATTATAATATTCCCCTCAAAGTCTTGTAATTTATAAATTGTTTCCATCATTACACACAATGGAATTTCTATGTGATGATCCTTAAATAAGAAAATATTTAAATTAATTTTGTAGACCATGACCTAGAAAAATTTTAAAATCCATTAATATTGTTGGAGGATGAAACCGCAACACGAAACAACCATTCGGGTGTGCCTTGTTATACAGCCTTTTTGGTCAATGAATGAAATTTGATAAAATAAGAAAATGGGTGTGTTTAGATTATATTTTGATAAGGATAAAGGGTGAATTTAATTAATGAATTGTATGGGTATTTGAAATATCACTTGACCCATTTTTTCATTGGTGAGTAGATTTAGAAATAGGACTAATGCAATGTATACAATAAACTATCCCTCAAATGGGCCTCTATTATTACTTCTATTTGAATGGACTAATAAAAATGAATTATAATGAATTATAATTTGGTTTGGATATTCAATGGACTTTGATTTATTATTATATATAAGGTGCTTATAGTTTAAGAAAAAGTTTCTTTTTAAATGAGTGGTCATATTTGAGAAAGAAAGAGATTACAAAGGGAATACCTTGAGCACTCAAACGATGTCACTCTGATTCATCAAGCCGGTTACTAAGGGTGATACCCACCTATGAATTTGGTCTTTCCATTTTTTATTGTTACCTTCATATGGTGATATACATCCATCCTTCCTCTTCAAAATTTTAAATTCCTTAAATTATCCCCTCGGATTTATATATATGTCCTTAGACACAAAAATCCTTGAATTATTGCCTTGGGATCTGGTCATTATTTTCCTGTGATTACTTTGGATGTTCTCCATAGACTTGGTTAGTGAAATATCCAATGGAATTACTAGGTTTCATCCCTCTAAGTTCATTTGTTCACCAATATCTAGGGTGAAATGATTATTATGATGAGTTTTCCCGACCATATATTATAAATAATTCCTTGGTTTCTCTTTGGATACTAAATAATTTTTTTTTCATGGAAACAATGATTATGCTTCTTTGGATGCTAAAAATTAATTTATCATAAAATATGAGACACCCAAATTTGGTGGGAGTGGGTATGATTGGCCAAGAATTAAATTAGGAGCCTGAGCACAAAATTGGTTGTATTTATCTTGACACTTTACTTCTTATATACTTTCACACTATTACTCTTCAAATTCAAATTTATGATTAGTTATAGGCGTCATTTTTGGTGGACTATTGAGTTTTACTCAAACATTGTATGGGACACAAATTATTACAGGTCATCACTTATTGGATATGGGTAAGGATAAAGTTATGTGTTTAGATATGGATGTTTAATATCCTTTAGGATGGATCTTGGTAGAAGATGACATAGTCAGTACCCATGAATATCATGGGATGGTTTTTTGACAATTTATTTATATTGTTTTAGATGTATTGTTAGTATGTATACTATCAAGTATGGTTTTTAGTTTTTATAGAAATGAAATCATTTTTCTGTATGATACTGGGTATGATATATTTTTTTTATTATCAATATGATTTTTTATTTATGTTGTCTCCCCATTATACTGTTTTTACTACTGTATATTATTCCATTTTCCCAATATATAGTTTCCACTATAATTTTTCTTATTGCTCAGCATTGTATTGTACTATGATAAAGAGGGTATAGTATTCCCATAGTAACATTATATACCCTCAAAACTAGTCATTATCTACCATCGGACATGGATGTTCTCTTGAGGATATGCGGAGAATCGAGTTCGATTACTTATGAGAGAACTAAGTTTGAGAGTTCAAAGTGGGTCCAAGAATTAAAAAATAACGGGGTGGGTAATAGATAAGTCCAATCAAATATAAATTGATTTTTTAACAAAAAAAAATTAAACATGTTTCAATCCCTTTGTCTCTTTTATTAATACTTTTACAATTTTATCGTTTACCGTGATAAATAGTTTTTACATAAGGTAACTAAACCATTATAGAAAAGAAATTATACTTATTAGATAATTTCATCCCTATAATTAAAAATTTGAAATCAATTATGTCTCATTCAATTTCAATAAGTAATAAAAAATCATGTTTAAAAACTAAATGTATAATGCATTAAAACAATTATTTTTGAAAAATATAACATAAATTCAAAATTGTCAAATTTGGGTTTGTAAATTAAAACTAGAATTTTTAAAATAACAAATTAAATTATAAAATATATATATAAATTTTTATATAGAGGACTAATTAATTCACAATTAATACTTATATAATAATAATGTCATAAAATTCAAGTTATTTTTAAAAATGATATTTCACATTATTCACCTAAAAATCAATCATTTCTTAAAACATCCCAAAAAATCTTTTTAAGTTAATATTTTCCTGATAAATGAAAAAAATAAATTTATTTTAATCAGTTATCATATTTCTATTCACTAATCATTATATTATTCATTTAATTTTAATATATATCAGTCTGATTTAGATGGGTGTTTAATTAGTTTAGTGTTGTGTGTGAGACAATATATTGAAGATTGAATTAATTTAAAGTGTCCAAAATTCTAGGTTGTTACATTCTTAGACCATAAATAAATTTTATCCTCATAATTATAATTATTAACCACTAATTAAATTAGGTTAGGCTATTCCTAAAATATTCAGAATTTGAGATCTAACATTATATATGAGATCTACCTTATTTTCATCGGCTATATCATATTACATATCATTCCCCAAACAACATTAATCAGTTAATTAATCATATACCATAGTATGCATAGAACCAAATCATATATTATCCATAAAAATCATTCTCGGAACCACTTGAATTACCAAGACATTTGACCATAATGAAATCATATATTCAGTCAAAATTTAACTCTTATCTTCAACCAGTAATTCATAAAGTCACAAAGTAGTAAATATAAATAATAATCGGAAAATGAGATGATGTTCGCCAAACATATTGTGGATCAATTATTTATTAATCCAATAATAATTTCCAAGGTAGTTAATACTAACTAGATCACTTTTCTCAAATTAAATCAAACCTTCATTACCTCAACATCACACATATATTAAATCTAAGAGTTGTTTATACATCATTCGTGTGTTCACTAATAGTTACCAAAAAAATATAATCTTATCATAAAATATATTTTCACAGTTATTGATATCATTTAACAAATATCCTTTAAATAAGAAAAAAAATATTATAATAAAAATACATATATGACTCACATAATTCTAATAACTTATAGAATATAGCAAAATATCATCAACAAATATCACTCACTAGTGAATATAGATAAGAGTATCATGAATTAATTTTTATTATGAATTCAACCTCAAATAAATAGGTAGACTATGAAACAATTATTTTTCATCACAACAGAAATACACCATGATTCTCAACACATTAATTATGCTCCAATATTCAGTTATAAGACATAGTTGTTTATAGATACTTACCTTTCCCTGGTGCATTTACCTAATCTTATTTCAACCTAAAATGAAAATAAAAAATGATTTGGATAATATCCAATAGAATCATCTAAATTGTCATATCAACATGAATGTTAGATCATAATATTTATTCTATAATTAAACCATAATTTCAGACTACAATCCTTTCCTTCAAACTATGTCATACATCGATATTATTATGACTCTCTTGGTTATACCTAGCTTACATTAAGTTGTGTTACCTAATACTTCTCAACATAATCCCTTAAAATACTTCATAAATTAATCATTAATAATAATTCATACAGATAATGTGATTGGAAAAATCATATACATTAGGTGGGTCAAATTAGGTGTGCATTTATGCAACTTTATCATTCAGTAGGAAAAGAATTAGTAATACCTAATATTCCCATTTCAGTGTTATTTCCCCAGGTATATCTATTCCAGATCCTACATACACTTATTATATCTAGACAAGGATATTATTTCTATGAAAACTGTACAATATCTACTTTACCTAAACATCAGTGTGTTTTCCTAATCTTAGACTATTCAGTTAGACATATCCATGTGGGTTTCAGTAATGTTTTCTTATCTTAATCCAAAAAATATTAAATATTACATCAACTAACCTAAATGGTTATCTATACCAATGAAACTAGGATAAACCATAACTTATTGAGTATTGAATAAATTTTTAACTCTAAAATCATCCTTAATTAGTAACATCCTAGCCTATGATATAATCTAAAACCTCCTCTGATTGAAACTTTAAGAGCCCACAGATGTGACTATCCAAATTACATGTCATAGAGGAAACATTTCATTTCAATAAATCCCAAAAACATATTATGTTAATTTTTTATAGAATTAATAAAAAAACATTATCTTAAATAAATTGTGCCTTTTTCAACAAATGGACATTTTTTAAACTGTATAAAAAACAACTTAATCTGTAATATGTATTCAACATCTTCAAAAAATTATTTTCATAATATAATCATTATAAGCATCATACATGTTAATTGTCTTCATATATTTGGTAAAATAAATGATAATAAAGTGGTTATATTGTTTGCTTGGTGAAGATTAATATATGTGATACTAATAAAAGAAAATAACATACTTTAAGATAAGAATATGGGTTTATTTAGGAAAAATAATAATGTTATATACAAATATTTATAGATTATAAATCAAGGAATAACATAAGAATAAATCAAGATAATGTAACACATCATAGAAAAAAAGTAATACTTGATATTTATAGCACAGAAAAAAGCCTAGAAATAAAAACCTAGTGTATCCGTTATCACAAACCATTTCACTTGGTGTATCAGGCATCACTGACATATTTACATTAGTGGATTAGCCATCTCTCACCTATTTCCAATATAGGATTAGGGATCAGAAACTATTTGCCATATTGGTTCAATGAATAATACATAATTTTTCATTATCCCATGAGATGTAAATCTTTACCCAATGCATTATAGGGTTAGATATGGACCATCTATAACCTAATGATTAACCATACACATTTGTTCAATAATAAAACATATAATCATTACATCATTAAACCCAAATAAAAAATGGATTTTATATAAATTTCCAAGTAAAATAATTCATTTTTTATAGTGTAAAGAACTTATAGAGAGAAATTTAGTTAATTCCACACATCATAATGAAATCAAGGAATAAAATGGGTCTTATATCCTTTTTAAATAGTTTTACATAAGGAAATAATTCATAAGTAATTCAATAATGATTACATGATATACTCATGGATTATTGATTGGTTTAAAATGAAATTAAGAAAATTTATATTTAAATTCCATTCATTAAATATAATAAAGGGTATACATTTATGAAAATAATTTCACACAATTAATTTATGTATAAAATCATAAATAATCTCTTCAATAGAAGGAATCAAAAATCATGTATTCATATTGGAAATAAATTGGAGGAAATATTAAGGAAATACACTATAAATTATTATGAAAGATAAGAAAAATTATGTATTAGTTCTTTAATAGAGAAGAGTAATACATAAGCTATCTGATAAAATAATTTTGATGGTTACATTTGAAAAAAAACATAATCAATTAGGTATAAGACATATTAAAGGATAAATAATTACATAAAATATAAATTAATAAAAATTAGGAAAACTAACTTTAGACATTATAAATATAACTAATATTTTAAAATCATTTAAAAACAATATATTATAAATTTAGAAAAAAGAATAATTTATTTTAGAAACCAAGGGTGGGGTTGTCCATGGGGTGGGAGTGTCCAATGGGATGGTCGTATCCAGGGGGTGTCTAGGGGTGGTTTGGGTGTCCAAGGAATAGGGGATCATGGGGTGGGAGGCTGTCCAGGGGGTGGGGGTTGTCCAGGGGGTGGTGGTTGTCCAGGGGAGTGGGTGTGTCCAGTGGGGTGGGTGTTGTCTATGGGGTGGAAGGGTGTCCAGAGGTGGGGGATATCTAGTTGGTGGAGTGCTTTCTAGGGGTGACAGGCTGTCTAGGGGGTGGTAGGGAGGTCCAGGGGTGGGGGTTGTCCAGGTGGTGGGAGGTTGTCCAGGGGTGGGGGTGTTCAGGGGGTGGGAGGGTGTCTAGGGGGTGAGGGTTTTCCAGGGGGTGGGGGTGTCCAGGGGGTGTGAGGATGTCCACGTGGGTGGGGGCTACCCAGGGGGGAGGGCTATCCAGGTGGTGGGAGGGTGTCCATGGGGTGGGGTGTGTTAAGGCGATGAGAGGGTGTCCATGGTAGGTGGGGACTATCCAATGGGGTGTGGTGGTGCCTAGGGTGTGGGGATTGTCCATGGGTTGGGAGAGAGGTCCAGGGGTGGGGGATGTTCAGGGGTGGGAGGGTGACTAGGGTGGTGGGGGTGTCCATGGGGGTGGGAGGGTATCCAAGGGGTGGGGTGTATAGGTTGGTGAGGTTTCTTGAGGGGTTTCTAGGGGTGGAGGAGTCGATGGGGGGTTTCCAGGGGTAGGTGGATGTTAAATGTGGTGGGGCCTATCCTGGTGGGTGGTGGCTGTCAAGGGGGTTGGGGGTGTCTAGGGGGTGGGGGTTGTCCAGGGGGCAGGGGTTATCCAGGGGTGATGTGTCACGGGGTGGGAGGATGTCCAAGGGGGTGGGGGCTTTCTAGGGTGTGGGGATGGTCCAGTGGATGGGAGGGTGTCTAGGGGTGGGGCAATTTTCCAGTGGGGTGGGTGGTGTCTAGGGGTGGGGTCTATCTAGGGGGTGAGAGGGAGGTCCAGGGGGTGGGGCTATCTAGTGGGTGGGACGGTGACCAGGATAGTGGGGGTTTCCAGGGGGTGGGAGGGTGTCCAGGGGGTGGGGTGTCCAGGGGGGGTAGTCTCAGTGGGTGGGGGTGTCTAGGGGGTGGGTGTCCGAGGTGGGAAAATGTCCAAGGGGTGGGGGCCTGTCCAGGAGCGTGGGGGCTCTCCAGGGGGTGGGAGGTGTCCTGGTGGTGGGGGATATCAAGGGTTAGGTGTTGTCCAGGGGGTGGGGTCTATCTAGGTGGTGGGGGCTGTCTCGGCTGGTGGGGGTGTCCAGGGGGTGGGCGGGTGTCCAGGGGGTTGTCTAGTGGGGTGGGTGGTGTCCAGTGGGTGGGAGGCTATCCAGGGGTGTGGGTTTTCATGGGGTGGGAGGGTTGTCTAGGGGTTTGGGGTGTCCAGGGGTGGGGTTGTCTAGGGGGTGTCTTGGGTGTGGGAGGTTGTCTTAGGGGGTGGGGGCTGTCCAGTGGGGTGGGGAGGGGGATGTCCATGGGGGTAGGGGTTGCCCAATGGATTTTTGGGTTTTTTTAATTAAAATTATAGATTTTGAATCTTATTTATGTGAATGTTTAATTTTTCTTTGTTTCTTCTAGTTTAGGTATTGTTCTGATGTTTTTTAGGTATGTATTCTTGTCTAGTTTTGGTCTAGTTTTGGTCTGTTTTTTTGCAGGTTTAAGGTATTATTTGGAAGAGCATTGTAATAGTTGAACGGTTTTATTAAAAAAAAAAATTTTTACATCAGTGATTTTATAACTGACATAATAAATGTAGGGGAATGGTTTTTAACATCGGTTATTTAATAACCAATGTATTAAATATGTTTTCACATCGATTAAATAATAACTGACATGAATAACACTTCACAGATATGTTTTTACATCGGTTATTTTATAACGGACGTAATAAATGTATGGGAATGGTTTTTTATGTCAGTTATTTATTAATCGATGTACTATATATGTTTTCATGCCGGTTAAACAATAACTTACATGAAAAATCACTTCGTATCGTAGTTTATCACGTCGATTATAAAAACAATCGACATTGAAAACTTGTTTGCATGCAATTTTTTTAATAACCGATACAAAAATGCTTTAGAGGTGAAGTTTATTTTGTCGGTTTTTACATAACCTACATATTAAATCATATACCATGTCAGTTATTTTAAAAATGACATAATAAATCATGACTCTAGAGCTTTTTCCACGTCATTTTTTTAGGAACTCACGTAAAAAATGATTTGGATTTATGTTTTTTAAGGCAGTTTTAAAATAACTGATGCAAAAAAATATTTATTACATATCCTCTAATAATGTTGGCCAAAAATCGATATAAAAAATAATAAACAACATAAAAATATTTTTTGCACTAGTGTTACCATGAATAAAAGGTAATTCATGATATAATATCTCAATTTAGAATCACATACACCACATAAAAGTACAAATCTTTGAAATTCAAAACATGTCTCAGATATTAGAATATGAGACAAAAAACCTCAATGACAACAATATTGAATAGATGATGATGGCTATAATGGGTGGCGATGATTGTATCCTCGTTAGAGATATGAATATGGGTATTGTTTTTTTGGATGTTCAGTTTCATTTTTCTCAACTCTAGAAGTGATGGTTGATGTTGATGGAACATGAGGATGTTGGTGTTGATGAAAACAGTGTGAATAATGATGTCGACTGAGTTGTCTAAATAGGGCAGGTGATGTGACTTCAACGATGGTGCGGGTGTGATCTTTGGTTGGGTTCTCACCAGTGTGGTGACTCAAAAGGCATTATAAGGATTATGATGGTGTTGTGACGATGATGATGATTCATATTTCTAGGATGGTAGAGAGATATGCCAGATTTTTCACTGACACAATGGTCCCCGCGAATATGCTTAAGTTTTTTAATTTTGAATTTGGGACTAGTTTGAATTTTGAAATTTTAAGTTGTAATATATGTGGTTCCCACTCTTCCCTGAATATGAATTTTTATGGAAAAAACAATATTGAAAAGTGCTTGAGACAAAAACCCTTACCTCATTCAAAATTCATTCTATAGTTTCTCCTAATGTCCTAAGTAATTAAATTATGTCCATTTATTATATTCCCAATATCCATATTCCTTACTATAACTAATTATACACCCCATTGATAATCATTCCATATATATATATATATTTATTTATTATTTTTTACCTATTTTTTCACATCATGTGTTTATAATTTATACTAGTTTAATAGGAGTAATGTTTGTATTTTTCCTTCGAACGATGCTTATCATTCCCAAATAATTTATTCTTTTATAAGGGGTCATTTATAATAATGTTTTAATTTTAAATTTACATTTATTAATGCTTTAGTCATTATATCATAATATTAAATCAACAACAGGCATATTTTGATGATTATCAATCAATGAATGGTGTTTTATTTATTAATGAATAAAATATTGATAGAATAATTCCATATAAAAAGTCTTTATTTAAATATTTCAATTATATTACACCATATGAATTTTTTTTCATAATTATAAATGTTATAATTTCATATCATTGGTCAAATTGGTGGTTAAACAGAGCTAAACAAGAATCTACCCTGATAAATGAATAAATATGAGGATTTTTAGAAATATTACTATAATAGGAGCATAATAATGTTATTTAGAATTTATTATTTTGATATCTTAGAATAAAAAAGTATTTATAGAGTAATTGAAGGAAAATAAATAATTACTTTTTATAAATAAAATTTTTCATCTTACTTTGCTAGTTTAAAATGGAAAATTTTGTAACGATTTATTATCACTCAAAACATTAAGTGGTTTTTCAATTTTTATTATCAGATCAATATTCATATCATAAAAAAATTACTTATCCTTTAAACCAATTACAATATCAATACATAATAGGAAATGTTGAAAAATGTAATCCATCATATCATGGATGTCGTAGTCTGCACATATGCATGGATGATGATTTCAGTTATCAAGTAGCATGATAAATAAGTAATATATTATATTATTGTTTAATCATAAATAATTTATAAAGATTATAATTATATATTAAATTTTATTTTTGGACCAACTTGGTTATGTGGGGAAGAAACAAAACCATTTATTCATGTATGTGGCAGTCCACACATATGAATGCTTCATGTTTTTGTTTTTCTTAATGTAATGGGTAAAAAGTGGTTAATGCTTGTACATAATACCCAAAACCCAACAGTAGTTAGTAAAAATAAATCCTAGACTATAATACTCTAAAGATACATTGCTAAATACTTTAGTTAAAATTAATATTTTAGAATTTAACATTGACCAAAATAACCCTTTTTATACATAATATCAAGACTCAAATGTAAATTTAAGGATTAAAAATATTTATGTTAAAATATTCAATGAACTTATAAATCTACGGTCAAAATTTTAGAACTAATTAAAATTTTAATTTATTAATAAAAAATGGTTCCGTATTTTTTTCAAACCAATAAATTTCATGAAAGATTCAGTATTGGATTGCATTGATATCCTCATACCTTTTACTTTTTGATAATAAATCAATATTTGTTACTAAAAATAGTTACTAAGGTTTGAAATTATTTACTAAGTTAAAAGTAAATTAGGGTAAAATTTATAACTAATATCCCTAAAAACAATCCCAAAAATAATTTTTTGAGGAGATTTTAGAACCACACTAATTATAACTACCAATTGTTTCCATTTTGTATCCTTTTAAACTTTAATAGTAGCCTTAAATGATTTGAAATGTAATGGTTACGCCCAAAAATACCATTCCCTTCACTTATAAAATGGTAAAACTACCACTTTCTGCAGGCTCACCTATCTTTAGAATTTCTCTCGGAAACTATAAAAATTTTATCCTACTATAACACCATCACAGGTTAAAAATATTTTTATCACCATTGGTTATCATAATGTCCTCATTTCAGAGGAGACTTTGAAGGGAAATTGATGTTCTAGATTTGAGTGTTTTCAACTACTTAGTGATTCCAATTTATTATATATATTCTAAATTATTATATCAATGTTATTATAATGATATTTTTATCATTTATATACACAAATTTTACTATATTATGGGTATTACTATTTTTTCTTATATCCCAACCACTGAAAAAAATGCACTGTTGTTCAAGCGTTGTGCAGACTACCTCAATGTTATAAAATTTTATTATGTCACCACCTTACAAGACTTATATAAGGATATTAATAAAATAAAAATTTGATTTTTATTATATTATTAAAGTTATTGTTTGAAAAATTTGATAATTTCTTAATTATATGATCTAAAAATGATCATTATTAATTTAATCATTTAAAATATGTTTACAAACAACTATCCTTTTATTCAAATTGAAAAATATATTAATATTTATTAATTATTACTATATATTCCTAATATTATTCTATATCACATTTAAAAATAGTAATTATGATCATTATATATATTGTATAATGATATTTCTTGAAAACCACCTCTTAATCATTCATTAAATTAGGGTATGTTCGTGTTTGTGTCGGTAAAACCACCTACTTGAACAATAATATGAAATGAGATAATAAATAACTATATGAACATAATTACTGGTATAATATAATATAAATTCATAAATAGTTATTTTTTATTTGGATATTATATCAATATTTACATCATCAATTAATAAAACACCATTCGATCAGTAAGAATCACTGAAAAATGATTATAATTGATTTTATCATCCAGGATAAAGAATAAAACTCATATGAAAGAAATTTGAAACGTCACAAAATATTATAAATCATCCCTAAATTTAAATTTAATTTCCTAGTAATAATAAAATTTGGAAGGAGACTGAATGCGGACTGTATTAATATGGAACTAGTACAAACGATCAAAACTATAAACACCCAATGTAAAAAAAATAAGTATAATTCATATATGGTTTTACTATTTTGGAAGAGTATAAATAAAAATAGATGTAATTATGGTTATGAATTAAGTGATTAAAATATTGATATTTATGATTCATATTTTTAATGTACATTCGTAAAAGTCGAAAAGTGGTAAGGGTTTCCATCTCAAATTCATCACTTTGGGAAATGATTGGTATTATCCAACTAAATCACATTTTCTGGTGTATGTACATTTGATTTTATATGTGGTATCATGAAATTATTTTATTATTGAAAACTAAAGATCAATTTTAATCCACCTCTTTCAAGGGGTTTGGATTGAATTACTACCAAATCTATATATGGGGTTTTTTCATCTCAATTTCTATACTTTGGGACTCACATTATATTCACCACATATTTTCTTTTTTGTAGTGCATACATTCTCATAGAAGACCTTTTCCATATTACTCATAAAATTTATGTTATTTAAATTTCTGTTTTATTATCCATATCTCATATTCTTTGGATTCAAGAGTCTCCAAAATCATTGTAAAACTCAATCTTTTCCATTGAGAAAAAACTATCCTATTTTTTGGTAAATTACTGTTGTTTATAACTAATAGTAAAATATATACCTATACGGATAATAGATAGTATATATGATTATTTCACAGATTCTTATTTAGGTAATCACCCTAAAATTTATTGGTTGATTGTTGACTCAACCATAATCATGATGCATGATATGTGGTCTTAAGATCACACACCTGGTGAGAAACTCTAGGGGGATACATTTTGGAATATTCTCATGCTCTTAATGAACCATAATAAAGGATTTTACCTACCATTTCTATGGTGATATAATAATGAAAACTATTTTACTCAATTATTATCTTCCATTGATAACTCAACATATTGAATATACCCACACCCTTATATATCTATGATGAAAATACTTTGTGTTAATTTGATGATACCCCTACAGATTTAACATTTATTAAGGGATATTCTTGGATACATAGAAATAAGTCTATTAAATTGGGAAAGTATTTAATTTGGTTTATGTCATTATATGTATTTCTATGTTTAAATAAGTAAAAGATTTCTTAATGAATGGTATGAATATTCTTAATGAATCATATTGGATAATGTGTTAGAATTATTTATTTAATGGGTGGGTCTATAATAATGTGTCCCTTTATGCATCAATGAGTCTTAGAAGGAAAAACCAGTTTTATTTCAGCATATTCCTCTTCCCATAACCTAAAATTGTCTTGGAACAAGGCCTTGATAGTACATTTTGATATTCGTAATTATGTATTACATCAATATGAGATCAATGATCCTTATTATCCATGTTTTCATTTTTTTCATGGATATAGCATTCCCTATATTTCAGTTGATTAGGTATTTATGTTGTTCATTAATATGATATTGTTTCATGTTAGTCCTCATTAAGTGTCTCTTCCCACCCTTATTTCATTATCATAACACCAGAAACTAAGTGGTGGTCTATGTGTAGTTTTCAGGGACATGATTGAAAGTCTAATAATGTTCTAATAATATGTTCATGTTTTAACTCATGTTTTTAAATGTCGTTTGTATATATATCTCATATTACTAGATATTAAGTCATTTGATCATGCAGGAACCCTGGTTTTCTATACCAATAACGTAATATAACTACCAGGTATGAGTTTCTAGATTCTTGTATATAGTAGCTGGTATCAGAGAAAGTTTAGTAGTATCCCAGTTGAAGGATTTTGGGGAACCATTTTATATAGCACAAGTACTATGAAAAACCCTCAAGATTTCTAAGTAACAGTATAGAATAAATGATAGGAATTTTATTTCACAATTCAATATAAATAATTAGCTATGTTTATGCCATTATATAAATATAGAGACTAATAAAAGTAATGGACAACATTTCAACACATATAGTCAATTTAGGTGTATTCCCCCTAAATAAGTTAATGAATATGAAGCTAAGGCTAATAAATTTGTAACTATATTTGGGCAGTTCACCATGGTTCAGAAAAATAATATCACCGGTATAGAGAAACTTGTTGATGAGAAAATTGTGTAACTAGTTTAGATCACATCATATGACAACAACCCCCAGTATTTAGTGGAACTATTAATCCATTGGTATTATAACAATGCATGAATTCCCTAGAGAACATCACTGTAGATCTCAGGAGTGGATAAAAGGAATGATTTATCATGTGTAATCATTGTCTAAACGGAGATGTGGACGAATGGTGGTCACTAATTCAAAACACTATCTGAGAATATGGGATCAGGTCCACAGAATGGGGAACATTAAATAGGTATTCTATAAACAATAATTTCATCATGAGAAAAGAAAATAAATTTAAAGGCAGTTCCTCAATCTTAAAAAAAAGTGGATAAAAAATTATTGTGTATGAAGATTACTTTATATGGTTCGTCAGACGTGTTATGGACTATTTACATAGACTAAAAATAATGATGAACCATTTATTTAATAGGTTAAGGTGGATCCCTCGAAGGGAATGTATATTTCAACACATTTTGTCATGTGAGGATATAATCTCAATAATTATTAGAAAAATGGAGTTATATAGGACTTATTTATTCTAGGGAAATCAAGATAATAAGAGTTAGATTGAGTACCATGGGAAGAAAAGTGTAGATAAGTGGTTAAAAAGAGGGATGGGATTTAATACATGTGATAACTGCCAGAACAAACACCATGGGTCTTGAGTTAAGGGGAGAAGAATCTGTTACAAGTTCATATAAAAATTCATGAAGCTTATGAATACATTGGAAAGGTAAAAGATTTTGATGTTCAATTATTTAACCGTATAGAGAAGGGAATTTATGTTAAATGATTCCCCAAACATAAAGGGAGTTGCCCTCAAAATATTACAAGCGATAGATTCCAAGATTATTTGATTTCCATAGCTTAATTAAATGTTCTTAATGACATGGTGGAAGGTACATTGATCATAACCACAAATTTTGTTAATGTTATGATTGATTCTTGAACGTAAGACACTCTAATATATTCCATGTTTTCCAAAAAAATAGATGTTTCACTACGTACTTAGTAAGGGAATTATCAATTGATACAATGTTTAGAAGTATTTTTTCAATAAAGAAGTGTTAGGTGAATCTAATCATGTTGTATGGGAACACCATATTTTCAAACATGGTTGTCATAACTATTGTTTAATTTTATATAAACCTTAGATAGGATTATCTATAAGAGTATAATAAAAAACATATCCAAGATAAAGTTATTACAATTTGAAAATGTGATGTGGAATCTTTTTTATTAGAGGGGAAACATAATCATCTAAATATTTTTTTTCTTCCTCCAAAAGTATCTATCTTTAATGAAGTTCAATCAATATTCGAATTTGACATTTGATAAATAGATAAGGAAGATATCAGAAGGATGAAGGATGAACCAATAGTATAAATAATCATTGATATTTTTCCATAATAAATTCTTATCCATCAACCAGAGCATGAATTTGAGTTCTCTATTAAACTCATTATTGATGCATGACCTATATCTAAAACTCCTTAGAGAAAAAAATATGTTGATCTATTGGAGTTGAAGAAATAGATATAGGATTTGAATAATATTAATTTATATTCCCCTCATTTTCACCATAAAGGGTGCCTATTTTTTGAAAAATAAGGATTCTCATTAATTATAAGGATTTTGATCCCATTAATATAAAGATTAAGTATATTTTACCACAAAATAATGACTTATTTGATCAACTTCAAGGATCCCAATTCATTTCAAATATCATTCATTGAAATATAATCATCATTTATGGGTTAATATGAATGACATAAATAAGAATAAATTTTGAATAGGGTATGGATATTATTATTTTACATTGAATCCTTTTGGATTGAATAATGAATCTTATGAATTTATATATCTGTTGAATATATTTTTCAAGGGTTATATTGATGACATTGTCGTGATATTAATTTATGATATCTTGATATACTCTATGAGATATAGATATCATAATATCTATCTATATATAATTATGGAGACACTTAGAAAAAAATAGTTGTATTTGAAATATAGTAAGTGGGAATTTCTAGATCAATTAGGTTTTTTCGCATATTTTTTCAAATAATAAAATATCAATTGACCCTTCAAAGAGAAATGTATTCTAATAATATCCAACATCGATTGAAATAATAGAGATATGATGTTTCTTGGGCATAGTATGTTGCAATAATTATTTTGTTCAATATGTTCCATAGTTTTCCAAATTGTTAACCAAGTTCAAATTTAAAGGGGTTATATTAATATGGTTATGTGAAGAAATATTATGATAGATAAAGAGGATAATAATTAATGTATCAATATTAACTCTACCATTAAGTAATGAATGGTATAAAATTTATTATTATGCATTAAAGAGAATACATGGTTGAGTCATTATAGAGAATGACATGGTAATTATCTATGCATCTAAGTAGTTGAAAATCTATAAATATAACTATCTAACTCAAGAACCTGAGATATAATCCCTAATAATTTCTTTGAAAATATAGATATTCTAACTCTATGTAAAAATATATAATATGTGTACTAAACAAAAAAATTTAACGTATATCCTCTCTTAGAAGGAGCCCAATATGAGGAAATAACGTAGTTATAACTACTCAAGGACTATGATTACTTGATATGAGACCGCCATGGGAAGGAAAACAAGGTGTCTCATGCATTGAGTATATGAGACCGCGGAGTTCTACCCATGATGAGGATTAAAAAAAATCATATACATATATTTGGTTAAAGTGTTTGTAGTTATTTTTAGGCAAGGGGAGTCATGTTTTGTTTATTAAGAAATTTCTAAACCATCCTTACTAGAAAAGAAAAATAAGTCACAATAGCATGAAGAGAACATAAAACGTAAGATTAAAGTAGTGAATAATTGGAAATTGACACACATCATCAATAGAGATGGAGAGTTGATGTTTAAGAGAAGGGTATGTTCTCCATAGATATCAGAATCTAATAAGTACTAGAAAAATCACATAACAAAAATTTATATATAAAACAAAGTAGTAAAATGATGTATAGGGATTTAATAGAACATTATTTTGGGTTGGAATGAAGTGAGAAATCAATTACTATGTGTCTAAATGTTAAGCATTCCAGATGGGAATGGATAGAAGACAACATCTTAAGTCATTCATGAATCATTTTCCTATACCAATATGAATGTGGGAAAACTATATAGTTCCATTTGGTACTTGAATAACAGATAATCCAATGAAGAACATTGTTATATCGGTCAACATTGATCATCATACAATTTCTTCTCATTTCTTAGTGATGAGATTAGATTTACCCCTATAGCACCTTCCAGGATCTATATCAATGAAATCTTAAGGCATTATAGGTCCCCATTATCAATTTTATTTTCTTATGACCCTTGTTTCACATACAAATTATAAAAAAGTTTTTAAAAGGCTACCAACATTGAGATATATTTATGCGCCACTTATCATCCCATTACCAATTAGCATTCTAAAATGACTATCCAGACTTTGGATGAAATTTTGAGATCATGTTACCTTGAATTCCCATGTATGTGTGATAAGTATCTAACTAGGGTATAACTTCAATACAATAATATTTTTAATTAAGGGATCTGTTTTTCAGCACATGAAGGAATGTTTGGGAAATGGTGTCATACTCAAGCCTATTGTGAAAAAGATGGATAAAAAAGATTGTTGGAATGGAGCTTATAAAGGAGAAAAATGTTACAGTATAGAGTATCCATAATCTTATTAAATAATTATAGAGAATAAAATATATATATACTAATAATCAAAGGAAATAGTTGGAATTTAATGTTGGGGATCTTATATTCTTGAATGTTTCGCCATGAAATAGAGTTATATGATTTTTTAGAAAGGTGAAATTAATCCTTAGGTACACTATGACTTTTTTAATACATGAATGAATTGCAGTTGTTTAATTTTAATTAGTTAGGTCGCAGACCTTTATAAATTACAAGATGTATTCCATATTTCATTTCTGATGAAAAACATTCTAGATTCAATGCATGTGCTTACAAACTATATGCCATAATTTTAAGTATGGAATATTTAAGGGGGGAGAATGTAATACATGGGACCCAACTGTATAATTTAAACACCATTTCAGTTATAATAACACTATAAATATCCTCTATTTTATAGTTTATTTAAAAGTTAAGTCATGGAATTTTAAAAAATTTAAAATTTAATTTCTTTTTTAATTCATCATATCCTCTTCTTTACATTGTTTCAAATTTATTATAGAAACACTAATATAATGATATTAGTATTTTTTTATATTCTATAATTTCACCAAATTAATGGTATTATAATTGTTTTTTCATATAACTTATCCATTTAGAAAAATAAAACCATTGTTCATGAGTTGTATGGACTACCACCTCCAAGACGCAACATGTTTTGTTTTCCAAAACATCTTTATAAGGATGAATATAAGGATATTCTTAAAGTATAAATATGTATTTTATTATATAATTAGGGTTTATTATGTCAAATTATAGAACCTATTATTAATATGATCAATAAAAATCATCGTTTGTTTAATCATTTAAAATAAGCTTACAAAGAAGATAACCTTTAATTCGTGTTGTGTAATATTTTCATATCAATTACTTATTATTTTAATTCCTTAAAATTCATCCATATAATACTAATATAGAATAAATATAATTATTATTATTCTTTTACAATTATGTTACCACAAAACCACGTCATAATCATTCATTAAATCATGGTATGTTCACATTTGGGTCTGTTTAAACAACTACTTGAACAATACTGTGGATTTATATCATGAATAAAAGTTTTAACACAATTAATTGTATAATATGATATAAATTTTTAAAAAAAAATTTACTATTGGGTTATTATATACAAATTTAATACATCAATTAAGAAAACACCTTTTGATCGTCAAGAAACTCTAAAACATGCTTGTTATTGATTTCATCTTTAATGATAAACATTAAAACACTCATGAAAGGAAATAAGACCATCATAAATTATTATAAATAATATATAATAGTAACATTAATGAGGAATTAATATAAATATTTTGAATTATAATGAATATAGACACCACTATTATGAAACTAGTACAAAGATCAAAACTATAAACACCCGATGTGAAAATTAGGTAAACTTTATATAGAGAATGACTATTTATAATGATTATAAATTAAAATGGTTATGAGTAGAGTTATAAATTAATTTATTAATATATATATATATTATTTTTATATAGTAGGTTAATGTTTGTTCATGAAATTCAGCACAAGATATAACTATTTTGGTCTTAAAATTCTTTCTATGGGAAATGTTTGGTATAATGAACCTAATTTCATTTATGTGGGGTTTATATTTCCTATTTGAGATGTTTAATTATGAAATTAATGTATTCATTAATTTTAATGATCAATTTTAATCCCCAAATTTCAATCCTTTTTTTGAATTTCTACCCAAGCCATATTTTGGGTTTTTTCATCTCAATTTATATTCATTGGGACTCATGTTTTATTCACAACCAATTATATTTTATGTAGTTCATAAATGTACATGGAATAATTGTGCTATATTTCTCATGAATTTTATGGGATTTGTATTTCAATCTTTTTATCCCAATCAAATTATTTTTATTAATGAATTTCCAAAAAATATGTAAAACTAAATCTTTTCAGTTATGGAAAAACCATAATAGGTTTCAGTAAACTGGAAGTGTGTGAATTAATTAGAAAATAAATCCTTGTTTTCATATTGTAAATAAGATATGGTTTTAGAATAGATATACCTAGTTATAATCACCATAAATTTATTAGTTGTGTACCGATTCAATCATCACCCTAATACATGATGACAGGGCCAAAAATTCCACACCTAAAGAGAAAATCATGAGGGATATTCTTTGGAATATTCATCAACCCTTAGTAAACCCTAATTATGTATTATTCATACCATTTCCTTGGTCACATTCTAATGAAATATATTTATCCCAATTACTATATTTCATAGAAAACTCTACAATTTGAAATTACCCTTTCCCTTATATTTATTTTATTAGGGTAATTTATGTTACTTTGAAAATATTGTATACCTTCTTATATTGATTAATGGATGTTCTCCTAGACATCCACATTATTCCATTGAATGGGGATGTACTTGATTTTCATAATTCTAATTATATAGATATCCATGATATATTTAGTAAGATATTCCAAAGGTAATGGTTTGAAATATCTTAATGACTGTGATTGGGATTGCATTGGACATAATTAGGTGATAGGTGGGGCCTAAAATTATATATCCCCTCAATACATATATATGCATCATGATAAAAACATGTTAGGTTTTGGAATATGCATTTTCCCAAAAAATGAATGTGTCTTGTAAAAAAGTCATGAAAAAAAGTTTGTATATCAGTAATTATACATCACTTCAAATATGAGATTGATTATTATTGTTATCCATGATTTCATTTATTGAAATCGATATAGAATTCCCTCGGTTTCAATTGATTATGGATTCGTTTTTTCATTTTTTTTTACTTAAATATAAATTTAATAATGCTTATGTTAATAATTATTCCACTATATGTTACCATATATTGAGAATCTATGGTCCTCATTAATTATTTTCCCTTCCCCAAGAAACCTAGAGGAGGTATGTGTATAATTTTTTGGGACATGGTAAAAGGGATAATAATGTTATCACAATATATTAAACATGTATCATGTGTTTTCAAATGTGATGTATGTATTTATCTAGTATTTCAATACTAGTGAGTTCTTTTATCATGTGTGAAAACTTATATTTTTTTCAATAATGATATATATCTACTATATTTCAGTTTTGATAGCCTAGGAAATTAGATTACCATCATTATAATAACATATCTCAGGATCCTTTATGATGTTTACTTAATTATGTTTTGTATTTATTGACATCAAATTTAGTAAAATATAGTTTTATAATCGGTTAAATACTATTGATGAAATTGTATTAAGGATTTTTTATAATAATTGTTTTTAGAAATTTTATGTTATGATGTTGCTTTGGAAATATCGATGTTTGTTAAGAAAGTTTTCATTATGTTATAGGGGTAAGATATAATGTTATTAAGAAACATTATAACATAAGAAGATGATTCATGCATATCAAAAAACAATGAACAAACTGATAATATTATGATATTTTAATTTATACAAAGGTGGAGTTTTAGGCATCAATAAAAGTTCACCAGACAAAAGATTTTTCAAAACTTTTTGTGAGATGTTTTATGATATGTCACCAGATATAAAAGGGATTAGATGAAGAGTCTCTAAATTGGAGTTCAATGAACCATTGTATATAGACACACTCTACTGAAAAAAATTACACCTGATATTTGATGTGAGGTTTTATATGGGTATACAAAAAATAGGACAATGCACATGTCTAATAAATATAATGAAAATAGAGAGAAGTCTAAAAAAAATAAGATGATTGAATTTGAGTAGTTTTTTGTGGAAAAATATAAGGAAAAAATGTTTGGAGACTACAAAACTAATAGAGGAAATCAAAGAAGGGTATCAAACAGATAATGATTCAAGTGAATAAATTATTTAGAAGTTGCATAAATATAGTCGACCATCTTCAGTTGGTCGAAGATTACAAGGAAGAAGTAGGTGAAATTTTCTTGATAGACAACCTTAATAAAGTTTCAAGTTTCAAAGTTCTTTGTTACCTATTGTATAAAGTTCATGATTGAATATGTAATTAATTTTCATATTAATGTAATTACATGGAACAAAGATCCCTCATACAAAGAACCTATGATAAAAATTCATTAAATTAACCTTTTAGAGAAGTTAGTTTTTATAAAGTTCTGATCTGAGGAAGAGAAACTTGAAAAATTATTTAAAAAGAGTCAGTTATATGAAGAAGCGAAGAAAAATAATTCACTATAAGGGTGTTTTTATTAAATATTTCATCACAAAAACAACCATATGATTTATAACTAAGTTATTTAATAAAAATATTTATAAATACCAATTTTATGTTAGATAAAGTTTTTCTTCATTTTCAATTGTTCATCATCCTTCCATGTTTATGAAATTTTAAAGTTTAATTTAATGTCTGAGGATAAGGATATTTGAATAAATAATGTGAATTTTGAAAATTTCATAAACATAAAATATTGTTCAGAAATATTTTAGAAGAGTTACAAAGACTCCATCTCATTTCAGAATAAGTGGAAATAATTGATTTATGAAATTTTAATGAGCCGGAACATGGAATTGGTTTCCTGCATTTATCGCTTTAGAAGAACCTATATAAAAGTATTAAAAGTACCACTATACTAAACACAAGTCACACATATAAAAGGATTATATTAATTCATGTTAAATAAATATATAAGGAAGATAATTATGATCAGATAATTGGACGTAGTTGTTAGTTTAGAGAAACTGGATGGGTTATATTGGAAAAAAATTAGATCATATTTTGAGATGCAGTGTATTTATTAATCGGATAGAAAAACGGTTATAAAATAAATGTTGTTTTAGTTAGGCACAACAAACATACTTTCATTTGACTAAAGAATGGAACACTAGATGGGCATTACTGGATGGAGGAAATTTGGAAAATATTCTAGACTATCTTTTGTGAGTTGAATTTGCAAAAAAAAATTCATGGCTCAAATTTTATTGTAAAACTTTGTAAAATGGCAGTAGTCAATTTAGTAAATCCTATCAGGAGATATAAAGAGTATAATGGAAATTAGATAAATTTTTATTCACTTATTTATAAATATTAATTCTTGTGGACTTATGGGATTCTCCATAGTGAGGGTATAGTTCCACACGCAAAGTTATAACTTTTTAGATCATGCATTTTGATGTGGCTGTGTTTTCACACTCTTGGCCACATCCTTTTTGTAGTTTTTATTGACTTTAACATACCAAAATGATTTTTTTTATTAAATTTTTGATAATTGTTGTGTTTTTGTACTTTGATGTGTAAAATAATCTTTTTTTGGTTTTAATCATGTGTTTTTAATATTCATTTTTTTTATTTTTAAATAATTCTTAAATTAATTTAATCTTGCGAATTAGAATTTTATTTATTTATTTTTTTACTTTTATAATTTTTCATTCTAATTAGTTTATTAATTCATTAATTTAATTAATTATTTATTTATTCTATAAATTGTAAATAAATAACTCATTTTAGTTGTTAGTTTTTTAATAAGTTAATTAGTTTTAACAAATTAAAATTATTCCACTAATATTATTATTAATTCACTTTATTAATTATTTAATTAATTGGTTGATTAATTTAACCAAGTGACTTTAATTATTTTAGTTTTTTTTAAATTAAACTTTTTTATAATTTTTATTAAATTCATTCTTTTAAATAAAACGCAATTAATTTTATTAGTTAATTTTGTTTTATTTACTTAGTCTTTAATTCAATTTAATTCGTTAATTATTTTTTAGTTTTATTTAATTATTAATTTATTTAATATGTTATTTTTATTTTACAGGTACTCATGGTGGCACGTCACACTGTTTCCATCACGGTGCCTCTGTTCCTGTGCCACCGTTTCTAGCCTAACTGCCTCACCGTGAACATAACTCGTGGTTCCACAGTTTGCAGCAACTCATAGTCTCACAGCTTCACACGGTCACTATCTCACCGTGAGGTTCACTCACGGTGACACAATCCTCCATTTATGCCGCACTTCATCCTACTCACCATTTCAATCACGGTACCTATGCCTCCGTCACTTGCCACCAACCCACGGTACCAACGCCAAAAAAACAACAACAAGAATGAAATCCAAAGAGCAGCAGTAACAGAGCATTTCGCAATCAATAATCCAGTAGCAGATTGGAACCAGAAACGAATAAGAAAAATCAATCAACCAAAGAAGTAGAACAAGAATTGATAAATAAGAACAGATCTAAATCCCCTAATTTTCTCAGATATGTTTTGAGTCAAAACCCGCACAACCCTTATTCATGTTGGTAGAACCAAATCCACCACACCGGAAGCCTCACCCCTGCTCGCCGATAAAGCATTGCATTGCCTTCTTCCTCCAAGTCGAGACCCCCTTCTCCCAAAGGCCTCTTCCTCAGCCCACGCCTCGACCACCTTAGACATCTGACCAGGCTGAGCCACTGGTCCGGCCACGCCCATGTCACTCTGTCACGGATTCCTCTCTTTCATTCCTCGTTGCTTCCTCCTCCTCAAACCCTCACCACAAAAACCCATAACCTGCGCCATCGGAACACCCACTCGCATACTTTCTCCACCTTGATCCAAGATGAATCACCTTCACTACCCCCTGCTGAGCTGCTGCTCCATCCCCGCATCACACCATCCACGCCACAAGACCCGCTCACCACCTCCTGCTTCACCGACACGACCCCAGCCCCTATCGCACTCATCTATCCTCGCCGAAAAAGGCCCCCCTTTGTGTTTCTTTATTCATATATTTTAGTTTTTTTAATTATATTTTATTATAACATTTAATATTACATAATATATCATAATATATATATCATATACTATAAATTAATAATTTTAGTTATATTAATAATTGTATATAAGCTTATATAAAATATCAGTATATAATAATAATAATAATAATAATATTTACATATTTTTGTATTAATAATATTAAGTATTATATATATATATATATATTAATAATTATTTTTATTAAGTAATCTAAGTAACAATATTAATATATAGTTTGTTTTCATTTTATTTGTAAACTTTTTTTGGTTTTTCTCCTGTTTGTTGCAGGGGGAGTCACATGTACTTGCAAAGATTAAAAGAAGTTGATCGTCGGAAATGTCGCGAGAATATTCATGGGTTTGTTGGAGGGGAATTGGGTACACTCACAGGGAGTTCACTCGAGAGCCGGTCACGCGCACTCAAAGACGCACCACATGGATTAACACTGCCTGTTAGTTTTGTTTTCTGTTTTGTCTCTAAATGAGAGGGGGCACAACTCCTCTCTTCCTCAGGATGGCAGGGGAGCTAGGACCAGAGTACCTGGGGGAAGGCTAAAACCAGAGTACCTGAGAGAAGGCCAGGACCAAAGTACCCAGGGGAAGGCCAGGACTAGAGTACCCAGGGGAGGTCACCATTCCACAGCATGAGCAGGAGACTCCACCTGATTCACACATCCATTCTTTCCACATCTCACAGACTCAGACCGTCTTCGACTGCGAGACGAGCCTCTACTCCTCCATTCTCCACCTCTCCTCCGCGGCTCTATTTCTTTTGTTTTATATTGATTCTGTAAAGTCTATCGTTCTGTTGCATGTTTAGTTAATTGAATTGTGATGTTTATTAAAAAAAATTTATGTTCTCATTTTTTTTCTCTTTATGTTGTGATCTTCAATCTCCAAAAATGGAGATCTAACTTGTGGGGTTAGATCCTGGTTAAGAAACCCGACATGATCTGGAGATCCGCACATTAATGTGAGCATGTTCTTTTTATTCTCCTTGTTAGATTACGACTGTGCGTTAGATTTAGCGAGAGATAGATCTTGCATAGGACGATTTGCTACTCTCTCGTCTCAATTTTTCTCCCATTCTTATCTTGATTTCTCTAATTGAGAATCAAGATTGGTTGTGCGATGTGACGATCTTAGTAAAATCATTCTGGTTTGTGAGAATTTTTTTCCAAAATGAATTTTCTGAGTGAATCATCATACAACTCATAGGAATGCTTGAGTATTAGACAACTTTGATGCTCGAGTGTTCAATTTCTAGGCGAGATTGGTGTGTGATCCGAGACACCGGTCATGCACAGAGCGAATTTGAGAATTTTTTATCAATTTATTAGGTTGATCCAGGATAGGGAGTAGAAGGTAAATTAACTTGGTTCCGGCCTTGTTCACACTAATTTTTTTCTTCTGTGTCTTGGTGTCATTTGTTAGTTCTGTTCTTTGTGTTGTGTATGTGTCTTCTTTAATTTGTTGGTTTTTTCATGTGTCTCTTTATTTTTGCACTTTTTTATCTCTATTCTCTTCTGTTCGTTCACTGTCTCTATCCCCACTATGCTTTTCAGCACTGATTAGTGTTACCTTAGGAGTGTGTTTTTATGCTTTCAAAGTATTTAAAAATACAAAAAGATTTTCAGAACAGACCACTTAGTCATTAGACACTGCTTCTTTGAGAGTGACCCTGAGGTTAGCCACTGTTCTATATCTTGGGTCTTTATAAATGTAAACATGACCATCCTCATGATAAGGACGCACGTCAAATTTTGACGTCATTTCCGGGGAGGCAAAGAGTGTCTCAGTGGTTTTTTCAATTGTTAATTTATTTTAAAGGATGAGAAAAACCTAAAAAACAAAACAAAAAATAATAAAAAACAAAAACAACACACACAACAGTGATGAACTCTAACAAATCGGATATAGTGTCACTGGTTGACCCTGTTCAAGAGCTTGATTAATTTGTTGCTAAGTTTCAATTTTGGATGCATGAAAGATAGCATTGATACCTTACTGATGAGGAGACAATTTATTCTCATGAGGTCATGAAGTTGATGCAAAAATCCATGGATAAGTTCAAAGGATACCAAGTAGATATTGCAGTACCACCACCTCCCATTGAAGCCAAATATTCTGGAAAACAGTTGAGACAGAAAGAGAAAAGAAATGGAAGAAAGAACAAGTTGGAGTTTCCCAACTTTAATATGGATTTTCCCTTTGAGTCAAAGCTCGGAATTCCAGAACCAATTTTCGAGGATCTTTTCAAGGGCTTGTAGGAGATGGAACTTTCAACTACTCATTATGATGGGCATTTATTTGAGGATCATGCTTTCCTTGATTTACATTCTATTGATTTTTCTTTCTAAAAATATTCTAATGATTTTTTAATGCTTCACCAGTTGGAAACAGCACATGACATTATATCATTCTCTATAGATGATTCAGAAAGTGAGGTGGTGTGTTTTGAAGAGAGGCTGGAGGAGGTTGACTACCTCGCTCTTGCCCCGGACCCTCTCCCACGATCACTATTCCATCACGAGGAGGAACAAGAATCACTGATAAATGGAGTTGATAATTTTATTTAGGAAGGTGTATTTTTATTCAACTTGGATTACATCGAAGCTGATTTTAATTTTGTTGCTCCCTATGTAGGTATTGAAGATGCATCTCATTTTTTTTATTTCATAGAGAGTGAGGAAGTTGAGGTTGAATCTGTTGAAGAGTTTATGGAACTTCTAATTCTGGATGACACTTCCAGATTGGGAGATATTTTTGAAGATGAATTTTTGGATTTGTGCACTAAAATAGAAGTAGATGATTACACATTAATTGTTTTCCAAGAGTAAATGTTTTATTGGAATGAACCAGTATACATGTCACATCCATGTTTTCCAACATTACAACCTGTGCACACTCAACCTCAAGATGCAGAAGAGGGGTAGTACCCCTTCCATTTATATTCCCCTCCATAACTCATCATGATGTAATTCACTACAAGGGAGGGATATTTGATTGAATGTAAACATGGCGTACTCCAAAGTTGGAAAAGCACTAAAGTTGGAAGGAATCACACCTGGTGGTTCCTGAGCAAGAAGTTAAATCCCCCATCAGACTGGGGTTGATCTAAGTATTGTCCCGCTGTGGATAGTCAAACTACAGCACCCCCTGGGGGGTTATCCCAGGGTTATCTATTTCCATTTTCGGCTTTAGTTTCTTTTTTAATGTTTTTTTTATTTTGAGTGTTGTTTTTTTAGGACAATAAACAGGCAGTAGATTCCACGTGGCTATCATTCAAGTCTCAGGGGGCCAGTTCACTAAAGATCATGGATAACACCGTCTAACTCATACTATGTGGTTGCTTATTATTTGAAATTAAAATATTTAAGTCTAATGTTAAACTGTATCATCATGTAGGTGCCAAACTGGAGAAACCATTGTTTATAAACACAGAAATCAAAGGGAGACATTTGTAAATTTGAGAAGTTGCACATTTAGGGGAGTATTGTTTTATGTATCAATGTTTTACTCTTTACATTTTTATTGCATGCTGCTATGAATTAATTGTGGGGGATTTCCCACTGATTTTTGAAACTCTTGGACTGTGTTTTATGCTTGGGTGTTAGCTTCTAATATCTACTTCGTTGAAACTATATTTTGAGCTGATTTGTACAACATGCATGCACCCACTACTTCCAATATCATTATGCTGTTGTTGCACGTCACTGCTAATCATGCAACTATTTGAATTAAGTTGATACAATCTTTTGTCTGCTTTTTAAAAAAATTCAATGCATGAAAAACTTTGGAATAGAACATTACTTTGTTGCTGGTGATGTTTGGTGGGGTTGGGTTCTTTTGTTTTTTTTTTCTTTTACTTTTTGTGTGGCAAGGGAAAATTTCTGAACATCATTGATACCCCTCCATATCCATTTTTCAGCTAAAAGTTCCATCTGTATTGAACATAAACTGTCTTTCACCTTAGAATACAACATTGGGGACAATTTTGGGATTTCAGTGTGGGGGAGAGGGGTCATTCTAGTGTCATTATTAATTCCCCCTTCTTGAACATGTGGTTGTTTAAAAAATGGTCAAATTTTTTCAATTTTGTTTTTTAAATTCTTTCAAAAAAATTATAAATTCTTTCATCACATGATGGTCATTGGGAGTTCACTGGTACATCAATTATGTCTCGTTTAGTGGATAACTATTTACTGGTTGTTGAGAGTGACACTTACTCAGAAACTATTTAACATGAGTGATTGATGAGTCCAATTGTTCATTGTCTCTATGAACCTTTCTATTTAGGAACTGAGGATGGGAGTGTGATAAGATCAGTTTGGTGGGATGAGGATCATGACTTGTAGTAACATTATGTTCTCATTGGAACCCATGGGACTATAATTTTTATAAAATAATATTCAATCACTTTAGAAAGTCAATTCGAATTATTATTTATTAAGTCCTTTATAACTAGAGTAAAATGGGAAAATGGGATCCCACAGTGAGTATCTGAGACAAGGTGCATTGGGTGCGTTTCTGTGAATAAATAAAGCCAATTTAAACCTTAATAACTGCTATGCACAATGTTATGCACATGGAATATGGCTAGGAAAGATTAAAATAAAGTGACCTTTTCAAAAATGAACTCATTAAGGTGAGAGGAATTTTGAACCCATATGAAGAATAGAGGAATTGACTTGGTTAATATTCATTTGAGTTGAATCAATAATGTGATCAATTTAATGGACTTTAATTTATGGAACATGGTGGAAGGTGAGAATGGAAGGTACACTTGGTTATGTTTTGAGTTCCATTTCATCTAACCTGTCAACACTCCTTGAATTAGAACTTGAATTGGAAGGTGAAGTAGGATAGTAAATGAGTACAAGTAAGAGGCATGACATACTTGATAGTGTATGAATTTGTGATGTTCTTGACTTCCAGTGGGTTTTTTGAAGCTAAGAAAGACATCCTTTTTTAACACCTTTGAAAATCTGGGCCTATTGTTTGGTCCTCCTCCTCTAGTTATTAAAGTTTAATCAAGAACCTTTTGAACTGAAACACACAAATCATATTTCTGTTTTAAAGTCAAATACATGAATTTGTGTGAGGACACACAAAGCTTTAAGTGTGTGGGAATTTGATGTGGTAGTGTTTTCACACTCTTTTCCACATCCTTTTTTTAGTTTTTATTGACTTTTTATACCAAAATGATTGTTTTTATTAAAATTTTTATAATTGTTGTGTTTTTGTACTTTGATGTGTAAAATAATCTCTCTCTTTTTTGTTTTAATCATATGTTTTTAGTATTAATTTTTTTTCTTTTTAAAGAATTTTTAAATTAATTTATTCTTTCAAATTAGACTTTTATTTATTTAATCTTTTATTTTTATAATTTTTCATTCTAATTAGTTTATTAATTCATTAATTTAATTAGTTAATTCTTTATTCATTAAATTGTAAATAAATAACCCATTTTGTTTTATAGTATTTTAATAAGTTAATTAGTTTTAACAATTTAATATTATTCAACTAAAATTTTAATTAATTCACTTTATTAATTATTTAATTAATTGGTTAAATAATGTAAGAAAGTGAATTTATTTATTTTAGTTTGTTTTAAATTATGTTTGTTTTCAATTTTTAATAAATTCATTCTTTTAAATAAAACCCAGTTAATTTTATTATTTAATTTTGTTCTATTTACTAAGTTTTTAATTCAATTTAATTTCTTAATCATTTTTTAGTTTTATTTAGTTATTAATTTATTTAATCTGTTCTTTTTATTTTCCAGGTACTCACGGTGGCACATCACATCGTTTCAATCATGTTTCCTCTATTCTTGTGCCACTGTTTCCATCCTAACAGTATCACCGTGAACATCACTCACGGTGCCACCGTTTGTATCACCTCACAGTCTCACAGCTTCACATGGTCTCTATCTCATAGTGAGGTTTACTCACGGTGCCATAATCCTCCATTTCTGCCGCACTTCATCCCACTCACTGTTTCACCCACGGTACATGTGCCTGCATCTCTTGCCACCATCCCATGGTTCCAGCGCCAGAAAAATAGCAACAAGAATGAATTCCAAAGAGCAGTAGTAACAGAGCATTTCATAATCAGTAATCTAGTAGCAGATAGGAACTAGAAACTAATAAAAAAAATCAATCAACCAAATAAATAAAACAAGAATTGATAAATAGGAACAGATCTAAATCCCCTAATTTTCTCAGATATGTTTTGAGTCGAAACACGCACTACCCTTCCTCTTGTTGGCCAAACCGAAGTCGCTGCACAGGAAGCCTCTCCCCTACTCACCGATAAAGCACAACCCTACCTTCTTCCTCCAAGCCGAGACCCACTTCTCCCCTAGGCCACTGCCTCAGCCCTCGCCTCCACCACCTTAGATGTCTCACCTGGTTGAGCCGCTGGTCCGGCCACACCGACATCACTCTATCCCAGATTCCTCTCATTCATGCCTAGCTGCTTCCTCCTCCTCAAACCTTCACCACAACAAACCCCAACATGCACCATCGGAACACCTGATCGCCTACTTTCTCCTCCTTGAGCCAAGCTGAATCACATCCACTTCCCCCTATTGTGCACTTCTCCATCCCCGCGACACACTATCGATGCCACAAGACACCCTCATGGCCTCCTGCTTCACCAACATGACCTCATCCCTTGTCGCACTCATCTATGCACGCCGCACAAAGACCCCCCCATTGTGTTTCATTCTTCTTTTCTTTTATTTTTTTTATTTTGTTTTATTATAAAATTTAATATAACATAATATATCATAATATATATATATATATATATCATATACTATAAAATAATTATTTTAGTTATATTAATAATTGTATATAAGCATATATAAAATATTAGTATATAATAATCATAATAATAATATTTACATATTTTTGTATTAATAATATTAAGTATTATATATATATTAATAAGTATGTTTATTAACTAATCTAGGTAACAATATTAATATATAGTTTTTATTCATTTTATTTGTAAACTTTTTTTGGTTTTTCTCTTGTTTGTTACAGGGGGAGTCACTTGTACTTGCGGGGATTAAAAGAAGTTGTTCGTGGGCAATGTCAGGAGAATATTCATGGGTTTGTTGCAGGGGAATTGGGTACACTCATAGGGAGTCCACTCGAGAGCTTGTCATGCACATTCAAAGACAAGCCACATTGATTGACACTACCCGTTAGTTTAGTTTTTTGTTTCGTCTCTAAATAACAGGGGGCACAACTCCTCTCTTCCTCAGGCTGGCAGGGGAGCCAGGACCAGAGTACTCAGGGGAAGGCCAGAACCAGAGTACCCGAGGGAAGGCCAGGACCAGAGTACCCAGGGGAAGGCCAGGACCAGAGTACCCGGGGGAGGGCACCATTCCACAGTGGGAGGAGGCGACTCCACCCGATTCACACATCCATTCCTTCAACATCTCACAGACTCATACTGTATTCGACTGGGAGACGAGTCTCTGCTCCTCCATTCTCCGCCTCTTTTCTGCTTCTCTATTTCTGGTGTTTTATGTTGAGTCTATAAATACTCTCGTTGTGTTGCATGTTTAGATAACTGAATTGTGATGTTTGTTTCATTTTTTTTGTGTGTTCATTTTTTTTCTCTTCGTGTTTTGATATTCAATCTCCAGAAATAGATATCTAACTTGTAGGGTTAGATTGAGGTTAAGAAACTAGACACAATCTAGAGATCCACACATTAATGTGATCACATTATTTTTATTCGCCTTGGAAGATCGCAATTGTGAGTTATATTTCGTGAGAGAGATATCCTATATAGGACAATTTGATACTCTCTCGTCTCAATTTTTCTCCCCTTCCTATCTTGATTTCTCGAATTGAGAATCAAGATTGGTTTTGCGATGTGACGATCTTAGTGGAATCATTCTAGTTTGTGAGAATTTAATTTCAAAATGACTTTACTGAGTGAATCACCTTACAGTTCGGAGGAATTCTTGAGTATTGAAGAACTTCGATGCTTGAGTGTTTAATTTCTAGGCGATATTGGTGTGTGACCCGAGACAATGGTCATGCACTAAGAGAATTTGAGAATTGTTGATCAATTTCTTACGTTGATCCAGGATAGGGAGTAGAGGGTAAATTAACTTGGGTTTGGCCTTGTTCACACTAACTTTTGTCTTCTGTGTCTTGGTGTCATTTGTTAGTTCTGTGCTTTGTGTTGTGTCTGCGACTTGTTTCTTTTCTTGGCTTTGTCATGTGTCTCTTTATTTATTCACTTTTCCATCTCTATTATCCTCTGTCCATTCACTATCTCTCTCCCCACTGTGCTTTTCAGCACTGATTAGTGTTACCTTAGGAGTGTGTTTTTATGTTTTCTAAGTATTTAAAAATACAAAAATATTTTCAGAATAGATCACTTAGTCATTCGACACTGCTTCCTTGAGAGCGACCCTGAGGTTAGCCACTGTGCTATATCTCGGGTCTTTATAAATGTAAACTTGACCATCCTCGTGACATGGACGCACGTCACATTCCTTATTTAATTTGTTTTATTTTATTTACTTTTAGATCATTATAAATTTTTTAAGTAAAAATATCTATCAATTGTCTCGAATTAAATTTTATAAAGTTTAACATTTTTAAAAAGATAACCACTGATTCAGCCCCACCTCACCCACCCCAGTAGTTCAATGTCCTAAAGATCTTCATGTTTCATTAGACAGAATCTTTCTTGTTAATTCCTTTTCATTCAAAATATCAATTTAGTTAATAACACATGTATTAATAAATTCTATGAAAAAATATAGTGATACTCTATCTTTTATCCTTGGACTATAATCTTTTGTTAGAAAATAATTATGTTTCCTCCCATTAAGAAAAAATGATCCACTATACTTTTCTAACAAGATATTCATTGTGGTTGATGGGAAATCTAGAAATTATATTCCTCTGTATTTTTTATAAAATATTTCTATAAAGGTGATGGATCTCAAAATATCCAAGGAAACTTGGTAAAAATGTGAAAGTAGCATTGATGGAAACACCCAAGTGATGGAAGAAGTGTTATAAATCAAGCAAAGAAAGTTTGAAGATATTAGAATAGCATATTGAGAAATTATTGGTGAGTCATTTCCCAAAGATAATGAATTTTTCTACAACATCAAAGGATTCGAAGATATCTTTTTAATTTCTATTATTCTAATGAAACTCATAAGAAGCATACCCGATAGGTTTGACTATAAAATCATATCTTTAGAAGATAAAGATGATTTATCACAAGATAAATTACAGAACTCTTTCTTTGGTTATGTGATGAGAAAATTTATACAATTAAAAAATAAGATGATGGATGAAATGAATTTTTAATATATGAGAAATTTGAAAATACAATATATTGATACTGTTAACCTCAGGGGTTATCAAAATAAGGAAGAAAATGAAATAAATGAAAAGATATTGTCCCTTATCTTAGAAAATTATTGAAGTGGTGGAATAATGTATGGCGGACAATCCAACACATATATTTAATGTATTAAGGAAATTGAAAATTATCTATTAATTTACCCAAGAATAAATTTACAGAATAAAAAGGTAATTCTGAGGAAAAAAACTATGAACTAACTAGAAAAACATTTAGGGAAGATAAGAAGTATACTATTGGTAAGAAAAAATTCACAACTAATAGAAGAAGTATGTTGAGTAAGAAATTAAAACCAAACTATACTACAAATAAATGTTTAGAATATTAATTTTCATAAAAATTCGGTAACTTATTTGAAATTTTTTAGAGAAAAAAGATCCATCAAACAATGAAGATGAAAAATGAGATGAATAAACGTAAAGGTAATATAAAATCAGTGAAAAACATGTGGAGTTTATTTAATAAAACATAAAACTCGATAAAAAATACATTTATAGAGAAATAAAGCTTAATTAAAAATGAAGGAAGAAAATATTTCCTTAAACAAGAATATGAGTGCATTCTGAATATTATAAACCTAAGACTGAATGTTTTTGAAAAAGGAAATATGGTGGAATATCTCAGTAACAAACCTACAACTAATGAATATGATGTTCCTTAAAACTCAATAAAAATATCCTGAGGTTGAAATTACCTTATAAAATATGAATTAAAATTTCAAAAAATCGTTATAAATGAAATATGAATAATGTCATCATATTGAGAAAGTTCATTCTAAGAATCAAGAGAAATATCCACCCACTAAATATAAAATTTCATCTGATTTTAGTAAAAATGTTGGTGTTAGAAATTTTTTTGATAAATATTTTGTTTGATAATGGAATTGAAAAATCTAACACAACAACACCATTTTAGAATTAACTCTATAATTATGTTTCCTTGTTTGAAGAGGAAACAAAAAAAGGATGTTATAAACCTGGACAACTGACTACAAGGAAAGAATGTATTTCCATAGATGATTGAGATTCAGTGGATATTGTTATTATTTTGGATTATATGGGTACAAATATTATAATTATTATTATAATTATTATTATGAAATGTATCTACTTTTAATTATGTATAAATTCTGGGGGAGAAACAATATATGAAAAGAGATCAACCTTTCTAAGTCATAAAAATAATGAATGAAAAAACAACTATATGCTAGAATGTTTCAATGGATAAATAGTTTGGAAATATTGAAGAAGAATGTGGAAGGTGTGACCAACTGGTTCACCTTCTTGTATAATATTGAACAACACTTTCAGGAAAAAAATATTATTCTATAAAAGGAAAGGTGGATTGAAATAAGAAAGGTAAAGGTATAGGATTTTCTATTCAGAAAACCTTGAAAGAAAAAAAGGAATAAACACTAGATTCATAAGAGTGGTTTTTCCTCAATTATTAAATATGAAATGACAATCTTGAAATATCTTTAATATGGTAGTATATAAGAAATTACTTTTAGAAATGACTATTCTCTAATAATTAGAGTAATGATTATAGTTTCTAGTGAATCTTAGAATCTAAAATCTAGGGATGTTTTATATATTTATGGTCTCAAACACAACTTATTGAGTGTTTTAAAAAAACTATTGTTATCCAGTATGTGATATTTAAGATATATTAATATATCATTATAAGTGTGTAATATGGAAATGTTTTTATCATTAGAGAAAGAACCATAAAAAATCACTTTTATATTGGAGAACATTATAACTCTTGTTATTTGAGTGATGAGGATAAAAAATTTATGGCCTTGAAGACTTGGGAATATTGTATAGAAAATTATCAGAACACAATACTAAGAAGATTATATAATAAACTTACTATAAAGAGATATTAAAGATGATGTTATTTGTAAAACTTTTCATAAAGGTGAGATGACTAGTAAAAGGAATAAGAAATTTAAAATAAAATCTACTATTTAACTTTAACTTATACACTCTGATACTTGTTGGAAGATGAGACATCAATCAAAAAATTTCATTTGCACTTTATCACTTTTATTGATGATTTCACTAAGATAAACAAAATAATGTTTATGAATCACAAACCAGAGGTTGAAACAATGTTCAGTATTTTCATAAAGGGTGTTGAACGTGAAAGGGATGTTTATGTAATGAAGCTGAGAATCAATAACGGAAAAGATTATACATGTAAATATTTTCAGTCTTATCTTATGAATTTTGGAATAAAACATCAATACATTGATCCATACACCCCTCAATATAATGAAGTGTAAAAACGGATAAGAATATGTTTGATTGAAATAAGAATAATTATAATAGATGATAGTAAACATTTTATATTTTTCTAGAGAGAAGTTTCTAGTATTACTATACATATACAAAATAGATTTGGGTTAAGGCCAGAATTCAATATGACTTCCTACAAGATTTGGTATAACAAAAAACCATCAGGTAAATATTTCAAGGTTTTTGGGAGTCCCTACATACTCATGTTCAAAAATCCAAATCTTATAAAATTTGATGAAAATTATGAAGAATGAATTTTCATAGGATATTCGTTTGATAGAATAATTTATAAATTTTGGAATAAATATTTATATAGTATAATGGATTCCTATGATGTGAATGTTTTTCAAAATCTAGCTTCCTCAATAATTTTTTTTGGAAATTTTGTAGAAGATAATATATCGATTTTGAAAAAGAATAAAAATATTGAAGATGAATTTATGGATAAATGGGTATATTAAGATTCATAAGAATCATGTAATAAGGAAATTAAAGAAATAATAAAATCTCTAAAATTTCAGACCTTAAAAAAATAGGCTGAATGTTATAACTTTATTTGGAAGTATATTGGTTTAGTTCAAACCAGAAGAAAGTTGAGATTAGAAAATAAGATATTACTTATCATATATGTTAAACCAGATTCACTTTCAAAGGAATTTGACCGAAAAGAAAGGGTCCATACTATGATAAATATTTAGATCAAATTGAGAAAAATTGCTTATGGGAACTTGTTCAAAATCCAATAGGAAATAATATTATTGGGACAAAGTGGTTGTATATAAATAAGTTGAATAAAAATAAATAGGATTCATGAAATAAATTGAGTCTTATTTTCAAAGGTTATTTATAGATATAAGCTATATATTTTGAAGAAAATTTTTCCCCTTTTGAATTTTTATAAACTATAAGAATTTTTTTGGTAGTGTTTTTACATTTTTGTTACAACGATTTTCTAATGGATTTATATTCAGAGTTTTCAAATCAAAAAATAAAATATAAAGTTTATATTGGGAAACCTTGTGGGTAATTTCTTGAGAGTGATGGAACCAAAATCTGTAGATTGATGAAATATTTATGTGTGTTGAAATAATCTACACAATCCTCATTCTTGAAACATGATTCTTTCTTAGGAAAGATGAATTTTATTGAATAGAATGTTGATAGAAACTTATTTATAATTGATATAAACATATGTACCATGATATTTATTGCTTATGTTGATGATGTGATTCTTGTAGGGGATATTGGAAATACTTGTAAAATGTTTTTTGAAGATTTGATGAAAAACATTGAAATGTCAATTCTTATATAATTGACTTTATTTATGGTTTTATAAGTGAAACATAGAAAAAGAAATATTTCTTATAACATAATAAAAGTATGATGTAGAGTTATTAAAAATATTGGAATATAGGTTTCCAATGAATTTTTTACTCTTATTTCTATTGGCATGAAGATTAGAAAAGATTAATAAGAAAAAAATGTAAATCAAAAAACCATTAATATGTTTATAATAATTTTTCACTATCTTATAGCTTTAATAGAATACATAGTTTTTATTTTTACCTTTTGGGAATGATATTAGAGAGATCAAAAGGTTTTAAATATCTTGTAAGAAAATATAGTTATTTGATATTTAAAAGGAACAACATTGTATGTATTTTTGTATCAAATAATTTCTGATACAAAATTTCATGGATACACTAATGATTAATGGGAAAGATATTACAATGATAAAAAATCATCATCAAAAGGAACGTTTTCCTTGGGATAATGTTGTGCGAGATTTCACTATAAGAAATTGAGTTCATATTCCTTGATTACAATGGAAGGAAATATTTTTCACCACCCATTCTTGTAGGAAAATTATTTCCATAGAAGTTTAGTTGGAAGTTTTGTGAGTAAAATTATTCTAACCATTTATTATTATTTATGATAATAAATGTAAAATTAATCCTTCAAAAATTCATATATAACATTCAAGATACAAACACATTTATATCAAGTATCATTTCCTAAAATTATATGTTTTTTGTTGATATTTAATTCTAGAGTATAGTTTAGAAAATTTCAAATTGATGTTTTTTTCAAAAAATATATTCCAAAATAAGGGTTTTTTGGAATTGAGGCAATAAATTCATGTTCAGTCTCCACTAAATATTTCCTTAAAATCACTCAATTAAATCACTCATGGTACATTGAATTATATTTAAAAAGGTGGATATGAAGTAAAGATAATTTAAAATTTATTTATAACAATATTAGTTTTTAATCTAATGTAGTGGTTATCATTAAAAGAGTGATAGAAATTTGAGAGTGAAAAAATAGTGAAGTTAAAATTGAGATGGGGTCTATCAAATCATGGAAAAATATTTCTTATCACTAGGGGATGGAATTTATTCAAAATCAATAATTTATATAGTAGTTTGGTGTCAAAAAAATATCCTTTATAATGTTTTTAGTTTGATGAAATGTTTTATAAATGGTGATTTGTGAAAAAATAATGACTGGAATGAAAATTTATTAATGAATGATTTCAATAAATCCAAATGGGACGATCAAAGATTCATTGTGATTTTGTTCTAGATTATTTTTATTTTTGTGGAAAACATATTTTTTAAGTTTTTTTTGTTAAAAGTTGAATGAATGTTACTAATTGTTTTTTTATTTTCCCTAGCCTAAAATTCATTAATCTCATGCCCCGAGTTTGGTTGTCAAAAAACCACAGGTATGCCTACCTTATGCTAGATATTGCTAACTAGCATCATGGTTCTATAGAGAATGTTGGGGAGACTATAACCGCTTATCAGAGTAATTATATAGGATAAATAACGTCAATAGTTAAAAAACCATCAATAACAATTAGATTGATAACATTTAGAAAAAACCAAGAGAAAACCATGATGAAAAAGATATAACAATATGATGAATACTCTACATGTAAGGAATTCATAAAAATAAAATCCCAAAATAAAATCTACCAAAATAACATGAAAAAAGACTTGATTCCCAACCCGGTCCTGACCTCTATGCTTTAACTTGATATCCCATGCACAACTAAACAACATGCCTTTATCCCAAACCTGTATCAGAAAATGAGTTGCATCTGCTCAGGTACCAAAGTTTCGTGAAGGCTCAAGTATGGTGTGAGTGAAACTCAGTAGGCCACCACCAATAGGGTATAAATCAATTTCCATGGTATAAAATAGGTATATTATGTATATACATAATGTTAAATAAGATAAATATAAAATTAACCATGTTTCATTTATTAACATGGCTCTCATTAGTCACTTTCATCATTAGTTCTGAGGGTAAACATATTTGTCATGTTCACTATGGACTATGATATTAATAGAAATTATTCATAAGGGGTGAAGTTACCTAACCCACAAGTATAACCATTCCATATAACAATACTCATTAACCCACCTTAGAGCCTTATTCCTAGTTCATTTCCTCCCCTTGGAGCTTCAGTTGAGGTGTATTACCTAACCTTGGGGACTCAATCTAGGAAAATCTCCACTTTAATTAGTTTTGTGCATATAGCCTATGTCCAACCACTTAACCCATTAAATACATCAGTGGACAAATAGTCTCCGTATGGCCAACCTGTGGGAGGAGCCTCATTCAATTACCTAACAGTCTCATTAATCCATGTGTGCATTCCTCTTTAACCATATCACATTTGGCAACAAAAACCACAACTATTCAAAACATTTTCCATTTAAATTCATAACTAATTATCCATAACCAACTTATAAGACATAACCCATTAATATATATATCATTATGCTAAACACACCAATATTCCATGTCATCGTCTATGGACATTCATTATTTAGTTCATTCGTAACCATGTTAACATGCCAACATAATTGTCATGGGTCCCATTTCACTAACCCATATATAAACTCAATAAATATGGTCATAAAAAAACATTAAAACCAAATCCTGTAATAGAACATGATTCAAAATACTCATTTGAAATCATCTTTAAGAAACCATTTAAAACACTAGTATTCCTATTTGAGAACTAAAACATGTCCCACCACTTTCATTTTGAATTCAATAATTCAAAACATATATTATTTATTTTCATATGAAAAGGGGTCCACACACCCATTTTAGATCATCATTTTAAATATCATAGGAAAATTGATCTCTAATTATGTTGATTTCAACACATCTTCTTGAAACATTACGCACTTTCAAATAATAATTTTGCTACACATATAAAACATAATCATATTGAATTCCAAAATGTATTATTTAAAAAATTTCAATGGACCCTTATTAATTTCACAGATCTAAACATATAACCAATTAAATTTTCCATTTAATCACAACAACAACCTGATTACATTTCACAACCCTTTCGCTTCCACATTTCACCTATTTCACCATTCTCCATTTTAATTAACCATTTTCAAGTGTTTGGAACAACCAATGGGATGCCCTAGGTTCGGTCGCACATCATTGATAAACCCAAAGGGTCTATGAAGGGTCTTGGTCGTCAATATCAGGCTTCAATAACTTTCCATAGTTAAAGTCATTAAAAATCAACAAGGCAACATGTTGGCACAACAACATTCACATATAAAAAATAATACTTTGGGGAAAAAACTTTTAGGCCACCTACCTCGTGTATGTTGATGAACTCTTTCGTAACATCATATCCTGATTAGGACTCAACCAGACACAAAAAATAGAAGGAAGAATACCCAAAAAACAATGGTTGAGGAGTTTGATTGATGGGTAACAATTCCATAAGCCCTATTATAGAAAAATGAAGGTAGAGGATCATTAGGCTTGGTCAAAGATTTTATTCTCACTAAATAGAACTCTGAACACCTAAAAATAAAATGACAAACACCTTTTGGAAGTATTGGAGGGTTTTCTTCAATGACCATTCTACTAGAGGATGAATATGGGAGAAATTCAGGTTACAACCCTTAAATCCCAAGAGGGAAAAAATTTCCCTTTTATTGAGGGATGCATGGTTTAGCCAAATGGTTGTCTAAATAGTGTACCAAAAGTGTGGATCCATTTTCCCATAAGGATCTAAGATACATGGTTCCATGGAATCCCCTACATGGTTCTCAAAACACAGTGGTGACCGTGTTCCTTCCATTATTTGAAATGGTCTCCATGCAGCACTGTTTCCAAGGCTAGGTGCACAGTTTTTACTTTTCATGAACCAACAATGAATTGCATGTTGATTGGCCTCTTTTCTACTCTTTTCATGTACTGAACCCCCATAACACTCTGGAAACTACCCATACACCCAAAAACCACTTCATTATCATCAAAACAATAATTTCAAAAAAATTAAGCAAAGATGTACCATTAAATGAGGTTGGTATCTATCATTTGTTAAGATATTTTTTTAAAAGTATTATAAAAGTTCTGTTATTATGTTACTAAAGGATGTTTGATGTTTTTTGAGAATGTTTTTATGAAGTTTCATGAAAAGTTTTTTTGTTTTTTAAGAATAATTGTTAAGAAAATTTATAACATAGTCATATGTTGATAAGAGAATCCAAAATTCCTAACCTCATGGAAATATCATTATCGAAGTTCTATTACAAAGGTGGAGTTTGAGGGACTAGAAAAATTCCACCAGAAAGAAGATTGCAAAGAATTTATTAAAAATGGTTTGAACATGAGTCATTGAATATAAAGTGATTATATGAGTGTTTCTAAAGGGGATACAACTGAAAATTTTTACATAAAAAACTCTTCTAAAAAATGTTCACCTTATGGACATTAGACATACAGTTTTTCATTGGTTTTAAAAAAAGAAAAAAATTCAAAATTATATAAAATTCCGTGAAAATAGAGAGAATATTAAAAATAGATAGATGTAATTGGATTAATTATCTAGGAAAAAACAAAAGGAAAAAAAGAAAAAAAAAACAATATTAACTAATTGAGGAATCCAATAAGTGAACTGTATAGATAAAGTTTTATATTACTAAAATCATTTGATGTCACAACTATGTGGTCAGATATCTTTCGTTGGCTCAGGTTTGCAAGGAAGAAATAGGTATAGTTTTTTCAAATAGAAGGTATGTGTGATGTTTAAGTGGAAGTATTTTTTATTATAGACTATATGAAGTTTTAGAATGAAGAATTTAGGAACTATGACTTTAATGGAAGGTTATTAGAAAAAAAACCATCTGATGATGTACTACCAAACAAACATGCATTGGACAAGTTTATCAAAGAAATTTTTTTTTGAAACTTTTGAGATGGGGAATAAATTTTAGCAACCTAGTCCTTTTACCCTTATCATTACATGATTTTAAGAATAATTTAAAACCAAATTACAATCCAAGGATCATAAAATCTTTTGCCTCATATGACTAGTCACATAATTAAGCATTATGATTCCAAAATAAGAACATATTTGGTTTAATCATCATAAAGATCTCTTAACTTCCATTGAGCCCTTACATCGGCATAAAATAACCTTTTAATAACATGAACAAAGGTATGAGATAAAAATCCCATTAAGAAAATAAACATTAAAATAAATCTCATCACATGGTTTATAATTCCTAACAAAATTATATATAATGGCATGGAACATGATTAAACATAAGGAATCAAAACATATAGAACATGGGGGTCATATTATAATAGAATCATAGTAATGTGGAAACCCTATAATACATTTATTTATAATTATACAAGGCTCATTTCACATAGTGGAGCACTAGTCATGGCTCGTTTCACATAGAGAATCACGATTCAATACTATCAACTAAGACTATTTCATATGGAGCCCGAGTCAAGGCTAACCACAAGGACCATTTCACATAACCTCTCATGAGAATAAACATTACCCAATGAGTTACAGTAAAATATGGTTGAAACCATCATAACATGTTCATGCATATGTGTTCCACATGAATAATCATACATAAGGAATCAGACGTAAACATAACAATTACATGTGATAAGAATTGGGAATCATAATCTTTTCAAAAAATGGATAATATAAGAAAATATTATAACAATGTCCATGAAATGAAGGATTTAAATCATACATGGACATTCATAATAGAAAATAGTAATATATCATTTTAGGTGATGTTATACTTATGTTATAACATGTAAAAAAAACATATTTAAGAATTTGTAGTATTAAAACATTTTAGTGTGGTTTAAGAAAAATACTAAAGAGCTTTTAAATTAGAAAAGGGGATAATATTTTTTTAAAATCCCATAACATAACCAGGAATGTTTTATAATAAAATGAGTGATTTTAGAAAAATTATATTGGATTACAATATATTATAGAGTGCACTTAGAATTTCGTAAGAATCATGGAAGATCAATTAAATCGGGCTTCCTTATTAGGAAGAATTGAGTAGGGGACCTTTTAAAAACATGTATATCCCTGAAACGTAAGGATGAATTTATCATGATACATGATTTTAGAAAATATAAATATAATTTAGAATATATACATAAAAATAAAATTGTATTTAATTTGGGTAAAAAGAGAGAGAGAGTAACCTAAAGGAATAATGAATGTTCGGGTAGATTCCCCAACCTTATGTGTGAAACAATCTTCCACTTGATATTAATGTCCATAATAATAAAATTATATTAATAAATTGATAAATATATAATCATTTATATATTTATTTTCTTTTTTATAACTTTATAAAGTTTATTTATGGCCTTTTATGGGTTAAGAGAATCAATTTCGTCGTTTGGGAGCATTGATATTGTCGGTTTTCATGATCAGTTTACCTAAATATGTATAGGGAAAAAATGTTTAATCTAGATAGTTTTAAACAACTGATCTTATAAGTTTTTAATGAACTTGTATAATATTAAAATAAAATTTTTTCAGAAGTTTCTATGATTCATTAGATAAATCATTAATGATAACCATTTATGTTATTTTTGTGTTTTTTTCATAACGAAATAATTTTGTTTTATAAATTAATATCAGGTACAAAAAATTATTCCAAAACATTAAATAAGATATAATACATATATTATAATATTTTTCAGAAATAAAAATGGTGTCAGGACTAGCCTTGTAGGGAGAATTGAAAGATAAAAGCATATCATCCATGAAGGTGGTAAATCGGCACCTCGCGAATGATGTTTTCACTGTTAAAGTAAAAGAGTGTGGAGAAGAGAATTGATGATGAATTTTTCTATAACCAAAATTAAATCCCAGTATATGTAATATAAAATATTTTTCTTACTATTTGGATGAGGGGAGGTGAGGATAGAAAATGAACATAAATAAACTTGAAAAGAAATTTAAAAAAAGAATAGGGTTTTACCTCTTGATTCATTCTTCTTTAGAAAATCCTAACAATATTGGTTTTGGTATTTAATTAAATCTAAAAGATACAACAAGTGGGTAAGAGGTTTAGTAAGAGTATTGTGTAGAATTTGGACAAGGATCAAGGCTTGAGAGGTCTGAGTAGAAGAGGTGGTGAGGGGTTTTCTTTATAGTAGACGAGGGGGTGTTTTTTTTAATATTTTAATAATTATTTTATTGATTTGAGAAAGATAAGAAATAGTTTTGATTATTGAGACTAAACATAATAATTATATCATTTGGGTTCAATATGATGGACTTATATCAACCCTTAATTTACTATGACTCCATAATTCTAGTTTTTAGAATTTATCTTAAATTATCTTATTTTTCTATTCCACAAAATATCATGTACTATAGATCAATTCAAAAACTTCACCCTAACAAATTTTCAAAATTTAAAATTATAAAAAAACACTATTTTATTAAAGTAATTTTCTAAATATTTGAAATTTATATTTTAATTAAAATCATCATTTACATGTGAAAATATAGTTTTTAAAATTATAGCTGATTATATAAAACTTTTAAAATTTAACTAATGTTTCATAAAATTACCATATATTAATAAGATATCAAAATAATAATTAATGAATACATAGTATTAAAATAAATTTTCTTTTAAATTTTTAAATTAATCATAAATTTGTAATTTAATATTTATGACTTAAAAAACCACCAACACATAATTGATAATTTTTAAAATATTTATTTAATTCCACTATGACATAATTATATCATATTTCCATTTGTAATATAATTATATTTTATTAATTCCTTCATAGGTGAGGTTACTATTCCATTGTTTGTTTTATTATTCATAAGGGTTGCATTACTATTCCAAAGGTCATGTTACTATTTCATCGTTAAGGGTTCCTTAAATTCTTGAAATACTTATTATCTCATTAATTCTCCATTTATAATCTTAATATTGTTTTTTAAATGATTTAATGTGGTTTCTACTAAATAAAATAATTATAATAATTTGAATTTCATTGATAAAACATTAGGCCATTAAATTATTCCCCCATATTAAATTTCAACCTCGAAATTTTATTTTACATTATAAGTTGACAACAGGTGTGGGTACTTTTCCTTCATATCTTCCTCTAGTTCCCCTGTTTTTTCTTCACACTTATGGTTCAGCTATAGTACTTTGACCATTTGAGTAGTGTTTTTATGTAGTAATTTATCTCTATGATCTAAGATCTTCACTAGCTACTCCTTGTACAAAGGATAATTCTCCAACTATACCACCTCTAGAGTTAGTACATGTGAATGGTATGTTATGTACTTTTTTATGTGGTATATGATCCATATATCATGTATTTGAGACATGGTTAGTGTAATTTCTAGTTTATAGGCCACAACACTTACATGATAAAGGATCTCAAAGTGCCTGGTGAATTTGGCACATAGCTTCCCTTTCTTCCCAAATCTGATGATCCTATTCCATTGAGATATTCATAGGAATACATTGTCTCTATCATTATAGGCTAAGTCACATTGATGATTGTATACATTTATCTTTTGTCGACATTGGGCTTACTTGATGTGATGTGTGATGTTTTTCGGCTTCTCCGCCATTTCTTCTACAATTTTAGGTCCTAATAGATTCCATTTACCAACTTCACCCCATCGTGCAAGTGTTATGCACCTTTTCCCACAAAGGGATTCATATAAATCCATTTGTATGCGGAAGTGGAGACTATTGTTGTAGGAGAATTTGATTAGTGGAATATGTTTGTCCCATCCTACTTTAAAGTCTTTAGAAGATGATATCAACATGTATTTCAGTGTCTGAATTTTCCCCTTAGATTAGCTATCAGTTTGATGATGATATGTTTTACTAAAGTTCATGTTACTGATTAGAGCATGATGGATACTTTCCTTGAATATGGAGGTGAATAATGGATCTCATTCGGATAAAATAGATGTTGGTACTCCTTTCATACTTACAACTTCTTTGATGAATATCCATGAAATTCAATCCAGTGAGAAGTCCTATAAAATTTTGATAAATTGATTTTTCATTTTAAAACAATCCAAAATAACTTATATAACATGGTTTCCTCTAGATATCTTTGAAAGTCCAGTGAAAAAGTGAAACATGATGTTTTCCCATTTCCATTATAGTATAGGTAATGGTTGCATAATACCTTTATATGTTTTCCTTTCAGCCTACTCATGCATTCATACAAATAACATTGATTTATATTCAGATATCTCCATTTTAAAATTGTCCCACCAAAATTTCTCCAGGAGATCTTGATACGTATTTGTGCTCCCTCGGTGAATAGAGAAGGATGAGTTATGTGCATCATTCAGAATCTTTTTCCTTATCTCTAGATTGTATGGTATACATTTCCATGACTCATATATTTTGATTCCATTCCCACAGATCTTGATGTCCAAGTATTTCCTATTTATTATCAAAATTTCAACATCATTCCTTCATGCATACATTATTTTCTCTACAAGGGACAATTGAGAAATCATTTGGGAAAGGATTGATGATGTTTCTCCCTCAATGTTTCTGATTTCCATCCTTTGTAATTCTATGAAGATTATATCCTTCTCAATTATCATCATTTTTAATGGTTTAATATCCTTTATACATATTGAATATTCACCTTATTTTCCTTACTAGGATGGTAGTGAAATGTGTAGACAAAATCCTTGATTATCTCTAACCATATTCATTGGAACATATTAAACACTTTTTGTGTGAGTATATATTTGAGACTCTTGTTATCAGTATATATCTCACACTTCTCACCATAAATATAATTCCACTAGATTTTCAATGCAAAGATCAAATCTGCTAACTCTAGATCATGCGTAGGATATTTCTGATCATGAATTTTCTACTTTCTTGAGGTGTCGGATATCACTTTATAATTATTCATAATTACAATGTCTAATAAATTATTTGATTCTTTTTATTACTAGAAAATATAGTTCTCTTCTTGTTGAGAGGGTGAGTATTGGGGTATTAATAAGCTTCTTTTCAAGCTCCTTAAACATTTCCTCACATTCTTGCATCTAGAAAATCCTTACTCCCATCAATGTCATCTTGTTTATTGTGTTATAAAATCATGATAAGTTATTCAAAAATTGTCAGTAATACCACACTAGTCCAATAAATCCTTGGATCCCCATTACATATATTTTCTTAGGACACACTTCAATTGAATTTTTATTAGAATGGTCCATAGATATTACTTTTCTAGTGATAACATGCCCCATGAATGACACTTACTCTATCAGAAACTCACATTTTCTATAAATCGAATATATTTTCTCCCTTATCAATGTCATTAACACATTATTCAAATGCTTCTAATGTTCTTCCTTGCTCTTAGAGTATATCATAACATCATCGATAATGAGTACGACAAATTTGTCGAGGAAATCTCTCAAGACTATTCATTTAATCCATGAACATTATTATAGAATTAGTGAGTCTAAAGGGAATCACTATGAACTTGTCGTTTCCATACCTAATTTGAATAAATATATTGGGAATATCTTCCTTCATCAACTTTAATTGGGGATATCCCATCCAAAGGTCCACCATAGAGAAATAACTAGCCCCACGTAGCTGATCAAACAAGTCATCAATCTGTGGAAGGGGAAACTTGTTCTTTATAATGATTTTATTGAGAACATGATAATCAATGTGTAGGCTCATTGATACATCCTTTTTCTTGATGAATATGATAAACACACCCCAAGGAGAATCACTCGGGAATATAAAACCCTTTTCCAAATTCTCCTATAAATGATGGTTCATCTCTTCATGATAAATGGTTTCCATTCGATATTTTTTTTGATATAGGTAGAGATCTTGGAAGAAGTTCAATTGAGAACAGAACATCTTGGTTATAGGGAAGGCCATGAAAATATTCAAAGAATGCATTAGTGTAATCCCTCACAATGGGAATCTCTTCAAACATGATTATCTCCTTCATATCAATCATTTGACTGAGATATTCTTTCACATAAGGTAGTGTTATCTACACTTGAAATAATGATTTTGAAGGAGATACATCTTATTCATTAAACTTGTAATGAATTAGAAAATGATTTGGGATGTATAGAGTGATCTTATTTTCCCAAAAAAAATGATGTTGTATTTATTTAAAGATAGTCAATCCATGCCCAAAATATCATAAAACTATACCAAATGGTGTATGATAAGATTTCATGGGAGGTACAATCCACAAAGACTAACCTAGGAGGATTTATGTACTTCGGATGCAATAAATTCTCCATTAGATGTTCTCACATATAACTCATCCTACATATTTTTAGGTGTTTTTGGAATAGTTATATAAAACCTAAAAGATATGAAAGAATTCATATAATAATAATCAAATAATATTTTCTCTATTCCTGAATTAATAACTAGTAAATCTATCACCGCATCATTGTCCAGATCCACATCATGAGTAGTGATTTTATAAGCCCTTACTTTTTCCCTTTGAGGTGGTTGTTGATTTCCTATTAAAAAACCTGGTATTAGGGCATTGGTTCCAAAAATTCTCATATTCCTTGTAGTTGAAACACTACACTACTGGATGAGCATTGATATGAACATTTATTTCTTCTACCATGTTAGTGGGATTTTTCATATCCCATGGGTAGTCCTTTTCAATATTCCACATTATTCCACATTTGAAGCATTTCCTAGTTCCAATACTACAGATAGCTCTTTTATCATCCCTGGAAATATATTTTGATAGTGCTTCTTTAGCGCTATTTATCTGAGCGAAGATAAAGAGGGGTCCCTTTTTCAGCCCTAAAAAAATCGTTGATAAAGGGGCATCCTTTTTTTGAGTTGTTTTTTCAAATTATTTTAAATATTTTATTTATTTATTTATTTATTTTATATTAAAATTTTCATTTAATTATTATTATTCGATAAAAATAAAAAAACTATTAATAAAAAATATTTTTTAACTATTTTGAAATCTTTTTTACTAATTATCATATATATTGTTTTTAAATTTCTCTTTATTCATTTCTAAAACACATTTAAAAAATTTATATTATATTTACATTAATATCAATATATTTATATATTACTATATTAATATATTAATATATTATTTTAATGATTTTTTTAATATTCCCTTTTATCAGCACTAGTAAAAAAAGCTAAAAAGGGGGGTCTTTATCAGTACTCTTAAAAATCATTGATAACCCCCCCCCCCCAACAGCACTAAAAAATCATTGATAAAGAGGTATTTTTAACAACACTTTTTTAACAATTTTAAAAGTACCCTATATCAGCACTTTTTTAGCACTGATAAAGGGTGCCTCCTTTATCAGTGTTATTTTTAGCATTGTTAAAGGGGTGGTATAATGAAAATCCGAATCTATCGTTGTGTTCCTTTTAGATAGTTCCAAGGATTCTTCTTCCCACAATTTTTACATGTGGGATAATTAGTCTTCATTCCATTATGGGATTTATTTGTAGATCTACCCATATTCGCCTCTATTTTCCACTTTTAGTCACCAAGACCATGAGATCATTGAGATTATATGATCTCCATTTCATCCTTGAACGCACAATGGGCAATATCCTCATAACTCTCTAAGTCTCAAATCACCAACACTTTTCATAGGATTTTCTTTAGTCTCCTAATGAAGTGATATGCCTTGTTTTCAGGGTTCATGACAAATCCAGAGTCAAATCTTGCAAGCCATGTAATGTTTTCTTCAAATGCTATGATAGACTCATATTCCTTTTCATTAAGTCCAATGGTCTCTATTTTCCATCCTTAGAGGGAGTGTTCAAGAAAAATATTTACTGGAAAACATTTTCTTGAATCCTTCCCAATTCATGGAAAGAATATCCTCTTTGGAATTCATAATTTTGATCATAGTCCGTCACTGATCAGATTCCCATCAAAAATATAGATTGTCCGCACAACATTCTCTTCTTCTGAGAACTAGAGGATAGAGAATATATTTTCAATTGAGTTAATCCACTATTCCATGTGTATGTATCAGATGGTCCACTAAACATGGTGGTCATTTTCGGAATGAAGTATTCGATACAAACATGCTATCTCCTTTGAGAAAGATTTTTTTCCCACATGATTCAAGTTATAATTCATAGCTTTATATAATTGAGAAAGTAATTTCATATAGTTTTTAGCACATATTTCCACCATAATTGTAATATCATTATGGAAATCATCCCATTTCATACCACATTGATTTTTTTAATTATGTATTCTATTTATTTCCTTTAACTGTGAAAATGAAAGTGAAATTAGGGGGCTTGAATAGATTGCTAATAGGCATAAAGAGTAATCTATAAAAATATAACGATAAAATGTTAAAGGGAACATATATCCTAGCTTTTGATTCCCTATATTTCAATTTAGTTTATCCATAATCTATTTCCTAAAAAATATTCTTATGTTATCTTTTTTCCCTTAATTAAGGTTTTTAATGAGTTTATGAATTTATCAAAGCATATCCCCTGGGAGTTTCAAACTATGAGTGCAATAGGTCATGTTATCATGTACCGGGTTACCTAGAGTTAGGTCAAAAACCCCTTTTAAGAGTTATTACTCCTTGGTACATATGTTCTAGAACCCCATGCACCAGTAGTATCCAGATAGGGATTTATTTTATTAATAAACCACTAACTCTATACTAACCGAAATTTATGGTTGTTATATCATACATAGTCTTATCCCAAGGGGTCTTAATAAATTTCTCTATTCCTAGTCCCTAAAAATATCTAAACCATCCTATGATACCAACTACAGAGACCCCGTCCTTTTACACATATCATTACAAGATTTTAATCATAATTAAACCCCAAATTACAAGACATATATCATAAATTCTATTGTCTTGGATTACATGGTACATAATTAAACATCGTGATTCCAAAATAAGAACATATTTTATTTAATCTTAAAAAAGAGCCCCAAACATCCTTTGACCCCTTACATCATCATAGGAAAACCTATGGCTAACATGAACAAAGAGATGAACTAAAATCCCAATAAGTGAATAAAAATTAAAATAAATCTTAGCACATGGGTTATAGGGAATTATATATATATATATGTATATATATATGCATGGAACATTATTAAACATGAAGATTCATAATATATTGAACATGGGATCATATAATCATGGAATCATAGTAAGCGGCAGTAACATAAAACATTAATTTAGCATAATTAAATGTTTTATTCAAATAGGGGAGCATGATTCAAGACTCATTTTAAATAGAGTATCATGAGTCGGGGATAACCACCAAGACAGTTGCACATGGAGCATGATTCCTGGATAACCACCATGACCGTTAGACATAACGTTTAATCATACTAAACATTACCCAATGAATTGGAGTACTATCTAGGAAAACCCATCATAAAATCTTCATTAATATGTGTTCCACATGACAAATCATACATAAGGAATGAAATGTAAACATAAGGGTTTCTCGTGGTAATAATTTGGTGTCATAATCTTGTCAAAAATGAATAATGTAAGGGAATATCACAATGGTGTCCATGAAAGAAATGATTTAAATCATAAATGTCCATTAATAATGTAAAATAGTAATATTTCAGGTTATTTGATGTAAAACAAAAGTGATAACATGAAAAGATAGTATTTAAGAATCATTAGAATTAAATAATTTTTGTGCGGTTTAAGGAAAATACTAAAGAGCTTATAAAGAAAAAAGGGATAATATTTTATAAAAGACTTGAATTCAATGAATAATTTTTTTCATAATAAAATAATTGATTTTATAAAAATAACTTTTTCTGTATGTAGATTATATAGTGCACTTGAAATTATGTAGGAATTTGAAAAATTCTTTTAAATCGTGTTTGCTTATCGGGAAAATTTTATTCTGGAACATTTTAAAAAAATGTATATACCTAGAAAATAAGGATGAATGGATCTTGATACATAATTTTGGAAAATATAAACATAATTTAGAATATTTAAATAATAATAAAATAGAATTTCATTTGGGTATAATGAGAGAAAGAGTAACACGAAGGAATAATGGAAGTTCGGGTAGAATCCATTATCTTACATCAGAAACAATTTTTAACATGATCTTAATGTCTTAAATAATAAAATTAGATTCATTAATTAACAATTAAAAAATTATTTATACATTTATTTTATTTATTATAAATTTATTAAGTTCATTTATGGCCTCTTTATGGGTCAATAGATTTAATTTCATTATTGGGGAGTGTTGATTTCCTCAGTTTATATGATCGGTTAAACTGTATATGTGTATGGAAAAAATGTAGAATGTGGATAGTTTTCCAAAACTGAAAATATAAGTTTTTAATTATAATATATATTATTGAAATAACATTTTGTTTCCATAAGTGTGTATTTCTCATTAGATAAATCATTAATTATAATCACTTAGATTAATTTGGTGTTTTTTATCACAACAAATTCATTTTCTTTTATTAATTAATTTCATGTATAAAAAATGATTCTAGAATATTACATAAGATATGATAAATATATTATAATCTATTTCATCCATAAAAATGGTTTCATGACAATCCTTTTATATTAAATTGAAAGATGAAATAACATCATCCATGAAGGTGGTAAATCGGCACCTCATGAATAATTTTTTCATTCATAATGTAAAAGGGAGAGGAGAGGAGAATTGATGAATAATTATTTTATAAACATGATAAAATTACAATATATGTATTATTATATAGTTTTTAGGCTATTTTTATGAGTTTAGGTGTGGATAGAAGATGAAAATAAATTAAAATATATGGAAAAGGGTTTTGCCTCTAAATTCCTTATTCTTGAGAACCTCTATAGGGGACTAGTTTTGGTATTTGATTAACACATAAATATCATGGATGTGGGGAAGTGGTTTGAGAAGAGTATTGGGAAGAATTTGGACAATGATCAGGCCTTTAGAAGTGTGAGGAGAAGAGGTGGTGAGGGTGGTATTTATAGTGGAGGAGGAGTTTTTTTGAATATTTTATTCATTATTTTATTATTTTTCTCAAGAAAAGAAATAGTGTGGAATCTTGAGACTAAATATATTAAATATATCATGTGAGTTCTATATAAAGGGCTTACATCAGAGCTAAATCACCTATGTCTCTATAATTCTAGTACATATCATTTATTATAAATTTTCGTATTTTACTATTCACCAAAAATTAAAGTATATTAGAGTAACTGAAAAAATTCCCCACAACTATTTTTCAACATTTATAATAAAAAAATAAACTCAATTTTATGAAAATAATTTTCCAAATATGATAAATTTTATATTTAATTAAAATCAACATTTACGTTGAAAGTAAACTTTTTAAATTATAGTTATTTTTTAACCCTTTGAAAAATTAAATATGCTCGCATAAAATTGTATTAAAATCATAAGACATCAAAATACTAATTTTTGAATACATTTTATGAAAATAATATTTCTTTTAAATTATTTAATTAATCATAAAATTGTAATTTACTATTTATGACATACAAAAATACCAACACATAATTAATAATTTTTAATATATTTATTTACTTATATGATCACATAATTATATCATATTTCCATTTATAAGATGATTAAATTTTATTTTTACTTTTATAGGTAATGTTACTATTCCATTGTTTAGATTACTATTCAAAAGGGTCATATCACTGTTCTAGAGGTTAAGTTGCAATTTCATCACCATAGGTTCCTTATCTTCTTGAAATACTTCATATTTCATTCATTATTCATTTATAAAGTTTATATTGTGTTATTTATAATATTTAAAGTCATTTATACTATATGAATTTTTTTATAATAAGGTAATTTTCATTGATAAAACATTAGGTCTTTAATGAAATACTAGATAATGGTGTTAGAAAGAGTTGGATGGAAAAATAATATTATGGAAAAAATTTACCAGATCAAAGAGTTTATAAATGGTGTCATCAGGTAGACATCCACTAGATTTTAAATTAAGAGATTTACAGAAAATCTTTGTAAACCCCTTTTTATGTCTCACAATGTTGTTTTATTTTTCAATTTTTTATTATTGTTCCATGTTTAATAAATATTTAAGAGTTACTTAACATCTACAGTTTAAGAATTTTGGAGAAAACCTGATGATGTAGAAGAATTAATAGAGGTTTAGGAATGTTTCAGGATATTCTAGATGGGTTAAGAAGCATCCATATCATTTTATAATAAGTGATAATAATTTATTTTATTGAGAAGGAAAGAGAAATTGGATTCACTACATTACTACATTTGGAGATCATTTATAAAGAGGATGAAAATAAAAACTTTACTAAATATTATTCTTGGGGATGAAAAGTTGACACTTTGAATACTTTAACAGTTACTCAGATTCCAAATGAGTTTCTATTCAGGTTAATGAAAATTATTAGATAAATAATGTTCAATGGACCACTGAAAAAAATTTCTATTCAGAGAAACAATAAAAAGATTATCATAAATAATTTATAAGAATATTTTGAAGAATAAAATCTTTTTAATTAAAAAAACAATATATAAAAGTAAAAAAAATTATTGAGGCACGCCAAATAGAATTTCCTTGAATTGAGGAAGAGTACAGCAGACGAAGAGAATAAGACGTGCTTTCCAGATGAACTTTTAGGGAATTGAATTTAAAAGTTTCATTTTTTTCAAGATCAGTTTTATAATAAAGACATTGTAATGTGATGGGATTAAGTACAATGATATCTATTGGGATATATAAGTAGTCTATTGGGATTTAGCTCATATTTGTATGCACTTCTTTCTAATAGTGAATTTTCATAGTTTGATGGGAGTGACCATGGAAAAAAAATAGGTTATCACACTAAGGTGGAACCAAGTAAATCATGAATTCCTTTTTTAATTTATAATCATTTCATGCATGTGAGATTATTTTAAATGTTATTAATATAAATAACTCTAACCAAATTCCATGGTTAAATTTCACAATGTCTAAAAGTTGTAAAACAACAACCACTGATTCACCCCCCCTCCCTTATCAAGGGTTCAATAATCATAAGGAACTTAAATATGAATATACTAAGTATACTGATGTTATCATTTTATTATTGTGTAATGAAATTTTAGTAATAAGGAGTGCACAAAAGTAAATCGAAATCTGAAAGATTTCATACCTTACATCTTGGATTACCTCTTTTCCAAAGGGGGTTAATCCATTAAGCGATGGTATTTTTATAAAATTAGAACCACTTTACGGTGTCAAAGTCTATTTAAGACAGTTTTAGGTATATTTTTTGGAAGAAAATAGTTGGTTATTTTGTAATGTTATGTGAGGATAGGATATCCCATTTTATAAGTGAAAAGGACTGAAATTTTTGTAAACATCCAAAATGAATCAAATAAAGAAATTCACACAAAATGAATATCACTAAAAAATTGATGAATAACGAGGTATTGAAACAATAAGGTCATGAAATCCTCAAATATTATTTTTCATGAATGTTTTAATTATGTTTCAATCACTTTACCTCTTGAATTATAACTTTTACCATTTTAGTTTTCACCATAATAATAATTTCTTACATAACGTAACTTAATATTTATGATAATAAATAATTGGGTTTTTATTCAATAATTTATACCAACTAATTATAAATTTTAAATCATTTTTTTATTTAATTTTAAAAAGTGATAAAAATTAATTTTAAAATACTAAAAGTACAATGTACAAATTTTTTTTGAAAAATATAACATCAGTTCTAAAATGTCTTATATGGGTTTGTAAAATAAAACTAATATTTTTAAAATTTTAAATTCACTTATGAAAATATTTATTTGGAATTAGTAAAATTTCCCATTAATTTAAAATCCATACTTATATACTAATAATTTCAGAAAATTTATGTTATTTGTAAAAAAATATTCTTCGTTATTCACCTAAAAACGAGTTTTCGGTAAAAAAAATATTAAAAAATCATATTACGCTAATATATTCTTGATAAATAAAAAAATAATGATAATTTGGTTATATTAAAATTATAAAATTTGAAAATTATATTTTAAATTATGATAAAATATATAACTAAAATCCACTTTTATTAAAAAATGACCTTTTTAAACATCAAATGTTTTTAATAATTGTTCGTATAGATTTATAAATAATTTAATATTGTTATATTATTTTATAAATCTAAATATTATATATTAAAATAAAATTATTATTATTATCAATTTATTCTATTAATGTATGACACAATACCTTTTAGAATAGTTCTTGGAAATGAATTATTTTCAAAATATTTATAAATTAAATAATATGTAATTATATTAATATATTATTTTATTTTTATGCACTAATGATTATATTATACATGTAATTTTAATATATGTTTGTTTATTTTATTCATTTGTTTCATTTTTTGGTTCTTGCATGTGAAACATTCTTTTAAAGACGATATCAGTTTAAAGGGTCTAAAATCACAGCTCATTGCATTAAACTTATTACAGAACATGTATATTTAGTTATACGTTGTACACTTAGGTATTTAATTCAATTATCCATGTTTTCAATCACATGACATGCCAATATTTAGGCCTACCTTGTATAGGTTGGCCTGATTTTAGTGGAATGTAAATCTAGTTTCACATTGTGTAATCTAATTACACAATAAAATTAAAATATCAGCATCCACCTTGCATGAGTAATCATGTGTAACATGGAATGTACAAACAATAACACAACAAGTAATATCTAACTGGTTATGTTTCTCATCCAGAAGATACAATAATTTTATTGAAATTGTGTATCTAATCACACAGCATGACACAATTTTTGTAGGAAATTTAAACTCTGTGTGGTTACATGTCATTTACACCAGCTATATCCTATAAAATCCCAGTCAAACTGTATTTCATGTTTGAAGTCAATACATGTCATGTAATGATAGTACATATTGATCTACTTAGAATGACATGATTGATGTGTATCATTCATTATGGGGTTAACCATGGGTATAGATCGTGTAATTTACCATTACATTTCGGGTATCTATACCATCTAGCCAACAAAATCGGCACCTCCAAAGGAATATTTGTGTGTTCTTCACATTTGTTAGAATTATTCATGGAAATAAATTCTCATATGGATGTATTATCTCAAATTTTATGTTAAAAATAAAAAAAATAAAGATATTTATAATAAATAAACTTATGCTCTTTTTCCATATTTTCTGAAAAAAAATTATTTAAAATATATTCTCTAATGTATATTCCTGTAAATAGGTAAAATAAATAGGATAAAATTTTGTTAGTAAATTTAATTATGAAGGTTTGTTAAGAATGTTTTGTTTTGAAGTTTCCTGAGGATGGTAGAAGCATATTAAGAATTTTGTTGACGTTATGAGATGGTGATATATCTTTTTTATGAAACAGTGTTACAAAATTTTATATAAAATTCAAATTATGTTAAAGTTACTGTAAAATTTCCTAACATCATGAAAAATATCATGATCAAAGAATTTTTAAAAAGGGTGAATATACAATTAGGTACCATAGAAATTCTACTATACAGAAGATTAGAGAACAATATTTTAGAGGATATTAAAGAGGAATCACCAAAAATAAGGTTATCGAATGAATTGTTTCTAAACGAGAGAGAAGTGAAACTTTTTTATTATGCTTACTTTTTCAGACTGTGTTTTATTTGATGGAGATTTTCTCGAAACTCTCTCTACTGATTTTTGAGAAAAATGTGTGAAGAAAAATTTCCAAGGAAATCCATTTGTTGTGTTTTATATAGGGATGTAAAAAAAAGAAAATATTATGCATTGATAAATGATGGGGAAATGAGATCAGTATAAAATTTGAAATTTCATAAAACTAATGGGAAGATATAAATTTTTTGATTTCATAAAAAATGATAGAGGAAGACCAAGAAAGGATCTAGTAAAGGAAATTTTCATGTGATTAATGTTTTTGGAAGTTAGAAAAATGTATTCAACTATCTTTATTTTGATCATTATCCCAAGTAAGATGCATGACCAGTATTATGATTAAATAGTTTGTATGATTTTTTAAGTGGAAAAGTTATTTTTTAGAGACTGTATAAAGTTTGAGGTCACAAAATATATGAAGTGATATTATGAAAGAAGTTAATCAAAACAATATGTATCATACAATGAACCATCATAAAAACTTTCATTGTACATTCATTTTAGAGATAATTGTTTATAAAAGCTTGAGTTGATGAACAAATACTAGATGATGTCATCAAATAGACTCAGTTGGATGATAAAAATTGGGAAAACATTCAATAAAATAGTGGACTTTCTTAAATAACTTATAGAAAAAACATTCCATGGGATATATATTTAGTAGTATTGTATAAACCCTTGTAAAACCACTTTTAAGAATGATGATGTTATGTTGTTTTCAAGTTGTTTTTTATATATCCACATTTCATCATGTTCTGATGTGTTCCATATTGTTTAAGGTTAAGAATGTTTAATGAAGTTTTAAATATTTATATATATCATTATGCTTTAATAATGATCATGAATATTATATATGGATAACACATAATCTAACACATTTGAAAATAATCAGAAATAATTTATTTTTTAATTTTAGTAAGGGGGAATGTGAAATTATTTTCTTACCATTAGTTGTTTGGGAGAACCAATATAAAGAGGTGAAAAGAAAAAATTTAATTAAAATTTATCAATCCTAATAAAATATAACACATTGAATACTTTTTGACAGATATAGTATCCAACCTATATTCCATTCAGTTTGAAGAAAATTACCAGATATAGAATTTTGATCATAGCATTAGAAAAAGTTCTCAGTTTAGGGAAACTATATAGATCATGTCATATAGAATTTGTATATAGAGTTTTAGGCATGTGGTTTTGGTTTATCGAATTGAATTATGGTTATAAAAGTAGTTTATTTTCAATGAGTTGCACCAAACAAACTTTCAAATGATCAAAAAATCACACACTAGAAGGATATTATTGGATGGAGTAAATTCGATGAACTTTCATGATGAGCTTTTGGGCGCTGAATTTATAAAATTTTATATTTAATTTTTTATTGGTTTTTTATGAAAGGAAAAATAAAATGATGGGAGTTATTATAATAATACATATTGGGAGTTAAAAGGATTCTAATGGTAGTTAGCTCAAATTTGTATTCACCTCTTACTAATAGTGAATTTCCATTGACTGATGAGAGTCCCCCTTAACAAGGATATAAGTTATCACACTATATTTAAACACTGTAAATCTAGAATTTGTTAGATACTTTATAATCTTTTCATTATTTTTGTACAACTATAAAAATTTTATTAGAAAAATAACTCTACTATTTTATGTGGATTAAATGAATTAATGATTAAATTTTTTAAAAATAGATCTATTTATCCACCCCTAGTGATTCAAAAATCCTATGAAACTTCAAATTTTATCATGGGGAAGGTTCCCCTATTTAATACTTATCTTATAAAATCTTAATTTAATCAAAGACATAGGTATCCCTATATTCTATGGAAAAAAATATCATGGTTGGAAAAAATTAATGATACCATATCTTCCACTATTGTCCTAAAGTTTATTAATGCAAGAACAGTTGAAATTCCACCCATTTAAAAAGGTGATGCTATGAATTTTATTTAAAATAGAAATATTCAGGTTCATAGTATTGATATAAATAATTTTCTTAGGTATTTATCAGAAATTTTTTTTATCAAGGTGATAGGTCTAAAAATAACCAAAAAAATTGGAAAAACATAAAACATTCATCAAGGGAAAAACAAATGTGAAATAGGAAAAGTTACCAATCTAGTAGACCATTTTCGAATATATTATAATGGTAGATTAGAAATCTATTAATGTATATATTAATATATTTAATTATTTTTTTTAAATATTAGAGGATTTATAGATATGTTCAAAGATTCTACTATTTTCAAGAAACTTCATAGAAGCTTCTATTATGGGGTTTAATCTAAAATCTAATCTTATTAAGATGTATATTATTTATCACTTTATGAATTTAAAAATTGTATTATTTATTATGATAAAAGGATTGATCTAAAATTCAAACAAAAGATAATTATGAAATGGATTTTGAATCTTTGAGTAATCTAAAAATTCATAATACTAATATTATTGACCTCATAAATTAAAATGATAAATAAGATAATCAAATGAATGAAAACTTTATGTCTCTTGTCTCTAAAAAATTTCAAACAGATAAAGGAAAGTATAAAGGAAAACTCCAATTAAAATTTTTTTAGTTTGGAGGATTTTTAAATTGATTTATTAATTATCCATCAAGAATTTTGGATAATATGAAGATCGTTCTCAAAAAAAACATGACAGAAAAATTATAAAATAATTATAGGGATGGTAAGAAGTACACCGGTGGTAAGAAACCATTTTCTTGAAATAGAATATTAATGTTGAGTAAAAAATTAAATTATCACTCTACTAAAATAAAATCATTATAAAATGAGTTTTTATAAAAATTACAAACCATATATTAAAATGTAGTGAAAAAAAAATATCCTTCAAATAGTAGAGAAAAAAAGAGGTAAGGAAACTTAAATGTAATATCTTCTTAGATCATTATGTTTTTCATGTGTTTAGTAGGACAAAAAATATAAAAAATAATCATAATGGTGAAGAAATTAATTGGAAATAATCATTAAAGAAGGAATTATTTCCTTACCTAGGAATATAAGTATATCTAGGATATTATCACCATCAAACTAAAGGTTGGTAAATACTGAAAGAATGTGGAAGATCTCAGTGAGAAGCTTGAAACTAAGAAAGATTGTATTTTTAAAACTAAATAAAAACATATTGATGTTGAATTTAACATTATAAATATGAATCAAAATTTCAACAAGGATTTTGAGATAAAATATTAATCATCTCAAGCTTCTGAAAAAACTCATTCCAAGAATCAGGTGAAACATAAACATTCTAAATGAAAATGTTCATCCCATTTTACTATTAATGAAGATGTTGTAAACAATATTGTGAATTATTTAATTGATAAGTTAAAAGTTAAAACTATTGCATCAAAAAAATTGAAAGAAATCTCCATAAGATTATTTCCCCATGTAATGACGAAATAAAAAAAAATTGATCATTTGATCCTTAACAAATAGATTATAGGTAAATATCATATCTCTACAGAAGACCAAGATTCTATGGATATTATTTTTATTTGGGTATATTTTTCGACAAAGAATATAATATTTAGACTACATGCCTCTCGTTATTAGAATATATGAATTTAGGGGGAAAATAGAAAAATAAAGGAGAGAAATATTCCTAACCTATACGAAGAATGACGGAAAATACCAATATACTAAGAATGTTCCTATAAAAATAAGTTTAGATGATTATTATACATTTTTGAGGATGTGACCAACCAGGTCACATTGATGAATAATGTTTAACAAATATTCCTGGATAAACTTCTTATGTAAGAAAATAAAAAGAGCCCTGAAAGAATAAAGTTAAAGAAATAGATTTTTTTATTGAGACAACTCTAAAAGAAAAAAAAGGAACAAACCATGGATTTTTGATATTAGTTATTTCTCTAATATAGTATGTGATTTAATTATCTTGAATGATATTAAAAAACATTACAGATTAGTAGTTACATTTCCCAACAATATATCTATTAAAATCATTGGAATAGGAACAACTGGTATTAAATCTTTAAAACAAAAAATTTACTGATGTTTTATATGCTTATGGGAAAAACACAACCTAATGAATGTAATACGAATTTTTAATGATGAAAAGTAAGATATATTCTTATAGGATTCATGTATCATCAGAAGTGTGGATGATGGTAAATTTTTTTCCATCGGATAAAGAACCGGTGGATATCTATTTCAGATTGGAGAACATCTTAACTATAATTACTTAAGTACTATGGGTCAAATCAATTTATGGAATTAAAGACTTTGATATCATGGCTAGAAGAGTATATGAACACATTCAAGGAATATTTTTTAAGATGTTGTACACATCTAAATATGAAAAATGATTTTATTTATACAACTTGTCTATAAGGGAATATGACTTATAAATGGAATAATAAAGTTGAAATTCAATATTTCAAACCTCTTTATATTATACACTATTATATTTTCATTCCAATGATACATAAATCAACAAAATTGGATCTTTACAGTATCACTTTTAATGATAACTTCTCTTTTATAACCCAAAAAAAATATTATAATGAAACAAATTATTGGTTGTAGATATCTTCTGAGATTTTAATAGGGAAGTAAAAAATGAGAAATGGGTTTTTATATAATGAAGGTGATAAATGAAAGTAGAAAATAGTGAACATTTAATGATTTCAAGTCATATTTAAATATTAATTAAATTTAAAATAAATATAGATCTCCACACACCCCTCAAAAATGGACCAGGGAAAGGAAAAAAAGAGAAGATAGGTAGAAACGGAATAAGCATACAGGATGAGTATAAAATGTCAATGTTTTTATAAGAAGAAGTTTTTATTATTATTGTACATGTAAAAAATATATTTTTTTAAGGACAGAATCTAACATTGCATCCAATGTAATTTGTTATAAGAATAAAACATCAATGAAATATTTCAAACATTTTGGGAGTTGTTACTTAATAAAGACCCAAAATCTGAATATTGGAAAAGATAATGAAAAATATAAAAATGGAATTTTTCTTATATATTCATCTAATGAAAGAAGATATAAATATTGGAATAAACATTTACAAAATATGATGAATTTCTATGATATGATATTTTTTAAAAATACAACTTTCTTAACAATTGATGATGAAAATTTTTTGGAAGAAATTTTTAATATTTTTAATTGGAATGAAGAAAGTGAATATAGATATGATTAAAAATTAGTACATGAAGATTCATAAAAATCATCCCATTAGGAAACTACGATGGGAAGAAAATATCTAAAATTTCATACCATACAAAAATTTGTTGAATATGATAATATTATTGGAAATTAAAAAGATTTTATTAAAACTAGAAGAAAGTTAATATTATAAAACCAAACATCCCTTATCTCAAATATTAAACCAAATTAGTTTTATAGGTAGTTGAACACAAATAATTGGTTGATGCTATGAATAAAGAATTAAATCAGATTGAGAATAATGAAATATAAAAACATGTTCCATGTCTAGAGGGGAATAATACTATTAGGTTAAAGTGGGTGTATATAAATAAGTCAAAATTATAAAGATGTGTTTCATGAAATAAATCCCAACCTATTTATAATGGTTATTCATATATGGATGTTTTGGATTTTTAATAAACAATTTCCCCATTTATGTGATTCAAAACTATAAGAATATGTTTTCAAGTGGTCACAAATAATTTTTAAAAATTTTATCAAATGGATATCATACCATATTCCTTTATGGAATTAATATAATAATAATATTACATTAATAACCCTTTTGGGTACCTACGTGATAATGATAGAACCAAGGTGTTTAATTTAAAGAAACAATTATATGGGTTGAAAAAAGATCCATGTTCCTCATACTCGAAAGATTATATTTTCTTGAAAATGTTAAATTAATCTAAAGGTAATGATGGGAAACACAATATATTTAATTTAAATGAACTCATGTGTCTTGATTGTTATTATTTATATAGATGAAATAATTTTTGTGGGAGATAAAGAGAATTCTTGTAATGAATTTTTCTGAATAGTTAAAGAAAAACATTGAAATGTTAATGCTCAAGAAATTAACGTTATTTCTATGATTACAAGTGAAATATATTGAAATAACTATCATTATATCTCTATAAATGTATATAAATGAGTTGTTAAAAAGTATTTTTATTAAGGAATCCAAAGAAGATTCTACTCATATTCGTGTTGGAAAAATATGAATAAAGATGATGCTGGGAAAATATTTAATCAAAAAAAATTGAATATTGATATGATGTATTCTCTATGTCAAAAAATTAATGAAATAAATTTTTTATGTAGTTAATATGTGTTTAAGATAGTAATTTGATCCAGAGGGATCACATATGTTGGTAGAAAATAAAATTTTTACTTGTGTTAATGTGTAACATCCCAGATTTGTCCAAAGGTATGAACTATAAAAAATTTTGTGTAAATTATTTAAAATGACCAAGTAATCACACCTAAAATTTTATAGGAGGTATCTAGTGCATGTTTTGTTCGTTTGAAGTTGGGAGCCCTAAAATTGGAAGAGTCAGATTGTGTCGCGTGGTTATAGGAAACCGTTCTCCCAAGATCACAAGGTTTATCTGAAACCGTGTGGTTGTAGATAGATAGTCTTTTCATGGTTTGTGCACAGTTAGTCAAAATGTGAACCTAACCATGTGAGGTTCTCTATTTAGTAGTGAATGGTGCACTTTTTGTGAACGGTCTCACTAATTTATGTTTCCAAACCGTTAATTGTTAAACAATTGGTGAAT